>CM054133.1:28032821-29232821 GCA_028751855.1 Ambrosia trifida | reverse complement strand
ACCCGTAGAATCCACCTACTTTCCTGTTCTTAGGTTATCCGGTGTGGGGGACGTCATCGGTCTGTCTTGGTCTAAGGATGGAGCACACCGCCCCCTAGGTTTGTCTCCATCTTAAACGTTCTGCAAAGACATACAAGACGGACCACTTTTATTGTTTTTTAAATATATGGACCAATGGGATTGGGTGTTTTGGGTTGTCTTGGTCTGTTAAGGATGGAGCACACCGCCCCCTTGGATTGTCCCAAAAAGGAGGACAACCCCCTTTGTTTACGTGGTAGCTTATGTGACATGGGGGACGACCCATTTGGGTTGTCCCCATACCCAATAGCCTTAGTCATTTGAAACGATTTGATCAAACAAATTAAGCAATTCAAATAATCTGGTCAACAAAATTTGAGAAAGTAAAATATAAATAAATAGTTACTAAATGCATTTGAAGTTAATTCAAGTATATGTCAATTGCAAATAGTAAACATTGAAACACTTAAAACGAAATTCAAAATTTTGTGGATATAATCAGGTGGCGCAGATTGTAAACCAAAGTCAATAGTCAAAACAAATGTTAATCAAAAGTCAAACCTTTTTATGTTAGTTCTTATGCAATAAATCCCGACTTTCCAGTTCTAGCCCTGCAAGAACAACATGTTTGGCTGAAGGGGGTGCATCTAGAGGAGACTTGCATTTGCTCTGTAACTCCATGAATCTTTCAACATCAAAATTGTGCTTTTTTATCAGCTTTTTTCTACGCGACAAGAACAGCCGCTTCATTAAATCTTGGTATGTCGGGTCTCTTGATGTTATAAGGAAATACGCATACCCGACAATTATTCCAGACGTCGTTGCGAAAAACGCAATTGGCTCCATTACATCCCAGGAGAATTCCCAGAAAGTTAAACGGAAAAAGAGCCCGATTTGAGCTAGTGAGAACCCGAGCCCGGTATAGAGGATTCGCCGGACCTGCTTGTGGGCCAACCGGTCAATTTCTTCCTGTTTTGCTTGTAATTGCTTTAGCTCCTCCCTCCTTGGATCATCATCTGGTGTGAGGGCTAGCGGGACCGCCCTTCTGACCAGATCCACCACCTGATTATTCAAAACCCAACCGAAAAATGTTACAAAATAAGATTACTGGATATTAGATAACCAAGGATAAATACACGGAAAATCAATTGCTAGCATTCTAAAGATGGCCAACCCGCCAACGCCAACATGTCAACCCGTTTGACACGCTTAGAAAAATGGGGTTAAACTGGCCGTGATCAGGCTACACAATTTTAAGTGTGTGTGGGTTAGGGTTGAATCGTTAAACGAATAAATATATGGGTTGTGTTCGTGTTGAACAATCCAACCGCTCAAACTGACACGATTGACACCCCTAGGCCGGGGAATAATGGGCAGCAGATCAGAACAGGGTTTCATACATTTGACCTGTTAAGAATAAAACATAATCCAAATCAACCTATTTATCCAATAATAGTCAAAATTGCAACACAATCACAGTGCAAACCGGGCCTGCAGCAGGAAGATTGTCATTTTTAATCTCTTACGCTCTTTAGAAAAGTATTGAAATGCTTCATTATCAAAAGAAATGAAATCAGAGTATTATATTAATATCTTCTGCACAAAGAAACAAGGCAGCTTAAGCATATAACTTCTTTAATCTCTGCTACTTTTTTTTTTTCTAATTACCTTCATTCCTAATCACTTCCAGGTAAAGAAAAACCATACGGAAATAAGTTACTACTTGAAAAACATGTGACATATGACTCGACATGTAGCTTATTAACTGTGTGGTAATATTTAATCGTAACATCTCTTACACTCTTAAAATAGTATAGTTAAAAACAAAAATGCTACATTAAAAAAATTGAAATCAAAGAATTATATTAATATCTTGTGAAAAAGGGTACAAGACAGCATAAGCATAGATGCATAATGGCTAAAAAGCCAATGCTTATCTAATCTCTACTGCTTTTTTTTTCCAATTACCTTTATTCTTAAGCACTTTCTAGGAAAGAAGCCATACAGAAACAATTAACTACTTGAAAACATGTGACTTTCGACTCGACATGTTTATAAAGTGTGACTATTATTAAATGTCTAAAAAACATTTCAAATCAAATGTCAAGAATATTTTGTAGATATGACAATGGGATTCCCATATGGAAATTGTCACACTTTTTGCATGACAAGGAAGCATACCATACAACATAATCAAATTAGATTATTTATCAATGCTTTTGTGCTTGACAAACAAGACTCCTAAATCCAATTGACAAAGTTGGGAAAAACATCTATGCTGAAGCTAAACATTGAATCAAACAAAAACTATCAAAACTAAACAAAGAAATATTCAAAAAAAAAAAAAAAATATGAACGGAATCAATAGAGAACACAATCAAACACAAGATTGTAGATAACATCTTGGTTTTAAAAAGTGTGAGGCACTCTGGTCCAGGGTATCAAGACGCAAGGCATGTTGCTCTACGCACAACGAAAAGTCTTTATCTCTCTCATCTCTTTTACATATGAGCATTTTAATCAAATAAACCATTATCAATCTTACACATCAACCTCATACAGACCTTAGTTTGACCAATTTTCACCTGATGTACATTAAGCGCGCAGCCTAAAGAATCAAAGACACATTTCAAATCGCCTGGCATGCTTTTAAAAACCACAGACATCATCACACTTCAAATTCTAATCAAATAAAGCCTAAGAAATCATTTATTAGCAGTTAAACACCAGACGTACTTATTTAACATAAAACATCTCCTAGCCTGATCGCAAATTCAAAGAATGTGTGTAACCACTTATCATCAACCCTAGCTTAACATTTGCACCACAAACCGAAAGTCCGAAACAACACAAATCTAATTCAATCAAACAGAGAGACTAATGTAAGGTGTACCTTATCAGGATGCAGGTATAACATTTCAAATCTTAATCTATTTCCAATCAGTAGACATAGAACAACTCATAATAGTCCAATCATCCAATAAACACACTATCAACCCTAGGTAAACATTTACACCACAAATTGAACCAACACAAACCTAATTCCAATACAAAATCAAACAAATCAAACAAAATAATCCAACAGAATGTCAAATATTATTATTATTATTATTATTATTATTATTATTATACCTTATCAGGATGAAGATAAACCTTATCTCTAAAAATAAGAACAACACCAGCTTCATCCAACACATTTGCAAACTTCTTCGCTTCTTCAACCGATTTCGCTACACCGATACTCTCACAAACCTGCAACAACTCCGAATAACCTATCACCTCTTTCCCTTCCGTACCAAACTTCGTCTTCAACGCGTCCACATTCACTAACCGCATCAGCTTCTTCGCTTCAGCAACCGATATGTTATCTACATCATTAACCGCCTTTTCTCCGTCTCCGGTAACCGTAGTAGTTGAAAACAAACAGTTACAAAGCCTGTAATTGCTAGATTCAATCGATCCGTACCTGTACGGTTTAAACCTAACGGTTGTTGATGTTAAGCCTTGTTTTAATAACAAAAACGATGATCTCCACATCGTTTTGTTTTTTCTCTATATAATAATGTTTATATATTTTTATATATGTATGTATAGGTTGTGCATTTTGATAAAAAACTGTATATGTTTTAGATTGAAGAATGAAGTTAATGAGAGAGAGAGAGAGAGAGAGAGTAATGGAGGAGAGAGAAGAATGGACGGAAAAGATGACGGAACGATTGACCGTTTAAAATGGAAAGAATTATTGACGCGTGAGGCGCGTGGAGATGGGAGTATGGAAAGCGTGTGTAAAGGCAGGGAGAGTATTGTGGTTGCCGACCTTGGAGGAAAGATGGATATAGGGTTGTGGTTTTCTTAATTTTGTGAACCAATTGTTTTCAATATATGCCTTACAAAAAAAAATGTTTTCAATATATTTATATATGGAGAGCGGAGAAAGATAGGATTCCTAAAAAAAAGGCGCTTCGAAGAAGGAATATACATGTTGAAGATTTAAATTGTGTTTTGTGTGGTGAATGTGAAGAATCGATAGATCGTCTCTTAATTGTATGTGCCATTGCTTTGGGAGTTTGGCGGCTCATTTTCAATTGGTGTGGAGTTCACTCGGTATATGCTTTTATAGTTAAAGACTTGATAGAACTTCATAAACTTATACAAGGCTTGAGCGTAAAGAAGAACGTGTTTCATGGGATTGTGATAATAGTGGCTTGGCCGTTGGCGTCTATGATAGGCGAGGAATGAGAAGTATTTTTCAAAACAAAAGGATTAATGTAGTGGAGATTGTGTCGGAGATTAAAGCGTTAGGTTTTTCGTGGTATAAAAATAGAGTTAAAATAGGAGTAGTGGATTGGGACAAATGGTGTAAATTCGAATTATTGTAAGTGATGTTGTTGGTTTGGCCCTTATCTCTCTTGGAGATAGTGGGCATTTTTGGTTGCTAATGAAAGTTAATTTAAAAAAAATGTTTTTCAAGATATCGTTACCTTTATGATAAGAGTTGAATTTATTTATGTAAATAATTTTTACTATTTTTTTAAGATATATTTTGATGATATAATTTATTAGAATAAAGATATTGCCATAGAAAATGGAATTTTTTAACTATTGATGTATTACTTATATTTTGATTATATTGTATGGTTTGTTACGAGTAATGTTGTGGTAGATGCAGTGGTGGCGACGCTTGAAATATTTTTTGAGGTGAAGAAAGTCACGAAACCCTTAAAACGATGGGGGCAACATTTAATGCGTATAAAATTTTTAGAACGAAAACACGTAAAATAACACTAAAACAAAGGGACAATTGTCACATCCTTCACGTGGCCCACAAATGCTCTCCACAAACGCATGTTGAAGGTGGTTTTATGACCAAATAAATACTCCAATGTGTCATAAATGTGGATGTTACATTTTAGCATATTTCCTCCACTCAAATTCTATCTTTGTTTCGGATTACGAACTATAAGTGGTCCCATGAAAATGTTCACTTCACGGCCTTTGCTATGAGTATAAATGTGGTAAATGACATGAAAAAGTTTTTTACTCAATCCCTTAGACCATATATCTAAGAAGCTAAAAAATTTTCTTCTATTCTATGTGTTCTACTGAATCACACTTGGTTGCTGATCCTTGATCTTGTAAGTTTCGTTATTCAAATGTCGGATTTTCCAAAGACGTATATGAGTTTCGTTCTTTGAATTTTTTGACTACTTAAATATCGCGAAAGATAACCTCATTGGCACATATTTCAATCATACATTTTAATGCATTATATCACAGATATTCTATTGATAATTTATATCAGCCCTTTAGGAGGATCGGTATGTAAAATATTTGACTAGCTTTTCGAAAATGAAAATTCCATTTTTTTTACCTTGTGGTTTCTTCCTTGTTTTGAAATACTTTTATGTTCATATTTAGTAGTTGGCCTTCTAAATACGACTATGTAATATCCATAGTTTGAAAACAATCTTAGATAAAAAGTTTAATTGATTTCCTCCAACACAAAGACTTCCACTATGAGCCACCTCAACTTGCTAGCCATTATACGCCCCAATGGAGCCCCACTACGGGTGGTCTTATGACACTAAGGGTCTGTTTGGTATGGGGTAATGGAATGGAAGTGGGAATGGAATGAACGAGGTAATGGAATGGACAAGGTAATGGAATGGATCATTACCATTCCATGTCTTGTTTGGTTGCCATGTGGGAATGAAACAAAACATTATTTTGTGTTGTTGGATAGGCATGAAAAGACGAAGGAATACAATCAGTGGTTAGTGGCGGTGGTGGGTGGTGGTCAGTGGCGATGATGGTGGTGGTGATATGTGGCGGGTAGCGGCGGTGGTGGGTGGCGGTAGCGACGGTGGAAGGTGGAGGTGGATGGGTGTGATGGTGGGTGGGCGACGATGGTGAGTAGTGGCGGTGGTGGGTAGTGGTTGGTGGTAGTGATGGTAGGTGGTGGTGTGTGGCGGTAGCGTGGTGGTGGGTGGTGGCAACGGTGGCGATGGGTGGAGGTGGATGGTAGTGATGGTGGGTGGGTGACGATGGTGAGCAGTGTAACATTTCGCAATTATTAATTATACGTTACGAATTTAAAACAAGCCTAATTATTTTTGATAATATTTAGGACTCCAATACAATGATAATTACTCATACAAATATATATATAGATTTATAATAATAATAATAATAATAATAATAATAATAATAATAATAATAATAATAATAATAATTATTAGTCAAAAAAAATCAGCTTTGTTTTAGCCCACAACATCAAACCCAAACCCTTTCCTTTCCCTTGAATATTGTAGCCCACACAAACAGCGGCCCAGTACAATACCCGGCCCAAGACTGAAGCCCAATCACCCTCCTTTATTTGCTGTTAAAAAAAGAAAAGGATTTTGTTCCACCCGGGTCTCGAACCCGAGTCACCACACACACAAGCACGTGCACGAACCAGCTGGGCCACAACCCTTTAGTTGGTTTAATCTCAACCCAATTTATATTTAACCTCTTTTACGTCTGGCCCTGCTTCTTCTTCCTGGTAGCGCGCGTGACAGCAGACCAACAAGGGAACTTTCCTTTCTTTAAACTCGTAAATTGCAATCTTTGACCTTTGAAGCATAATTACCGGCCTAATGGCTTACCAATACGTTAAATTATCAATTGATTTATAAGCAATTAGTCATTATACGCGTATGATAATTATCAAGGTCAAACTTTCCAATTAATCATCACCATCGAACCTCAGTATAAATTGATGCATTCCGAAGCTTAACAACTCGCTCACAACTCTCTCTCAAACTCTATTTCTCTCTGATTCACTCTGATCGTTGTTATCGAGTTCATTGTTTGACTTTTGCCTTGACCCGGCTTCTAACATCAATTCAACACTGTGAGTCATTTATCTTGTGTGGGTTTCATTAATCGGCAATCAAACAACGAAAGCCCCATCATTAATCGGGCTAAAACTTTCTGAATTGTTTGATTGAAATTCTAGGGTTCATATTAATAATTTGGGGATAAACTAGTTTTGGCACAGAGTATTTATATAATTTTAATCAGGATTCATCACAACCACTGGCCTAGGCCAAGTGGTTGTGACCATGGCCTGCAACAGATAGGAACCGGGTTCGAGTCCCAGCAAGGGCACCCCTTTTTGCATTATTTTCAACAAGCCAATTATATATATAATTATTACATTTAAATCTTGTAAATTCATTTTTAAATAGTAAAACTATTTTATAAATTCCAAAAAAAATATATTTGTTTAAGCTGAGATAAAAGTTGTATTTACAATTTTTATTTTTCAGAAATTCATTTATTTAATATTTATAATAATTAAATCATTTTTATGCTATTATATTTATAAAAATCCATTTATATATCAAAACAATTTTATTAAATTCTCCAAAATTTATCCTGACTTTTTATAAAGTTAAACCTTACTGAAATAATTTTTAATTCAGTAAAATCATTTATTTTATATTTTTAATCAATTTTTGTTAGATTTAATCATAATTAAATCATAATAAATCCAATTTTCATCATTTTTGCACCAAAATTTTATACAAATTATTTTTAATCATTTAGAACAGAAATATGATTTTTAAAATAGGAATTCTTTAATTTTAGTATTTTTGAATATTAAAGTTAAATATTGGCTACTTATAATAAATAGATTTAAAAATCTATTTTAAATGAAATAATTTTATAAAAATTATTTTTATACTCTAAACATATTATTGTGACCATCTTCAATTTAAATTTCATAAAAAGATTTTTAGTTATTTATTTACTAAATTTCTCTCAATTGGCGAATATTTTTTATTAATCAAACGAGCAATTATCCCCAATTCGAAGCCCTAGAACTTAAACATTTGTAGACTTGTTAGACTTAGACATATTTATTACCTCATTTTAGGGTGATACTTGATACATTTGGTCAACACATTTCTCAACAGATATAACATTTTACCAAGGTGAGTTTTACATAGCCCCTTTTCTATTTATCACCATTTTTGGGGTGAAACATGTTTATAACATCATCATTGCAATTCAATCATCAATGTGTCTATGTGTTTTCTATGTTGCATTATGTCTTGAGCATGATTAGAGTAAGCACCATTCTAGCATAATCATTAACATTGATCAGCCGGCGGTATACATTGATAGATCTATTGGACTGACAATCCCACCCGGATACGTGCCTCCTACAAAGGTTACGTGGGTGTTTGTTATCGTATAACATATTGGACCATGAGCGTATGGTATGTATCATTTTATAACAGTCATCAGGGTTGATTATGCACTCGATTTATTTCTAGTATGTTCTCACATATGGACTAGATTGACATGACACATGAATTGCACAACATTTTATTCAATCATCAAAAACCTATGTAATTCTCACCAACTTTTGTTGACCCAAAACATTTTCAACTTAACATGTTTCAGGTTCTATTTGCTTGAAGATTTGTATTGATGCTTGAAGATATGTGTATAGTTTCAATCAATTTGGTGTACAAATTCTAGAACATTTGTATGTAAGTTATTTAAATCATTTATGAAACTTATTGTTCACCATGAGCTACTGAACAATCATCAATACGTGACATCCCGATGTTTCCGCCATCGGTTGGGGTGTTACAGATTGGTATCAGAGCCATGGTTATAGGGAATTAGGTTATTAGAAAAATAATCTAGTCTATAACCATAGGATTCAACAAGTACTTGCTTCTTTTACTTGCTATTCTCTATCTTCCCCCTACTTCTTATCCCTACCTGCATCCTTACAAGAAGGTTGCTCTCCATCACTGGATTCACTCTTAGAATAATAGGACAAATTCCTCAGGTTTACCCTAAAACACCTTGAGATCTCGTCGAAGTTCTAGGTTTTAATAACGAACACGTGCAATCTGGAAGGGTGAACGCCTGTATTCTGAGTCTTCTGTCTAGGCTGGCATTGCGCATATATCCCAATCAGACGAGGGACCCGGATGCCTACCTGGGAATTCTCGGGATGAGTGTTCACTTATAGGCTAAAGCATGTCTTCATATGTTATTAGAATCTGGAATCTTTGATAAGTCAACGTTTTCGTTTATTCGTTTTAATTAATGAATAAATGATTACATTCCTTATATCACCTCCTTCATTTCATGCCACATTGAACCTTCACTGTGTCCCTTACGGATCATGTCTCCACGTCGTAGCACTCGCAATAACAGTGGTGAAAACCAAGAGGAAAGTAACAACAACCACAGCACCAACCACAACAACAACAAAAACAACAAAGGTGTTGATGCCCGACTGGCTGCGATTATCCACAACCCTGCTCAGGTTACTAATCCTAAACGTCTTGGTAATTACAACTATGGCCAATGCTAGACCCAAATCACTTCCGTAACCGATGCCCTAAACTGAACAGAGATCAAGACCCTCCAGCTACCTAACCGCAAGTCTCACCATTTGACTATTGGTTGCTTTTATTCTATGTATTGACGCTATTTGATTCACGTAATAAAATTCAAAGTATTATCATAACATCTGTGTGCATGTTTGTCTGAATGTGAACTAATTGCTATATCTGTAATCATACTTACTTGTACAACAATTAGTTAACTACCAAACGACCAGCTTAACGATTGGTAAGAGGTCATCATGTCATTCCAACAGTCGGGAGAGGCCCTACCACCTGAACGACTGGCGGAGACTATCAGACCTGCTTAACAATCGGTAAAGTCATAAAAGGACGCAAAACCCTAATGTAAGGTAAATTGGTAATTACGGTCCGGAACGTAATCATAAATTTACAGGTACGTTAAGGTGGTGTGAAATTTTATCAAGGTTTCCGGTGGTTGACCAATTGTAAACCTAGTGTTTCTCTTAACTTCGGGACGAAGTTCCTAAAAGTAGGGGAGACTGTAACATTTCGCAATTATTAATTATACGTTACGAATTTAAAACAAGCCTAATTATTTTTGATAATATTTAGGACTCCAATACAATGATAATTACTCATACAAATATATATATAGATTTATAATAATAATAATAATAATAATAATAATAATAATTATTATTATTAGTCAAAAAAAATCAGCTTTGTTTTAGCCCACAACATCAAACCCAAACCCTTTCCTTTCCCTTGAATATTGTAGCCCACACAAACAGCGGCCCAGTACAATACCCGGCCCAAGACTGAAGCCCAATCACCCTCCTTTATTTGCTGTTAAAAAAAGAAAAGGATTTTGTTCCACCCGGGTCTCGAACCCGAGTCACCACACACACAAGCACGTGCACGAACCAGCTGGGCCACAACCCTTTAGTTGGTTTAATCTCAACCCAATTTATATTTAACCTCTTTTACGTCTGGCCCTGCTTCTTCTTCCTGGTAGCGCGCGTGACAGCAGACCAACAAGGGAACTTTCCTTTCTTTAAACTCGTAAATTGCAATCTTTGACCTTTGAAGCATAATTACCGGCCTAATGGCTTACCAATACGTTAAATTATCAATTGATTTATAAGCAATTAGTCATTATACGCGTATGATAATTATCAAGGTCAAACTTTCCAATTAATCATCACCATCGAACCTCAGTATAAATTGATGCATTCCGAAGCTTAACAACTCGCTCACAACTCTCTCTCAAACTCTATTTCTCTCTGATTCACTCTGATCGTTGTTATCGAGTTCATTGTTTGACTTTTGCCTTGACCCGGCTTCTAACATCAATTCAACACTGTGAGTCATTTATCTTGTGTGGGTTTCATTAATCGGCAATCAAACAACGAAAGCCCCATCATTAATCGGGCTAAAACTTTCTGAATTGTTTGATTGAAATTCTAGGGTTCATATTAATAATTTGGGGATAAACTAGTTTTGGCACAGAGTATTTATATAATTTTAATCAGGATTCATCACAACCACTGGCCTAGGCCAAGTGGTTGTGACCATGGCCTGCAACAGATAGGAACCGGGTTCGAGTCCCAGCAAGGGCACCCCTTTTTGCATTATTTTCAACAAGCCAATTATATATATAATTATTACATTTAAATCTTGTAAATTCATTTTTAAATAGTAAAACTATTTTATAAATTCCAAAAAAATTATATTTGTTTAAGCTGAGATAAAAGTTGTATTTACAATTTTTATTTTTCAGAAATTCATTTATTTAATATTTATAATAATTAAATCATTTTTATGCTATTATATTTATAAAAATCCATTTATATATCAAAACAATTTTATTAAATTCTCCAAAATTTATCCTGACTTTTTATAAAGTTAAAACTTACTGAAATAATTTTTAATTCAGTAAAATCATTTATTTTATATTTTTAATCAATTTTTGTTAGATTTAATCATAATTAAATCATAATAAATCCAATTTTCATCATTTTTGCACCAAAATTTTATACAAATTATTTTTAATCATTTAGAACAGAAATATGATTTTTAAAATAGGAATTCTTTAATTTTAGTATTTTTGAATATTAAAGTTAAATATTGGCTACTTATAATAAATAGATTTAAAAATCTATTTTAAATGAAATAATTTTATAAAAATTATTTTTATACTCTAAACATATTATTGTGACCATCTTCAATTTAAATTTCATAAAAAGATTTTTAGTTATTTATTTACTAAATTTCTCTCAATTGGCGAATATTTTTTATTAATCAAACGAGCAATTATCCCCAATTCGAAGCCCTAGAACTTAAACATTTGTAGACTTGTTAGACTTAGACATATTTATTACCTCATTTTAGGGTGATACTTGATACATTTGGTCAACACATTTCTCAACAGATATAACATTTTACCAAGGTGAGTTTTACATAGCCCCTTTTCTATTTATCACCATTTTTGGGGTGAAACATGTTTATAACATCATCATTGCAATTCAATCATCAATGTGTCTATGTGTTTTCTATGTTGCATTATGTCTTGAGCATGATTAGAGTAAGCACCATTCTAGCATAATCATTAACATTGATCAGCCGGCGGTATACATTGATAGATCTATTGGACTGACAATCCCACCCGGATACGTGCCTCCTACAAAGGTTACGTGGGTGTTTGTTATCGTATAACATATTGGACCATGAGCGTATGGTATGTATCATTTTATAACAGTCATCAGGGTTGATTATGCACTCGATTTATTTCTAGTATGTTCTCACATATGGACTAGATTGACATGACACATGAATTGCACAACATTTTATTCAATCATCAAAAACCTATGTAATTCTCACCAACTTTTGTTGACCCAAAACATTTTCAACTTAACATGTTTCAGGTTCTATTTGCTTGAAGATTTGTATTGATGCTTGAAGATATGTGTATAGTTTCAATCAATTTGGTGTACAAATTCTAGAACATTTGTATGTAAGTTATTTAAATCATTTATGAAACTTATTGTTCACCATGAGCTACTGAACAATCATCAATACGTGACATCCCGATGTTTCCGCCATCGGTTGGGGTGTTACAAGCAGTGGCGGTGGTGGGTGGCGGCGGTGGGTGGGTGATGGTGATGGGCGGCGGTGGGTGGTGTTGGATGGCGGCGATGGGTAGGTGACGGTGGTGGGTGGAGGCGACGGTGGTGGGTAGGTGCGTGAAGGTAGCAGGTGGCGGTAGCGGTGGTGGGTGGTGACGGTGGTGGGTGGTGGCGGCAGCGGTGGTGGGCGACGGTGGTGGGTGGTGACGACAGCGGTGATGGGTGGTGACGATAGTGGTGAGTGGTGGGTGGTGGTGGTGGGTTATGGTGTTGTTAGTAAAGGATGAATGAGGGATGGAATGAAAAAAAAACATAGGGGGTGGATGGAATGGTTTTGAGGGAATGGAATGCCTTGTGGAATGGGTGATTCCATTCCTTTAGCCAACCAAACACGCTATTTTTCATTACCTCGTTATGGTCTATTCCATTCCCCCTTCCATTCCACCATACCAAACGCTACCTAATTGTTGGTCCCAAAATTCAATTGTCACATTGCATACACATGATAATAGTCTAACCAGAGGTGTTTCGAATACAAATATACATTTTCAAACATTGATTTATTAATATCTCAACAAATATAAAAACTTATAACAAAATTGAGAATAATAAGACCTGATCAAAACATGTTCCTAAGCTTTAAGGCTGGCAATTTATACACGAACACGATAACCTGATACGAACCTACACGATTTTAACAGGTTTCGTGTTTGGCCTTAACAAGTTTCGTGTCTATAACAGGTCGACACGTTAAGACCTGTTTATTTTCGTGTCGTGTTTGTGTTTACCTGTTTCGTGTTCGTGTCTTATCGTGTACGTGTCTTAACAGGTCTTGTCGTGCCTTATCGTGTTTCTTATCATGTCTTGTCGTGTCTTATCGTGTGTTATCGTGTCTTATCGTGTCTTGTCGTGTCTTATTGTGTCTTGTCGTGTTAACTTATTTTAGTAGGTGTTCCTTATCGTGTCTTGTCGTGTCTGATTGTGTTAACCTGTTATACACAGGTTCGTGTTCGTGTTTGAAAAAAAATGACACGATTAGATTTCGTGTCGTGTTCGTGTTTACAACTTATTTTAGTAGGTTCGTGTAACCTGTTATGCCAGCCCTACTAAGCTTGAGTTACAAATGGTATCTTCACAAAGACAACCCAAACCATTGAACATACAAATGCTTGACCTCACATAGTGGGGCACTAAACTAATAATCACTCAATTAACAAACTAAGATCTTCATTACATTTAGGTCGTCACCATAGTTCATATATGCTTTTGGGCAAGAGATCTTCATTATATTAAGCAAGAATACTCTAATTAAATAAATAAGTCAATGAGGCTTGATAAAGTTTGGTGGTCGGGTGTTTAACATATGTATAAAGTTTAAACAATAAAAAGAAAGAGACTTGATAACAACTATAAAGCATGTGATTAAGAGATAAAGACATGCATAAACTATTTCACTTAAAATGAATATTAACACACATGGCCGTCCCTTAAGGGGTGCCGGGAGGACTCCCGGCCTGGGCCCAATTTCTCAGGGGCATATTGACCCTTTGACAATTCAAGTTTTCTTAACAGTGATGTCTCTAATTCGATAGATTTTTGTAGGTTTGAGCCCCAAAATTGTTAATTAAGTATTAAACAAAGTCAATGGTAGTTTATATAAAATAGAAAGTAAAGAAATGTTGAGAGATGTTAAGAATTAAAGAAGAAAAGAAAATGGTTTGAGAAAAAAAAATTATAGGTTTATAAATGAGTATAGGATAAGAGAGGATGAAGAAGATGAAATGAGGAGGGCTTAGTTGTTTTTGTTTTTTAGCAGTTGGTTTTGTCTTCTTTTTTATCTTTCTTTTTTGTTATGAAACAATTTTTTTTAATTGCGAGACTTTCACCCATTTATATTTTCACCTTTTGTGGGATTCGAACTCCCAACCTCCTCCAAGAGAATTTGTTCCCTCTACCGTTAGACTACAACCTAAGTTAGAAATAAAATTTGATCCATTAATTTGATATTACTTTAATCATAGCTAAAAATATTATACATTATTTATTTCGTTAAGAACTAAAGCTAAGGGCATAATTTTTGCAGCTCGCCCGGGCACCTGAATTTTCAGGGCCGGCCCTGTTAACACATTTAAATTAGTTATTTGGATTTAAGAGGTAATATTTTCTACCTTATTTTTTTATCCATGTGAATAAAATATGTGGTCCTTTTAATTTTGATTCGATTTCAAATGTGATTAACTAGCTACAATTTGTTTATTTTAAACTAGCTGATTACCCCGGGAAGGTCCCGGGGTTAAAAAATTTAATATGATTTAATAAAAAAATGATAAAAGAAGAAAACTAAAATCACGAAAAGAGTAAATAACTTAAACATAATCAATCTTAGTTAAAAAAACATTTATTTAAAAAGTTAAAAAAATAAAAAGCATAAACCATATTAAACATAATACATTATTAAAAGGATAACATTCAACATATAATCATCTTCACGTAATTTAAAATATGTTACAATTTAACTTTGACTTATATAGATGTAGAATTCATGATGGGGTTATATAACACTATGGTACTCGTTGGAAAGATAATAAAACGCTCGTTAATTTGGTGTAATTTTTTTTATTTAAAAAATCTCAAAAATAAAAGATATTAACGTTTAAAAATTATGGGAGGAACATAAGAGAGAAAAATTTAAATTTGTTTTTAAATTCTTATTTCCTAAAATAACTCAATTTAATTTTAGTAATTGAGAATTGAGAGATAGAGAGATAAATTTAGGGTTTTATGTTTATCTTTTTTTTTTAATTAAAAAAGGAAATAATTTAAAAACACTAAAATCTTTCAATTATGATGCCACGTGGCAGTTTCATGGAGAGATTGAAGGCACCATTGCACGCCACGTCAGCAATGTTCAATTCTTTTATATATATTATAATAGATAATAGATAATAGATAATAGATGAACAAGTGTCATGCGACATGCACATGTTTAGCATGAAAGAAATTAAACTATTTTTTAGAAGATTAGAGACGTTGGTTACTATGAGAATATTAATTAAAACTAATAAAAAATAAAACTAACAAATAATTAATCTTTTCAGATTGGCGTGGAGTCAAGGTTCGTTTTCACTATCTTATATTATATTATACAATTGAAGCATTTAAATGTATTATTCATGTTGTTTGATAACCAACCTCGTCTATGTATATATAGTAAATATTTAATATATTGGTAATTGTTGGTTACCCAAAGTCACACATAAAAAATGGCATATTCACGCCGTTTGCATGCTCATGAAAATGATGCCATGATTCGATGTTTTGTTAATATGTATAGTTATAAACACATTTGAATAATTCTGTAAGATATGTTTTTTCAGAATAGGGATGGCAATGGGTCGGGTTTGGGACGGGTTTAGGTAATCCCAACCCCATACCCAATTAGGTATGCTTGTCCCAAACCCGTCCCAAAATCCGTCGGGTTTGTATCGGGTAATTACCCGTCGGGTATCGGGTAGACCCGCGGGTTTCGCGTAAACCCGTTAATTTTAAAAACTTATCCGTTGGGTGTATCTGACTAAAAACCTGTCGGGTATCTATTGCATGACTACTAACCAATACAGTTAGCATTATCAAATATGTATGTAAATGATTACAATGTATAAATATAAAATAGTTAAATCATATAAAAACACTAAAAGAGATAGATAACAGATATTATACACAAATAATTAGAGTTTTTTTTGAAGAAGATGACAATCGAGATGGACAATTAGATATATTATGAATACATATTTTAAAAGATATATAGGAAATTACATCGGGTATTTAATCGGGTAAACGGGTATACTTTATCGGGTAATCGGGTCGGGTAAATGGGTATATCATCAAATCCCAAACCCGTCCCAAACCCCCGAAAAAATAAAAACTAATCCCATACCCGGACCCATACCTTATTACCCGACCCAAACCCGTCCCAAATGTGTCGGGTTTCGGGTTTACCCATCGGGTTCGGGTATGATTGCCATCCCTATTTCAGAATCTCCACTATTACTAATTCTCTACCTTTTTATGCACTCCCCTTTTTTATTAATTGCATTCCCTTCTAAAAAAAGTTTAAAAGTTATCAAATTCTATCCTTCTACTTTAAAAAAATCATTTTAGTAACTCATCTTCTTCATGTAATCAACCCTTTTTAAGTTACTCACCCCATGAACATCATCTTCATCACATAATTGAATCATCGCCGTCCCATGAATATCGTCATCATCTCGGTGGTACAAAGCCCCATCTAAAATATTGTTAGTTTTAATCTTTATGATTTAATTACTATAGTTTGAGACAAACTTAGATCATCATAGAAGAGGAAATTCTATAAAAAAAATATAAGGTTTAATTATGTTTATATAAAAACTTTAAAGGGGAAGTGTAATCAGTAAAAATAATATAAAGGGAGTGCATTTAGCAACACCCTTAAACCCTTTAAAAGATACCCTTTAAAAAAAGAAAGAAAGACTCCCTACCATTTCTACTATAGGACTCGACACGAAGTTAGATAAACATGTTTGGGTCATAAATGGGGTTACAGATTTGAGAAAGTGTAGGAAGCCACAAAATGATGCCACGTGGAACTTGTCTGTTATAACTCTATAACTGATTATAGGGGTAGTATAGTCAATTGGACATATCAATTAATCACGTTTATTATCAAATCCCTGTTTTATCGTTCATCAATATTTTCAAATTTCATAACTGATTCCATAATATACGATTATCAATTCTTACCATATTCAAAAATCTACAATCATCGTCGATCACTGGTTCAATTTTTTTACGAAAATCATAATCAATTTGCCGAGTTCTTCACCATGTTCGGTATGTACTCTGTTTTTATTGTTTTCAATTAATCGTGATCTTACTCTTAATTTGTGTTTTCAGATCTAAACAATGAACCTGAATTCTTATGCGATGAAGAACATGAAGTTGTTGATCCTCATAATCTCAATTTTGAAGGTTAGTTTCTACTGTTTTGAAGTTTTTTTAGATTAGTGATGAAAACAGAGGTTGAACATTCCATTAAAATTTTTTATGTAGATATTATACATGAAGATGTAAACAACACTGATGAACATATTGGTGAGAGATTTGATTTCATGGTTGAACACAGAAGGATGCAAGGTATTTTTTGATGTTTTGTGAATTTGAAGATAATCATTTGCGTTTTAGGATTAGTAACATGCGTTTTAATGTAACTGGTTGTATGATCGTATTGATAACATTTCTGAATGGGTTTTAGTATGTTTTATACATGCGTTTTGATGTATCTGGTGATATTATGTTTTAGGATAACTACTGCTGAATCAAACCACTGATGGCCTAACTTCTGATGAGCAAACTACTGATGAACATTGATACACATGCGTTTTATGGGTTTACAAATGCGTTTTAACTACTGCTGAATCAAACCACTGATGGCCTAACTTCTGATGAGCAAACTACTGATGAACATTGATACACATGCGTTTTATGGGTTTACAAATGCGTTTTAACTACTGCTAAATCAAACCACTGATGGCCTAACTTCTGATGAGCAAACTACTGATGAACATTGATACACATGCGTTTTATGGGTTTACAAATGCGTTTTACTTTTTTTTTTTAACATTGATACACATGCGTTTTACTTTTTCGTGATGAGCAAACCACTGATGGCCTAACTTCTGATGAGTAAACGATTTCATCCATTTCCTCCTGTATATGTAGATACTTCTTAATGTTTTTGTCCATTTTTTCATCCAAACCTGCAGAAAACATAACATGCGTTTTACTCATTATGCATGCGTTTTACTATATTTTACACTGATTTTTATAAACAAATTTATAATAAACAAATCATCTCATTCATCATTAAAATCTATAAAACGCCTTTATTATTTACCACAAACGCACTTACAAATTCTTATTAATCATTAGAATCATTAAAACGCCTTTACAACTTTCATCAAAACATCTAAAAGGCATTTACTAATTTCATCAAACAAATCATTAAATCGTGATGTTCATCATTCAAAACATCAAAAACGCCTTTACTAATTTCATAAAACAGATCTAAACCATACCTGTATTAGTTCCCTTTCGAAGGCCTGTCATGATTCAGTTTGCTTCTTCGTTCTCTTCCTTCACCCGGTTCGTTTTTTAGGGTTTTAGAATTAACTGGCACAATTATTTAATTTATTTTCATATACGATCAAAATGAAAATAACAATATAAACATTTACTTACTTGATTTGCGTTTTGGAGCCATAATCCTGCTTTGATCGATTGTTATTTTCTTCGTTGATGGAATGCTCTGTTTTTTTTTTGTTACAGAGAGATTGATTTTGTGTGTGTTTTATGTGTGTGAATTCCATGATTATAGTGTTTGATTATGTAACCGTCCATAAATTAGATGATTTGGGCGCTATTATTAAAAAATTCAAATTATTATAGTGGCAATTTGTCTAATTTGCCCTCCTCTTGTTAACTGCCATTAAAAACACGTGATTGTAATTAATGTACGATGATCTTGATTAAAACACAGATGGATGGTCAGGATGGCTTCTTACACTTTGTATTTTAAGGAGGCTTTGTACAATAGCCTCTCTCTACAGATTTATGGTAAGATTAAGCCTATTTATCTAATTGTGTTACATGGATTAACAAGGTAATAACAAACTAGAGCTAATTAACTATGCTTTTTTCTAAACTTGGTAAGAGTCGTCATCAATCCTTTGGCAATCTTTCAAAACCAAAGCAAATACATCATTGCAAACATTGGTGGGATAGTCAACGAAGTGTAATATCTGGTTAGGAGGAAGAAACTGATTCACCTTAAAACAACACATGAACGAGTCCACTAGGTTGGATGATGTGTAACGCGTCAAATTCAGAAGGTTGTACGCAATTATGCATCAAAATTACTTTTGGTGTGACAAATCAATTCTCTTGCGTTATGGTGCGACAAATCCATACTTTTGTGTTGACCGGTGGAGGAAAAGCATGCACTTGCGTTGTGAAGGAGATTTTTTTTTCAATATAACATGTCAACAAAGAAAATGTCTTGTCAACCGCTAGAACACTACGTTGCATTGTATCATTGATTTTTATTATATTGTTGTTATTTTTTACTTTACAAACTTTAAAAGTTAAATAGCCACTTTAATAAGTTTATGTTGTTTTGTTTCGTGATTTTCCTTAGAATAAAAGTGAAGTGCACAAACTAGAAAAACACAACACCAACAAGGTAAACAACCCAAGCTTGCAACTTGCAAGTCCAAACTTTAGGAAGGGAAAGGAAGGAGATGTTTTTATAATCAAACCAGACTTCTTACCGGTTCACTGGTTGAACTGGGCAGACCGGATTTAAGAACCGTATTTTTGATATGCAATCTTACTAAATTTAAATGTGTAGCAATTAGATTTTAGAGAATAAATTGTTGTTGTATTTTAGAAAATGGTATCTAGCTGCAACTACCGTCTCTAAATACTCCCAACCACAACAACATGATTTCTCAGAAAAGTCCCCCCAATAGTATCCTTAATATGTCCCATATCATCACTAGACAACCCATCATGAAAAGCAATAATCAACTACCATTTTTTGATACAATGACGGGGGCAATTCCTCAACAGCTAACTAAACTTCCTCCAAGCTTCATAAAATAATTCACCTGGTAATTGTTGGATTCCTTTAATGGTTTTCTTGGCATCACTAGTCCTTTGAGGAGTATAAAATTATTCGAACTGTTGTTGTAACTCCTCCCAATTATAAATGCTTGCAGAACACAGAGATGTGAACCAATTTCGTGCAACATCTCGCAGTGAGAACTGAAATAGGACTAACTTCACCTAATTTGGTGTAGACCCATGTCCTCCAATCATCCCACAAACTACCTCAAGATTTGTTATGTGTTCATACGGCTCCTCACTACCCTCCCATGAAAGGTGGGAAGTATATTCAAAAGATGCGGATTAGCCTCAAAAGTCCTACCCCCACGAGCTACAAACATCATTATAAGTGATGAATTAGGTGTTATCTAAGATCAGAAGTGGCTGTCTATTCCTCTAATGTGTGAATCATGTAATTTAGGACCCATCTGCCTGATTTCTCGATTATGAAACCCATACTGACCTCCTTGATTTCCTTCATACTCTCCCTCATCAACGAATGCTGATCAACTTCATGTCCCTCATATTCTTGTTCTTGGCCATTATCTTGATTGGAAACCCAAGTATGTACACTTTCTTCTTGGGTTCTGTCTATAAGGTGGTGGAGCAGGTCGAGGATCTCTAACATGTTGAAATTACGGTGGTTGTGGGTTTTTTTTGTGGTTGTGGTGGGTTTGGCATAGGTATATCTGGAATTTGTGGAATAGGTAGAATTGGGTCATTTTGTTGGTTTGGTGGACCTGGTATAGGTGGTATAGGATCATTCTGATTGCCTTGATTATTAAAATCCATAATGGTTGATGTACTTGTTTTACCTTTAATTGTTGACCGATGAATCACACGATTATGTCATGCAGTCTTTTGTATCTCTAGATCGTACAGAAGTGGTGATGATGCCTTGGAAAATCTAGTATGCATGCACACGAAAGGATACCTGCACAACCGAAACAAGCAAAACCTCGCGTAAACCTAAACTAAACAAAAATCTTTAACTAAAAATAAATAAAAGACAAGAAAACACATATTTTTGGAATTTTAAATTTTTCAAAGAAAACTAAACTAATTTTTGGGCAACGGTGTCATTTTAATAAGGAGTAATGGATTTAAATAATCCCAAATATTGACTATTGGCTAATAACAGTCCCAACTACGAAAATAACCACTAGCGGTCCCAACTTTCAGACATTTTGCTCTCAATGGACCCCTCCGTTAACTCACACTAATGTCGTTAGCTGAAACTCACAATTCTAGGCGATTTTTCACCGGGTTTGAAAGAGGGAATCGAGACGATGATATTGGTATGTTTAATTGCATAAATGAGCATGGTTCGATGGTTTAATCGTCGGTTCCGGTCATCCCATCCGAGGAGAACATCAACCTACAACCGATGAACCATGCTTATTTCTGCAATTGAACATACAATATCATCGTCTCAATTCCTCTTTCAAATACCGTGAATGATTGCCTAGAATTGTGAGTTTCAGCTAACGACGTTGGTGTGAGTTAACGGGGCGTCCATTGAGAGCAAAATGTCTGAAAGTTGGGACCGCCAATGGTTATTTTCGTAGTTGGGACTGTTATTGGCCAATAGTCAAAAGTCGGGATTATTTAAATCCACTACTCCTTTTAATAAAAAACAAGTATCTTAATAACTTAAATACTAGTACGAGTTAGTAAGGTCGTCTCCTTAGGGAATATGTGGTTAGTGTTTCAAGTTGAAAAATCAGATTAATTAAAGACTAAAAGTAAATGGCTTCAAACTTGCTTTGGGAGTTATGATTATAAAAAGAGAATTTGATTTTTTATTAAATTTCAATTAAAAGCAAAGCACCCAATCCGGATTTCTGATTCAGTGATTCACCCAAACTTGTGTACTTAGCTAGATACCACATAGACAAGGTCTTGTTAATGGTTTTAATTCAAGTGGTAAGAAGAGACAAGTTTTTAATAATAACCTCATATGTGCCAAAAACCCACTCAATTAATAATCAAACTGCTCATAATGCAAGAAAACCGAATGCGAATGACAAAAGATGAATAATTGCAATACAAGCAACTTGTTTAAATAAATCAAAACCACAAGTATTCTTCAAGCACTGAAAAAAAAATCCAAACACACTAAAACAAAACATATTTGAGTTTCACATAAGCGAACCGTCCACCCAGAGGTGGTTACAAGAGGAATTAGCTGCTCATCGTCATTAAACTTTCACTCGTTGTTGTAGATATTGAATTCATGAACGGGAATGATTAATTGATGATTGGAGGATGATTAGATGATGGAAAAACACTTAGAAAGGCTCTAAAACGGCTAGGTTTCCAATCCCCTTCGTTTTCTGAAAAAGATTGCTTTAAATAGGGTAAACACCCAAAAATTCGTAAGCATCCCGTAAATTGGCCCCAGGTAGACTAAAAAATGGCGCTAGATGGCTCCGATTTCACTTTTTCCCTGTTGTGCGCCGATTTCAGCATCAGGTTAAACTTCCAATCCCTTGTGTGGTTCCCTAAAAACCTCCATGAAGCTCCGATTAGCACCATCAAGCTCCGGGTACATGCAAATCATAGAGACACAATTAAATACCTAGGACGCTCTAAAAATGTGTAATAAAAGACTCAACATTGTATAAAACTACTTGGTAAGTGTGATGCATTTGGCAACACATCAATTTTGAGGGAAGGGAGTAGCTAATTGCCTGGGTTATGAAGAAAGGGATTAAATGGTTCAAAAAAAGAAACTCGAGCCCATGGCATTATAGCCTAGTCATTTGGTCCTGATTTGATTCCAATAAGGGTTTTTTTACCATAAGGGTTTTTGTTAGGACAAAGAGGATTGGTGAAACCACTTTTGGAAACCTTAGTCTAATTCACTTCTGTCATTTTGGCTAAGTATAGAAGTACTGAAGAGAAAACAAGAAACTGCTGAAGAGAAGATATGAGAAGTGCTGAAGAAGAAACTTCATCAGAAGTTCTGAAGTCCAAACCAGACAAGTTCATTTCAGAAGTACTGAAGACAAACTACTCATCAGTAGTTTGTCATTCATCAGCACTTAGCATCAGATATTTTCCACCGCCTTTTGTATCAGTAGTTTTATTGTTTATTATTACTTTTAGCTGTATTTGTTAGTTTCAATGTTGCAACTTGTGCAACTTGTTTCTGATGTTTCTGTACTTGCTTTTTGGGCAAGATACATGTATGTAAACGTCTATAAATAGGAGGCTTCAACCTTCTATTTTAGACATTGATTTTTATAGAAAAATCCTTCAAACACTTTCACTGTTCTATTCCATTTCAGTATTTATTGTGAATCTGTCTAAGTATCTAATTCTCATTTACTGCTTAGATTCATAATAAATACTTGTCATTATTAGTTTCAATCATCTACGGGGAGTAATAACTCTTCCTAAGTATAAAAGTGTTGCTTTAACTTATACATTCCGCTGTGCTTTTAATCTGATATACAAGAGCTTGCTAAAACACTTAAGTGTCAAGATAGCAAGTTCTTACTTAAACAAAAGAGCAAACTGATCCAACAATTGGTATCAGAGCGTTGGTTTATCTGATCACATATCAATCTAACAAATTGAGAATCAGACACAAAGCTCTTATTGATACTCAATAAAAGATCAAAGGTTCACTTTTTATCAACATCCATCACTTAAAAGAGTCATCTGACAAATCAATACTCTTTAAAATGGATCCACATAATACTGGTTCTGCTACTAAACCTGCCATGCTTGTAAGAAATGAATACAACATATGGCAAAAGAGAATGGCACATACCTTGTCACAAACCAACACTGGTTGTTGGAGATCTGTGATATATGGTCCTCATAAACCAGTAAACATAAATCTTGAAACTAAAGTTGAGGTTCCTAAAGAACCAAAAGACTATACAGATGATGATTTCCTAAAACTTGAGCTAGATGCAAAAGCATTCTCTATGTTGGCAATGGCTCTCCCAAATGAGATATACTCTGGCCTTTTACATTGTGAAAGTGCCAAAGAACTCTGGGATTGTCTTAAAGAACAGTTTGGAGGAACTGAAGAGGTGATTGCCAACACCAGAGAGATTTTAGCTCAACAATATGAGACATTTGCTCACATTAATGGGGAAACTTTAACTCAACAATTTGAAAGATTCTCCTCATTAATATCTGAGCTAAAGTTAAATGGTTAGACCTATACAACAGTATCTATGCTACATAGATTTTTAAGGTCTTTACCAGACAAATGGGAAACATACTCCATTGTTTTAAGATCCTCACCAGATTTTAGCTCCCTCACTCTTACAAAACTCCATGGGAGATTACTTACTTTTGAGAGAGAAATTGATCAAAAGAAGAAATTACAATCATCTGGTAAAACTGCTGATGACTACCTACCAGGTAGTACAACACTTTTGGGACAAGACTCACCAACTTGTTCCTATGGATCTTATGACAACATTGACATAACAACTGGGATCTCATCAGAAAGATCTTTCCCAGGTTATGACAATGATGACCAAAGTCAAACTGCTGATAATCTATGTTTTATCATGGATGATTTGAAAAACTTTAGCAGTGATGACTTAGAAGAAATGGACATTTTACACCAACTGGACATGCTAAGCATTAAAACTAATAAGTTTTATAAAAGGTCAGGAAGGAAATTTCCAGGATTGACCAGTAATACAAAAATTGGTTTTGACAAATCTAAATTGAGATGTCACAAGTGTCAGAAGTTGGGACACTTTGCTAGAGAGTGTAGAAACTCTAGCTTTAACCAATCACAATCTGGAAATAACTTTAACCCCAATTATAATAGGAATAATGGAACTCAAGGGAGTGCTCATTTTGTACAGGCACAAGCTCCTCAACAGCAATACATGCCACAAGTACAATATGTTCAAATGCCTGTTCAACAGATGCAGAGCCAACAATCAATCCCTCCCTTTCCAGCTGCTCAACATCCTCCACAGCCTCAACAACCCTCTCAACAAAGTCTTTTCACCTCAGGGTATGTTGACTGGAGCAGTCTCCCTTTTGACACCACAGAGTGCAATCCTGATGCAGACAACAAGGTGTTTGACATCAACTGGGGAGAACCAGACAATGGCAGAAAGAACTTTGCCTTAATGGCATTTGAAGGCTGTACTTCAAAATCTGCATTGTCACAGATATCAAAAGAATCTTTGACAAAACTTTGCTCAAATTCTTGCAAAGAAACTTTTGCTCTCATAAGAGAGACAAATGTGCACTTACAAGGAAAAGCCAATGATTTAGAAAGAAAATACACTCAAATGAAGTGTGATTTAGAGAGAAAACTTATTGCTAAAACAAAAGAAGCCTCTAAATTAACTAACTCAGCTATTGAAACCCAAGCACAAATTAAAATGATGATAGAAGATCTTGGGAATGTCAGAAAAGAGCTTGCTGACACCAAGATCAGTTGTGAAAAATGGGTGGATTCTTGTAAGGGGTACCAGCTATTGCTAAACAAACAGAGTGCTTCAAATGTTAAGTTTGGCATAGGGTACCATCATGTTGAAACACAAACAGATTTTTCTCCCAAAACTACTGAAGATGGGAGAAAAATTGTTTCAAATGAAACTTCTGAAGGGAAAGACTGCACATCTTTCCATGAAAACTTTCTTAACAGAAATCCTGGTATTTTTAAAGAAAGTACTTCAGAAGTACTAACAAAATCTGACAACAAGCCATCAGTAGTTTCATCTACATCAGGAGTTGAGACCCTGAAAACTACTGATGAGCAAAATCTTTACACTAATGTCAGAAATTTGCCTTTAGATCAAAAACAAAAGGCAAAAGAGTGTGAAATTTGTGGTCTGTTCAACCACAAACAGAGTTTTGTGGATACAGAAAAGGAATTCAGTTCAATCATAAAATTAAACAACAGGTTGTGGGAAATCAAATCAGAAATGATTATGAAAGAACCTTTAATCCCAAGAAACAACAACCTGAAAACACCTTTTCTCAGAAAAAGATAAAATCTCAACTAAAATCTTTTTCTCAAAACTCTTTATCAGTAGTTAGACCTGATTCATCAACAGTTTCACAAACTGCTGAGATTCAAAAACTAATGAACTTGGTACAACTACTGATGACCAAGGTTGATGGTGGTCCTGAAAAGGATACCACCATGGTTCTTAATGAAAAATCCATTGCCAAAAAGACATGGATTTCTCAACCTGGTCAAGAACAAACTGTAACTGTTCTCAAGAGAAAACCCAAAGCCAAACAGGCTCGGGTTCCTAAATCTAACTAATTTGCTATTGTGTGTAGAGAGTTTCCAGGGGCTTAAACAACATATGGTATGTTGATAGTGGAGGCTCTATGCACATGACTGGATGCAGATACCTGATAAACAATTTTATCAGCCAAAGAGAAGGATCTGTATCCTTTGGGAACAATGCTAAGGGATATGTGCTAGGACATGGCAATGTCTCCTCTGGCAAAATACAGTTTGACAAGGTCAATCTGGTTGAAAACCTTGAATACAACTTGCTGAGTGTGTCACAAATGTGTGATAAAGGATATTCTTCCTTTTTCACAAAGACAGCATGCAAGATCATCTCACCAGAAGGCCAGAAGTTGATAGAGAAGATCATTGAAGATCATAGTTTGCTGATTGCCAAAAGATGTGGCAATGTCTATGCAGTGGACATTGAGAAAGACAAAGTATTGAACAACACTGCCTGTTTCTTCTCAAGGGCATCATCTTCAGAAACAGATCTCTGGCACAGGAGACTTGGCCATGTGAACTTTAAAACCATAAATAAAGTCACAAAAATGGGCTTGGTCAGAGGTCTACCTTTGAAAGTATACCAGTGTCAAGAACACTGTGTATCCTGTTTAAAGGGAAAACATCATAAGTCCTCCTATAAGTCTATTGAAGAATAAAAAACAACTGCATGTCTTCAACTACTCCATATGGACTTATTTGGACCTGTCAAGATTATGAGCCTTGGTAAGAAGAAGTACTGCTTAGTCATCATTGATGACTACTCAAGATTCACATGGGTATTCTTCTTATTTTCCAAGGATGAGGCTGCTGAAATCATCAAGTTCTTCATTCTACAAGTAGAGAAACAATATTCTCTACCTGTCAAAACCATTAGAAGTAATAATGGGACAGAGTTCAGGAACAAAACTCTGGATGAATTCTGTTTGTCTAAAGGGATTATTAGACAATATAGTGTTCCCAGAACTCCTGAACAAAATGGTGTAGTAGAAAGGAAGAACAGAACCTTAATAGAAGGAGCAAGAACAATGTTAGCTGATTCTGGACTGCCCTTGTACTTTTGGGCAGAAGCAGTTAACACATCATGTTATGTTCAGAATAGAGTTCTTGTGGTCAAGAGACATTCCAAGACTGCCTATGAAGTTCTTCATGGCATGAAGCCCCTTATCTCCTTTTTCAGGGCTTTTGGGTGTCAATGTTTCATCTTGAACATCAAAGAATCTATTTCAAAGTTTGCTGCCAAAGTTGACTCAGGTTACTTTCTTGGTTACTCTTCAACTAGAAAAGCCTACAAGGTTTTTAATTCTCACACCAGGATAGTAGAAGAAACATTGAATGTCAAGTTCAATGAGTCAAAACACACTCTTATTCCAGCACATCCTGCTGAACTTTTTGACCTTGACAACTTCCACTTTGGTCCTGAGAAGGCTGTTACTTCATCAAAACCTACTTATTATGGTGACAAAAGGTTTGATGATGAGGATCCCACACCATGGACTCCTCAAACAGTTATCAAGTCAACTTCAAGATCATCAGAAGTTCCCCAAACTTCTGATCAAACAAGTACTGAGGAACAAACTCAAACTTCTGATTCAGTAGATCCAACTACTGAAGATCAAGGAACATCTGAACCAGATATTATAGACCTCAGTAGTTTGTTTGAAGAACATGAGCCACCTACACCTGTCAGTGGTTTACAACAACTGATTGAACACAGAGATCATCCACTTGATCAAATCATGGGTGATATAGCTTCAGGTGTTCTTACCAGAAACCAGCTCTCCAACTTTTGCCTATTTTCAGCCTTTATCTCACAGTTGGAACCAAAGAAGTACCAGGAAGCCCTCAAAGACAATAATTGGGTTCAAGCTATGCAAGATGAACTGCTTCAGTTCAACAAGCAACAGGTCTGGGAAATCTGTCCCTTACCTCCAAACAAGCAACCAATTGGCACAAGATGGGTTTTCAGGAACAAACAAGATGAAGCTGGTATGATAATCAAGAACAAGGCAAGACTGGTAGTTCAAGGGTACTCTCAAGAAGAGGGAATTGACTATGATGAAACCTTTGCTCCAGTTGCAAGGCTTGAGGCCATCAGGTTATTTCTAGCCTATGCCATTTCCAACAAAATTAAAGTTTATCAAATGGATGTAAAGAGTGCATTTTTGTATGGAAAAATAAAAGAGGAAGTGTATGTCTGTCAGCCACCTGGGTTTGAGGATCCTTCTCATCCTGAGTGGGTGTACAGACTGGACAAAGCTCTTTATGGGCTCAAACAGGCTCCAAGAGCCTGGTATGATACACTCTCCACCTTTTTACTCAAAAATAACTTTACAAGAGGTGCCATTGATAAAACTCTTTTCATTAAACATGTTGGAAATCATGTCCTACTTGTTCAAATTTATGTTGATGATATCATTTTTGGTTCAACAAACACAAAACTGTGTGATGATTTTAAGAAACTCATGCAATCAAAATTTGAGATGAGTACCATGGGAGAACTGCAGTACTTTCTGGGACTGCAGATCAAGCAACAAACAAATGGAACTTTTATACATCAATCAAAATATGTTAAAGAATTATTAAACAAATTTTCTTTAAAAGACTGTAAATCATGTTCCACTCCCATGATGTAACACCCCAACCGATGGCGGAAACATCGGGGTGCCACGTATTGATGATTGTTCAGTAGCTCATGGTAAATAATAAGTTTCAATAAATGATTTAAATAAATTACATACAATTGTTCTAAGAATTTGTACATCAAAATAACAAATACTAGCTACGCATCTTCAAGCATTTACTCTAATCTTCGAGCAAGCTATAACCTGAAACATGTTAAGTTTGAAAATATTTTGGGTCAACAAAAGTTGGTGAGAATTACATAGGTTTTGATAATTGAATAAA
The DNA here is from genome assembly GCA_028751855.1 of Ambrosia trifida. Lineage (NCBI taxonomy): Eukaryota > Viridiplantae > Streptophyta > Magnoliopsida > Asterales > Asteraceae > Ambrosia > Ambrosia trifida. The sequence continues at coordinate 29,203,440 of CM054133.1, read as the reverse complement.
AATGTTGTGCAATTCATGTGTCATGTCAATCTAGCCCATATGTGAGAACATACTAGAAATAAATCGAGTGCATAATCAACCCTGATGACTGTTATAATATGATACATACCATACGCTCATGGTCCAATTGAATATGTTATGCGATAACAAACACCCACGTAACCTTTGTAGGAGGCACGTATCCGGGTGGGATTGTCAGTCCAATAGATCTATCAATGTATACCGTCGGCTGATCAATGTTAATGATTATGCTAGAATGGTGCTTACTCTAATCATGCTCAAGACATAATGCAACATAGAAAACACATAGACACATTGATGATTGAATTGCAATGATGATGTTATAAACATGTTTCACCCCAAAAATGGTGATAAATAGAAAAGGGGCTATGTAAAACTCACCTGAAATTCACTGTGTAAGTATTAGCAAGTAGCAACAAGTCTGAACTTGGATTAATTGAACTCTTGTGTCCTATAACAAGTAAAGGACGTCTTAATTCTAATACAAATAAACTTGTTTTGTTTCTTGGTTGTAAAGATAGTTTATTAAACTACCTAGACTCGCATTGAACGTACGCGCGTCTTAAGTGTGTATAACTTAACGAACCGATAGTAACTTCGTTTTTTTTTCTTGAAAATATATGCGTATGTATAGTTATTGGAAATAAATAAGTTATTGAAGTTATTGGTAAAGACACATTTTGTATAACGAAGTAATATTTACGTAGCTTGACTCAAATGTTAATTCGTCTCATAACTTGGACAGTATATACATGTACTTATTAATAAATATAAATATTTCTATTTATGACGACGTAAGATTTGAAAGTTAGAATTTATTTGTAAAAACATAATCTCGTTTACACATAATCATAAACTTGAAAGGCCGATTTGGTCCTTATATTTTATAAAATTTGGGCAGAGTTTCCTCTGTTTTTGTAAGAAACCAGACAACACAAGTCGTCTATTTTAACTCAAAACATCAATTGCCCAATTTCTCAAAACGCAATACAATTTAACTGAGCTATCTTATTCGACGGCTTGCTTAACTTAAAGCGTTATAATAATAAGAAACTATACATTTCGATAAGTGATATGTATACATATATAGCTTAACATTTGATTAATCCTTGCGTCAGAAAGTATATTATGAGTTGGTCATTTTTCGTTCGTTCAAGTTAATAATAAGACAACTTTTAGTCGCAAGTCAATTCGGTTCGATTTAGTTTTCACAATATCTATATATGCTAAGATAATCAATTGTAGCGCGACATAAATAAAATAAAGGTGTGACAAGCGTTAAACCTCTCTGTAAATGGACTCGCGAACCGAGTGTCGACAGATTCTGAATCGTTGTCCACGCGTTGACCAGGTCGGTCTGTTTGACCGGTGTTGACCAACAGTTTGACCTGGTCAACAAGAGTTGACCGAGACCTTCAAAGCTCAGATCGAGCACTACCGCTGGCCCCCTTATCGTCATGACCACATCAGAACCGAATCAGACCCAAAACTGGTCAGACCAAACCCAGACAAGCCACCAATGACCGGGCCTAACCTCCACCCGACACGTCAGACCCACGCCCGACACCAGCTCCACCAACAGTCAAACCACCAGCACAATCGAGCCCATTACAACCGGATCCGACTGTAACCATCAACACCATCACTATCTGACATCTAGACGAGACCTACCCTCCTCAAATCAACATAATCTAACGCCATTACAGCTCTAAACACCATCATGTCGTCGCCACCAACAGTGGTGGCCGGCCGCTGCTAAAGAGGGACGAGGGAGAGAGATGAGGGACCTGTGAGAGGGAGGGAGGAGAGGAAGCGGGCTGTGTACAGGGCTCGGGTGTTGCTTGTTGCTGCTGCTGCTGCTGCTTGTTTTCAGGGTGGAGGGCCTGCGCCGCCACCACCAAGCCTGGTGGTGGCCGGCTGTTGTTGGAAGGGAAAGAGAGGGGACGCGAGTGAAGGGAGAGACGAGATGGAGAAGTTTGGTAGTATGGATGAAGAGATATGTTGCTAAATGGAGATGTGAGGCAGGTTAGGGTTTGGGGAACTAGGGTTTTGTGTTTGTGATGGAGAAGAAGAAGATTAGTGGGGTTTAAATAGGTAGGGTTGTTGTGTGGGTTAAGTGGTTGGGCACCGCGTATACGGGCCAGTTACTGACTCGGTCTCGCTTGAATTACGTAACTTGTTTTAATCGTTTAAAATACATATTTTGTTAAATTTAATTATATAAACCGACTTAAAACGAGTGGTTGGACTGTAAATTTGATACAATATCTTTTTTAGTCACGTTTAGAAATTTACAAGGATACAGGTCGGTTTACCAGTGTGTTATTATTTACAAACGCGTTATTTGACGAATTTAGATATTTAAATTTGTTAATGAATAAGTATGTATTTCACGTTAAGGACATGTTATTATTAACGAATTAACAAGTCGTTTTAAGAATAAATAAATAAATAAAATTATTATTATATTATTCGAGAAACGCTGGGCGTTACACATGACACCAATCACACAAGTTGAACCTGATGATCAAGGAAAACAGGTTGATCAAACCATGTACAGATGCATGATAGGTTCCCTTTTATATCTAACTGCTTCTAGACCAGATATTATGTTTTCAACATGTGTCTGTGCTAGATATCAATCAGCACCAAGGGAATCACACCTTATAGCAGTCAAAAGAATTTTCAGATATCTGAAAGGAACTCCAACACTTGGAATTTGGTATCCTGCTTCAAGCAATACCAAGTTATCAGCTTTTTCAGATAGTGACTATGCAGGGTGTAAGATGACAAGAAAGTCAACATCTGGTGGTTGTCAATTCTTGGGCAACTGTCTAGTGTCATGGCAATCAAAGAAGCAAACATCTGTTGCAACTTCAACTGCTGAAGCTGAATACATTGCAGCTGCAAGTTGTACATCACAGATACAATGGCTCCAATATCAACTTCTTGATTATGGAATCAAAGAAACCAAGACACCTTTGTTTGTAGACAGCAAATCTGCCATTAGCATCATTCAAAATCCGGTACAGTTCTCAAAAACCAAACATATTGAGATCAGGTACCATTTCATAAGAGATTGCTATGAAAAAGGCAAGATTGAGGTGAAGCATGTAGCAACAGCTAATCAAATAGCTGACATCTTCACCAAACCCCTTGACACATCAACATTTCAGAAGTTAGTATCCATGCTTGGGATGCTAAATTTGTAAGTGTTTATTTTATTAATCTGCACATATTTTTCATTTTTCACTTACAAAAAGGACAAAAAGTCTGAAACAAAACTTCTGAAAAGAAAGAAACTACTGATGAACAAAACATCAGTATGGGAAAATTTCTGAAAAGTGTAAAACTTCTGATAAAATAACTTTCAGAAGTTATGAATAAAAGTATTTATAAAACATTTCTCATTAGCTTTTAAAACTACTGAAGAGGAAATGGGAACTACTGATGAAGTAATCCTTCATCAGCAGTTTAGTCAAAAGGGCAAATCTGACTTTTCCCATCATCAGAGGTTTGACCTAGTCGGTTTAAAACTTCTGATAAAAAGATTTTTAACCGAGGCGGCTTAAAAACTTCTAATAAAGAAGATTCAAGCGGTTAAAACTTCTGATAAATATCTTTTTTCAACACTTATCCTCTCAAACTCAAAAATTTCCCTCTTTCTCTCTCAAAAACTCTCTCAATAACCTAAACCTGCAAATCAACTGTTCGATCAAAACCCAAACCACATGGCTCTCGTTCTAAAACAGGGACACAATCAAAGGGCCTTTCTTGAAAAACAAGAAGGCTGGTCCCAATACGATGAGATCATTGATCTTGTCGTAAAATCCCAATATTTTACTGCTCTCACAATAAACCCACCAATTCATACTGAAACTCTAAATGAGTTCTGGGCAAATGCTGAGACGGTGACGGCTGATGATGAAATCATTTTCCTCAACTCAAGAATACAAGGGAAACCACTGACCATCACACCGGCCACACTGGCAACAAGACTGGGCCTGGATGATGTAACTGCCCCTGATCAAGTTGCTAATTCTGATATACACTTAACCATGACAGAGTGTGGTTATCAAGGTACTCTCTCCCATGCTACAATCTTCAAAAAATATTTTGAACCAAAATACAAGCTTTTGTTTCATTATATTATTATGTGTTTGAGTCCAAAAACAGGGTCTTATGACCAGATGCCCTCTACTTTTCAACCAATATTTCATTCCATTGTGAATGAAACCAAATTCAGGGCATCAAAATTATTTTTCAATGAGTTGGTGTTACATCATAATAATACCAAGAAAAAGTTTTTGTTATACCCAAGGTTCATTATGCAATGCATAATAGGGGAACTGGGTAATGAGGTGCTTGTGGGAAAAGTTTCAACTTTAAATCCATTAACCTCACAAGCATACTCTAGGCATAACAAACCGGCTGCCTGGCCAGAAGATGATCAGGGAGAACAACAACAAGTCCCCCTGAAGCACACATCTTTCAAACTCACACCACCAAAAGCCAAACAACCCAAGCCAACAAAGACAAAAACCCACCAACCCAAAAGAAAAGCTGTTCAGGAGGTTGAGATGCCTGAACATGCTCATGAGCAATCTGCTCTTCAAATAGGTGAGACTGAAACACCCTCTCAGTCTCATCCATCTCAAACCCCACCAAGAGCACCCATAACTATCTTATTCAAAAGAAAAAGACTTAGAAAAACTATTGAAACTCACTCTTCTTTTGAAACTGCTGACCAACCTATTTCACCTATTGCCCAAACTACTGAACCAACCCCTCAAATTTCTGAACCAGAGGCAATAGAAATTGCCAAACTTCTCTTTGGGCTAAAAGAGAAAGTCCCATCTGATTATGTCAGTCCCCTACAACCACAACAAACAGGGGACATAACCACAACATCAGACATGGATGTGGACATCACTAGCCCTAACCTAAGAGATGAGGGTGGACCAGAGTCTTTAAGCCCAATTTTAGAGACTCTTGGGGCATCTGAGGCTGCTACTACTCAGTTACCACCCAGTGGTGGATCTGAGGATAGAAGTAACATAGCTAAGACCTCAGATGTGGCAACTACTGATGAAGGCTTAATGCCTGAAGTAGGAAATCCTCAGAACCAAGAACAAGAGGTTCATGAGAGAACTGAGTTGGGCTCAGCTCATGATTTAACTGAGACAGTCCTCAATGAGGACAACATCAGGGATTCAGATGATTCCATTAATTTGGATGATGTTTCAAAAACTAAAACTACTGAATTGACGGCACTTTATGAAGGTCCTGTTTTAGGGGTATCCAAGCTCAAGAAGCCAGTCACCCCTGCACAGGTTAAAGTCCACTCAATCCCTAAAACCCCTAGAGTGGCATCCTCTGTACAACATGAGGATCTCCCAAAAACACACCCTTCACAACAAATGCCTACCCAATTCCCTGGGCAAACAAGCATAGACTTGAACCAGCTATGCAGCCCAGAGGGTCCCCTGTACCACATGATGAACACTCTCATCAAGAATCACTTCCAAACATACACAGCTAACTTGGAGCTGTCAATCAAAAATCAATTTGGAGTGATCAAGACAAAGATGAATGATCTGTCCAACAAGATAGAATTCAACAGCAAACAGATTGCTAATCTTCAAGGTCAATTCTCCCAACCCTCAACCTCTAAACTTAAACTTGATGAATCCAAAAAGGGGGAGAAAATCAGGGAACCTAAGGAGTCATTCCAAGCCAGGATAAGGGCAAGAGTGGCCATCCTTGAAAGAGATCAGAAGGATCAAGCCAGGAAAGAAAAACTGGCCAAACAGTTTGGTGTCTCAGTGGAAGAAATTGAAGCCACAGAAAAAGAAGATGAGACCCAAACCTCTGAAGAATCCCTAAGGCATAATGAAGAAACTTCTGATGGCAAAAGTTCTGATGAAGAATCAGAAAGTACTGAAGACAATCCTTCAGTAGTTGACAAACCATCAGCAGTTGTCAACCCATCGGAGGTTAACACTTCCAAACCTTAAACTACTGAACCTTCCAGATCCACTGAACAAATCAAACCAACTTCTGCTCCTCCAAGGCCTACAACAACCACTACCATGACTGTCCTAACCCCTGTTCCAATCTCTCAATCAACTGAACTTCTTGAGCAGAGGTTAAAGGCAGTTCAACAAAAAGCCAAGGAAGACCAGATTTGGAAAAGTCTGGAACAAAGGGATGATTTAGAGTTTGAAGAGAAGCTACAGGCTTATCAAGCTGAACTGGAGAGACAGGCTGAAATTGACTATGTTGCTGAAGAAGACAAAAGACAACAACTGATGTCTTACATCACCAAAAACAGCAAGACTAAAGCCTACACACTCAAGGGACTCTCTGTGCAAGAGCTGACAAGAAGGGCACAACTGCTTGCAGACAAACTGGCCACAAGTAAAGAAGGAAAGGCCAAGAGACCCCAGATGATAGATGAATTAGTAGCAGAGGGCTATGGTTCAAAAGCCTCAGTATCCAGATGGAAAGAAGAAAGACTGATGGATACTTATAGAAAATACAAGGCTGCCAAGGCTGCAAATCCAGAGAAGTTTCAAACTGCTGATCCTTCAAGATCAGTAGTTAGAACTTCTGGTATATCAACAAGAAGGCCTGCTACTCAAAGAAAGAAAGCAGAGGACAATGTCAAAACTGATTTCAAAATGGTACTACTTGAAGGAAGTTCAATAGTCCATTCAGATTTTGACATTGAGGAGAAACCTCTGTTAACACAATTCAGGGATCCTTCCACTTTTGCCTACCAAATCCAAAAGACTATCAAAGACAAGATGCATACCAAGGTAGTGACTGAACACCATCTCCCAACTATTCAGATGCCTGATATGCAACAACAACAAGGAAGAGACTCCCACCTGAGGTTAACTGAAACAGAAAGCATCCAACACTCAGGATCATCAACCCAAGGGACAAGTCTGGTTCCCTATTCCTCTGACTTTAACAGGTCAAAGGTACCTATCATCAGATGGTCACTTACTGATAACAACTCAGTATTGTTGACAAGAAGAGACCTCTCAAGCAGGGCTTACAAGAAGATCAGTGATCTAAAGAAACTGTCAACACAAGACCTGCTCACAATTCAACATCTGGAACCACAGAGAGGATCTCTATCTGATGGACAGTTAAACCAGCTCAAGAACACCATGTACAAAGAGATATGGAAGATTGTTCAAGACAGAAGAAAATCATAAGGAATTAGTAAGGTTTTGGCTTCATCAATCCAGGGGGAGATTGTTAGGACAAAGAGGATTGGTGAAACCACTTTTGGAAACCTTAGTCTAATTCACTTCTGTCATTTTGGCTAAGTATAGAAGTACTGAAGAGAAAACAAGAAACTGCTGAAGAGAAGATATGAGAAGTGCTGAAGAAGAAACTTCATCAGAAGTTCTGAAGTCCAAACCAGACAAGTTCACTTCAGAAGTACTGAAGACAAACTACTCATCAGTAGTTTGTCATTCATCAGCACTTAGCATCAGATATTTTCCACCGCCTTTTGTATCAGTAGTTTTATTGTTTATTATTACTTTTAGCTGTATTTGTTAGTTTCAATGTTGCAACTTGTGCAACTTGTTTCTGATGTTTCTGTACTTGCTTTTTGGGCAAGATACATGTATGTAAACGTCTATAAATAGGAGGCTTCAACCTTCTATTTTAGACATGATTTTTATAGAAAAATCCTTCAAACACTTTCACTGTTCTATTCCATTTCAGTATTTATTGTGAATCTGTCTAAGTATCTAATTCTCATTTACTGCTTAGATTCATAATAAATACTTGTCATTATTAGTTTCAATCATCTAGGGGGAGTAATAACTCTTCCTAAGTATAAAAAGTGTTGCTTTAACTTATACATTCCGCTGTGCTTTTAATCTGATATACAAGAGCTTGCTAAAACACTTAAGTGTCAAGATAGCAAGTTCTTACTTAAACAAAAGAGCAAACTGATCCAACAGTTTTTTTACCTCTTGAATTAGTGTGTAGACATTATTGCCTAGCGAAAATGGATATGATTGGATGGTTTCGGTAGTAGCACGATGATAATCCAATGGTCCGTCACTGATCCAAATTTGCTGTTCAAAAAAAGTGAAATGACATATTTGCACTTGAGTTTAATAGTCTTTGGTAATGCCCCTAGGAAATTGGGCTAGAATGTCACTAAAAATAAATTACAGGGTTACATGTGATAAATAAAAAAAAACTTTTATGTCTGAAGTCACAAACATAGCCAAACCTTATGGGCTATTTGGCAATTAACTCTGCAATTTTGACCAACCACAAGGACAAAAATGACAATTTACTCTAACACATACCATGATATCAAATGGTTTGTATTCTAGTGACATTGAGGTGTGTTGAGATAGTGTTACTTCACATGTCATTGAGGATTCAAGTTTCATAACAAACATCGTATATTTAAACGTAGAGAGTAAAATTAGAGAGAGTGTGAGTTAATTGTTAAAAAAAAGATACGGCTATGGGTCCCAAATTTATTTTTGGATCAAATTTAAAATTACAATTACAATTACAATTGAGGAAAGCACCCGGTTTCCTAACCCACTACTACAACCAATCCAAGGTCAACCTGTACACAATCCCGACACTAGAAATTCCACATATACTAAGAGTGGTGATCAACACATAATGTAATACAAGGACCTTCAAGATCCTAACATCTCAACAAATCAAGTCCAACACAATATTAGCACAAAAGTTTAATTATGTAATAGAGTTTAGAATATTTATTAATTAACATCAAGTATGTAGATGAAATTTTATTTTCTACTAGCTAGAAGTCAAAAGGTATAATTTTAAATAGATCACAATCACTAAGATAAATTATACATATATAGCATAGCATAGGTCCAGTACTACAGATGCCTTCAAAAGAAAATTAAGAACATTCGAAAAGTCGACGATATATATGGGTACAAAAGACGGACGCCAAAATATAATTTAAGTATAACATTACACAAATAGATGATACATTGGCAGCACCCATCCAAATATCTAGAGGAGATGAAAGCCAAACGTCCACACAAGACCTGCTAAACATGTACAACAAACTCGTTAAGAGTAGTGCCAAGTAGTATGTACACAACCATACGACAACTACCTGTTCAAAAAACAGATATTTAAAAACTATTACGAAAGACTTCTAGTAATCAATTATTGGGTCCATTGTAAGGTTATGAGCCTTATGGTACTTCAATGTGACCTTAACTGCATGCAACATATGGTTAACCCAAATTCCCCTCTCTTTCTCTTCTTTTCCTTACAATTTCTTTCAAAAAAAAAAAAAAAAAAACCCTCTGAAACACGCCAATTTTTCTTTCCTTCCAAAATCCTTTCTTTTGTCTTGTTAATAAAACTCGGGAACACATATATGTGAATGTTTATAAAATAATTGAAATTAGTTTCAATAAAGATTATAAAGTGTTTGGTTTGTAAATTTCCAAAAAGTAAATGATAAAAGCATTGCTCTTATTAAAAAAAAGTAACTAATATGTTGAAGTGATCTTAAAAATTAATTAATGGAATTTAAAGGAACTAACTCAAATTCATGTTTCGTCTCTAACCAATTAAACACGTCTTAGATAAAACTAATTTTTATTTCAATTTCTACGAATAAGTCTTAGCTAGTCTAAATGTGACCATGAAATAAAGAAAAGAAGATAAAACTTACAGTAAAGTTCTACTTGTTACTTCAAGTAGACTTAATGGTAAAGATGGTCTGAACTATGGTTAAAGCGAAGAGAATGATTCCAGCAACTAGAGCAATCATACTCCAGGGACTGCTAAAGTAAGTCCTCCTCATATATGCTATATTTTTTGGCCAGTAACCATCACAGTGCTTACGCAATTTTGCCCATTGTTCTTCGTAAAAGAAATACCTCAATATAGTTTCTTTGCATATATTGTTGATGACATTAGCAGCCTCATCATTAGAACCAAAAGCGTTGACAAGGACTCTCGAGTCTACCAACTTGGCAATATCATCTTGAGTATCCACCAGCGTATCCATGGCATAGGCATATGATGTAACATAAGAATGAGTTGTACCTGCCTGCTCGTAGGCAATGAGATTCCTCAGAACGAACTCAGTGGAATCATAAATGCATAATACCGGGATTCTAAGAGTAGGCTTACTCCAAAACCCAAAAATACTTGGAAACATAGATAATTCCAGTTCCATCCCCATCAGCCATGTAGGATCTTTACTAGGTTTGAAGTTCACCCCAGCCTTGTCTAGGTTGGAAACCGAAGGGATTGTAAAGCTGTAATAACCCTTTTTAATATGATCTGGAGGCTTGTAACACTGATGTAGAAGGCTAAGAATATGATGAGTATTATTATCAGTAATATTATCGAATTTTATATCTTCTCCAAAGGGGTTGAATTCCATTAGAAGTGGTCGGATAAGTTCAAAAAGGGAGGCCTTATGTTTGACTTTCAATGGAATGCACTGATATATTTCATAAAGAATAAAGAAGGGGATTTGGTTTTCTAGCAATACCAAATCATGCGCTATGTTATGGGATAACAATGTTCCTTTCTTACATAATAATTCATCACCATTCCGAAACTCTACCATGAATTCAAGTATGAAACAAGCATCCATAATCATCATGTCGGCAATTTCAGCATCGCTATAGGTCTTCTTCGTCCAAACATAACAAGCCTTGATTTGTTCCATTGATGCGTATACCTTCTGTACCCATGATTTCAATATTTCCTCTCGTGGGGTATCAGTACGACTCATTAGAGTAATTAGATAACTTGCCTTTTTCCTTTCAAATGCTTGCACATTCTTATCTCCTCTATGCAAAGGTCCAATAGAGACCACCAATGGGTTGAAAGAACTTTGGTTCAAATCACGTAGTGTACGAGGTGCCATGTAAATTGATGGTGAAGATTGGTTCGTTTGGCTCTCTTCTTTTTCTACACGATAAAGAAGATGTTGAACGACATTGTCTTGAGTCATGTCTGGGTCTCCCACCTTATTGCTCAGCATGATCTCTAATTAAGTAACAAAACGAGCAATCCATTTACGGATTAATAAACGGGCCGTGTTCTAGTTTTACCAAAAAGGTTAAAAGGTCAAATTTAAAAAAAAAACATATAGCCTGTAAATTAAACCAGCTTACAACTTTATTACAACCTCCTTGTAACATGTCGTATCCTGTTTAAAACTTTACTGCAACCTATTTATAACCCGTCGACCCGTTTATCATGTTTACGTACAACTTTATTACAATCCGCCAACCCATTCAAATTAACGGATTACATGAGTTGTGTTTAAGTTAAATCATAAATGGTTTTAAGTGTGTGGACTAAGATTGATATCTTTTACATGACTAAATATATGGATAGTGTTTGGGTTCATCAACTTTAACATGCCAACCCATCACGCCTAAGAGCATTCACATTCGGTCCATCAAATGTATGTGAGTGTGTCCACCAAATTATATGGGGTGAGTGTAAGTGGTTGTGAGTGAAGGAGAGAGAAAATATTTGGTGGAAGCACTGTTCCACCCTAAATATGAAAAGTTACTGTTCACCCCTATATATATTTTAATATTTTTTTAAGTAGTTGTGAGTGAGGAAAGAGAAAATATAATGATAAAAGTATTATTATTTTAATTAGGAGAGAGAAGATTTAGGGGTGAAGTAGTGATTTTTAGTGTAATTTGATGGATGAGATTTGGTGGAGGGGATGAGAATGCTCTAAGATATTCCACCCTTATGACATGATGTTGATGAAAATTTTGTTGGGTTAATCGGGTTCATTTACGGGTCACGGGTCGGCACCTTATCGGGTCACGAGTTCGTCTATGGGTTCTATAGTTGATGGGTCAAATAAAATTAGAGGTAGTCTTATTTGACCGGGTTTTATTGAAGTATTTGTATATTAAGTGAATATAAGTGGTTACCGAAATAAAGGGTTTTATCCTACACGTTTTAGAGAGTCAGTAGGTTTTTAATTTATTCTATGTTTAACCCCACATTTTGTGGTTGACTTTTATTTCCGTTGGAACTGTGTACGGTTAATGTATAATACAACCCTTTTCATTCAAATGTACAATAATTAAAGTAGCTTTCTCATCTCTATATTCACATATACATATACATAGTTCATATTTGTAAGGTTTGTTTGTTGTGTGTTGAGTGGGGCCTAAACCATCAAATTGTATTATTCTTTTTAAAGAAATTTTCCATTGTCCGGGCCAAGTAATATAACAAGTATCTAACTTGATCGAATCCATAACTATTTAGTTTTAACCGGTGATTAAAAAAAAACTCATAACTTAGTGATTAGTGGTATGGTTCTTCCCACCCACAAAATCAGTTAACAGCTTACCAGGTTCGATGTAAATCGATGACGAAAACTGGTTGTCTTCATTTTCTACACAATTACGAAGACTTTGGATGGTGTCTTCAATCAATTCTATTTCTCCAAACTCCAAATTGCCTCTTTCCATGGTGAATCTTCTTTATTCTGCGATATATATATATATGTTGAGAGCTATATCCTGAATGATGAAATTGCACGTTCAATGTCACGATAGAACTAGCAACTATATATATATATATATATATATATATATATATATATATATATATATATATATATGATTTTTAACAGTTGCGGTTAAAACTTTTATCCTTAATTAAGTTTACCACTTACCAGGCCTTGGAATCGAGTCCCAAACGAGGAAATGGAAATGGGTGACGGTGTAGATCTGATCAGCTGCGTTTACCTTAAAAGTCTTCAGAGATGCCAATGATGGGTAACATTTGAAGGTGGTTGTATGACCAATAATGGTGTTAAATGTGTCATAAATGTAGATGTTACATTTTACCACATTTCATCCACTCAATTCTTTCGTTATTTCGAATTACAAATTATAAGTTGTCCTGTTCACTTCACGGTCTTTGCTATGAGTATAAATGCGGTAAATGACATGAAAAAGTTTTCTACTCAATCCCTTGACCATATATATACCAAGATAAAAAAAATTCTTCTATTCTCTGTGTTCTACTGAATCACGCTTGGTTGTGTTAAAAACATATGGTATGATTATAATTCAAGTATTAATATAATTGATATGTTAATTGGGTTACTTATGTTTTGGGTTAAGTGTGTTTGTGCAGGACATAAGGAAGCAAGTCACTTGTTCGGATAGGCCCAGTCTAAGGCGTTGAGGAAGTCCATTATCTAAGCCCAGTAGCATAACGAATGGGCTTTTATGTCTGGCTATATAAACCCTCTCTGATGAGATATTTTCTCATTAGGGTTTCATTTTATTGTTTTTGTTTCTCTTTGTATTCTCTCTAGGTCTGAGTCTCTGAGTTGTCATCTACGACAACTCATCGTCTTCTTCGTCTTCATCAGCTCGTCTGATCGTCTGTATTGTCTTTGTCTTTCCTTTCCTTTGTAAGTATTTGTTATATTCTTTATTGTGTATCAGCTGATTATATTAATCAGCTGTTTACACGAACTATTATTAGATCTTCACTATTTGGTGAAGATCTAGGGTATTGGGGGGTGTTTTCTGGTTTGGATAAATAAGAGTTTTGGTCGCCTGGTTTTGTCGCTATATCTTCTTTTTTGTTGGTTATTATTATTGTTTTAGTATAGATCTATAAATCTTTACATGGTATCAGAGCCATAGGCTCTTGATCTGGTCTTTTTTGTGTCTTCCGCCGGTTTCTGTTGTCTTTGTATAAAGAGATCTGATCTAAATAATAGATCTGGTCTCTGGTTGTTGTATATATAGCAGATCTAGTCTTATTCATAGATCTGGTCTGTTATCCTTGGATTCTTGGGTATTTCTTGTCTTAACAGGAGGATTAGGTCAACTATTGTTGGCTCTTGATTGGATTGCTGTAGCTGTGGGATTGGAAAATAAATAGCTACAATTGCACCCATAATTCAACACCCTAAGTGAAGGTGTTGGTTGTGGGTTTGGCGAAACCCTAACTTAGGTTCCCCTCACTGTGAGATCGTTCCTCTCTCTTTATTTTGTCTGTTGTGTCTAGAGGCTGTTGACCGGGTTAGGTGGACCGGTATTGAAGCCGACTATCTGGTGTCTTGTCTGGTATTTGTTGTGATTATTTGGTGGTCTTGTCTTTAGTCTTGTTCTTTGTTCATACATATATTAGTTAATAAAAAGCTCCTGTGTAAGGATCTGCGTGGGCACCCTTGAGTGATGAACCCATGATCTGAACACCTACACAGCTTCGCTTTCTAGGGCACATATATTGTCTTTATCTGTGGTTAGTTGTTGGCTAACTTTGTCTTGCTTGTTGTCTGGTTTGTTTGTCTTGTATTTGTGATCTCTGTGTTCTGTTGATATGAGTGGATCTGAGGCTCCTGCTGCTGGTGGGGGTAATGAAGATGACCCTAATTCAGGGGCTCTTCAATTAGGAACCCTCATCAGTAAGTTGGATATGAGTGATCCATTGTTTTTACACCCTAGTGACACTAGCAGTCTTACTATAACTGGTATAAAACTTAAAGGAACTGAGAATTATTCTGTCTGGGCTAGTACAATGAAATTAGCTTTACAAACTAAAAACAAGTTTGGTTTTGTGGATGGTACATGTATTAAAAATGATAGTGATGATGTCTTAAGTAGACAATGGGATAGGTGTAATTCTGTTGTCCTGTCTTGGTTGTTGAATTCTGTTAGTGAGGAGTTATTCTTAGGACAAGTCTTCTCCAAACTTGCTTCAGAGGTTTGGGAGGACTTGAGAGAGACTTATGATAAAGTTGATGGGTCTGTTGTGTTTAATCTGTATCAAAAAATAAATTCTGTTAGGCAAAATGGTAGTTCAGTTGCTGAATACTATCATAGGTTAAACACTATGTGAAAACAATTTGATGCTATTGTTCAGTTACCCTCTTGTGTATGTCAAGCCTCTAAGGAGTTCAATGACTTTAACTCTTTGATAAAGTTAATGCAATTCCTTATGGGGCTTGATGATGTGTACCAACCAGTTAGAACCAATCTATTGACTAGAGATCCTTTACCTACACTAAAAAATGCTTTTGGAATAGTGTCTAGGGAAGAGTCACATAGGGGTTCTAGTAGTTCTGTCAAAGGACAAAATGTGGCTTTTATTTCAAAAACTAACCAGTCCTTTGATAATAAAAGAAATTTCAACAGAGGTCCTAATCCAAACTTAAAGTGTACACATTGTAACATGTTAGGACACACTGTTGATAGATGTTATGAACTGGTTGGGTACCCACCTGGTGTTAAGAAAAGAAATGTTAATTCTGGGTCTGGTAAGGGTGGGACACCTAAGTTGAATAATAATAATAAATCAAATGCATCTACTACTGTTGGTCTACCTTTTACTTCTGAACAGATTTCTAAGCTCATGAGTCTTATTAGTGAAAAGTCTACTAGTGATCCACAATCTTCTAATACTGGAGGTAATATATTTCATGCTTTCTCCAGTTTGTCTTGTCTTCAAAAAGTAAAACATGTTTTGGAAAATTTTTCAAGTTGTTCCAGTTTTGTTAAACAAGTAATCAGTTATAGTTGGATAACTGATTCTGGTGCTAATCAGCATATGTCTAATAGTGATCAAAACATGATAAATTGTATTAATGTTTCTGATTATGATGTTAAAGTCAAACATCCCAATGGTAGTAGTGCTAAAGTGTCTAAAATTAGGGATGTTGTTCTAGCTAATAATGTTGTCTTAAAAGATGTTTTATATGTTCCTGATTACTGTGTTAACTTGTTGTCTGTCCATAAGTTGGCTAGGGATAATAAGTTGACTGTGTTGTTTGATGAGTCTAAGTGTTTTGTACAGGATTCCAAGTCCAAGAGAATCTTGGTGAGTGGTAAACAGAGTGATGGCCTGTACTTTATTGGTGATAAAGTGAGTGTTAATCATGTTTGTTTAAATAGTGTTAGTGAGTCTAGTCTTTGGCATAGTAGGTTAGGACACCCATCTGATAAGGTTCTAGCTGTGTTAAAAGATGTTCTAAACATTGATGTGTCTAACTCTCAACCTTGTGAAGTCTGTCACAAGTCTAAACAAACTAGAGAACCTTTTCCTTTAAGTGATCATAAAACTAGAGAGATAGGTGATGTAATCCATCTTGATGTTTGGGGACCTTACAGAGTTCCCAGCAGAGATGGTTACAGATATTTTTTAACTGTAGTAGATGATTTTTCAAGAACTGTGTGGTGTTACTTAATGAAAGGAAAAGGAGAGGTTTTTGAAAATCTGTTGAGTTTTTATGAATTGATTAAAACTCAGTTTAAAAAACAAATCAAGGTGTTTAGGAGTGACAATGGTAGTGAGTTTGTCAATAATCAAATGGGTCAGTTTTGTTTATCTAAGGGGATTATACATCAAACCTCTTGTGTGTATACTCCTCAACAAAATGGTTTGGTTGAGAGGAAGCATAGACATCTTTTAAACATAACTAGAGCTTTACTATTTCAAAGTGGTTTACCTTTGAATTTCTGGTCTGAATGTGTTCTGACTGCTACTTATTTGATTAACAGGATTCCTTCTTCAGTCTTAAATGGTATGAGTCCTTTTGAAGTCATGTTTGGGTTCCCCCCCACTCTTAGTCACCTTAAAAATTTTGGTTGTTTAGGTTTTGTAACTGTCTTAAATGAATCTGATAAAATGTTGTCTAGGGCAGAAAAATGTGTCTTGATTGGGTACTCAAACTTTAAAAAAGGTTACAAATTGTGGAATTTGGAACAAAAACAAATTGAGTACTCAAGAGATGTTAGGTTTTATGAAAATATATTTCCTTATAAGACTGATAAAAATGAGTCTAGTTTTACAAAAAATAATGTTTTGAATCATATAAATTTCTTTGATCTTTATGAAACTGAAAACAATCAAGTGTCTAAGGTGACTGAGAGGAATGAACCTCCCAATGATGAAGGGGGAATCAAAGAATCTCCTGTTGATCATTCTAGTCAGCAACCAGTCTTGACTCCCAGAGCTACCAGTGTTTCTGATGTACATCAGAATACTGGCAGTACAGGTTGTAGTCAATCTGAGGGTGCTAACAATGATGAAAGGTCTTCAAATGTTGAGACAAACCCATCTGAGGGAGGTAGTGTTAGGAGGTCTTCTAGGGAGTCTGTTTTTCCTAGGAGATTTAGTGAGTTTGTATTAGATGGTAAGGTTAAGTATGGAGTGGAGAAGGTTGTTAATTACTCCACATTGTCTAGTGATAATTATTGTTTTACTTCTAACCTAAACAAAACAGTTGAACCTACATGTTATTCTGAAGCTTCAAAAAATCCTAAGTGGATTGAAGCTATGAATGCTGAGATGGAAGCATTACATAGGAATAACACATGGGTTTTAGCTGATTTGCCTAAGGATAGAAAACCCATTGGGTGTAAGTAGGTATATAAAATAAAATACAAAGCCAATGGTGAGATAGAGAGATATAAAGCTAGATTAGTTGCTAAGGGATATAACCAAAGAGAGGGAATTGACTTTGGTGAAACATTTTCACCTGTTGTGAAAATGGTTACAGTTAGAATAGTGATTAATTTAGCTGTTTGTAATAATTGGCCTTTGTATCAGTTGGATGTGAATAATGTTTTTTTTGTATGGGTCAATAACTGAGGATGTGTATATGAAACTTCCTGAGGGTTATTATTCTAGTAATGAAACTAAGGTATGCAAATTAGTTAAATCACTTTATGGGCTTAAACAAGCACCAAGAAAGTGGAATGAGAAATTGACTAAGGTCTTAGTTGATATTGGTTTTGTACAAAGCATTTGTGATTATTCATTATTTGTTTTAACAAAACAAAATGTTACTGTGGTATTGTTAGTCTATGTTGATGACATAGTACTAACTGGGAATAATGAGGATGAAATAAATAAGGTCAAACAATGTCTAAATTCAACTTTTCTTATAAAAGATTTAGGATTGTTGAAATATTTTCTTGGTATTGAAGTCTTGAGAGATAATTCTGGTATATGTCTGTCTCAAAGGAAATATTGTCTAGAACTCTTGGATGAGTTTGGTTATTTAGGTTGCAAACCTGTTGGTACTCCTATTGAACAGAGTTACATTGTGTCTGTTAAAAGTGGGAAAAATGATAAGTTGTTAGATAATGTAACTGGGTACCAAAAATTGATTGGAAAGTTAATCTATTTGTCGTTAACTAGGCCGGACATTACTTATGTTGTGCAGTATTTGAGTCAATACATGCACAAGCCCTCTAATGGTCATCTTCAAGTAGCTTTAAGATTGCTAAGATACTTGAAAATGTCACCAGGAAAAGGGATTTTGGTCAGCAAAAGTAATGATCTGAAGTTAACTGGATACACTGACTCAGATTGGGCAAAATGCCTAGAAACTAGGAAGTCTGTGTCTGGGTATTGTATTTATCTTGGTAATTCATTAGTTTCATGGAAAAGCAAGAAGCAAAACACAGTTTCTCGATCATCAGCTGAAGCTGAGTATCGAGCAATGTGTTCAACTGCTTGCGAGATGATTTGGTTAAAAAATGTTTTGTTTGAGTTAGGAATTAAGACTGATTTGCCTATGAAGTTGTTTTGTGATAGCAAGGCAGCTATCTCGATTGCTTTAAATCCTGTATTTCATGATAGGATAAAGCATTTTGAGTTAGATCTGCATTTTCTAAGGGAAAAGGTAAGTGAAGGCATCATTCAGCCTGAGAAAATTGAGACTCAATGTCAAATAGCTGATGGTTTTACTAAGGGACTTAGTGTTGAGCAACACAAGGTCTTTTGTAAAGAATTGAACATGTTTGACATGTTTAATACTTGAATTAAGGGGGCGTGTTAAAAACATATGGTATGATTATAATTCAAGTATTAATATAATTGATATGTTAATTGGGTTACTTATGTTTTGGGTTAAGTGTGTTTGTGCAGGACATAAGGAAGCAAGTCACTTGTTCGGATAGGCCCAGTCCAAGGCGTTGAGGAAGTCCATTATCTAAGCCCAGTAGCATAACGAATGGGCTTTTATGTTTGGCTATATAAACCCTCTCTGATGAGATATTTTCTCATTAGGGTTTCATTTTATTGTTTTTGTTTCTCTTTGTATTCTCTCTAGGTCTGAGTCTCTGAGTTGTCATCTACGACAACTCATCGTCTTCTTCGTCTTCATCAGCTCGTCTGATCGTCTGTATTGTCTTTGTCTTTCCTTTCCTTTGTAAGTATTTGTTATATTCTTTATTGTGTATCAGCTGATTATATTAATCAGCTGTTTACACGAACTATTATTAGATCTTCACTATTTGGTGAAGATCTAGGGTATTGGGGGGTGTTTTCTGGTTTGGATAAATAAGAGTTTTGGTCGCCTGGTTTTGTCGCTATATCTTCTTGTTTGTTGGTTATTATTATTGTTTTAGTATAGATCTATAAATCTTTACAGGTTGTTGATCCTCGATCTTGTAACTTTCATTGTTCAAATGTCGGATTTTCCAAAGACATGTATGAATTCGTTCTTTGAAGCTTTTGACTACTTAAATATCTCAAAAGATAATCTCATTGACACATATTACAATCATACATTTTAATGCATTATATATCACATATATACTCTATTGATATATTAATTCATATCTACCTTCTGCTTTCTTTCTTGTTGTTTTGAAATACTTTTATGTTCATAGTTCCTAGTTGGTCATTATGAACAAGACTATGTGATATCCATAGTTTGAAAACAATCTTAGAAAGTTTAATTGATTTCCACCAACACAAAGATTTCCATTATGAGCCACCTCAACTTGCTAGCCATTAATGAAATCTCCTCTACAAGTTCATGTTACAATCATCCACTTTATCCTTACTACTTTTCTCTTCTGCTTTACTCTTCTTTTACCTTATGACACTAATAGTTGGTCCCAAAATTCAATTGTGACATTGCATACACATGATAATAGTCTAATAAGACCTTATCAAAACAAGTCCCTTGAGTTACAAATGGTATCTTCACAAAGACAACCCAAACCATTGAACATACAAATGCTTGACCCCACATAGTGTGGCACTAAACTAATAATCACTCCATTAACAAACTAAGATCTTCATTACATTTAAGTTGTCACCATAGTCCATATATGCTTTTGGGCAAGAGATCTTCATTATATTAAGCAAGAATACTCTAATTAAATAAATAAGTCAATGAGGCTATTTGTTAACTCATAATCATGACACATTAAGACTTTGGACCTAACACGTAGTTATTAAAGACAAAATGTCTTTTGACTGAGCGGTATCAAGATGTTTTTAAGGTTAAGTGGTCGAGTGTTTAACATATGTATAAAGTTTAAACAATAAAAAGAAAGAGACTTGATAACAACTATGAAGCATGTGATAAAGAGATAAAGACATGCATAAACTATTTCACTTAAAATGAATATTAACACATTTAAATTAGTTATTTGGATTTAAGAGGTAATATTGTCCACCTTATTTTTTTTATCCATGTGAAAAAAAAATATGTGGTCCTTTTAATTTTGATTCGATTTTGTGATTAATATGTGTGGGATTGAGAGAGAACAGAGAGAATGTAAAAGATGTATCTTTATTGATCAAACATTCTGAATACAAATGAGGGTGTACATGGGTATTTATAGTTTGTGAAGAGGTGTCATGACCCTTCACATAACCGACATGATGGTTGGCTTATAACCGCCATATAACTAACTAACTAATAATACTTAGGATAAACATATAAATATAGAAATCAAGATATTATGTCTAACATTCTCCCCCCTAATTCTTGATTTCTTCTTCCATGCTTCTTTAGCTCCTTTCTTCATAGATTGATTTGTATCACACAAATTCTCTTGCCTTTTTACTTTTCCTTTAATTGTCTCACACAACTTGCTGATTATTCTTGAATCACACACGGATGATTAGCTAGCTTCACACTTCTTTGTTTGTTTCACACAAACGACTTTCATAGTTTTCTTCGTTTAGATTGTTGCTTCACACAACTTTGCTTTCACAGCTTTCCTTGGATGATCTGAGTCACACAGGTCTCCTTCTTTATTAATTCCTTCACGGCTTTGATCGTATCACGCGATTCTTCTTTTCATGGTTGCCTCACACACCATGATCTTCAACTTACATCTTTTAGTTTAGTTCTTTAGTGCCTCACACACTGATTCTTTTTCTGATCATTTCACATGACCTAACTTCTTGCTTTTGATCCACTCACTGGATTTTGCCATTCTACCCATCACAGGTTGTTTCCGTATCACACGGATATTCTTCTTTAATCATATCACATGATTAGTTGTCTTCTCTTCTTTTCGTTTGTTTATTTGGACATTCGTAGGCATAATGTCCAATTTTCTCACATCGATAACACTTGGTTTGAGACTTATCCTTTGTACTTGTTTCTTCTTGGTGGTTGTCTTCACGACTTTGACCTTGGGTTCTTTGAAACTTGTCTCGTCTAGCATCTTTTCTATAATTGATTTTACCACGACTTCGATTAAAATCTCCTTGTCCTTCTTGACTGATCTTTCTTTTGTATTGTGCAAGTAGAAGTTTATCATACTCATTTCTATGATTTCTTTCATCTCTAGATCGGAGACGCTCTTCATAGGCTTTTAGTCTACCGATTGCTTCGTCAAGTGTCATGGTTTCCATATCGGAGTATTGTTCTATCGATGCAATAATTTGTAGAAACTTGTCTGGTACTGAGTCCAATAATTTACGTACCAAAATAGGTTCTTCGAACTTTGATCCGAGGGTCTTTGACTTTGTATTTAACGCACTTAATCTACCAGCAAACTGGTCTATGGTTTCTGTCTCTCTCATTGATAACATCTCTAATTCTGTGCGTAATGATTGAATTCTTGCTTTCTGGACTCGATCAATTCCAATATGTCTCGTCTTTAATGCTTCCCATATGTCTTTGGCTGTAGTATGTGACGCTACTTGCATCACCATATCTTCTGGAATTGCTTGAAATAGATAGGCAATCACTGTCTTATCTTTCTTGATATCTACATTTGCTCCTTCTGTGGGTTCCACTACTTCCCAAAGGTTGTTGGCATTCAATATTGCCTTTACACGAACAGCCCAAATCGTGTAATTTGTAGATGTTAACATCGGGGTTTGGAGGTTAAACGTAAGTGTGTCCTTCGTGACGTTCTCTTCTTTCGTCATTTTGGGTTTTGAGGGCGACTTTAGTGGAGTCTTGTTCTTGTTCTTTTTCCCTATTGTCCAAACCTAATATGGACTACCCAACACTTCGTTTTGGAACTTGTTTGACTTCTCTTTTGTCAAACTTGTTATTCTTGACCCTTTTTTGTCAAAATAACTTTGATATTCTTTGAATTTTGACGAATCCTTTGTAGTATGTAAGTGCTTAAAACACACTATTCGGGATTTCGCTAATGGGTGTAGGCTTTCTCCTAGTGCCTAGAATATCAAACTATGTTCCCAAAAAATATAAAAGTCCTCCTTGACTTTTGTATTAAACCCTCCAAATAATTAAAACAAAATCACTTTGTTTTTGTTTTTTTTTTTATATAAAAAAAATCGTTACTTTAAAAACAAACAACCTTAGAATTCTTGTGAATGTCTCGTATAAGACAAACAATCACTGAAGTCAAGATATTATAAAATTCGTTTCGGGAAAACAGTTTCTTATTATTGTTTGGTTTGACTTTCTAAAGTCAAATTCTCCTTTCTTCTTTGTTTTTCCCACGAAAGTACCCTGCCCAACAAATTCTTTTCACGCCTTATTCCTAATTCGATTCTGGATGATTATATCTCCACAGAATCGGTATAATAATAAGATTCGAATCCTAAAACGAATCAAATAAACTTCTATATAATCGAATATTAATCTTCTTCTACGTTAAGTGTTTGTTCGGTGCCGTCCGAAACAAACAATCTTAATCCAACGTTTAAAACGATTTGTGTAATCCGGTGTGTGTTAATATTGATTCCCGAACACTGTTTCGATAAACAGAAACGAAATTTCTGTAAAAATTTATTTAAATAATTTTGGCGGGAAACTTCAATATCACGATTTTGTTAAACAAGAACAATGAATTCTTGTTTTTTATGAACCAAATTTGGATTAAGGATATATGATTCGATTATAATCTTAAAGAGAGGCAGGAATATGTAACCGTAAATGGATGCGCGATTGTTCTGTGAAATCCGATGTCTAATCGGAATTTCCTGTTCGCCGGAAACTTCTTCTTCTCCGGTGAGGCAAACGGTTACAGGTTTTAGTAAATGATCCTTTTCTTCGATTCCGTTTGGCGTATGGATGTTAAACTTTCTGTTTTGAAGATTCTTGCCTGTCTCTGTTTTGATCAGATAACAGGGGATGAAGGCTTTTGTTTCTTTATATCGAATCACTCGATTTCTTTTCTTTTGGTTCTTCACGAACAAATTCTCTTTCTTCGCAGGCCCTTCTTTGCTTTTGATCGAATCACTCGATCTCTTCTTCGTTGTGACCGATTCGCTCGGTTTTCTTCTTCACAGGTCTCCTTGGATCGTAGGCTCTGATGCCAAATGTGGGATTGAGAGAGAACAGAGAGAATGTAAAAGATGTATCTTTATTGATCAAACATTCTGAATACAAATGAGGGTGTACATGGGTATTTATAGTTTGTGAAGAGGTGTCATGACCCTTCACATAACCGACATGATGGTTGGCTTATAACCGCCATATAACTAACTAACTAATAATACTTAGGATAAACATATAAATATAGAAATCAAGATATTATGTCTAACAATATGTATAGTTATAAACACATTTGAATAATTCTGTAAGATATGTTTTTTAGAATCTCTACTATTACTAATTCTCTACCTTTTGATAAAACCATTTTTTTTTTGGAACCGCCTAGTGCAATAACTACTCTCACCTAAAGCTGCTGGTACCGCACCCACACAGGATCGATCCCAGGGCCCCCGAAGGTCCAACCCCTCCGCTTTTTACCACGGAATGGGAGTCGAACCTGTAACCACCTGGGCAGGAACCCTCCTCGGAGGTAAACCTTCCCACCTCAAACCAGCTGGGCTGATAAAGTCGACACTATTTATATCGACAAATGGAGCACTTGCATGCTACACCAAACTAGGGCTTCCTTTGGCGCTGGTGAAAAATGTGACGGTTCTCCTGATTTTACCATATTTGTGGGGGATTTGGCAGCGGACGTTACGGATTATACATTACAGGAGACATTTAGAGCTCATTATCCATCTGTAAATAGTGCAAAAGTTGTAACTGATCGGATGACAGAGCGGAAAAAAGGTTATGGGTTGGTGAAGTTTGGAGATGAAACTGAGCAACTACGTACTATGACTGAGATGAATGGAAGATTATGTTCAACCAGACCAATGCGCATTGGCCCGCTGCTAACAAAACTACTATTAGTCCACAACAATATCCGAAAGGTACATGTTTCAACTTTGATTTTGGATACCAAATTCATGTTCGTGTTTACTTCTTACAGCTTTGTGTTGTATTTTTTTCTTTTTTCATTGTCTATGTGTTAGTTTTTTTCATCTTGGGTTGTTAGAGCGTGTTGTTCTTAAGTTCTTTCATTAGTGTAGCATTTAAATTTTCGTTTTGCAACCCTGAAACACTCCCGGGGTAATCAACTAGTATAATTATTTGAAGAAATATAAAGTTTCATTTCTGAAAAGACGCCCTGTAGGATTTTAACACAACACCTTTTAAAAAAAAAATAAAGAAAGAAAGACTCCCAACCATTTTCTACTATAGGACCCGACACGATGTTAACGAGGTTTGAATTTTAGATAAACATGTTTGGGTCATAAATGGGTTTACACATTTATGGTATGTATAAGCCTGCTTATCTAATTCTGTTACATGGATTAACAAGGTAATAACAAACTAGAGCTAATTAGCTATGCTTTTTTCTAAACTTGGTAAGAGTCGTCATCAATCCTCTGACAATCTTCCAAAACCAAAGCAAATACATCATTGCTGAAATTGGTGCGATAGTCAACGAAGTTTAATATCTGGTCAGGAAGAAGAAACTGATTCACCTAAAAACAACACATGAACGAGTCCACTAGGTTGGATGATGTGTAACACGTCAAATTCATAAGGTTGTACACAATTATGCATCAAAATTACGTTCGGCGCAACAAATCAAATATCGTGTTATCAGAGCCGGTCCAACATTTTTAGAGGCCCTAAGAGAACTAAAAAGTCGGGGCCTTTTAGATTATTTTTTTTTGCTCACCTCACTTACCTACGCTTCAGACCGGAAGCAATAAACTAAAAAAATTTTGGTTGGTAAGAGCAATGCCTCCTTTTATTATTTTTTTCTTAATTTGTGCAAAAAAACATGAAGTTAAATTTGATGGCGTCTAATTTGACTTTTAAGTTCATTACAATTTACTAGTTTAAACCACTATAATGAAATGGAAAGTGAAAACTAGTTTAGATATATAGTTATGTAACCATATACGTAGACAGTGAAATCTATTCAATTTGATTTGAGACTTATTTTCTTCATGGAAATAGATATCTCGTTGGTCTTTCATCTTAGGAGTTGTCTCACAGTCTGTAGAACTTGTTTTGAAACATCGCCATTGTCCAATTATGAATTTAAGATCAAAGGTTAGCAAAATTAGGGGCCCTGGAACTTTGGGGGCCCTAGGCGCTTGCCTAGTTTTACAAAGCATTAGGGCCGGCCCTGCGTGTTATGGTGCAACACACCCATGCTTTTGTGTTGCCTGGCGGAGGAAAAGCATGCACTTGCGCGTTATGATGGAGATTTTTTCAGCAAATGACATAGCAACACAGAAAACGTCTTGTCGATCCATAAAACACCATGTTGCGTTGTATCATTGAACACAAACGTTAAATAGCTATTTTAATAAGTTTATTTTGTTTAATTTCATGATATTCCTAACAATAAAAGTGAAGGACACAAACAAGGAAAACACAACATCAAATCCACCAATGCAACAACCCAACTTGCAACTTGCAAGTCAAACTTGGGGAAAGGAGACACTACCATCCTAACACCACCACCACAGCCACCTGACACCACCATTATCGCCGACCTCTGCCTCATCACCATGCACCATTCGACACCACCGCTGACTTTGTTGCCACCTCCTCCGCTAGATTCTCCACTGCTGCAGATACCTTTTCCCACTAGTCCCTAAATATGACCCATTTTAATCCAAACTGGTTTCCGACTCGAACCAATATAACACTTTTTTTTTTTTTAAACGGTCCTTTCTGACCCGAGCTCATTTGCACCCATACCCATTCTAACCCGACACCCAACCCAACCCGACATGTCCGTCTTGCTTGGCATAGAGGTAGTGTGACTCAGGAACTTGAATGTGAGATATCAACTGAAAACAATTAATCTTTAATGCTCTAATACACAAGAGATATTTGAGGGGTATTGATTGGACGTTGGATTAATGTTTCGAATCGCGAATAGGCATATCGGTGAATATTGCACAACAAAAAACATCACACGAGTCTAAATCATTGCTGATGAAAAGAAAAGGTCATATACCCTTAGCATAATAAAAAGGTCAGTTAACTTTATGACAAAATGAAAACCTTATTATTTTCATATAAAATCTCATATCTTCAGAAACAAAAATTGAATATTATTACGAATTTACGAGTAAATTTAATTACATAGAACATTTGAAACATCGTAGTTTATCTTTGATTACAAATTAATATTTGCTAATCAACTTTGCTTTGTTAACTTGGTGAGAGTTTTTATCATTCCTTTGGCAATCTTCCAAAACCAAAACAAATTCATCATTGCTAACATTGGTGGGACTGTCAACAAGGTGTAATATCCCATTGGATAAAACACCTCCTTCACCTGTAAACACGTGCCACAATGGGCGGGTCAAACAGGTTAGATGACGGGTCAGATCAAATTTAGAAGGTTGTATACGTCAAAAATACAATGGGCGGGTCAAACAGGTTAGATGACGGGTCGGATCAAATTTAGAAGGTTGCATGCATCAAAAATACAATGGGCGGGTCAAACAGGTTAGATGACGGGTCGGATCAAATTTAGAAGGTTGTATACGTCAAAAATACTTTTTGTACAATTTTCGACCGACTTGACCCCACATGACTGACGCGGAACTTTACCTGATCGAAATGCGTAAACATGTGGTAGAAAAGAAATATGAACAAGATGACCCTTGCCCCCTGCACGAACTCAAAACCGTCAACGTTTATCACCAAAAAGACAAACGTACCCCTTCGTTTATCTTTTTGTGAATTGGATATAATGAGATTTAGGGTACAATAGACATTACCAACCACCCTATAAACATGGCAATGCCATTCAACAAGTAAAGTGTGGAGTTCTTCTTCCCGGCTACGTCTAGATACCTGCATACGCATATAAATTGATCACTTTTTGGAATTTTAATATGAATAACCGGATTATTAATGTCGATTATTACCATCTTAAGTTCACAAAGGGCGTTGTGATCTCTGTGAACAGAACCATAAGGATGTAAAACTGAACTTGGCCGCTTATAAGGGACTGAATAATGGCAAACAGAGACAGTCCATGGTGCAATAACTGTAAAGACATGACAGATTAAGATAAACAAGAAACTAATAAACGAAGAGAATGTGTCGGTTCAAACGGTTTTAATTGTTATTTTTTTATGTATAGGCCATACGCGTCAACTTGTCAGAAACATTGACAAGTCTGAGCATCTAACGGGCCTGACCGGTGTCATTTGACCAAAAAAAAAGGTGTAAAATGACTAAATTACCCTTGATTAATATATGTTCAGTTTTTCTTTTACACAAGTCAAAGTATGCTTACAATCTTACATATTCAACTCCGCCTAAAGTTGGATAAGTCCAGATAATCATCGCCAAGTCTGAAAAGAAATAACCAATTGACATCTGCAACCATATAAGAACAAGAACATCCATAAACATAACTAGTGTGATTTACGAAACGCGCGTTGCGCATTTTGTGATTTGGTTGATACCAAGATGATAAGAAGTTATTATCGCCCAAAGTTCTAATCCACGGATCGTGGCAGTATAGGAGCCGGTTGCATAAATGTAAACCATTATAAACAACTAAGCAACAACTATTACAACAGTGTGGACATATAAGCAAGTTTATATAAAAGTGATTCATTAAAAGAAACTCAAAAGCACATGATGAACACAACAGTGGCTTCTAACGAAGCAGTGCAATTAACGAAAACAAAACAGGGAATCTATTTTTATTGAAATACCAAACCCTAATAAATCATCAATCGAACCTTGGAGCAGCTACAACATATCGAAAACGGCGCTTTTTTCACATCTTTTAGAAAGAGAGACGACCGGAGACCAGAATCTTCGACGGTACGGCACGGACTGGACGTAACTTAGTCATCAGATCAACGTTAGTGGGCAGATTAAGCCTCAGGGACAGCTGATGTAGCGAAACAAAAGGGCTTACCGGAACGGAGGTGTGGCACCATCCGATCTAACATAAGTCGTTACTCCCCATCACAAACCATGGTCGCCGCGACTAAAGACCACCGCCACCAATTAATAACTCTTCATCAGAAACCATGCGGGCCGCCACTGGGCCGGCTCGTCCATCCGTCGCTCTAGTCTACGAGCCGTGCCTCTCTCTTTCTGTCTCTGTTGCGCCTCTCCCATACTGTCACTGTGTGTCCTCGTTTCTGACGGAAAGTGTGGATTACAGTTTTGAGAGATGGGGAAGAATACGAAGGTGTGGATGGGAGGTGGAAGATGGTCGGCAGCCTCTCTTTTACGGTTTCTATCAAATACAGAATAAACTGTGTGTGGAATGGAAAACATAAGAAGCAAGAAGGGATGTGTATTGTGTAGAACATTTGGGGAAGAAAAGATGCAGCTGAAGAAAGACCAAAATAGCCTTAAAAAACATTGGAATTACAGAACTGCCATATTACTGTTCAAATTGCTCAGCTATAAATATATTGTAATGTAATGTAATGTAATTGTAATTGTAATACCGTTTTTACCCATGTGTGAATCACACTTAAAATTCACATAAATGTGAGTTACAACCGTATATACCTTCTCACGCCAATATGAATATAACCCATGAAATGAAAACACTAAATGGTCATTACATATTTACATATAACATACGGCACTCGTTTAATAAGAACACCGAAATTCAGATTTAATAATGCTTCTAAATTCCATATATTCAAACCATAAAAATGAAGACCTTGAACGGCCATGGTCAAATTTTAGTATGGCCAGGTTGCGCAATTTTTAAATAAGTTCATTAAATAACCTAAGCATTACATATGATTACAACAACAAAAAAAAAAGTCATTACTCATTACCACAATAACCTAAATCTTTGAAGAGACCAGTTTAGGAAGTTGTAAGCATAAAAAATTTCGTTTAAAAAAAGCATGAAGCACTCCGAGGCGTGAGGCATGAGGCAAGAGCCTCACATATGTGACTTGTTGCTCTATGAATAACCAAAAAAGCCTCGAGTACAGTCAAAAGCTAAATATGTCTCATTCCTTTTACGTCCCGGACTTTTTTTAGCATGTAAAACATTTATTATCTCTTTATCCCTTTGGTTGTTTCTATGTATTACCTTTCTACAAACCCAATCTTGACCAATTTTAACCCAGAAGTCCTGAAGCGCCGCCTCAAAGCCCTGAGGCGTTTTCCTGATCGCCTCGAGTGCTTCAGGTGCTCCTGAGGCGCTATTTTTTAAACCAAGATATATAAAAAAAATAAAAAAAAAGGAGAAACTATCAACTCAACTTATTTGACTAATACTTCCTATTTACATGCTCCCTATTTTTATCAATTTTTTCATTCAACACATTTAGGATTAAATTTGACCTGAATCGGCTCATACATATAAAAATGTATGAGTGCAAATAATAAAAAAGACATACCCCAAGCAGAGTGTCGGAAGCTGCAGATGATCGGTTGACAAGCAACTCCTCTTTAGCGTGCTCATCAAAAAGATTTGTAAAGACCAAAAGGTACACAGACCCAATGGCTGCAAAAAGTGCATGGAAGGTCGAAAAGCCCCTGAAAATATAAATGAATATCATGTTTTAGCCGATACGTTATGTTAATCTCTAGAAGAAAAAAAATAATAAGGGAAATATAACAGCCATCAAGGTAAAAGGAATATAAACCTGTTTTTCCATTCAAGTTTCTGCTTGTTTTCGAGTTTGTTAAAACCTTTGAAGATCAAGGGGCTAATTATGCTTGTAAGTTCATATGCCTTCAAGACAAGATCATAACCGTCTTAGAATAAAAGGATAATATCACACATCAACATACAATGTCAAAAGATTAAGGTTATGTTAATTGAATAATTGCAATCTGTCTCTACTCTTGAAATTGTAATATTTGGTTTAAAGGGTGCGCGAGCCTTAAAAGTGATATATCTTACTTAAGGGCGTTTAGGTCTAGAAAGCCATGTCGCGAGGCGAGAGCTTCACATGCGCAAGGCGTTTCTATATGCATCTATCTAATCACTTTTACATGTCATTTTTTCCATCAAGTAAACCAAATCTCTTTATCCTTTCGGTCATTTTTACACATCAGCCTCCTCTTGACCCTAATCTTTTACCGATTTTGACCCACACGCACATGGTCTCGAGTCAGTGAAATGCCCCACGCCTCATACACGCCTTTTAAAACCGAACTTAAGGGTAAAATAACCAAGTGTGAATATCTGAATAACCAACTTGATATTAACTAAAACAAATTCAATCATCAAAGGATAAACTAAAATTACTTATATACCCTTTATACCTTACTCAATATCATACCATCACTTTCAAATCACAAATCCAAATAACTTTTGTACATGAACATGTCACTCCATTATTATCTTAATTTACAACTCAATCTCCATATCAAACTACACTCCAATTAATAATAATAATAATAATAATAATAATAATAATAATAAAAAAAAAAATACTTACAGTTTTACACATGATAACACCACCAAAAACTGCAAACAACCACCTGATTTGATTGGTAGGAGTTGCATGATCAGCAATGATGCTTAAACCAGGATAACCATCATTCAATACCCTTCCATCCATTGGGTTTAAATCTTCAAAAATTGCCTCAAAGGCAACTGCTTTAAAAAAAATAAGAAAAACCCAAGTCAAGATCCAAAGAATAAGATAAACCCATGATAAAAAGTTGCAAAATTGGTGAAGAAAACGCATAACTTACAAGGGTTTTGGGATTTGTGAGTGATTCTGAATAAAGGTATCTACAAGATAATCTTTTGAAGAAAAAAATAAAATTGGTTCAGTAATGATAATAATAAGACGACGGTAAGAATTTTGAATGAGGCGTTATGGGTGGCAATAATGTTCTTGAGCTGGATTTTCATACAAAACCGCACAAGTTTGCTGACATTTGGACCAACAGACTAAAGGTCAAGCGTGTGTGTACGCAATTTAAGTATTTTTTTTTTTTTTAAAGGCTTATCTTAACCCCTCTTTGTTTTTCGATGTTTTCATAATCAGACCGAACATTGAACCAAAACCTTCACTGGGTCATTGGTCCGACTAGTCCAACGAACCAGAAAAATACTAAAAATATTTCAACAAAATTATAAAATTCCCGGTCCAACCCCCTTTTTGTCTCAGTCTGACCGGTCGGTTTCCCTGTCCAACCACTGATTCACTACATGGACGGTTCAACCCATGACCTGGACCAGACCAACCATTGGTTCTCGGTCCGACTGATCGGTCCGGTCTAGGTCTGAAAACACTGGTATTTTTACATTGAATACATTATTGCGTAAATTTAAGCATAAGACCTTCCCAAAAAATAAGGCTCTATTAAGTGGGCTTCCGCACGTTGACAATCAAAGATTTTCTCTGTTTTTATATTTTCGTAACTTTATTGTGTTTAAAATTAATAAACTTTATAATAATAAAATTACTATTTATTATTTATCCTGTATATTTATAATTAAACTTTGATGAACAATTCTTAAATGGCGTTAACGTTAACTAACAGAGGTGGCCATGTGCTGATCTGATAGTCTTTTTTCTTGACACGTTCTATCTCTTATCCCTCTTATGATCTGATATCCTTTCATCATGCCACATTTACGACAGAAAGAGAGATAGGAGAGAGAGACACGAGCACGGAATCCGGCCAGATTCCGGTTTAACCACCTCGCACGTTCTTCTTACCGCCGCTCATATCCACAACCCTATATTTCCATTGTTGCTTGTGGAGATACGTAGCCTCCATAGCGGCCTTCAAATCTTTAAGGGCTTCCGCAGACGAAGAGATAGAGAGACCGAAGACGTAGCAATAGTCTCTCGGGCGGCCTTCAAACCCGTTGACAGTGACGATCGTGATATGATACTTTTTTGAGTTATCATACAAAGGCTATGGTGAACTTTTTTAAATTTCATAGTTATAGACCTTTTAAATTAATAGAGGAAATTGACATGTATCTTGAATGTGGAGAAAAAAAAATTCCAGCGTTATCAGCATAGCACTCTGCCTCATACACTCACCTTCTTCCACACCTAATCAAATCTAACTTTTGCACCCAATCAAACCATAAAAATTATTCTTTAAAAAAAAAATACCATAGCCCCCCATAAAAGCCCCTACCACTACATACTCTTTTTATATAAAGCTCATATTTCATTTCATTAATATTTTAGTGCATAAAGTCCCTCCACTACATAACCTAAAATACAATCACACCCATGAATCATGATGCACATGGAATTAGTTAATGCTTCAAATTGGAGACTATTTGGTCAATTTAAGTGTTTTGAATATTGCAGGTGACGGATATTTATTCATACAGATTGAAGGTGGTTTTACGTGTTGGTTAAAAAAGTAAATATAACTACGATGAATTTAGACATTTGGGTGCTATTTGTTTTCCTAAAAAATATTTGCGCAAGCTCTTATGTCTATGCGGGTGCAGACCACACACAAATATTACCATCTGCATATTGTTTGTTTTTAATGAAAACGTCTACGCGAGCTCTTCTTAGTGCAGATTTGGCTTAGGTGTTGTTTGTTTTTTCTGCAGGAAAAAGTCTGCAGTCTGCGGACCACTCTGCAGACATCTGCAGGAAAAGAGGTGGACCAAAGGTCTGCAGTCTGCAAGAAGAAGACTTTTTGTTTGTTAACGTCTGCATGCTGCTGAAATAAACTGAAATTTAAATAAACAGATTTTTTAGAGCAGTCTGGTGGTAGACCGTGGTGGTGGTGGACGGTGGTGGTGGTAGACGGTGGTGGTGGTGGTGGTGGACCGTCGTGGTGGTGGTGGACCGTGGTGATGGTGAACGGTGGTCGTGGGTGGTGATTGTGGTGGTGGTGGTGGACGGTGGTGGCGGTGGTGGACGGTGGTGGTGGGGGACTGTGGTGGTGGTGGACCGTGGTGGTGGTTGGTGGTGGACCGTGGTGGTAGAAAAACTTTATTAAAGTAGATGGACTAAATATGTATATAATAAAAGTTAAAGTATAAGAACTAAACACATAAATTAGCAAAGTTATAGGTTAAAGGAAGTAAAATTCATGAGGCCACAAGTCAACACGTAGCTATGACAGACTGGCTTACCGACATAGCCTTTTTGATAGGGGTGTTCAAAAAAATCCGAATCCGAATTCAAATTTGAAAAATCCGATAATCCGAATCCGAATTATCCGAAATTTCGGATTCGGATTCGGATCCTGATTTTGAAAATTTTCGGATAATCGGATTATCCGAATCCGAAAATTTAAAAAAGTATATATAAATATATAATATTATATATACTACATAACATAATACACAATCCTAAATCCCTAATCCTCCTAACCCTAAGTCCATACTCCTCTAATCCATAACATCCGCTCCCTCTTCTCTTCATTATAACAGCCCTCGTCCATCTCGTCTCCGACCTCCACAACCCCCGTCCACTAGACGGTAGTTTTTTTTTACATTTTTTTTGTTCCAAATTCGTTTATCTAACTTCGATTTTTGTTTTTTTTAACAGGTTCATGTTTTAGACATAAAGGAGAACGTTTTTTTATTTTATTTTTATTTTTTTTAATTTCGGATTATCCATTGGATGATCCGAATCCGAATCCGAAATTTGGATAATCCGAAATTCGGATAATCCGAATTTCGGATTCAGATTCGGATCCCAATATTGACTATCCGAAATTTCGGATTATCCGAAATTCGGATATCCGAAATTCGGATATCCGAAATTCGGATTATCCGAATTTGAACACCCCTACTTTTTGATATATTTATGTAAGGGTGGAAAGGGCATTCAAAGCTACTAGCTTGGTCCCGACTAATCAATAACTGTCATGTCAAATTTAAACCAAAGTAGCCTAAAGCCATCAAATCACTGACGACACTCCAGATTACAAAACCTACGTACTTTTTTTTCATTTAAAAACAAGTAGAATTTAATAAAAACACATTTATATAAAACATAATCATTACACATAATTGCTAAAAACACTAAAAATACATTTTAAAAAAAACACACACACACAATTAAACTTAAAAAAAAAAACTAATTATCAAGGCGGGTCTTCAACAATTGCCACAACGAGATGTGAGAAAACTCGGACCCATACCAAGCTTGGTGCTCGATTTGGGTGAGCCCAATTGCCATGTCCTCGTGCGTGTTCGCACCCTCCTTGACAAAGTTATTCGGTATAGGGTGTTGAAGCGCTAGCACTTCTTGAAGAGGTCATCTCACTTCCGGTGAAGGGAATTGGTCGTGCGGTTGGTGTCACCCACTAGCTCCTTGAAGTGAGCTAGGCCACATGGCCAAAGAGATGGCCATGGTGGAGTCGATGCGTCCTTAACGTTAGTGTAGGCGTTACCAAGGCAATCTCCTCTCCAGTCCAACGAATCATGGTGGAGTCGGTCGGAGGCTGTGACGGTAGAGCTCAGTCGGAATTGGAATTGACGACGGAGTAGCCAGGTGGGAGGATGTGACGGTGGGAGGTATTGTGGGTGAAAATGACATGGTTGTGATATTTATAATTATACATTTGGGTTGAAAAAATTAAATTTTTTACCATTTCATTGCAGAACGGTAAAAAAAATTAAATGTTTTCAACCGTTGCAGTTTGGCTAGGTGTAACCGAGCTCGGCTAGGTGTAACCGAGCTGCTTGGTTTTTCAACGAAGCCGGGGGGGTGGCGGTGGCGGTGGCTACGCTAGGGTAGCATCCACCCTTATATAATGAACCCAATAGAAAAAGTTATATTAACTCACTGCATTATATACTTACGCAGATTCTATCAGATAATTGGTTCTGTTCATGGTCGACCTAAACTAACCTGACCCAGCCAGATTCAACATAGACATGACACGAAACATAAACATATAAAGCTTCAAGCTTTGCATAACCACGTCATTCGAGCAACACGATCCATAAGCATGTTTTGAAAGTTAAACCAGTGTTTAAGCATATTTACAAACTTTTAAAATTACCGCGTTACCCAAGTACCAACTTATTGTTCATTATTAGAGTTGTCGTCGTCGTCATCATCAACGGTTTCTAGTAGCCTCCTTGAATAAACGCGTTCAACCGATCTAGTTCTTCCCTGTGCTCACTCACAACAGCACGAACCACATCTCCAATGGAGACCATGCCCAGCATACCCTTTTCACCAATCACGGGAATGTGTCTGATACGATTATCTATAAGAGATTAAACAAGACAAAACATAATCATCATATTAGAGGTGGGAATTTCAACCAATTCACTTACGGATAGTACTTTGGGTTATGGTTCATCCGTAACGGGTCATGTTAAAAAAAATAGCAGACAGAGATATATATACCTAAGGGATTGAACAGGTTTATATTCACTTTTCTTTCCAAAAAGATCAAATTATTACTGTACTAATACAGTTTAATAATCATATTTAACCCGCTATCATTGTTTGAAAACCGTAAGGTGCACACTGGGCATCGAGGCGTTAAGGTCCTAAAAGCCGAGGCGTGAGCTTCATGCGGGTAAGGCATTGCTCTATGTACAACCAAAAAGTTGCATCTATCCCCTTTACATATCAACCTTCTTCATTTAATAAATCCTTCATAATCACATCCAATTGGTCGTTTTTACATAACAGCTTCCTTTAGACCAGAATTTTGACCCACATGTGCATGAAGCACCACCTGAAGGCTCTGATGCAGTGATGTGTTTGTCTGATAGCTTTATAAAACCAAAACGCTATCTAGTTATAAGAATACACATCTTATGGGTTAACCCAACCTGACCTATACCAAGCACAACCCGTAATGTCACTATGCCAGTCTCCCTTTGGGAGAGCTTTACCAGATTGAAATCTGTTTGGCAGTGGATTCGGATTATATATGGATTAGTCAGCTAAAGGTCGGATAACCAATGTTACCCGACCGTATTTTGTCACAGTTGAAGTTTTAAGGCAGTTGACTTATTTTGGAAAATTTCTCAAGACCGTTAACCTAGGTCAAGCTTTGTAATTACTATGTGGTATACCTGTCATTAACTGCATCGCTTTCAGGACTTTGGTGTCTGGAGTGACTGTGATAAGCTTGTTCTGTGATCATAAAAAATATAAATGGATTTATAACACGATCCATTGAAAAACAAAATCAGACGTAAATGGGACCCAAAACGTATATTCCCTACCTCTTCGGTCATGATATCTCCAACCTTAGTTGACTTGGATGATCTTCCCTGAACGATGATTTTCCTGAGGTAATCTGAAGAAATATAGCGCGTTATAACATTTTCTAGAAAGTTGTATAATTTTATAATTTCTCTCATATCAATACTGTGATAATAATAATAATAATAATAATAATAATAATAATAATAATAATAAATCAAATAATAACCTCTTTCTGTGATGATTCCAGCAATCGACTTTTCCTCCCCAGGTTTCACCACCACCAATGCACCAACATTGTGTTGTGTCATCTGCAACGTATATACTCATTTTGTCATCGTATTAAACACACACAATTCACACACACGCATATATACACATACCGACTTCACTGCTTCATACACAGAATCCTCGGTGGTGCACCAAAGCCACGAGCCATCAGCACTTTTCCCTTTGGATTTCAAAACATCTGAAATTTGAGTTTTTTCAAAACCATGTTCTTCCATACGGGCAGCAGACGCCGACTCGTGTCTAACAAGAGTTTGTGCAAGTGGGTTGACCAAACGAACGTGTTGCAGAACCGCATTCTTCACAATGCTTCCATGTGATACGAAAGATCCAATTGCTCTTTGCATTTTCACCTACTGTAGATTACGAGAATCAAACGTCTGATACAAGAAATTAGATAGTACACACACACACACACATATGTAAGCGCGTTTATAAGTCTACACAACATAAATTATAACCCTTTTGTCTAAAAAATCACTGAAATCAAACAAACTATAGAGTTTATTACAGTGGAAACTGTAATGTAGCTTTCACCAATTGTCACTGTATACAACAAACGTTAGTTTCGTTGTCATTTGACAAGGCGGCCACATAATCCGTCACATCACAAAAAACTCTACACATCGCCAGGGGCGGATCTATTAAGGGCTCCGTTTTATGAATGTACCTTAAAAGAAAAATTTGGGAATACTCGTGAATTTTTCGTGCTCCAAAATTTTGTTCTAGATCCGCCACTGCACGTGGCGGTTGACTTGACTTGGCGAAAACAGGGCATAGGTCAAATTCCAAGTCAACGCTATCGGACCAAAGTTTGTTAGATCAAAAAGTAACTAAAAAGTAAAAACTATAGTTAATTTCCCAAATCCCTAATTATTATTACAACTAATAAGCAAAACCCTAAGTCTTAAATCACCAAAGGCTGACAAATTATTATTTAAAGCATTAAACTAACAAGAAAACTCAATTATTACTACTAAATCACTACTAAATCATAACCCTAACTGATGATTAGTGAATTGAGTAAATAAAAGTAAATCTAATTGATTGATTATATAAAACAGTGGATGATTATATATCAAGTGTAGTGAAATGAAATTAAGCAAATAATAATAATAATAATAGCAGCGTAGATTTACAGCAGAGGAAGAGATGAACCTGAATAGAAGCTGACTGTTGATTACAAGTTACACAGAGTGAGATATAAACTGATTAGGGCAATATTAATATTATAAAAATTAAAAATAGTAGGAAAGAAAGAGACATCGCAACGTGTAGACATTGACGTTATTGGGACCACATTCTTTATCGTCTTATCCTTTCACTAGTGGATATTTTTGGAAACGCCAAAGTGTGTTAAAGCACTCATGTCTCATCCACCAAATGTATGTGAGTGTTTCCACCAAATTATATGGGGTGAATGTAAGTGGTTGTGAGTGGAGGAAAGAGAAAATATTTGGTGGAAACACTGTTCTACCCTAAATATGAAAAGCTACTGTTCACCTATATATATATTTTAATATTTTTGTAAGTAGTTGTGAGTGAGGAGAGAGAAAATGTAATGATAAAAGTATGAAAAAGTATTATTATTTTAATTATGAGAGAGACGATTTAGGGGTGAAGTAGTGATTTTTAGTGTAATTTGATGGTTGGGATTTGGTGAAGGGGATCACATCCCATCCACCAAATGTATGTGAGTGTATCCACCAAATTATATGGGGTGAGTGTAAGTGGTTGTGAGTGGAGGAGAGAGAAAATATTTGGTGGAAGCACTGTTCCACCCTAAATATAAAAAGCTACTGTTCACCCCTATATATATTTTAATATTTTTGTAAGTAGTTGTGAGTGGGGGGAGAGAAAATGTAATGATAAAAGTATGAAAAAGTATTATTATTTTAATTATGAGAGAGAAGATTTAGAGGTGAAATATTGATTTTTAGTGTAATTTGATGGATGAGATTTGGTGGAGAGTAAAAACATGATAGAGTAAAAACATAATACCAACATAAAAGGGTAAAAACATACGAGATCCTTCTTTAATCTTTTTTTTTTTAATAATTTGGACTAGATAGTATGTAACGTGTGGGCCGCGTTGAGCTCCCTACATCAGTGATGGCTAATATAGTCATTTTCATTTACGTACAACTTAAGAAGCAACATGTACAACATATTTTAGCAAGAAATTTAAGGGTATTATGGGTATAATTGTGAACATTAAGACACTTAGGAGGATATGTTTGTAATTTTACCATCATTATCTTACTCACATCTTAAGATTCCATTCCATTCTTGCCCTCATGACCATACCAATAAATTATCCATTGAATTATCTTTAAGAATTGTTTTAATTGTGTTTATTGGAAGGTGAGACTTTTGAGTGCCTCTGATGAAGTGTATATTTCATCTTCTTAATATTGTAGTTCATTATCTTTAATGGTTAGGAAGAAGAGCTCCGGATGAAAAAAGTTGCACTAAATATCTCTAAGGTGAAGAAATTTTGGACAAAAATTGAGAAGCTGGTAAGTCATATATGTAATTTCGTATATGAGGGGTTTGTTTTACATTATAATTTTGATACATATTTATTTTCTATAAAATATCATGTCATTTTAGGTGTTGTATAAGCATCGGTTAGAGCTTGATCAAAAGAAGAAAAAAGCTCTTGATAAGCTTCTTGAATTTCTTCTAGGGCAAACCGAAAGGTAATTTCTTGACCTATGAATTTGGTTATTATACTCTCTAATGGGCCAACTAGGTAAAATAAAATAAAATTAGACAGGAAGAATGTTGTTCAAATAGGTCGGATGGGTCAAAAGTTTGCCAAAGTGTAATTTGTAAATTGTAAAACATAAAATCTCATTTTTTGATTGAAGTCTCATATTTTTTGTTTACTTTTCTCCTTCTTTGAGAGTTATTAATTTGTGCCATATTTACGCAAAACTGTAAAGCAACTAGATTTTTGTTTGTTTTTCAATTGGATGGTTTGTAAATGATATACTTCATATATAAATAGACATTTTTTATTTAATGTTACAAACATTACAAACACAAGCATTATGTTATCTATATACATCTATGTGAAATATAGATTGAAAACACATTGCATAGTACACGCACTTAAATTTTCATAGATAATGAGTATGGTATGTTGATTGATAACAAGACCTTTTGGTTTCATCATAATTGTGATAGTGAGAACTTATGTTTTCTTTGCTTAACGCCAATTCATTGAATTAAAATTGAACTTGTGGAGTCTGCTATAATACTATACCCAGGTTAAAATTTGTATAATATATGACTGAAGTCATCTGGATATAAAGATGAAAGAAGTGATGTGATCTTGCTTAAGTTCTTGAAAGCTAGACTTTAAAGTCGAAGATTTTTTTTAATGCTTAAGACCACATTTTTACGTAGAAAAGCTTGTCGCATTGACGATTTGGTATATGAAAATATTGAATATGGACTTGATAAACTAATATGGAGTATCATACTTTATATTATAGCTCCCGCGGCAACGCGCGGGCTTCCTACTATTATCTTATTAAGGAGGAGTGATGTACCATTTTGTAATTTTCTTATCCGTCCAACTTAACAAGCAATGTGTACAATAGATTTAAGCTTAGTTTTTAAGGGTATAATGGGGAGGTTGGTGACAATTAAGACACTTAGGAGGGTATTATTGTAACTTTACCATCATTATCTCACTCACATCTTAAAATCCTATTCCAATCCTACCCTCATGACCATACCAATAGATTATCCATTTAATTTCCCTTAATTGTGATTATTGCTAGAAAACGAAGAGGCACGAAGTTGTTACTAATATAAAATTGATGCCATGAAAATATCTAGAGGAAGTAGGTTCTAGCCTCTATTGAGAACCCAACACATATAATTTGATAAGTTGAATCAAATCCAGATCACATTTTTTTAACAATCTTTGTGCTTATGTCTTTCATTAGGAATGAAGTTGAAGGGGTGGATGTTGAATCACAAACAAGGCATCAAAATATCATCATCTAAATAACAAGGTTTGTTTATTTGATGTTTTCCTTTAAGTTAATTTACAAGCATATTTGTAGTCTGACATCATGGTATAAACATCAAGGTTTGTTTATTAATGTTTCCTTTAATTTTACAAGCATGTTTTTAGTTATGGGACCTGCCGCATCATCGCAAACACGGATCCTCAAAATGCTTATAGGGACCCAAAGGCGTCGATGCACGAAAGCTCTGTGGATTTCTCCCTTTCACAACAGAGTGGGCATGTAGCATTGAGTACATTTATGTTTCTGCGCCTAATGGCAAGCCTTGTGGGTATGTGATCCATGTTTACCCTCCAACCGAATATGTTTATCCTTTTGGTAGCCATTTATTCCACTTGAACTTGGATATGGATGCTTCAGACTCTTGGCCGATTAATAGTTTTCTGAAGGACTTAACTGAGAATTGGCCGCTTTCGTCAGCGCCCCATTAAGTGTCACGTTTTTAAAGTATTCTTCTGGCAGAATATATTCTAATGTGACTATTTGCAAAAAACAACGGCTTTCTTTTAAATATTTATGGTGATTAAAATTGTCTCTTAACTTTTAAGTGTCAAGTTTTTATGTGCTGCACTTTAGACTTGCTTCTATTTTATATGTGGGCATTTTCTAGCTCTATTCACCTCATTTGGATTCTCCACTACTTATTTTAGGTTTGTTTTTAATTTGGTGAAAAAGGTTTTAGTGTTCCCGTTTTGATGTATCACAAGCAATGTATGTAGCTACTTATATAATGTGGTTAATCAATATGTGTATTGGATGTATCCTGATTATGCCAAACTATTGGATTTTTGGTTTTCGGAAATAAAAGATATAAGCCTAAAAATAGGCTAAGTATAGACATGATAACTCTTCTAGACATTCACAACAAGGGAAGACTGTCCATCAAATGCACCGATTTTTGTAGTTTGATTACTTAATCCATTCAGACACTGCCAGGTACATACAAAGTTATAAGATGTATCTCATAAGTAACGGGTAAATCAAGGATTTTCTTTTCTTCTTTATATTAGAAATTTCCTTTTTTTTCTTTGGGTTCCTGGAGAATTTTTTTGATAATGAGTTCTTTTCCTTATTACTGTAAAGAAAGAGTGCTTGAAACGGCCAATGCTTGTATACACCCATATCCGACATACCAGTTTCTAAAACCAAGTGTACCGTATTAGCTGTTGGAGCCAACGGTTCGGTTTTAAAACATTGGCTGCAACAACAATAAAACAAATGCACATTAATTTTTTTTTTTTTGATGACCTTTATTTCAAGGGAAAAAAAATCATCTATTTGTTATTGTGACTCATTACATGCTTATTTGTGATCTCATCACAGATTATATATCCTGTTTTTGATGCTGCTGATTTGTGAATTTAATGAAAATAAACCACACTACCAAATCACTTGTTTACATCGTGCTCCTCAACGATGATAACTTGAAATGGACCAATTGGCGTCGATACAAATTTGAGGTTACATAGAATCTAATAGGCACCGTGTGTACAATTAGGTGTTAGTGGTCCTGATGTAATGTTCTTGAACTGCCTACTGGCTAGCGAAAAGACTTGTAGTGTTTGGGTTTGATAAGATATGTCATTCGCCGTTAAGAAAATATCTTTTGTTTCACAATTATAACCCTATATGAATAGGGATACTTAGTTAATCTTACATTAACATTTATCTTAATCGGAAATTTTGTTGCAAAAATCTCTTTTACATATAATCTTTATGTTAATGAGTAGGCTTGCTAGATTATGCTTTTACATGATGGGTCGAACACTAAAAGTAAGTTCTCACTATAGTGTTGCACTAAATTAGTATAGAGAGGAATTTTTT
Source organism: Ambrosia trifida (assembly GCA_028751855.1). NCBI lineage: Eukaryota > Viridiplantae > Streptophyta > Magnoliopsida > Asterales > Asteraceae > Ambrosia > Ambrosia trifida. The sequence continues at coordinate 29,160,559 of CM054133.1, read as the reverse complement.
TTATAAGTAAGTGTTGCACAAGTTAGATATATCACCTAGGCGTTCCTCTTCAAATTGGGTTTTAAACATTTGTTACCCATGTGATATGGGTTTTGATAGATGTCTCAATGTATGTCCATATATTTATGACCGGGTCAATTTATCCATAATGTGAAGCCCACAATGCAACGTACACCAAAAAAATAAGTACCCGCGGCAACGCGCGGGCACTGACACTAGTATGGGATAAAAAAAAAGCTATTTCGCAGGGTGATAAATGAGAGTCGAGTAATGAGAATGAACCATAAGGTTGGTTCAGGCCTGTTTAGGGCTGGTGCAGCCATCCTTTAGTGTGGTCCATACCATGTTTGGCTGGTTTAGATTAGTTTTGGTTAGTTCGGCCTTTTTTTGCGCTTGGATGGACTGAGATGCTCACCTCGCGTGGATCAAGTTGTTTTTATAATTGATTTGATTGTATTTAATCACAATGTACTTGCATAACAGCAAAAACTAACATGTTATAAATTTTAGTATATCCAAACTGCAAAAACTAACATCTATTAACGCTGCTCGAAACTGTCAACTGCCTCCAAAAACAATGTTTGCTAGTATGACAAACAATCAGTATTCTCCAACTGTAAATCCAAACCCAAACCTGTAGTCTTTCTTCTTGTGATCCAACTGTATATACATAATTTACCAAAAAAAAAAAAAAAGATTAAGAATGAGTCCATGAAGTTATCCGTTTTGACCCGTTCCTAACAATGACGCAGTTTCAACTTCTAGTTTACTTTTATGGCGGTTATGTATTGAGATATTGAGCAGTATATGCACTCACCTCAGCAGAAAGAACAAATTTGAGACCCTCATTCAAACTTTCTTCAACAAAAGCAGACGTGCAGCCATTAGAATCAATCTTCCCTCTAACGCGACACTGTCAATGAGAAAACGACAGCGTTTACATTACACTTACAACTTTGTAACTTTGAAGATTTTTAAACAAGACTCGAGCGTATCTAACTGCTTTGATTGTCTAATTTGTAATTGCTCAAAAATTAGTACAAAAACTTTTAAAACGTTTCCTCCATTTTTTTTATTATTATTGTTTTTTTTTATAAATTTCACGTCTAACCTGTATACACAGCAAGACATTATTTGCACAAGACTACTTAAGACGCATTTAATGGTAACATCAGTTTAAGATAAACATTAGATGAGAATTCACAAAACTATATTTGAGTGAGGAAACACGAAAAAAAAATAGGGCTTTGTTAAATTACCTGGCGAAGTATATAATCATAACCGAAGCTAGCAATGACATCTCTTGATATGTAATTATACATTAAGTCAGATACCAATGAAACCTGCCACAAGAAAACCAACAGATATGTAATTATACATTAAATCAGATATGTTTAAATAAATAAATAAAGTGATTATATTACCTTTTCAGACACTTTCTGAACATAGCTAAGAGCCACATTTCCAGTGTTAGCAATCTGTCCCACAGCAACCTGCATGAAACAAAAATATTAATAATAACTTGTAAAATATTATGGCATGTCAGTAGTGCTGTTCATGAGCCGAGCCGAACCGAGCGGACCTTTGCTCATGCTTGGCTCATTTGCAAACCGAACCGAGCCGATCGGCTCATTTACAATTGATCCGGAAACCGAGCGAGCATTGTTCGAGCGCACATTTTTTCGAGCGAGCATCGAGCGAGCGACGGGCGGCGAGTGTTTTTGGACAACCATAAATTTGGGATGATTTCTTTAATATTCTCGCTGCCTAGTGATGACTGAGGTTTGACCGTTCGAGAATGAGGCTCTAGTTGAGCCCAGTGAGGTGATGAGCATACTACAGATAACAATTATCGTGTTGTGGCGTAGGTTGATATCTGGAGATTATTGATGGTGGACAACTAATGGGAATATGAAGTCAAACATGTTTTTTCACGACTTAGGGTTTTACAATTAAACTTAGTGTTAAGTTATCCTTGGGTTGACTGGGTCAATAACTATAAATATAATTGTATATATGCATATATTGAGTCAAACTCAATAGAGTGACATGTATAAAACTATAAATATAACTGTAATTAATGTGTATATATATAATTATATATATAACACATTAATAAAACTATATCGAGCCGAACCGAGCGGAGCGGACCTTTGCTCGTGCTTGGCTCGTTTACAAACCGAACCGAGCCGATCAGCTCGTTTACAACCGAGCGGAAAATCGAGCGAGCAATTTCCGAGCAAATCCCGAACGAGCGACGAGCGATTGGCGAGCGCCGAGCGTTTTGAACAGCCCTACATGTCAGCATGGTGAAATTACCATTTTATCGGTGTTGTATCGGCCACCAAAACTAATACTAGACTCACGACGTTGGCCGGCCCAGCCTACTTCCCCGCCTAAGGATAGGTGAGGCGTCACACTCTGCAAACAAAATATTACAAAATAAAATTGTTTTTGATATCGATAATAATAAGTCCTTACTCCTTAGTATGACAAAGATGCATGGCACCATTAACATAAGAATAGAAAATTTATACCTGAATATAACTAGCTCCAGTCAGTACCCTGCACAATAAATGAGTTATCAAATCAATCATACCCAGTATATCCCACGAAATGAGTTATCAAATAATATAACCAAATAAATAAAATAAAATAAAAGACAGCATGCATATTTTTTTTTATCTTATAAAGAGCCAACAAGAAAAATACTGTAAGTTACCTTATAGTCAATATTAAACATTCCACGCGACATTTGGGGCTCGCTTGTTAGCTGAGAATTGGCATTCATGCTAAGATTCTGTGATAAGTCACATTTAACTGCAGCGTTGACCCGCCCATCAGTCATAACCCTTCCTCTAAGCATCAACTGCAACCCATCAAACAACGTTGTCAAGTTCAGATCATCAGATCGACGGTTGAGATTGAGATTGAGCATTTGACAAGATGGGATTGTATATAACTCACCTTTGGATCCATAAAGCTAGCACCAAAATCGTAGTGTGCAGTAGGAATTTTTATTGTTTCAGTAGATTGACAAGGAATCTCCGTCGGTCCCATGGTGATACTGTAACGTTAAAATCAAATACTTGTCGAATTACAGGGTGGCAAGATGGGTCGGTTGGGTAACAGATTAAAAAAAAGTTGACGGGTCCAGTCAGGTTAACCCACAAACACTATTTATTATATTACATTAACTAAAGCATTACTCATCAAAATCTTAAAATCTTAAATAAAAACCATAGTTGTTAAAAGCCATCGCCTCTTGCGCCTAGGCCCAGTTTTTAGGCGAGGCGATGCATTTGCGCTTTGAGTCGAGGAAATTGCGCTTTAATTCTCCAGGTGATGGTTTAGGAGCAGATTTCAGCTAGATTCTCAAATTCCGGAGAGTTTCCAGTCAAATTCGTTAAACTATGGCTAGATTTCAGCCAGATTTCTACTTTTATCTAAGGAAAACTACTTCTATACACTAATAGATCAATATTTTAAAACTTTTGATACTAACTAGATGAAAAATAGTATTATTTTAATATATTTTTACTTTATTTTCTTGTTCGCTTTTTTTTTATCTCAGGCCCTCGCTCTTTTTGCGCCTCGCGCCTAGGCCCTAGGCGAGGCCTACGCGCCTTGGGTGCGCCTAGCGCCTTTGATAACTATGATAAAAACAATTCAGATTTAAGAAGGTTGTATGCACTTTTAAATCGATTTGACATTTTATATGACCCCTCCTTTGATATTGAACAAAACACAAACCGACCCATTTATAAGTAAATGGGTCAATATTCCCACGTCTAGTTCATGCCAACTTAACGAACAAATGTTAATGTAAACTAGTACCTGTGACTTAGTGAGAACCTCTGATTGAGTCTTTTGATAAAATCGACACGCAACCCCTCAAAATATTCAGCATTTAAGGACACTAAAGAAGAAAAAAATGCATTCAGTTTAAGACAATGTTAACATATATAATCACAGCTATATTTATGTATCTAATTTGCAAATGATTCAAAGTCAATGAACCATCATGCATTCTTGCTACATGCTGATATGAATTTGCCATGGGTTGGTGGGTTGAATTCTACAACCCTAACCTAACCCATGTATTTATTTGTGTCGTGTCGAACCCATTTATTATCGTGTCGTGTTTTGTGTCAACCCGTTTAGTGTTCGTTTGTGAATATAAGTAATAACTAGTGACTTGTAATAAGTTAAACAACCCAAAAAGTTTAAAAGTACTTTTAAAAAGAAAAAAAAACAAAATATTTAACTTTAAACTTAACATCAACATTTTTTTAAGACTGAGTGTAATGAGGTGACGCCCCAAGCCACCTCACCATCTTTGCCTCCCTCAACATTCGCCAAACCAAAACACAACGGGACGCCAAGCCACCTCACCATTTTCATTCCCTTTGGCGTTACCACATTAACGCCAATCTGCCCACTCATCCCTTCCATTTAAATTAAATAAATAATGTATTAAATAAAAATAAATAAAAAAATAAAAAAAATTAAACATTATTTTAATAAAATAGTTGGTTAAACCTAAACCCTCACACAACGGGTTAACAGATCAACCCACTTTCAACACGAGGTCGTTTCCAGGTCAACCCATTTGTGTTCGGGTTGACCTCTTTAATAAAAACAGATTTTGTTAGCCAGATTTTGTTAGCCGACCCAAAACCTGTATTTTTTTTTTCGTGCATGTGTCAGAAAAAATTGTCACCCCAGACCCAGTTATTCATAATTGAGCAAAAAAACATTAAAAAATTATGACACAAGTGCATCTAAAAAACTAACTGAAGGCTTCACGGTTGATTTCTTCGTAAGGAACAGGGCAAGGTAGCTTCATGTAGTCGGTTTTCTCAGGTTTAACACCTTCTGTCGTCACCATTGTTACAAGATTAATATGTCTGGTTCACAGTTGGAAGAAGAAGAAGAAAACACTGCAAAACAAAACTAGTTTCTTCTTAAATAGTTTAGTAGGGGTTTAAAAAGATGATAAACCCTGTTAAAACCTTTTTTTTTTTTTTTTTTACATTTGTAGTATTTTTTTTTTGTTTTTCTTTTTAAAACTTGATGAACAAGTTAAGTATCTTAATCATATTTATTTTTTCGATTCTTTAAGTTATGTTTTTTTTTTAACTAGTTTTTATTTCGGGAGCGTCCCGGGTTGAAATATCTAATATAACATAATAAAATATATTATTATTATTATTATTATTATTATTTTAAACAAATCTCTGCCATAAGTTATCATATTCAAATATAAAAAAAAAAAACGAATCTCTGCGCCGGGGTATAAATCTAGTACCATTACAAATGAATTCGGAAGTTTGTAATCGATCGTTCTAAAAAGAACTAACATGAAATAAGAAAAAAAAAAGTTAATTATTGAAATATCGAACGCATTAGTCTAAGGGTTATGTGATGCGTTAAAAAAATTCATGGGTATATGATCGGGTATGTAGTTCGGGTATTTGGGTATGTTGTTTCGGGTAATCGGGTCGGGTATCACCTAATCCCAGACCCGACCCAAACCCACAATTTTTTTAAACTAATCTCAAACCCGACACAATACCTGTCGGGTTACAAAAAATAGTCATTTTTTTCTCCGATTTTTATATAGCACTATGGTACTCGTTGGAAAGATAATAAAACGCTCGTTAATTTGGTGTAATTTTTTTCTTTAAAAAAATTCGTATATAAAAGATATTAACGTTTAAAAGTTATGGGAGGAAACACGGGAAATAAAATAATAAAGATTTAATATTTAGATTTAGTAGATTATGTATTTAATAGATTAGGTTAAAGATTATAATAGATTAGGTTAAATCATATTTATTTCTTTTTTTTAATTGGTTTAGAGTTGTCACATCACATCTTATGTGGCATCTCTCAAAGGAGAGATTGCATAAGAGTATGACATGTAGGATTAATCCCTTTGCAATATATATATATACTAGCTTATACCCCGGGAGCGTCCCGGGTTGAAGAATCTAAGTAAAATGAATAAAATTAGAAGTATCTAAACTATAAAAATGGCATCTATGTATCAACTTACATTGGATACTTTAAAAAAAATACCAAAAGATCCATTTCACCTTACAACATCAACACCTAAAATAGAATATTAAGATCCCAAGCACTTCAAGGGGACATAGATTGTTTAGCACCAATACATTCAGTCAAAGGTCTTTAACCGCATACAATAAGATTTGAGCTATTTCAGAATATGGTAGAAAAAGAAAACATAACAATTACCTGTTGGAGAACGTCTCAGGTTGAAATATCAAATATGACATAATAAAATATCTAATATGACAACATATCAAATATGACCTTTCAAAAAAATCTAATATGACAACATAATTAATGACTTGCCAATATATGATTAATTATTATTATTATTATTTTAAACAAATCTCTGCCATAAGTTATCATATTCTAATATAAAAAAGGGTAATTGGGTCGGGTATCACCAAATCACAGGCCCGACCCAAACCCACAATTTTTTTTAAACTAATTCCAAACCTGACACAATACCTGTCGGGTTACAAAAAATAGTCGTTTTTTTCTCCGTTTTTTATATGTCACTATGGTACTCATTGGAAAGATAATAAAACGCTCGTTAATTTGGTGTAATTTTTTTCTTTAAAAAATCTCGTGTATAAAAGATATTAACGTTTAAAAGTTATGGGAGGAAACATTAAAGATAAAAATTTAATTTTGTTTTTAAATTTTAAATTATTATTTTCCTAAAATATAGGCCTTGCCACATGGGATGACACATGGCACGCTCAATAAAGAGAATACCTTCTTTGAATGTCATGCCATTAAAATAGCTTTGGTTTATTATATGTATAGATAGATGTGCATATCGTCATAGTGCGGGGATGGTTGGTGTTCAGTCTTTCTCTTTTGTTATCCTTTATTTGTTTAGTTTGTTGTCATGGTAAGAGATGATGGAGCGGTGCGCAGGCATACAATAACAGTCGGCCACCACGACCCCTAATCTTTCTCTTTTGATTATTGTAGCGGCGCCAGTGTGCTTCCAAAAAAACTTTTTAGCTTTCCCAACCCATTCCCTATCCTTAAAACTTACCTACAAACACCACTCCATCTATTCATCATGTGCGTATCTTTAGAGAAAACTAAAGTAAATTCCCATTTTGGGAAAAGATAAAGTGAATCCCCATATTTTCAGGGATGGAGAGGAGAGATAAATATAAGTTACTAGATTTTATCCCAGTAGCGTCCCGTGTTGAAATCTATAATCTATAATATATAATAACTATTAATAAAAGAATTGACTTATGATGATGTGGCATTCAATGGAGGCCTTAACACCTTCCTTGAATGTGCCACGTGGCATAATGTGGGATTTTTTAATTTTTGAGTTTTTTTATTAATAGTTATAGATAATTATAATTATTTTAGGAAAAAATAAGAATTTAAAAACAAAATTAAATTTCTCTCATGTTTTCTCCCATAACTTTTAAACGTTAATATATTTTATATACGAGATTTTTTAAAGAAAAAAATTACACCAAATTAACGAGCGTTTTATTATCTTTCCAACGAGTACCATAGTGCTATGTAAAAAGCGGAGAAAAAAAACGACTATTTTTGTGGGGTTTTGTTTTCAAATATATTTTACTCTACTAATAAATCACTATTTAGGGTTTTTTATATTTGAATAAAAAACGATAAACATAACTTCATAGGCAGAGATTCCTTTTTTTATATTTGAATATGATAACTTATGGCAGAGATTTGTTCAAAATAAATAATAATAATAATAATAATAATATTATTATTCATTAATCATGTATTGGCAAATCATTAATTATGTTGTCATATTTGATATTTTATTATGTCATATTAGATATTTTAACCCCGGGACATTCCCGGGATAAAAGCTAGTATCTAATATGACAAAATAAAATATCTAATATGACAACATAATTAATGACTTGCCAATATATGATTAATGAATATTATTATTATTATTATTTATTTTAAACAAATCTCTGTCATAAGTTATCATATTATTATTTTAAAAAATTCATGGGTATCACCTAATCTCAGTCCCGACCCAAACCCACAATTTTTTTTAAACTAATCCTAAACATGACACAATACCTGTCGGGTTACAAAAAATAGTTGTTTTTTTTCTCCGTTTTTTATATAGCACTATGGTACTCGTTGGAAAGATAATAAAACGCTCGTTAATTTGGTGTAATTTGTTTCTTTAAAAAATCTCGTATATAAAAGATATTAACGTTTAAAAATTATGGGAGAAAACATGAGAGAGAAAATAATAAAGGTTTAATATTTACATTTAGTAGATTATGTATTTAATAGATTAGGTTAAACCATATTTAAACCATATTAATTTCTTTTTTTAATTGGTCTAGAGTTGTCACATCATATCCTATATGGCATCTTTTAAATGAGAGATTGCATAAGAGTATGACATGTAGGATTAATCCCTTTGCAATATATATATATAGATATATATAGATGATTATTTTTTTGGCAATTATACATTTATTATTTTTACGACTCTTAAATTACATTCTTTTTGTCCAACATTTGTAGCACAGCTGGTTGAGGTCCTAAAGTTTCCTATGGGAGGCTTGGGTTCAATTCTCACTAGCTACATTTGGAGGACATTGGTGGGAGGGGAAATGAGGGATGACCTGACCATTGGCTTGGGTTTGAATCTTGATCCCGACCGGTTTTACCGATTATTTCACTGCCGTGCCTTCGGGCGGGTGAGTGGTCGGGTTTTCCCGGGAATTGGTGGCCCGGGTACTCTCGAGTACCTGATTCACCAAAAGGGTGCCGGGAGTGCTCGGAAATTGATTCGTTGGCCGTTCAAAAAAAAGTTACATTTTTTTTGGCAAATTGTAACATTTGTCGGCTCAATTAAGATGGAAAGCCCGGCTCGAAATACCTAACGTCGACTCAAGTTTTGGTGTCGGTTGGTCTTAGGTTATAGTTATAACTAGTAGAATTCCCCCTGTGTTGCGGGGTGGGGGCGCAAAACGGTGCTACCAGCGTTGTAGGATGGGGGTGTAAAACCGTGTTACCAGCGTTGTAGGATGTGAGCGGAAAACCATGCTAAGTAGCAACGGAAAAGCGAGGAAAAGCAGGAGAATCGTAAAGCAAAAAAAAAACAAACTATTAACACAAAGTGACTCATATAACGTGAAAACGTAGCAGGCAAATGAGTCGTAAAACCATGTTAAGTGTTAACTAAACAAAGAACATACACGTGCAAAGTCGAAAAAAACTGTGTTAAATAACAAAATACTTAATTACAAGGGGTATAAATAGAAAAAAAAATGTTAGATGACAAAATACTTAGTGGCCAAAATGGAAAAGAAGAAACTATACTATTGCAAAGGATGTTGTGAATTAGTATATATATAATAATTAAAGTTTCGGGTATTGACCTAAACAAACATATTAAGACCAAACCCGAATGGGTTATGTAAACTAAACCTATAACCGACAGACCTATCCGTAAACTAATACAATGGATGGTGATAACATTAACTAATTGTCAAAACCGAGTGCTATAATTTCAACTAGGATTGAGCTTGGTAGCGTATCCGTACCGATTTTGAAAATCTAAAAAAAATGGGTACCAATAAGGGTACGATACGATTTCTAAAGGTAAAAAAATGGGTAAAATACCATACCTGTTATCGGAAGTACGATCTCGAAAATTGCAAAAAATAGGTACCACTACTGATACTGGAAATACTTGGTAGTTGGTACTATACGATTTTATACCGGGTACCATTTACTCATCTCTAATGGATTTCGCTTACTAGCGGTTACCGAATTAAAAAAATCATAAAATATTATATATGATAAGATATAAATAAGTAAATAACTATTTAATAGCTTGTACAAAGTTGCATAAAATTATAAAAACCCCTACTTTTTTTTTTACTAAACTAGTCATGTAGCACTCACTCTATATCATTAATCAAACCCATAACAATCATACCCTAAAAAACTAATAATTTAAATAGATTTAAAGCAGGAGGCTGGTTCCAAATCATCAATCGGAGCTACAAAACAATCATCTTCAACCTCCGATTGCTGCATGAGGGTACCCTCTGTTCCTCTATTTCATAATCTTGGAACCAAATTAACTGCAAATTTTTAAACTTTCTTCGGTTTTGATACACTAAAACCCTAGAAAAACATTAAAGATCAAATACCCAGTTCTTTAATTGTGTAATATTTGTTCTTTTTGTGTTAAAGATTGGAGCTTTTTATAGTTGATGATGTTTGATTGAGTAGAAATGAGGCTAAATGTACTTTCATGGTGTTGTTAAATTAGTTGATTGAGTTTATTATGTTTGAATCTGACTATTGTTTATTGGATCATTTGTGATCTGGCTTTAGTTGTTACATAAGTGGAGTGATTATTAGTTATTACAAAATTTTAGTTTTTTTTATTTTTTTTATTTTTTTTATTTTGTTATGTTCACTTGTTGAGTTGTTGTGTCTTTAGTTGTTATTTATGCTATTAGTGGTCATGTTTTCTTTATGTATTTGTTTAGGCTTCTTGGAGCTAATTAAGTTTAGTATGCAATAATTTGGATCAAATGGCTAGTTGTACTAGCAATTTAGAAAGAAGAAACCCCACAAAGTAAAAACAGTTTTTTTTTTTTTTTTTTTTTGTGGGGTGTTGTTGTTACCCAAACTGAAGTAATTAGTGAAACGATGGATACTGTTTTCATTAGGATTACAGGAATCTGGAGGTGGAATTTGAGTAGGTCATGTGAGCATGTATTTTTCGGGTGAAACACTCTTTGTTTCAAATGTTAAGTTTTTTATTATTACATACTATAAGCGTGTCAAATACGGTTAACGAAGTTATAGTAACAGTAATTTAGTTTCTTGAATAAAATGATTTAGGGAAATTTTCCATTAAAGATACACATAGGCGATAGGGCGACCTTCATTCTATCACAACCTATTTGACCATTTCCTTTAAGTTTTTTCTTATAATTAATAATTATTAATTTTACCGACTAATTCACGCAATTGCCACCTTTATAGAAAATTCTTACTGCAAAACAACATGATAATGCATGCACATGGAACACGTATCATGCTACATTGATGTTCTTATTAATGTTTTTACAAACTGTATTTATATGGATTTAATAATATTGCATATTGTTATAGATTTTCAGCATTAGTATTCTGCCAGCAACTCACTTAGTTTGTTGTCACAGGATCTTAATGGTTGAAAAATCAAAAACAGTATCAACTAAAAGTATGGACCAGCTCTCGAATGCTTTTTCTGTACTAGAAATGGACGTTGAGGATGATAAAATAGAGACTACCAGTTCCGCTAACGATCCAGAGAAAGCCAATGGTATTATGTGATTTTAGAATCAGTTTTATGTTTTCATACCCCGTGACACGTTTTAAAAATCGCTATAGCTGATTAGAACTTTTGACTGAATTTAGTATTGTTGGGATATAAAAAGATGTTACTTATTTGCACATTTTGTTGGTGATGTAGGTGACTCTACGAAAGAAACTGATACTCATGTGTTAGAAGGAGATTATCGGTTGCCTCTTGTGTGGATCGACTTGGAAATGACAGGTATTTAATTTTGTCCTTTTTAAAAATAAATTGCATGGAGTATTGTGTAGTTACCGCTTACTATTATTTAACTGTAAAGATAGGTTTAGTTAATAGATTAGTGGCTAGTATGTTGGTGGTTAATTTTTTAAACGAAGAACAATCAAGTTGACCGAATTTGTATGTGCAGGATTGAATATTGAAATAGATAGAATACTGGAGATTGCTTGTGTGATCACAGATGGAAAGTTGAACAAATCTGTAGAGGTTAGTTGATACACTTTTGGCGTTTTTTATCATTGTAATTTTATTGTGTATAGTTGTGAAATGGTAACGGAATGTTTTATATACGTTTTGATCTATTAAGACTGGAGACTAAAGAGAGACTCATTCTTATATCGGCGATCAAAGTGCATTGTCTAATCAATTATTTATATATACACATTCACATATCCGGTTTCCTTCCGTCTCCAATCTGGAAAGTGTGGCCTTAATTAGGAGAAGAAGGGTTTTTTTTTTTTTTTTTTTTTTTTTAAATCACCGTTTAACAAAGAGATTTTCAGATATTTTCCACCTTCTGATATTTCTATATACTTGTATTTAGAAATCTGTTTCATAGGATTTGAGTCTATATATTTTTTTGGCCCAGGGTCCTGACTTGGTTATACATCAACCAAAAAAGTGTCTTGATGAGATGGGAGAATGGTGTACGCATCATCACGCAGTAAGTGGTAAGTACCCTCTAGCTTGTTATTTTTTTTTAAATAATATAAATACTGTAATTTCGGGTAAAGACCGTTTTCGCCTAACATATCATAAAATTTATAGGTTTGACAGAAAAAGTGATCAAAAGTACCATTAGTGAAAAAGAAGCTGAACAGCGGGTACTCTAAAACCTCATCTTGGTTACTTTTATCCTTCAACCTTTCGACATAGCTTATATGCATTATGCAGATATCTACATAAAACATAAATTTACGATCGTAAACAACTGAAACAATTATTACATGTTATAATCTTAGGGAAAATTCTATCACTCAATAGTAATGCGTATATGTACATATTACCTTTATTTAAGATAATTCTTCTAGTAAATACTAGACACAAAGTTTTACCAAAGTCTTGACTGTAATCAAATGTCTTAGTTATCCTTTGTATGCACAAAATAATGGGTGAATTGTATACAACAATCAAGATTATTAAATAATAGATCCTTTGTTGTGTTTGTTGCTATAATGATTAATGAAAACCATCATTTCTGTTTAATTTTAAATTTGTAATAGGATAAAAAAATAGGCAATTTGTGCACTATTTAATTCGCTAAACACACCATGAGATGCAACACTAATAGCATGCATATAGTACAACCCTAATACTGCAAGTTGATGGCTACTCCAGTTAATCTAGTGGTATACAAATCAATCCCCCATAAAGAAACTGGTCTGCTTTTTTTTTTTTTTTTTTTTTTAATAATAAAACGTGATATTTTCTGTAGGTTGTTGAATTTGTCAAGAAACATGTGGGCACATACACTCCTCTACTTGCCGGAAACTCAGTTTATGTTGATTTTATGTTCTTGAAGGTAAATGAATAGGCAATTACCAAGCGTATAATTTGTCTTCACATTTCCCCATAGTAGAAATAATTAAATAAATACCTGATATTAGCGGTCGAAAATGGGCAGGTTGGGTAACTGGTCAAACATGTAATCTTTTTGTACGGATTGTCCTGAAACACACTTAATCTCTAAAAATGAGTGTTTTTAGAAACAGTTAGTCTGTCAAATATGTATACAAATTAAATTATCTCAACAATAGTCTAATATTTCAAATCAGTTTTGGTGACATTTGACCCATCCAACCCTTTTGGCTCATGTTCTATCAAACTGTATTTTACGCATTTGACTCGTTTGGTTTAAATGTAACTTGATTTGACACAATCATAAATAAAATAGGCCAAAATTGGCACCTCTATTTGCTATATAGCAAGTGGTCAACCATTATAACTAGCCATAAATCCAAATGCTAAAGATTTTACAGCACAATCATGAATTGCCACCAATTAAAGTTCATCTGAGATGCGTTAGTAACCTTATTGTTAGTTATTTTACTCGAGTAAATTGAAGTTATTAATTATTATTAGTATTTTTTTGTATTATTGCAGAAATACATGCCTGAATTGGCTAGTCTTTTCTCGCATGTAGTCGTTGATGTCAGCAGCATTAACGCCTTATGTGTCCGTTGGTTCCCAAGAGGTGTGTGAACTTCTCACTATTTCTTTATAACTAGTTATTTTCTTGTATTTACATGGGCTTATTCATTTGTGTGAGGAAAAATCAATCTTTTTTTATTATAGTTTAAATCTTTATAAATAAAATATTACCACACATTATTCTGTTTATATTACAAAATACTTTAGTGACCCCTGAGACTACTTGCAAGAGGATGTCACTTTTGTTGACATCCATGTATGCAAATTGCAAACCTTGTAATTTACAAACGAGTCAAACGGATTGAAAGTCATCCAAATTGCGGTGTATTTTTTAACATCAATCCTCTACCATTTTATTCAAATATTTTTGTTTTATTATTGTTATAGTATCGCTTTTGTAATAGTACTTATTTATAAAAAAAGATGGACAAAAAAGTAGTCATGTAAACGAATTGAACGTTTAGTGATGTATGTTGAAGTGTTGAACATATGTCTCGTTCGTGTATGTTCTTCTATGTTCATTTGTGCATGCTCGCTTATTTTCGTTCATGAAAATTCGTGTATGTCCGTTCATTCGTTTATGTTCGTTTACATATTCATTAAAGTTTATTTGTTAGTTATTAGTAATACTAATAATTGCCTAATTGCCCCTATCATGTGTTAGAATTTAGTTTAGATATTGTATTATTGTTGTTTACTTATTAAAATGTTTTGGATATTGTTGAATCATGTGATGATGATGGTATCTAAACTTTAATTTGGATATTGGTGTTTACCTTAAGTTGACGCTGGTTTGTGTTCATTCATGTTCGTTTGTGTTTGTTTAGACCGTTAACAAATGAATTCGGACAAACACTCGTTCATGTTCGTTTTGTTCGTGTCCACGCCTACAAATTGTTACTCTTTATTTGATTTGCCAGACCTACTCATTGTGCCACCTCTATTTAAACTTGAGACACTAAACAAAGATATGACCTACAACAATGGGTGAAAAAACTGTGAAGCATCTGGGATGGGGGCTTGGAACGGTTGGCGAATATTTACTTATCATTTTTTTATGTACAGATAAAAAGAAAGCTCCGAAGAAGGAGAAGAATCACAGGGCGATGGATGACATCAAAGAAAGCATAGCGGAACTCAAATACTACAAGGAAAATGTCTTCAAACCACTCAAGTCTAAGAAGTAACATCAAATGTGAGGATCATGTATGATGCAAAATCGGATTTTTTTTAAGGTGGAAACTTTGGGTCAAACTGGTAACCTGGGATCAAAACAGGTTGGTCAGGTTAGGTTGGCGCGTAAGCATATTATTATTTTTAAGTGTTTGATGTGATTATACATATGATATTATTATTATATTAATTATTAAGTGGTGTTTGGATGTGCCTTATGGATTTGATTATTTGTTATCAAAGAATCACAAGCATATGGATATGGTCAACTCTAATGAAGCAAGCAGAGGTCTGCAGATGGCAAGAAAAGTGTGTGTTTTCGTTTGTTTGTAACGTAAATCTTCATATGAAAATGATCTACTATCTGAGCCGGTGACCACCACCCATCACCATCGTTGACGGTTGTCAATTATCACCTATCGCCATTGTTGAACTTTACCATCCACCAGCATCATTGTCATCCGCAACTGAAGGGATAGGGTGCCTAATCCCAGCGCGAATGGCTTCCCTATCCCATTACTTTTCCATAATACCTGCGCAAAACCAAAGAGCGCGGAGGAAGACTAACATTCTTAAGCCCGCGAACTAAGGGCTGCGCGTGGAAGGTCATCCACGCGCAACGTTACTTCATCTAAATGACGTCACCATCTTAAAAGGATCTTCACGCGCCCATGTACGCGCGGAATATTCCACATATCAGCTTTTGTTTGAACTATGAGGATATCGATTAAAATGTGTCGTGTGTTTTAAAAGAACTGGGTTAGACGAGTTAGTTCAATCAAATCTAACGTTTCATGTTTGCTCAATTATTGTAGCAACTATAATACCGGCAAACCACCCTCATGTTAACTAGACACTAGCCCTCGTACGGGCAGCATAGCAAGTCAATTTTGTGTCATATGAGGCTGTATGAGAATGTTAAATTAACTATAACAGACCATATAAGAGGGATTTCGCCCGGCTTGTATGAAAGTACGACTTGACAAAGAAATGACTAATGTGACAGTGATATGACCTATATAACATGTATCATCTTTTTTTTTTTTGCCTTATGTACGGGCAGTATGCCCCATATATAAAGTCGCAAAGACCCATTGTTGGGTACCTAAATAAAGACATGTTTTAGAAAGCTAAACAGGTATCATAGACAACTAAGAGAGATTGAATGTGTAGGTAATCATGTAATGATAAAAAAAGACTCCAGTTAAGAAGATGCATCCAAAACACGTCGGAATTAATGTAAGGAAGAATGCTAGATTTGAAGCATGTGAAAACGGCCAACTTCCTTCGATCAAGCTGAGGGCTCGGTCACTTTGAAGATCTCATAAACTGCTGAAAAATCAAGATCTCCTAATCCGGTGCTTCTAGCTTTCTTGAACGCCTGCATTTTGGTAAATAATAATAATAATAATAATAATAATAATAATAATAATAATAATAATAATAATAATAATAACATGTCCTTTTAAGGACATGTGAAAAACGGGCCGGTCTGGTTGGGTTGACCAGCACACACCTTTCAGTGTACATTTGATTAAAAAGGCGAACCATGGTGGAAGAGAGGCGGAGGAAGATGTACCTCATTGGCGGCGGCTGCAACTGGCATTGATACAGCATTCTCATCACCAAGAGCAAGAGCCAGTCTCATGTCCTTTTGTTGATGTTTTAATGGAAATGCAGGGCTGTAACTGTTTTCGATCATTGAAGGCCCTTTCATCTTAAACATAGGGTTAGCAATTGCGGCAAGATCCTGCAGCAGATTCATTTACCCCAAAAATATATAAGTACTTCAGAGTTTAACATTTCTTTTGTATATAAAAAATAATGAATATTATAGAAATTATCACAAATACTTATGCTAGGTATTTTTATATAATTAGCAACAAAATAGACCAACTCAAAAATATTTTTATATAAAACCTGCAGTCTTTTTTTTTTAAACTTTATTTCTCGAGATAATTATTTGCAAAACACTAGTAAACATACTTCTTTGTAAAAAAAAAAAAAAAAAAAAAAATTGACCATGAAATGTCATATTAACTTTACAATTTTGTTATCTTACCAAGACATCCAGAAGAGTTTTGGGGCTAAGTCCACTTTTGTCTGCAAGTACAAGTCCCTCTGAGAAGGCATTCATCATACTGCACAAAAACACAAAACCAATAGACCGAAATTAGCAGTTTCACATTAATAACCAGAACTGAATAAACAAAGAACACAGTCGATTAAATCTAAGAATAGTTAAGTAATCTTGTTTTGTTCATTTCTTTTGCAATAGTCACTTTGATGACTGAATGCATTAGGCATGTCCTTACATGGTTAGCGACTGTATAGTTTGTAAGTCTTAAAAAACAATTTTACTAGTCCCATCTTCATTTATGTTCACATCATGCAAATAGAAGGCACAAATTGAAATTCGAGTAGAAAAAAATGTAAAAAAAAAAATATACGATTAAAAAGAATAAATATAAACTTAAAACAGTTTGTCAATGAAAATGCATACCTGCCCATAATCATGTTGACAACAAGTTTCATTTTTGCTCCATTTCCAACCTCTCCCAAAAAAAATGACTTCTTCCCCAAAACGTCAAATGCAGGAAGAATTGCATCATACACTCCCTACGCACACACATAGATATTGGACAAAATTAAAACTTAAAACCACACCAATCTAAATTTGGCATTTCTAAAAAAGCAGATCGTACAAGTCTTACTCTGACCAAAAATCTATGCCCCGTTTGACTTATACATAGTTAAATGCGAGTCTTTGACAGATTGACTACAAATTCAACTAATTAGTGCTGTATTTATTTTATTGATGACTAACTGGTGAAAACTAGATTCGGATAATGAGTCGGTTTGGGTTATGTTCTATTTCTAACAAAATAAGTAAATTTAAAATAACTAGAAAGGAAATTAGTTCAACCGTTTAAAAGTCAGAGCATCCTAAATTGTTGTATTAGAAAAATTGGATCACTTTTCTAGTAATGGTATTGGTTTACATAATAATCACTATTCAATATATTTCTTATGTATAAGATTCATAAATTAAAAAAAGGCTGAAAAGGGTCAACTTGATTTTGGCTCATCCTAAAAACATACCTTCTCCCCAGCGGCAAGGATTACTAGTTGTCCGTCTTCAGCTGGTTTTTTGCTACCTGAGACTGGAGCTTCAAGAAAAGACCCTCCCTTCTTTTGTACTGCCTGAAAATACAAAACAGTCCATTAAACTTAAAGGTGGCACAATGGGCTGGCCGAGTGGGTTGGGAAGCGGGTAAATGAGGGTTCGGGTTAAAATGGGTTATTTTCTTGGGTCCTGTTGACATTTTCAAAATAATCAATTTCAAAATTTTAACTCGTTTGACCCACTGAGGCAAGCTAAATCCAGAAAGGAGGTGATTTGTACACCACTAAAATTACTTTGTATACCACCGTCCATTTTATACATACTTGTACAGTATGCACTGTGCAGCATATCATAAATCAACCCTTTGATCCATTAAAAATAATATATTTCTATAAAAACTACAAGAAAAATGCAACTTAAACCTCGCTAATCTTTGAGGATGTTTCAGCATCAACTGTTGACATGTCGATGTAACCTTTCCCACTGCAAATTTCCTCAAGAATCCCACCTTTATCAAATACCACCTACAAAAATATGATATTAAAGATTTACACCATGTACCTGCATCCTCAGTGTCTTTGAAAGTGATTTTGTAAATATTTCAAAGCCAGATAATCAAATATTCAAATGCAGTAGAACAAGACGTAGAACATAGCATTTGAATGTGCTTCTGTTGTTTAAAGTTGTAATAATCAGATGGCTGATCATTTGAGTGTTTAGCAAATTTTCAATATTAAAAAATCAAATCTGATAACCTGATACCAATAGTCGCAAGTTCAGTGTTTTAATATGACAAATTAATAGCTAAAATCAAATAATCTACAAAAAAAAGGTATGATTAAAATTGTGTACTAACAGAGAGAGCTGCAGCTGGATCTGATAACATCCCGATAGTGTATTTGCATTTCTTGATTACTGCTGCAGGACTTTCTCCTACAGAAGCACCATGCTCTTTTAGCTCATCACACTGCGAAAAAGGAGGATATATAACAATGTTATGCTATATTTTAAAAACTAGAGATACATGTTGACCTTTTTAAGTGAATTTGGAAAACTGGGCACACGTTTGTTGTGAAACTAATTGCTTTTGATGCATAAAAGTATAGGCAAAATCATATCACTACTAGCGTACTTTTAATAACTTTATCTTTCTCGAAAGCTAATGAATGTATTAAGAATCATTTTGTAACTTCACTTTCATGCTTACATGGCTACGGATTAAAACATAAGTTAAATATTCAAACTTACAGAAAACGACTAGAATAAGGCGATAATCACAATTTCAGTGTTTATATAAGACAAACTGATGCATAGTATACGTTAAACTGTCGATAAAAACAAAGAAAATAATATGATTAAATTCCATACTAACAGTAAGATATCAATCCTTATAAAACACAATATCTATCTTTTCTTATTCTAACTTTTATCTTAAATTTGAATAATAAAATTGCTGCACAAACTGATTTACAAAGGTAAAACTATCTAGCCAACACTGACTTCCAATCAAGTGATTATCAACATAGTTTTAAAAAACGGTTGAGGCGCCTGAAAAACAAGTATGAGGTGGCGCCTTAGGTAGCTCTTTTGTATGTGCGCCTCATAGAGCTGAGGCGCTAAGAAAACATGCGCATCGGGAAATTTTGATGTTTTTATTTTATGTTTTGGACTTATTGTGTCAATTTTAAACATCCCACATTCCCATGTCTTTTTAATGTGTGTTTTTGATGATATATAACATTTATATTTATATTTTAGTAACGCCTGTGGAGCAAAGGGAAAACGCCTCGATTATGTACTTTTAAACATTGATTATCATAATGATTATAATTTTTACCATTAAAATAATCAACGGAATATGTATCCATAAACCCCATTTAACTCCAACGGGTTATTCATAGCAGTGTCTCGACTTCGGGGGGCATGGGTTCGTTTTTAGTAGGTTAGAGTTTGCCGTCCAAAAGGGGTGGCAGCGTAGCTTGTTGCCCGCCTGCCCGCTATCTTGCTGTAATTTTCGCGATATACTAAATGATCATTTTAATTAAAAAAAAGACTTCAAATTAACAAGAAAAATCAAGATTCAAGAAATCATAAATCCAAACATTAATATTCAAACAAACCATATAACCATAGCTTACATCTTTAACCCAAAGACATCATAACCATCAAAGCCTATCAAATATTAAAAATCAAAACAAGATTCCAAAACATCAAACAATCAAACATAATAATCAATAACACTAAACAAACCAACAA
Source organism: Ambrosia trifida (assembly GCA_028751855.1). Classification (NCBI taxonomy): domain Eukaryota; kingdom Viridiplantae; phylum Streptophyta; class Magnoliopsida; order Asterales; family Asteraceae; genus Ambrosia; species Ambrosia trifida. The sequence continues at coordinate 29,140,169 of CM054133.1, read as the reverse complement.
ACACATACCTTGGAAAGAGTACGGTTCCAAACAGAAACCTTAAATCCATGACGAAGCAAATTCATAGCCATAGCTTTCCCCATTATTCCCATACCCAAAAACCCAATTTCCTCCATGTTTTTTTCTTGATTTTTAATGTTTGATCAAATGGGTATACTGATCTTTAATAACCCTTCACTAAAGGTTTGCTATTTGTATATTTAAATGATCAATGATAGTAAAGTTTGATGCTTTATAGCTCACTGACAACAATGGTGTTTAGAAAATATATTTGTTTTCTTGTCTATTGCAATCGTTGCTATCTTCCACTCATTTTCTGTCACAATATTTTTTATTCTTGATGATTATTGGTCCATTTGTCTTTGGGCTTTTTTTAGGTTTTCCCATAATTTTGGAGTTATTATTATTATTATGGGGTGTGGGCAAATGTTCACTATTGGGTTGGGCCTGGTAATGGCCCATTACTTTGTAATGTATGGGCTGACTAAAGGTATAGGTGTATGATTATAGAGGAAACATTTTTTTGAACGATCAACGAAAATTTTATTCACTCAAAGCTAGCGGGATACTAGCAATACACCATACATATAAGAGTACACCAAACATCACCAACCTATTCTAGAAAGGTTAAAGTTACACCAAATGTTCCAATTTAAATCTGTTTGTTTCGCCCTTGTTTTAACCCAAAATAAACTAGTCGCTTTAATGTCACCCAACACCTTTGAAATATGGACCTGTTCTTGATTGAAGACCACCTCATTCCTATGTTTCCATATGCAACATAAAGTTGTTAAGCAAATAGCATAAAACGCCTTCTTAATCTTCTTCGAACCACCTATGTGAAAATGCAGCTTTTGCAAGTCTCTGAAATGGAATACGAAGAGCGATCCAATATTGCACCATTGAGCCACAAGTTGCCATATAATCTGCGCGAAGCCACACGAGACAAAAAGATGCTCAGATGTTTCCTCAAAGTCACCACACAACGGACAAGCCGCTGACCCAACAATAATATTCCTCTTCAGCAGATTGAATCTAGTAGGCAGCCTATCTAGGTCAGCTCGCCACGCAAGAATCCAAGACTTCAACGGGACCCGTGAGTTTCTCGGCACCAGGAAGTCAACTTGTTCGAACCTGAATGGCTGCAGCCGTCTTTTAACATCAGCAACGGAAAAAGCAGCACCCATACTTGAACCCCAACCCCACCCATCTGCTGCACCCGAGAGTACAGGAACAGAAACAACATCGCACAGCAGCTGGAGAGCTATCTGTTCAGCAGCAGATAAGGCCCCAACCCAGTCCCAACCCCAGCCCAAACCTGAAACTGAAACCCGATCATTAACAGCCACCCTCTTATGCCTCTCAATGGCGAACAAAGCTTGAAACGCCACAGCCAATGGAGTGTCCATGGCCCAGCTGTCCAACCAAAAAGAGATGTCCAACCCATTCCCAACCACCCCTTTAATAGCCCAACCCACGTCCAACCCACACCGTTTAACCAATTGCATAGCCGAATGTATTTGTTTCCACGGACCAGGAATTGAAAGTTTAGACGGAATAGGATTTCAATCCCGATTCGAACTATGAATAGTCCAAACCACCTTCCGCCAAAGAGCATTTGAGTCGATTTTAAATCGCCACCACCATTTCGCCATTAAAGAGAGATTTGCGTCATGAAGAGAGCCGAAACCAAGACCCCCAAACTCAACAGGAGCACTAACCTTTTGCCATGCAACCCAATTTGTTTTCGCCTTTTCCTCCGACCCACCCCAAAAGAACACCTGCCTCAGCCTATTAAGTTCATCAATGATCAAACCGGGCACTTTGAATAGAGAAAAGTAATACATAGGAAAAGCATTAAGGACCGATTTGACGAGGGTCACCCTCCCACCAAACGATAGAGTCTTCGCCTTCTAAATCGAAAGTTTATTTTTAAAAGCATCCACCACCGGCTTCCAATTCTTCCTAAGATTCATATTCGCACCAACTTGCAACCCAAGATAAGTGAATGGAAATGAACTGGCCCTACACAATAACACGGCTGCCATATTCTGAATATCAGTATCCGTCACCCCAATACAAAAAACACTACACTTCCCCAAATTGATCTTTAGACCCGATAGGGGATCGCCTTGCCTTAACCCCCGACTACACCCAAATTCTTGGGTAGGGGAGCCATTGATCAAAACCGAAGCTCTAGCCGAACGAACTATCGCCATAATCCATTTACACCATCTTTCCAGAAAGTTCATTTGAAACATAACCGATTCCAAAAAATCCCAACTTAATGAATCATATGCTTTATCATTGTCCACCTTAAACAACATACCTTGCTTCCTAGCTTTCTTCATCCACCCAATAATCTCATTAAGCATAAGTGGACCGTCCGTGATATTCCTGCCAGCCAAGAAGGCCGACTGCTCCGGGGAAATGAGCTTCCCAATAACTGTTTTGAGTCTTGCTACAAGGACTTTTGAAAGCACTTTGTTGACACACCCAACCAAACTAATCGGACGGTAATTAGAAAATCCGATAGGGTCTTTAACTTTTGGAATTAAAGCAATGAAAGACGAAGCACAACCCAGACCAATCACAGCCCCATCGTAGAATTCATTAAAAAGCCGAATGAAGTCTGGCTCGAAACTACCCCAACATCGCTTTAGGAATTTGAAATTGAAACCGTCCGGGCCCGGGGCTTTGTCACCCTCACACTCCCACACCGCATCTTTAATTTCCCGTAACGAAAAGGGAGACACCAACGAACTCGCATCCACGTCCGAGAGCCGGTTAATGTTGGAACATATTAATTTCGGCCGAACAGGGAGCGGTTCTTTAAACTTCTCTTCAAAGAAAACAAACGTATTATCCTTGATAAACGTAGGATTCGACACCCATTCCCCATCCACCAATAACCCATTTATTCTCTTTGAAGCAATGTTCGCATTAATGATCCCATGAAAGTACTTGGAGTTCTCATCCCCATCAATCGCCCATTTAATTCGTGCCTTTTGACGCAGATCCGATTGCTTTCGCCTATCAAATTCCATGACAAAAGCCTTCGCTTGGTTCCTGTCCTCAAGCTCCTGCTGCGTTAGATCCCTGTCATCTGCAGCCTTTTCTAAGCGATCTAATGCCACCACCTCCTCTTTATAACGACCTTCCAAAATGAGTTTTTCAGCCGCAACCCAACTTTTGATCTTCTTCTTTAGAAATTTCAGCTTCGTAACTAAAGCCAAATCAGCAGGACCTGAGAAAGAAAACCCGGAGCACACACCAGCCACATACTCTAAAAATCCAGGCATATCCAACCAAGAATTGAAGAAACGAAAAGGGATATGCCCAAAGTCAGCCGCCGCCACAGACAAAATAATAGGGCTATGATCGGTAATATACCTAGACAACGCCGTAACCGAAGCATCGCCCCATTTTGACATAAACCCATTGCACACCAAAAACCTATCTCACTTGCTCAATTTCACCCCATTATCGGACATATACGTGAACTTATGACCACCCATATTATACTCCACTAGCTCGGCTCTACTAATAAAGTTGTTGAAGAACTCTGCATTTGACGCCACAAACTCCGAATTCCTCCTTTCATCATGGCTTCTCACATCATTAAAATCCCCTAGAAAACACCATAGACCATATCTGGACCCTTTAAAACTTAACAACTCCTCCCATAGTGTTCTTCTAGCAATCGACTCATTTGGAGCATAAACGTTCACCACATTTAACCATTCACCACTAGAGAGTAAGATACCGGATGCAGCCAGGTAATTCCTATTTTTTGAGACAGAAGTTACCTGGAATATAGAAGGATCCCACATACTAATAATGCCACCGGATCTACCTTCCGTGTGAACCTGGTCCGAGCAAAAAGCTGACCGACCCCAAAAGCTGTTCAGTTGAGAAAATACCCCAGCCCCCAATTTCGATTCCTGTAATCCTAAAAAATGTGACCCATGAGACGTTTTTAACCCTCTGACCTAGGACGATTTCCGATCATCCCTCACCCCCCCCCCTAATATTCACACTTAGGAAATTCATTGATTAAACATAGCAGCACCCTCACCATCGATCACTGCCGTCACATGGTCCATAAAGTTACCCAAATCAATACCAACAACAGCACATGCTTCCACAGTTAATCCGACTTCGGCAGCCGGCTCTGACACATCTATAGCCATGTCCACATCACCATTCCCTTCCATCTCACTCAAAGTATTGTTAGGAACCTCCCGAGACCCAGACAACTCGTTCTCCATTGAAGCCCCCATATTCAAGTTTAAATCACCTCCCCCTCTACCTACTTCCTAAGATACCACCACATCATCTATTATCCCCATAAGATTAGTTGGATTAACTCCAGGCCCACCATAATCTACACTAACATCTTCATCTTGTACCGGGCTCCTGACATGCCTTGGTCTTTTCCTAGACTTATGGGCCAAGCCCGAGGAGTGACCCAGGCCCACTGAAAAACTTTGCGTGGGTATATTCAGATCCATCGACTTTTGTTTCTGACCCCCACCCTGTGGCCCCACACCATTTATTCCCCCCCCCCCTTTAATACATTATTATCCCTAGGTGTCTTATTAGCTTCCCCATTCACGTCCCCTTCCCCATACACCCTTTGGGCTTCCTCCCTATCATCCCTCACCTGACAATTAGCTCCCGGCGCCGGCGTATCAGTAGACTGGGTCGCCGGAACATTATGGACTGGCCGATACTCCCCTTCCTCCATATCTTCTTCACCGGCAACGGAACCAACGGACTTGACAGGAGAAGCAACCGTGGCAGAAGCCAGCTCTTAGTAGAGGAAACATTTTAATAGTGTTTTTGTTATTACAATAATCGATAACTAGGTTTTTTCGTTGCGCTACGTGGTAAGATGTGACTTTGTTTGTTATCATCTCTAATCTGATTGGAAAATATAAAAGCAAATATTAATATCGGTTCCGGTAATATCAGCACTCTAAATCCTAATAAGAAGACTAAACTATTTTAACTTGTGTGGCAAAATCATAAAAAAATCAAAGTTTTATTAGAAAAATGAAAACCCTGAAAAGTTACTATCTCTTAATAAACCATAAAACAACAAATAGTTTACTATTCCTAATTTGGATAAGCACCCCCCCCTGCAGGTCTGGAGGTACAAAACAGTGTTACTAGCACTTCTGAAAAGAGAAAGGGGGGGGGGGGGGGAGGGTGCCACCCGAACGATGATCAAAACGGATAAAAAAAACGTAAACAAAAACACAAATTTTTAACATCAAGTAACTCATGTGATGTAAAACATAGATGGAGACGAATTTAAATTATTGAAGTTTAAGGACTGTAGAATAACTTCATTAAAGTTTAGGGTAAAAAAGTAATATGATTAAAGAAAAAGAAAAAAAAAAGAGTGACATTAAAAGAAAAGAAAAGGAGAGAATTAACAATTAACAAGTAATAATAAAGGAAAACAGAGGCTTGAGACAATGTGACCCGTTGTTTCCTTTCCTCTTCATTATTGCTATGGAGGTGATGAATATGTTCATGATGCAAGTGACTAAGTTGGGGTTGTATCACGGTATTAAATTACCGAATAACGGGCCTTTAATTACCCATCTCTCTTACGCCGATGACGTGTTGTTTATTGGAGAATGGTCGAGACACAATGTGAGAAGCCTTAATATGTTCCTTCGTTGTCTTTTTTTGACTCCCGGCCTCAAAGTTAACTATGATAAAAGCCAATTACTTGGCATTGGGGCTGAAGCGGGAGAGATCTCTTCTTTCGCTAGGCTTCTTGGGTGTAAAGTGGGAAGCTTACCTTTCAATTACTTGGGTGTCCCTATTGGAGTGAACATGAAACGGATTAAATTTTGGCATTCGGTCATCGAAAAGTTTAATAAGAAGCTTTCTATTTGGAAAACTAGAACTCTTTCTTTTGCGGGTGATGCGTGGTTGGAAACCTCGCCTCTATTAAATCTAAAAAGATGTTTTTATTTGATTATTTGAGGTGGGATATAGCACTTTGATTTGATTTGATGTTTCAGGGTAAAAGCGCTTATTGAGTAAATTTTACACAATGCTAGAGCAAAAGATTGGAGTTGAGAAGCATTGGGAAAAAGAAGGCCATGAAAAGTACAATGAAGGTTCTGACCGTCTTTGACGGCAAACATACTGTCATGACGCCATCGCCGTACCTGACGGCAGTCATGCCGTCTCTGACGGTGCCATATGACAAGTGGTCAACACATAATTTAATGCAATCATCAAATGCTTTGAGGAGTTTTCTTTTTGACTAGAGATTCTTGGGGGGGTCATGAATTTGATTGATTATCATTATCATTCAAAAAAAAAAAGAAAGAGGGATATAACACACCATTCTCTAAAATCATCACACAATTATTCTCCAAGCTTATTACACAACTCCTTTGAAGATTGAAGATCATATTTTGAAGATGATGAACACCATGGCCATGTTTGGCTAAAACTCTTGTATTACACTAGGGATGTAAGTCTTTGATACCTAGGGCTTAAACATTTGGGCATTGCTTAAACTTTTGATTAATGTTTTTATGTACTTGAATTACTTGTGTTGACTAGTGATTAATCTTATGTTGAAATCATTTCTAGTTAATTGATCTTGTGCCAATTTCTAAATGATATGAACATGGTTCCTTGCATCAACACTATCATAGGATTGTATGTTCTAAATGATAAAGTATAGTTTAGTCCATTGTGAATGTTGATGAAACTTGATACCTAAGTTTATTGAACAATCAATCCGTTAGTACCAATTGCATTATCTTTGTTTATCCAATCATGCCTAATTGTTGAAAGCCTTAGTGTTCAATTACCCAAATCCTTAGTGTAATCATCTTTATCTTATTGTTTACAAGTATCGTTAATTATTTCTTGCAAAGTCACTTTAAGTTCATATTAATCAACAAACTCTTCAACCAATTTTCTAAATACCAAATTCATAAATTAGCATCTTCATAAAACAACAAATTCAAAGTTAACTAGGAAATACTCACTAACCACACGCTCCTTGGATTGATACCCTACTTACCCTATCTATTTAGGTTATTTAGGCTTTGTATGAACCGTGACGACCGGCTCATCAAATGGCGCCGTTGCCGGGGAGCTAGTGCGCTTAGAGTTTATTGAGTAGTTAATATTGTGATAATCTGTTTAATTATTTGTTTGGTTTATTCTCTACTTTTCCTTGTTACGCGGGGTGTGTTATTTGTGCAGTTTACAGGTAGTGCATGCGTACGTGACATTCGGGGAGAACATCTCCTTTAGCGTTTGAACCGGAAATCGAGAGAGTAGCAAGAAGAAACCGACAACACCGGTTAGAGGAGCCGATTTCTTCTAACTCCCAATCACCATTCATAATTCAACCTTTGTCTTTTGAAACCATTCAAATGGCAAGTTCAAACCCAAATCGCCGTTCAGGTGAAAATCGAAGACCACCCACTCCACCTCATCAAAACCAAGCCCAAAATTCACAACAACACCCACCTCACCAACCAATTCACAACCGAAATTCCAACACCCGAAATGTAAACCAAGGTCCCTCCATGTCTAACCGTGGCAATCCCACATTTGATCCGGTCAATCGGTACAATGAAGCCGGATATGAAGACTATGTGGAGACTATTGAAGAACTAAGGGGGAACATTAATGATGATGACTCATTCAGTGTACCAAGTTATCAATCGTCAGACAGAGTTAGTGTTCATTCCTACCACTCGGGAGAAGATGAATATTTTGAAAGGGATTACAATGAAGATGATGAGGATTGGGGCTACAGAAATGTTAGTGATGATTATGGAGATGAGGAAGAGTATCACGGTGACAATAGTTCTAACGTGGGTGCAAATCGAAACGGGGGTAATGATGGTTATTACATTCACGTCATTAATAATCATCAACCAAGACAAAACCCAAAAAGACATCAAATTCCCAATATTCACCAAAACCGGGGTGAAAATTTTGTGGGTCGAGCAGAAAGAAGACCTAATGGGGGAAGACAACATAGAGGTGAAGAGGTTAATGCTCCAAGGCGAAGGCCCCCAGTTCCAATGCAAGGAGTTAACGGTCGGTTTAGACCACTTGCATCCGAGAACGAATCACCTATTGTACCACCACCTCCAGGGAGAAGATCCTTTGATTGCAAGCCCAACTACATCAACATCATTCCTCATTTTCATGGGATGGCTAATGAAGACCCGTATGATCACTTATCCGAATTCAAGGCAATGTGTGGTACTATGGGAGGTCATAACTTTTCACTAGATGAGGTACAGTTGAGGTTATTTCGGTTTTCTCTCAAGGATAAAGCAAAGACATGGTTCCTCACCTTACCCGCACATAGCATTTACACTTGGGGAGAAATGCAACAAGTATTTTTGGATGAGTACTTCCCCAGTTTTAAAACAGATGCGGTGCGGCTAGAAATTCGTTATTTTCAACAACTACAAGGGGAACCGCTTCATGAAGCTTTTACTCGTTTCAAAGAGTTGATTCGAAAATGCCCGCACCATAACATTGACCTTTGGGAATTGGTTAGTAGTTTCGTGAATGGATTGAGCAAAGAGGAAAGAAAATATCTCAAGTCTACTAGCAATGGAACATTGTTATCTAATCCGGAGCAAGAAGATTGGGATTTTTTGGAGCTAATGGCGAAGAATTCAAAATCGGAAGAGGCAGCTGATCGAAGAACTAAACACCCGGTCTCTAAATCTCTTCCCGATGCAGATTCAAGTTCTAAGGACCGAATTGCTCAGTTGGAAAGAGAGTTGGCAAGGATGAAGAAACGGGAGGTGTCATCGATACAATACCCCGTGTGTGATAAGTGTGGAGATTTGGGGCATAAAGCTAGTGAGTGCTCCGGTGATATGGGTCAAGCAACCGAAGAGGTGAATCAAGTGTATGGAGAAAGGAAGTATGACATGAACTCCAACACTTACCACGCGGGCTTGAGAAACCATCCTAACTTTAGGTATGGTAATCCCGCTAACCAAATGAACCCGAATTTCCAATCGGGAAATCAAGGCGGTAGTGGGCAATATCAAGGTCGTCAAGGTGGTAATCAAGGCGGTTACCAAAGAAACAACTACAATCAAGGTGGTAACCAAGGGTACAACAACAATTATCAAAGAGGTTACAACCAAGGCGGCTCCTCAAACAACCAAGGAAACTCTTCGGGAAGTCAAGGTGGTGATGAATCTTTGAGTTCAAAAATGGATGCTTTAATGAGCATGATGAAAGAGAACAACAAAGCAAATGAGGTGAGAGATAAATCTCACGAGGCCTTGGCTAAACAAGTGGGCCAATTAGCGGAAGAAATGGCTCAATGGAGAGGAAGCACGGGGAAGCTTCCTAGTGACACAACAATAAACCCACAACATCAAGCATCGAGCTCAAGAAACAATCAAAGCGTGCATATAAATGCGGTGAGTTTTATTTTGAATGATAAGGTTGTGGGCAATGAAACCACTCCACCACAACAATGTGTTGATGGTGTGGTGGAGGAGGTTGATAGTGATGATGAGCAGGAAGAGGAAAATATTTCGCAAAATAATTTTGAAGTTAAAAATTATAAAAAATCATTTTGTGAAAATTGTTTAAATGAGATGGCCACTAAGACAAGTGTGGGGATGGAGACTAATACCATCCCATACCCTGCAGCTTTAGTAGACCCAAACAATGTGTCAAGCATTTATAAGTGGAGCCCACCAAAGGACGAGAGGTGGGAAAATTTTGAACAAGTCAGAATAAATTTACCACTTATTGATGCAATTGAAAAGGTTCCTGCTCATATCGAATGTGTGAAAGAGTTGAGCAACCAAAACAAGCACAACAAGTTGCCCGAACACTTAGGGGCACATGTTCGTGCTGTTTTGTCGGATGCTCTTCCCCCTAAACTTCAAGATCCAGGAGCCCCATTGATTCCAATTCAGGTTGGAGAGTTTAAAGTAGAAAGGGCGCTCCTAGATCTTGGAGCATGTGTGAGTATATTGCCTGGGAGTCTGTTTGACCAATATGACTTTGGTCCACTACATGAAATTAACACCACGGTGGTGTTAGCTGATCAGACTCCCACACATCCAAGAGGGATGGTGAATGATGTGTTGGTGAAGGTAGAGGATTTCTACTACCCAGTTGATTTTTTGGTGGTAGATTATGTAAGTAGTGCTAAAAACACACAACCCACCGTTATACTGGGTAGGTCGTTCCTAGCAACTGCGCATGCTATTATAAATTGTGCAAATGGAACGGTACGCATAAAGTTTGGTGACCGTGAGTTATGTTTAAATGTATATCCAAATTTGTCTAACTCGGTTGTTGATGAGAAATTTCCCAACAAGGACATTTTTGATAGTGGTGGCCCTCTTGTAAAAGAGGATCACCCAAAAGAGGATTTTTGTGTGGTTAACAGGTTTGGAACAGTCAAGAATAGCACGGTGAAAGGAAGAAAGACGAAGTTGAAGAAACCGCCTGATTTGGACAATGAAACAAGAACGGAAAAGATGGTTTACCCGGTTAGGAACACCTTAAAGGACATACCAGAACGTAGGAGGATTGCATCTTTAGAGGCGGAGGGAGGAAGACATCCAACTCGACCACCATGAGGGTAGTGTATTTGGTCTGGCTGAAGACCCTAAAACTTAGCGCTTTCGGGAGGCAACCCAAAAAAAAAAAATAAAAAAAAAATAAAAAAAAAAATTTACACAGTGGCCGCCGTCAGAGACGGTGTGGTGGCCGTCTCCGACGGCCAGAGATCCCAAACGTGAAAATCTGCGGCAGACGGTCACCTAAACGGCCAAATAAAAGCCTCACCGTCAGAGACGGTGGGCTAGCCGTCTCTGACGGCCACACAAAAGGGCCAGACGCCTAAACTCGCGGTAGACGGCCTCCCAAACGGCCTCTAAATAAGTAGAACCAAAACAAAAGCCGTCTCTAACGGCTGCCTAGCCGTCCCAGACGGCCACTCCATCTCAAACGGGCCAACCCGCGGCAGACGCTGCCCAGACGGCAGAAATCAAATCAAAGCCGTCTCTGACGGCTGCCTAGCCGTCCCTGACGGCCAGCCTCTCCCTAACTTTCCACATTCATAAGTCATTCAAAACTTAACCAATTCACGTGATTTTGGGGTCGATTTCGCATAATTTTTCGAGAGGAATTCAAATTTTGGGTTCTTTTTGCAAGATTCTGCATGCATTTCAAGATTTTTGGACCTCTTGGTCACGAAAATTTTTGAAATTTTGGGGTTTTTTTCCGTTCATGGTCGATTATTATCATTTGTTCAATCATTTAGTTGTGTTCTCAACATCTATGATATATCAAATGAAGAAATCTAAGTTCAATTTGGTAAAAAGCCCATCAAACGCAAGAAAGAGGCGTTTAACAACGAAAGATTAAGCTGAGGAAGATGAAAAAGAGAGATGCATTGCTAAGAAGATTGAATATTCAAAGAACAAGAATGACCAGGTGCATCAGATTCCTTTGTCTACTTTGTAGTATGAAATTAGTGAACTTGTTTGCTATTTCGATTACATTAAGGGGAACATCTATGGTTGTGGTGTCATCACATTCCCATAAAACATAACGAATCCTCCTTCACATTGAGGACAATGTTGACCTTAAGTGTGGGGAGGGAAAATTTTGAAACTGAAATCCTTCATTTAACTTCTACACATTGAGGACAATGTTAGCCTCAAAGTGTGGGGATGGGGGAGAAAATGACTAAAATTTTCCAAAATTTTTCGAAAATGTCCTCAAAAAAAAAAATAAAAAAAAATTGCATTTTAAAGAACGCGATTAACAGGAACTTACAAGGGATGTGTGAACCATTTTGGTCCTTTGTCATGGTTAAACTCAAGAAAGCCTACGTGATAAATGCTTGATTATAATTTTATAAAAAGAAGTATGAGTGTTTACTTGGAAGTAGGTCTCTTGATGAAGTTGATTATCCACACATATGTCACATACCCTACCTAATTCCAATTGTGAGTAATTGAGCCACCATAACATGCTACATTTCACATACTATTACATTTCTTTGCATGTTATGTTTATTTGGATTTGAGTGCGCCTATGTGATCATATGTGGTAGAATTTGCATCTTTTGATACGCTTGAGACCATGGGCCAATTTTATGCACAAGAATGATTAAGGCATTAGGTTTGGCCTTTTTATATTTACACCACTTTTATATCCTTGACCCAAAAACAACTTCCCTTAGTCAAACAATCTTGAGCCTAAACCTTTCTTTTGAAACACCCGAATTAACCCATTTGACCCATTAAACCTTTTTGTTTTTTAAACCCGAGTAATGAAAGTTCGATTTTAGGAGGTTCTTATATTGTAAATAGTTAGCAATGTTGCTGTAAAAAAAAAAAAAAAAAAAAAAAGATGCTCAAGTTAGTCGTTGAATAAAAAGGTGCATCATTGCCTTATAGTTGAGCTAGTTTGTTTGTTATTGAAAAAATCTTATGTACAAAAAAAAAAAAAAAAAAAAAGAAAAGAAAAGTTATGAAAAGAAGAGAAACATGAAAAGCATGTATTGTCTTTGAGAAAATAAAAGGCACAATATCGCCTTGTAGTTATTAGATTGTTTAGATTGTGCATAGGTTGAGAGTAAAGTAATAAAAATCGAACTTTCGTTACCTTAGTCACTTTAAAATTTCCCATTCCATACCCTTTCACCAAGCCCCGTTACAACCCTTTGAAAAGACCTTTTGACTTGTGTAATGACTTTGTGCAATTTGGTGGAGGGTGATTGAGATGCAAACTTATGCTAACATGGGTCACATTTGGTGTAGAGTGTTCACATACATATATACTAGTACATTAATACTAGTCAATTTGAACCGAGTTGAGAGAAAATTGTGAGGGATGTGTGTGCTGGAACATTGACTATTGAAAGAGATCTAATTTTGGGGGAACACTTGTTTTGAGCATAAAAATCCTAAGTATATCATGACATTCTAAAGCGTGTGGATAGAATGAGTTGGGTATGACTTAGGACCTTAACTTGCAATGTTTAAGGATGGTAAGCTACCTCATGTTTGATGAATGTGAAAGTGTGAATGGAATTTGCTTGAGGACAAGCAAAAGATAAGTGTGGGGATGTGATGCGTGGTTGGAAACCTCGCCTCTATTAAATCTAAAAAGATGTTTTTATTTGATTATTTGAGGTGGGATATAGCACTTTGATTTGATTTGATGTTTCAGGGTAAAAGCGCTTATTGAGTAAATTTTACACAATGCTAGAGCAAAAGATTGGAGTTGAGAAGCATTGGGAAAAAGAAGGCCATGAAAAGTACAATGAAGGTTCTGACCGTCTTTGACGGCAAACATACTGTCATGACGCCATCGCCGTACCTGACGGCAGTCATGCCGTCTCTGACGGTGCCATATGACAAGTGGTCAACACATAATTTAATGCAATCATCAAATGCTTTGAGGAGTTTTCTTTTTGACTAGAGATTCTTGGGGGGGTCATGAATTTGATTGATTATCATTATCATTCAAAAAAAAAAAAAAGAGGGATATAACACACCATTCTCTAAAATCATCACACAATTATTCTCCAAGCTTATTACACAACTCCTTTGAAGATTGAAGATCATATTTTGAAGATGATGAACACCATGGCCATGTTTGGCTAAAACTCTTGTATTACACTAGGGATGTAAGTCTTTGATACCTAGGGCTTAAACATTTGGGCATTGCTTAAACTTTTGATTAATGTTTTTATGTACTTGAATTACTTGTGTTGACTAGTGATTAATCTTATGTTGAAATCATTTCTAGTTAATTGATCTTGTGCCAATTTCTAAATGATATGAACATGGTTCCTTGCATCAACACTATCATAGGATTGTATGTTCTAAATGATAAAGTATAGTTTAGTCCATTGTGAATGTTGATGAAACTTGATACCTAAGTTTATTGAACAATCAATCCGTTAGTACCAATTGCATTATCTTTGTTTATCCAATCATGCCTAATTGTTGAAAGCCTTAGTGTTCAATTACCCAAATCCTTAGTGTAATCATCTTTATCTTATTGTTTACAAGTATCGTTAATTATTTCTTGCAAAGTCACTTTAAGTTCATATTAATCAACAAACTCTTCAACCAATTTTCTAAATACCAAATTCATAAATTAGCATCTTCATAAAACAACAAATTCAAAGTTAACTAGGAAATACTCACTAACCACACGCTCCTTGGATTGATACCCTACTTACCCTATCTATTTAGGTTATTTAGGCTTTGTATGAACCGTGACGACCGGCTCATCAGCGGGCCGGTTAACTCTTATCAAAGCGGTGCTCGGGAGTCTCCCCTCGTATTATCTTTCCCTATTTCTAGCTCCCAAGACAATTATTAAGAAGATGGAAGCAATTAGAAGAGACTTTTTGTGGGGCAAAAATGGTATGCGATGCAAGTTGAGATGGATTAAATGGGGAAATTGGCTAAACCAAGGAAACTTGGCGGGTTGGGCATAGGGAGTATCGAAGATTACAATTTGGCGATGCTTGCCAAATGGTGGTGGAGGTACAAAAACGAAACCAAGAGTTTATGGGTCAAGGTGATTAAGTCCATTCATGTTTCGTCTAGGGATAAACACTTGATTCCATGAAAGAAGGCAATTACGGGTGCGTGGAAGGATGTTGCTAGTGTTGAAGGGAAGTTTTTCTTAAAAGGCATTGAGATCAAGAAGAAGATTTCGGTTAGAGTCAAGAATGGGGAGAATACTTGTTTTTGGACTGATGTGTGGGCCGATAGTTCTAGTCTTAAAGACAAATTCCCTATGGTGGCTGAGTACTTTCTGTCGAATGATAATAGGGCCGTGTGGCAGTGGAAATACGGACCTGCTCCCTCCAGCAACATGGAACGCGAGCAGCTTGAAGAGCTGCAGTTGATGATGCAGAATGTTCAACTTGCCGATGGTGCGGACGAGTGGTTATGGGAGAATTCAAGTGGGACGTTGTTTTCAGTTAAAGATATTAGAGGGGAAATCGCTACTGTTGGGTCTCATTCTGGTTTGGTTCGGCAATATTGGTGGAACACTTGGGCTCCGTTGAAAGCTAACTACTTTGCTTGGCGTGCTCTAGAAGGAAGAATCGCGTCAAAGATCGAGCTAAGACGCAGAAAACCGGCTTCCAAATGTCTTGTGCAGCAGATGCGGGTATGCTAACGAAGACTCGAACCATGCGCTGCTCAATTGTGTGTGGGCTCGAGGTATCTGGTGGAATGTTTTGTCGTGGATTAAAATCCCGTGGCCACCGGATCAGGTTCAGTTGGCCGGTTGGTTTGACACTTTGATTGACCGTCCGGGTTCGGCTAAATGGGAGAAGCTGATTCATATGGTTATGTTAGCGACGGTTTGGATATTGTGGTTAGCAAGAAACACTAGCGTTTTTGACAAGAAGTTCATCCCGGTTCAAGCTACGGTAGATCTGATTAAGGAAGACGCTTTCATGTGGGTTACTAACCGAGCAAAGATGTTTTCCTTGAGTTGGGCCGAGTGGGCCTGCTTTGATGTTAATCAGTTCGTGTAATTCTGTTTTTGGTGTTTGTACTCCCAGCTTCTTGCTGACTCTTTATATTTAGCTATAAAGTGATCGTTGTTCAAAAATAATAATAAAGGAAAAAAATGTCAAAGTTTTACCATTTTTTAAATAACATTGACTTTTAGCCGTCACTCCGCTTGTCTTAGCCAAGAGTGTTAGCTAAATGCTAGCCGCCTTAGCAAGTGAAAGTGTTTTGGTAACTTTTGATTGGTTGAGTACTTTAGTACTTTAGTGAAAGCTGAAGTTTCATGTGTATTTTTACAACTTTTAGTTAACAAATACTTTTTTTCTTTTGAATGATCAACAAGTTTTATTACACCCGTGGGATACTAGCATTACACCTTACATATCATATTACACCAATTGTACCTTAATAATGAGCATAATCACCAACCTATTCTAGAGAGATTAAAATTACACCATAGACTTCAATCCAGTTTTGGTTGTTTCGCCCTTGCCTTGATCTAAAATAAACTAAGCATCTTAATATCACCGAGCACCTTGGAAAGATGGACTTGTTTTTTACTGAAGATCACTTTGATCCTGTGTTTCCAAATGCACCAAATTGTTGTCAAGCAAATTGCGTAGAAAGCCTTATTTTTTTCATTGATCCGCCAGTGTGATAGTGAAGCTGTAGAAGGTATTTGAAATGAAAAGTGAACACCGATCCTATGTTGCACCATTGCGCCATGAGCTGCCAAAGAACCTGAGAGAAGCCGCACGAAACAAAAAGAAGCTCCATAGTTTTCGCATAATCACCACAAAACGGACAGGTCTCCGAGTCGATGTTAACGTTCCTATGCAGAAGTGCACTTCGAGTTGGTAAATGATATAGTTTAGCACGCCAAGCCAATATCACCACTTTAATTGGGACCCAAGAATTCCTTTGAATAGCAAATGAAGCTTGATCGAACCTGATTGAGTGGAGATGCTGCTTGAGTTCACCATAGTTGTTAATAGCGACGGTAGCGCCCGCGATCGCGAATAGCGTCGCGTATCGGCTTACCGTCGCTATGTGGTGTTTAGCGGCCCGATAACGTGAATATAGCGACTTCCGGCGAGGATTCCGGCGACGGGGAGACTTCCGGCGAAGATTCCGGCGAGGATTCCGGCTGCCAGCACCAAGGAGGAAGATGAAGGAAGAAGATGAAGGAAGATGACTGAAAGATAATGACGGCTGTGTATTCTTTTAAAAGTTTTTAGGGTTAAAACTTTAACTATTTTCACATATAACCCCTCTATCTTTCATTTGTTTACATATATTGTCTAAAACTTTTAAATTTTACATATAAAGTATAAAATTAGTTTGTGTATATAAACATTTGGTCCTTATACTTATAAATTTTTACATAAAAATCTTTTTAAATATTTTAATACCTTACCGCTATTTACGAAATAGCGGGCGCTACGAGCGTCGCTATCGCTACGTAGCATATCGGTAGCCCATCGCTATTTACCGCTATTCGCTATCGATAACTATGGAGTTCACCAACCGAGAAGGTATTCACATGGACCAGCCCCAATTCCATCTGTCAGAAGCATCCGAAAGAGTAGGGACAACAACAGCGTTGCAGAGTTGCTGCAGTTCGGTCAGTTCCACAGTAGATAGGTTGTCCCTTTTCCAGTCCCAACCCCACCTCAAACCCGATTGTAATACTCGATCTGAGACAGCCACTTTCTTGCTCCTCTCTAATGCAAACAAAGCTAGAAACGCCACAGCCAAGGGAAGGTCCATGGCCCAACTATCCAACCAAAAGGAGATGCCCAACCCATTTCCCACAACCCCTTTGATGGCCCAACCCATTTCCCATAACCCCTTTGATGACCCAACCCACATCCACCCCCATACCGTTTGACCATTTGCATGGCCAAATGAACCTTTTTTTTGGATAATCTTGAGGGACTTTCATTGGGTTAGCTTGAGTTTAGTTTGATAGGTCAACTAATAATGGGTCATAGCCCATATTAAGTTTTTCATAAGTCCATTAGTATGCAATATTATTTGAATAAGTCTAGTAGTTAAATTATCCGTTGGAAAACAGTTGGAGTCATTCGGTTCTTTAGGAGGTCCTTTTGAATAGGTAAAGTTGGTAGAGTCTTTTGTGTTTTCAGAGTAGTTTGTCAGCCTACTTAAGGCAGGTCTGGTATTGAATAAAATACATGAGTATTAGTAAATCTACATACATATTCATTGTTTTTTTTATCTGCAAGTTTTTTTTCAATTTCTGTCCATTCACATATACAACTTTGATTGTTTATTTGAGTTTGATCCAACATTTGGTATCAGAGCTTTGGCTCATAACGAGATTGTGAGAAGGCTCTATGTGAACCGTAGTAAGGCAGAGAGAGTCGAACAAAGCTCTGTGTGAGCCGAATTCATGTGAAGAAGATCTAAGGAGTTGTTGCTGTATGGAAAGCAATCAACAAGCTAAGTATTGATCTGTGTGATCAGAAAAGGATATTTTTGGGTGTTCAAAACGTACTTGTTACCTGTATTGCAGCCGTGAGAAGGAGAATCTGATCTGTGTGATCGTAGAGGGTTCCCTGTGAAACGAAGAAAAAAACGCATCTATATGAAGGGTGTAGAGGTTGCGAGTTAATAACCTGCGTGGTTAAATGATTCGATTGGATAAGGATCCGTCTGATCGAAAAGAAATCTGTATGATAGAGGTTTAGGAGCATGTAAGAACCTGTGTGGTTCAACAATAAAAGTACAGAAATATCCACGTGGTGTGGTTGTGTAAAAGGCAACTGATCAAGAGCTATGTGACTTGTTCGTTGGGTTTGTGTGAGACAACCCAGATCTGTGTGATTAAAGGTTGTACGAGAAAAAAAAAGGAACAGTAGATAAGGAGTTTTTAAGGGTGTCAAGTTTCTAGTTGAAAAGTCAAAACACAAAAGAAACTATTTGGTGAAGTACCGTGTGTACGAAAGGAAGGAAAAGAAGGAAACTTTATTTCTTAATTTTGTTTCTTTATTATGTTTTTTTGGCAGGTTGAATAGAAAACTAAAACATGTCGGGAGCGAAACCGGAGGAGGCGATGCGATTGTACCCATGAGTAGCCAAGGTAGTAGCATACTGCTACAATGTCCCAAGTTAACGGCTACAAATTACACGAGCTGGTCGATTATGGTGGAGTCGATTCTACAAGCATACGGTTTGTGGGGAGCCATTGATCCGGTAACGGGAGGAACGGTAGATGCGAAGAATAATTCGATGACAAGAGCATTCGTGTTTCAAACCTTACCCGAAGATCTATTGCTTCAAGTGGCTAAGTATAAAGATGCAAAAGATGTGTGGGAAGCGCTTCGTGTGTGGTACCTAGGAGCCGAAAGAGTTCAAAAGGTGAGACTTCAAACGGAACCGAGCTAGAGATGTTAAAGATGAAAGAGAATGAAACAATTGATGATTTTGAGGGCAAACTTAGTGGAATTTCTACAAAATTCAAGAGCCTTAGGTCAAGTAAAGAAGATGAGTTATTGGTAAGAAAATTGTTAAATTTTGCTCCAAAGAAATATAGGCAGATTGTCACATCTATTGAGCAGTATTCGGATATCGATATGATGCCATTTGAAGAAGCCGTCAGGAGGTTGAAGGCATATAAAGAAAGAATTAAACTTGATGATGAGGAAGAAAATGATCAAGGGAAGTTGTTGCTTACAAAAGAGGACCAGGAACAGAGAACAAAGCGTGGTGAATTTGATCAAGATCAATATGGACATGGACACGGTCATGGTCAAGGAAGGGGTCACAGTGATAGTAGAGGACGAGGTGGTCGGTTCCAAAACAATGAAGACCGAAAGGATCAAGGTTCTTATCGAGACAAAAGAAATATCAAATGTTATAATTTTCAAGAATATGGACATTATGCGGCGGAGTGTTCTAAAAAGGAATCAAAAGAAGAAGAAGCTAATTTGATTCGAGATGATGATGATGAGCCGACGCTACTTTGAAGAAATGGGTCGACATCAAGATTATAGGGGTGAATATTGGATAATCTTGATGGACTTTCATTGGGTTAGCTTGAGTTTAGTTTGATGGATCAACTAATAATGGGTCATAGCCCAAATTGAGTTTTGCATAAGTCCATTATTATGCAGTATTATTTGAATATGTCTAGTAGTTAAATTATCCATTGGATAACAGTTGGAGTCATTCGGTTCTTTAGGAGGTCCTTTTGAATAGGTAAAGTTGGTAGAGTCTTTTGTGTTTTTAGAGTAATTTGTTAGCCTATTTAAGGAAGGATTGGTATTGAGTAAAATATATTTAGTAAATCTACATACACATTCATTGGTTTTCTTTCTGCAAGTTCTTTTCAATTTCAGTTCATTCACTTTGATTGTTTATTTGAGTTTGATCCAACAGTTTCCAGGTTTCGGGTAACGAAAGTTTGGATGGAATAGGATTCCAATCCCTGTTTGAACTATGAATAGTCCAAACAACCTTCCGCTAAAGGGCATTCGAATATGTCTTGAACCTCCACCACCATTTTGCCATCATAGATAAGTTTGCAATGAGAAGAGAACCGAAGCCTAGGCCACCAAACTCAACCGGAGCACTAACCCTTTGCCACGCAACCCAATTCATATTCGCTTTCTCCTCCGAACCACCCCAAAAGAAACGCGCCGCAATTTATCTAGTTCATCAATTATCTTCCCAAGAGCTTTAAACAAGGAAAAGTAGTGTGTAGGTAAAGCCTTTAAAACCGACTTTATAAGTGTCACCCTACCTCCAAAAGATAACGTTTTCGCTTTCCAATTGATAACTTGTTCCTAAATGCATCCACCACTGGCTTCCAATGTTTGCACAGATTCATATTTGCACCTACATACAAACCTAGGTACGTAAATGAGAAGGAACCAAGTCTACACAACAACACCTCGGCCATGGACTGAATCTCATTATTCAGCACCCCTAATCCGAACACACTACACCTCCCCAAATTGACGGCAAGCGACGAGAGGTGATGGGAGAGATGGAACAAGCCAAACGCCTGAACAAGACACACATCCAAAACGGCAAGCGACGCCGTGGACGAAAGATGAGAATATAGCGTTGTGTCATGCGTGGGTTGAAGTTTCCCAAGACCGACAAGCCGGTATATATTTTTTTATGTATATATTGTTTTTTTGTTACTTAAGACTTTTTATAATTTTTTTGTAGCCGACTATCAAATGGCGAAATTTTTTTGGAAAAAATCCGCAACGGGTTCTACAAAGAAGTGGGGAATGGAGCTCGTTCTCCCGATATGATTTCCGGCCGGTGGGCCGAAATCTAAAAATACGCGGGCTTGTTTACAAATATTCATAACATGATCGAATGCGAGCAACTGGTAGTAGCAATCTTAAAGTCTATAAGTTTACTTGCGACGCATGGAAGCAAGAGGTTTTTTGCAAGTACAAGACCACTAAAACGTGGGATGAGGACTACTTATGGAGAATTCTTCGCAATTGCTCAAAATGTGTCGAGCTAATTACGGTTGAAGAAATGAGCAAATGGGGCTCAAAGCGGACGAAAACTACTTCTTCGAGTGGGTTCGTCTCCTATACAAACTCGGATGCTCATGTGGGGATAGACCTAAACGTTGAGGAGGCCGTTGACCCGTCTCCACGTAGACCGGTTGGAAGGGACAGGGGAAAAACAAGTTGTTAATCAAGCCGATGTCGAATTCTCGACGAAGATTAGCAAAATAAGAAGTACCATGGAGATGACGGCGCAAGCGAAAGTGTCTAAAATAAGAATGAGGAACATGGACTTTCTTACGAGGGACGTTAGCAACCTCCCTATTAGTCGTCGAACGATACTTTAATGAAAACAGGAGAGTATCGCAAAGGAATTCGAAGACGAGCAAAACAACTACGGGTAGTTTAGTAGCTTTTTATGTTTTTTTATTAATGATGTGTAATGTTTTTTTATTAATTAATATTTTATGTCTTATTATTTAATTTCTCTTTCAATTTTATAGGTTAAATCACATTTTAAATAATAAAGATATAAAATAAAATTTGGATAAAGTCATTGCTCACCTTGAGCCACAACAGAATCACGTGAGTGAGTTGCAGCTTTATCAACAGTCCACATCCACATCAACGTCTAGTTCACTTAATATGATAGGATAAAGTGTGTGCTCACTCACTAAACACATAGTCTAAGAGGTTGATTAAATAATTCATATATGTATCAATGGGCCAACTGTAACCACTTTGAACCATGATAGTCTTATTGACTAATGGTATAACCACTTTGAACCATGATAGTCTTATTGACTAATGGTCATATTAGTTCATTTTGAACCATGATAGTCATGTTTGGCCAGTTATTGACTCATGGTCATATTAGTCCATGCGCATTTTACCATGTTAGATGACAAAAAGACCAATATTTGAGGTCGATTTAAACCAGTTTCATCTTTACTTTCAATTTATTCTTTTACATATAACCAACCGGTAAAAAACAGCCGCAAAATTTTAAACAACATTAAAACCGTTCGTTTATATTTAAAATACTATTGACGTCGGACATCAAAAACCGTTTTTGGTTTAAACTCAACCGTTAGATCAAGATTTAGAGCGATCTCAACCGTTTAAATTAGAAAGTTTTTGTGTTTAGTGACGGTTACTCAATAACCGTTCCCTCCATTTTATGTAACCGTCCTAAATTCGAATTTAATAACTGTTCCCACTAATTGTTTAATTCAAATATTTTCATATTTGCCTATAAATAAAAGGTATAGATGCATTATTCTCCTTTGTTCACAAAAATTATGTTGTCCAATTCTCACTTTCTATGCTATGCCAACAGCCTCAACCGTAGATTAGTGGTGAATTCTAGCCACCAACGAGTTCCAGGTTACCATCGTTTAGCGTTGATGCATCTTTAGCAGGTATTGGATTGTGTCTTCAGTTTTTATTTTGTGTTGAATTGACAATTTTGGATTAATTTTAATAAGTTTCGTTAAGTGTTTCATTTTAATATAGGATTTTATATGTTGAATTAACTTCTTGGTTTTTATATTCCAGTTTCATGCTCGAAGTTGGCACCCCCGTGCTTTGGTCATTCATCCTTTTAGGAACCTAAATCGAATCCCTCAACACATTTATGGTTCATTAGCAACGACACTACTGATTTGGTTGCATTTTGGATATGATTACACCTTTCATCTATGCAGATTGTTAAATAGTTTGTGGGTTTAAATTTTGATTGTGACTGTGTTTGGACGTTTTTTTATTGCATCAGGTTAGGTATCCTCAATCATCTTCGTTGCCTACACTTCACAACATCCTTGCATCGTCACTGAGAAGAATATCGAAATAAGCTTAGGTATCCTCAATCATCTTTTAACTCTTCCTTGCTCACTTTCCTACTAGAATTACAAATTAAATGTTCATCTTCAATACATCACTTTTCCTTTTTTTTTCTTTGCTACATTAATTCACGTTTCCACAGTGGTTTCTATTTCAAAACTTTTATGTGCTTGCGGGAAACTGATAGAAATATATTGTTTATGGTAATTTTAATTTTATTTTATCCATTAGGTTGCATTATTTTGCTTCTCACATTTATTATCCCTTAGGTTTCATTTACTGATGAAGTAGTCAAACAACTGCTGATAAGAAACTGTTGATGAAGTGGTAAACCACTGATGAGGTAACTGCTGATGAAGCAAACCTATGATGACAACAACTGCTGAAGTTATTGAAGGTGGTTCTGAGGAAAGTTACACAAGAAAGGCTAATGGATCATCATCAATCACGGATAATTCACATAATTTGGAAACCCGTTCAAATGGCTAATTACATGCTAGAATCAATATTTGGTAATCAATTCTTTTATAACTCTCCTTGTATCTCTCTTGAGAATGTTTTCGTTCCTTGTAAATACTTGGCCTATAAATGTCATATACGTCAGTATGAATAAAATGTAATCCTAGCGTATTTGGCATTTAAAGGCCAAGTATTTACAATGAATGGAAATATTCACGAGATAGATACAAGGAGATTTATAAAATAATTAACTACAAAATATTGACTCTAACATGTAATTGGCCATTTGAACAGGTTTTTAAATTCTGTTAACTTTCCTTGATTGACGATGATCCATTATTTGTGCTAATATATAATAGGTTCATCGGTTCATCCTAACTTAGAAGTGAATACACTTAAAATACTGGAATTATTAATGAAAGAAGATGCTTAAAGTCCTTTACTTTAGGGATGGCAACGGGTCGGGTATGGGTCGGGTGTTGGGTTGGTGAAGTCCTTGTTTTATTAGGCTTTAGGGTTGACATTAGAAGACATGGGCCAGACCCGGTTTAGTTTTCTTGGTCCCTAAGTTGTTTAACCTAATTGTTCTCTATATATACCCTAGTCATGTATTGTAATCTTGTGTGCCTTGAGCTTAATGAAAAAACCTAGTTGCAGCCCGTGGATGTAGGTCCCCCACTGGGACCGAACCACGTAAAATTCTTGTGTCGTGTTTACTATTTTCTGTTCATCGCGTGATAATCGTGTGTGCCGCTTGTGTGTTTGATTCCGCTGCGCCGACTGATTCCTAACAAGTGGTATCAGAGCTTTGGCTCGTCAACACACTGAGATTTGCACGAACGATTGCGAGACGAGGTGACGAAGGTAAGTGCCAATTATTTTAATCCTTGAGCCGCATGTTTAATTTGTTGAATTCGATTGGAGCCACTTATTAAGTTTATTAAGTTGTTGGTCGAGTTTGGGTTGCGGGCTAAGTAGGATTTGTTTTCTAAGTTCGGGGTTTGACAATTATTGTTATCAACTGTGATTATATAACCGGGTTTGTGATAACAGTTGGGTAGGGTCAGATTTGTCTACATGGTTATTTGTAGGAGCAAATCGGTTTGATTGACAGTGTTTAGTAGAACAGTCATCAAGTTCAAGCCCGTGCCATTGCTGTGTTTGTTCACTATTTCCGATTTGTTCTCGTTTGTTATTATTATAACTGAAGACGAGATGGTAGTAATCGGAATGTTAGACGGTTTTGAGTGTTGGTTGATTGGTATGTCAAGGGAACTTGGATGTGGTACTGACGATGGGTAAACCTAGAGAAAATGGAACCAGCTGGTTTGGAATGCTTTGAGTTTAAGGTATTCCTGCTCGGGCGTGCTGGTGACGATATAAGTGAAAAAAAAGGTTAGTGTCAAGTCATGTGAACTATTGCTAGCTAGTTGGATGATCTTTCGGTTAGGGTTTGCGTTAACTGATCGTGTGTACGGTCATAGAACCCTTGGTACCGCTTGTTTTCCATGAAAGCTCGACTGCTGTTATAACCATTTGACTGTTAGCTGGTCTGGAACTGTGATGTTAATTCTTGTTCGGTGGTGATCAGTGGTTTGACATATGAGGGGATCTTTGTACTGGTACTGGGTGAAGGTTTTCGCTGGGGAAGTACGAGTGGAGGTTCGACTCATGGGTGTCGGTTTGGCATGGGTTGGGATAACAGGGATAGTGGGAGCTGGGCGTAGTTGACTTGTTGGGGCTGCATGGAGGTGTGGACATTTTTTAGAGTCGATGTCATAGATAGGAAATTCTACTTCTGAGAATGTGTCTGGGTTTGATACATTGGGACTCAGTGGAAGGTAGTGAGACTCTTGGGTTCGAGATTCTATATGGCTTCATTTCTTGTTACCTACTTCAATGAAGCATTAGTGAATCTATTGTTGAAGACTTTTGAAGTGTGCAGATTGCTGCGCAACCGGAAGAAGAGAACCAACTTCCGTGTAGTAAAGTCTTGGCTCGCTGATTCGAGAGTTAAACGAGTCTAGTTTACAGCAAAGGACTCTGGGACTCCAGGTAATCCGCTTGAGCATATTCGGAGGTCTGAGCATGGACGGGTTTTGTAACAGTGGGAGCACATGGGGTGTTCTGACACAGTCTGTAAATCGACGTTAGTTTTGGAAGATCAAGGATCTGAATGAAATCTCTCCTGGGAGGTTGCTGTTAGTGGAGAGTGTTCTTTCCTCTGGAGTCTCTGGAGCCGACGATTTGAGTAAGTAGGGGCCGGTTGAGATTGAGGATGTGTCCATGGCGGGTTTTGCCATGTTTGGGTCTTTGATAATCATATTGGAGTTGTTGGGAGCTTCAATGGGTCTTTCAAGTTACCGATGAGAAGGGCCGCTGCAGCTAGGTGGATACATGGACAGGTTTGGAGTTTGGTTTGTTCTTCGGGAGTTGGACCTGGAAGACTTCTGTTCCTGTGTGTTTAGAGATTACTAAGTACTAGATGATTGGGTTCTTATTTACTTGTTGGCAGGCTGGAGTTCCTCGTAAGGCCTTCAAGTGGGAGATTGTTGGGTTGGTGAAGTCCTTGTTTTATTAGGCTTTAGGGTTGACATTAGAAGACATGGGCCAGACCCGGTTTAGTTTTCTTGGTCCCTAAGTTGTTTAACCTAATTGTTCTCTATATATACCCTAGTCATGTATTGTAATCTTGTGTGCCTCGAGCTTAATGAAATAACCTAGTTGCAGCCCGTGGATGTAGGTCCCCCACTGTGACCGAACCACGTAAAATTCTTGTGTCGTGTTTATTATTTTCTGTTCATCGCGTGATAATCGTGTGTGCCGCTTGTGTGTTTGATTCCGCTGCGCTGACTGATACCTAACATCGGGTTTGGCTAATACCATACCCATACCCGGTTATAAAATCTCATACCATACCCG
Organism: Ambrosia trifida; assembly: GCA_028751855.1. NCBI lineage: Eukaryota > Viridiplantae > Streptophyta > Magnoliopsida > Asterales > Asteraceae > Ambrosia > Ambrosia trifida. The sequence goes on along the minus strand of CM054133.1, from coordinate 29,113,891 downwards.
TCCCATTACCGTCGGGTTTTTGTCTGGTATTACCCGTCGGGTATAGAGCATACCCGCGGGTGTATACCCATTGGTATTTGCATGTATATATTTTTATTTTCTTTTATAGTCTTATGTTTTAAAAAATCTAGACTATATGAAATTGTAATAAGTAACATATATATATTATTATCACCATAATAATCTTTGAAACGTTTAATATGTAAATATATATTATAGTATGAATTTTGAAACTATTTATATATTTCATAGCATATAAATATAAATAATAATGCTATTAGAATATATATTTTTTACGAAAAGTTTATTTTTCAAATAATGAATCTATTAAAATGAAACATTACTAAAAAATAGTTAAGAAAAGATATATATAAAACTTAAAAGTTTTCGGGTATATATTTCGGGTAAACGGGTATTTAGTTTCGGGTAATTGGGTCGGGTATCACCTAATACCATACCCGTCCCATACCCACGAAATATTTTTTTTCTCATACCAAACCCGTCGGGTATCGGGTATACCCGTCCCAAATGCTTCGGGTTTCGGGTATACCCGTCGGGCTCGGGTTTTTTTTTGCCATCCCATACCCGCCGGGTATGTCACTGTAAATTTAGAAAGATGAAAAGAGATTTTGGGAAGATTATTATTATTATTATTCGCATGATCTCCTATTTATACACAAAACAATTAATGGAAAGCTAACTAACTCTAACAGTAACTGTAACAGAAGTCTAACTAACTAACGGAGCTATAACGGAAAATAACTATCATAAGTTAATACCTAGTTATCAGAAGTTTATCATCAGACGTTCTCTTCTTCATCAGTAGTTAGACATCAGGTGTTTGTTATTCATCAGAGGTTTATTCATCAGTAGTTTCAACCCCATCAGTGGTTTCATCATCTATAAGTGGTTTTATCATCAGTTCTTTAATCATCAGTAGTTAACTACTTCATCAGTAGTTAACATCAACAATGGTTTCCTCATCAGTAAATATATGTGTTATTTTATTTTTTACTACTTATTTTTTGTGGTTGTTACTCTTTTTATTTATTGCAAGCTTGAAGGCTTCTTGGTTCATGAAAAGATAGGTCTCAATTAGTATTTACATATGCATGAACGGGTCAGGTAATAGATCGGCTAGGTTCGGGTTAGAATGGATTTAGAACAAATGGGTAGAAATCAAAATGGATTGTTTCAAAAAGTGGTTATTTTGGTTTGGATCAAAACAAGTTCAGACCATCGGTTGAGATAATGGGTCATAGAAGGTTTGGGTCTGAATGGGTTCGGCCCGGACTGGGTACGGGTCAAAATGGATTGTTTAAAAAAACTGGTTATTTTGGTTTAGGTCATAATGGGCCCAGACCGCCAAATGGGGTAACGAGTTGTAACGGGTTTAGGTCTAAAGGTTTCCAACCAAACTGGGTATGGGTCAAAATGAAGGCTTTTTTTGAAGTATGATAGTGGTAGACAAAAAAGAAAGAAATATAAATTTTATATTTTTTATAATTGTATTGCGTTATCCGTACTGGGACGGGTATACAACTAGTTTTTAATAGTTACCGTCACGTAAAAAAAACGTTGTAAAAGTTACAACCTATTTACAACTTATTTAAATCGTTCGCTTATACTATGACCTGTTTTTCGATTACAAACTTCGGTTGTTAATACTTAATTGAAAGTTTCAAATCGACCACTAAATAGTTTGTCACAAAACAATTATAATATTTGTGGACAATATTGGTTACCACTTAATAAAAACAATGACATGATGTGAGCTTGATATTTTAAGGAACATCGTGACATGGCATTAGAGGATACGTAGTGGAGCATCATCACATGGCGTTTTGTATATTTTGTTGCTCCATAACCCCTTCAACACTGCCTCTTTGAGCGTTATGGGGCATTATAGGGGGAGAGGGTTATATATATAACGGGCGTTGTAATGTCCAAATTAATTTTATATTATTTTTTTAATCAGTTTTCATACCATTTTCTTCTAGCTACACCCAATTAAATAATAACACATCCAATCAAATAATAATATTTTAATCCTCATAACGCACATCACCCACTACACTCTCTTTTCCCATAACGCCTCTTCTGTTACTTTATAATAATTTATTTCCTATAACGCCCCTCCACTACACATGGCCTTAATAGCGAGTTAGCGACAGCAATATTTGTGCTGACACGTATTTTGTCACAATGCTGTGAACTAAATGAACGTTTCACAAGGGTCCTAGCTAATTGCAAGTGGCAACGACTATAGTTAAACTTACGTGGTTGTAGATAAACAACCAAATAAATAAATAAATAATAATATCCGCAAGATACCAAATTTGTAATTCTGTATAAGCTTGAATTGAATTCATGGCGGGTGGTGAAGGAGAAGGCAGCTCGTTAGAGTTTACACCCACATGGGTTGTCGCTGCGGTCTGTACTGTTATTGTTGGGATCTCTCTTGCTGTCGAACGTCTACTGCATTACACTGGCAAGGTTTGTTGTTAATTTGATGATATATTAGTTATTTTGGTTATATATATAGTAAAGTTGTTCTTGTTGAACCATTTGTTTTGCAGAAACTTAAGAAATCGGGTCAAAAGCCGCTCTTTGAAGCCTTGCAAAAGATCAAAGAAGGTATACTCCTTTTTTATCACTAGGTGAAAATTTTGTTAATAATCCCTCAGTGATGATTTTTGTCACTGGTATGTCGGTCATCTATTGGTGAAGTCTTTATTCATGCCCGCTTTTACGAGGCGTCTTTGGGAAGGTCCGAAAAGGCCAACCAGGGTCCATAAATTTTGAGAACATATTTAATTTTTTTTTCCTATATGTATATATTTTTTATATAACTCATTTAACACTTAAATTTTGGCCTAAAGCATTGGCGAAGCTTGACCCGAAGGTTCGGGGGGTCGGAAGTCGCCGGAGGGTCGGAAGTCACTAGTTTCGGGGGGTCGAAAACCAGTTTCGGGGGTCGAAACCCTATATTTCCAAAATTTTCTATACGAATACTATATAATCGGAACTTCTGCACGAAAATTCGGGGGGGTCGGAAGCCCCCGCCCCAACAAAGCTGCGCCACTGGCCTAAAAGGCCTATTTTTTAATCGCTCGGATAGGATACATAAATTTTCAGAGATTTTGAGCGACGGCTCTGTTACAACAAACCTCCACCAATAGATCTCTTACGGCTCCTACTTTCACCTAGTGATTTATCTGTCCGTAACTAAAAATACTCTGGTTTATAGAAACTAAACCATTTTTAGGCTTTATAAGGATGTTTATTTATCTTTTTATGTGCAGAGTTGATGCTTTTGGGGTTTATTTCTCTTTTATTGACTATTTCCCAATCAAGAATTGTCAAGATTTGTGTAAAGGAGAGTATAACAAAGCACCTTCTTCCATGCTCGTTGAGTCATAAAAAAGAGGCCTCAAATTATAAAATCCAAGAGGCTACATCACATATTCGTCACTTACTTGCGGACGAAGCAACGTCATTGGGTTATTGTGCTTCAAAGGTAACCATATATTCTCATATATACACAATTGGCGATTTGCGACGAACAGAAAATTGGGAATTTAGTCCCTGGTTTGTGACTGCCGCAAAATAGCGACCACACTCCTTTCAGTCACAAAACAGGCGTGACCCTTCTATTTTGGTCACAGAGTATAAACTGTTTCATTTACGCATATGTAAAAAGTTTATTTTAAAGTATTTTTTCAATTTCTATAGTAGAAAACATAAACATTAACCGATAAGTGTCAGTCACAAAACAGTCGCTAAATATACATTCGCAAACCAGTAGTAAAATTTGAGACCGCAATATTGTTCGCTAAAAAGAGCTAGCAAGTATTTATCAGCTGCAAATGGATCGTAAACTTTTTCCAACGAGGGTTGGAAACGGTCATGTTTGGTCACAAACAATTAGTAAATGGTATTTTGCGACAGATTTACGACCACAATGGTGTAGGAACGTTGAATATTTGTTACTAATGTTATTATTCTTGAATGTGAATAATATGTTTTATGTTTTTACAGAACAAGGTCCCGCTTCTATCACTTGAGGCATTGCATCATCTACACATATTTATATTTGTACTAGCAGTCGTGCATGTGGCATTTTCTGTCCTTACTGTTGTATTTGGAGTGGCAAGGGTAACAAAATATAATTAGTTTAATTATTCTCTTTTTTTATTTATTTGTTTTTATCAAACTGTAATATCTACATTATTGTCATGGCTTAGATACGGGAATGGAAACATTGGGAAGAATCTATCACAAAACATAACTTTGACCATTCACAAGGTAAGGTTAAGGTTTTAACAGGTCCGGTTTAATCAGTTTTGATGAAGAATCTATCACAAAACATAACTTTGACTATTCAGCAATTAATCAACCAAACAGCCCCTAAGTTAATACAATATTTGGAAAACAACAAATTGAAATGGCCAGAATGGGTGGGTCGACAAGTTTGGCCAATTTTACCAATTCGGCGGTTTAACGGTTACACTTTGATGATTTTCCGGTATAAAATGACCTTTTAATTTGATAAAAATAATAAAAATGTAACTTAAACTTGATATACGATATTTTTAAAGTGAATATATATATGCTTTAAAAATATTTTTAAACTTGATAGTGGGTTGAATATTTTTAAAGTGATTTAAACAAATCATGTACTTTGTGTTGATTTGCTTAACACGTTTAATTAGACAGGTCAACCTAATAACCCGTCATGACCGGTTTAACCCATTTTTTTACAATCCACCAACTTGACTAACACATTTACCATTTGATCACTACTCACAAATCCATTTGACATGTTAGATAAATGGGTTAAACGGGTGGTGTTAGGGTTACATAATTTCATGTTTGTGTGGATTAGAGTTCATGCTTCTAAAACAGATAAAATTCAGTCGAAAAATAAGAGTTTTGTTAAGGTGAAACAATTTAACCCACTAAACCGCCAACCAAACAACGAACACACCCCTCTTGCAAACAATAAAGATCGAAAGTGGTAAACAAATTGTGTTTAGTGGACGATGTCTCCGAAATTTACACAAGTTAATGAGTTTAGTGTCTTACCTTTTTAACTATTTTTTATTTATGTAACATGCAGTTTTAAAGCATAAAGTCACACGTGTTAAAGATCATGACTTTATCAAGAACCGCTTCGTTGGCATTGGCAAACGCTCAGCCGTTCAAGGCTGGCTGGTAAGTCACCTTGCTTCAAATTTAACTTATACTTTCACAAACCGTTCACATATGTACATTTTTACATTTTCTAATTTCTATGGTCGAAACTCTTGTTGCTATTGATTTTGCGACCGAATTGTTTTGCTACCAACTTTAGCGACAAGAATTTCCGCTATTACATACCCACATTGCAACCAGAGTTTTTGGTGATTGACATTTTAACTAGAGTAAGTGTTTAACGACATAATTTGCGACCGGAATCTTCGACCATCAAGCATCCAAAACTGTGATGGCAAATTTTTGCAACCGAATTGCGACCAGAATTTTTGTGACTGAATTTTGGTCGCTATATTTTTGTTGACTATATTTTTTTTATGAACACTTCAGCGTTCTTTCTTCAAGCAATTCTACGGATCTGTCACCAAGTCAGATTATATAGCACTCCGTTTGGGATTTATTACGGTAAAGATCTCAATAAAGACTACATATATAGTTTCCGCAGAAAGCCCATTAATTTGTTTTTTTTTTTTTTTTTTTTTTTTTTTTGTAGACCCATTGCAAGGCAAACCCAAAGTTCAATTTTCACACATACATGATTCGGGCTTTGGAAGATGATTTTAAAAAAGTGGTCGGAATCAGGCAAGGGTTTTCGTTACTTTCGAAATGCAAATTAATGTTAAGCTTGTTAGACTATGCGTAATGGTATTATAGGGGCATGAATGAGCTTGATAACACCCCTAACAATGTCTCCCTGGGCGTAATAGAGTGTATGAAGAGGGATGGACATTTATAGTATAATGCCCAAGGAGGAGATAGAATATGGAAATATTGATTAAAATGGCATTAAGAAGTGTTAACTATTACACATTTGTTGAAGGGTGTTATGATGCTGATGTAGTGAAAAATGCCCCTTAGAGAGCCTTAACCATTAAAGATAGTCTCGGGATTTTAAGATCAGGTTAGGTTATACAAAATCTTTTTCTTAATTTCTAAATTCAAAATTTTAGTAGCCTAAAAATTCATTTCAAAACTCAACCCCAAACACTAAAAATTGATTATTTGCGTTTTCAAAACGCAATAATCTAAAAATTCATTTCAAAACACAACCCCAAACACCCCCTATATATTGCAAGATTATATGCATCAACAGTGGCGAATCTAGACCAAGATTTCAGGGGTAACGTTACATAATTTTCACGGGTAACGTAATATAAAACACGTAAAAAAATTTAAAAATACACTAAAAATACACTACGCCAAAAAAGTTGAGGGGTAACGGACGTTACCCCTGCTCCTTCTCTAGATCCGTCCCTGTGCATCAAGAACTTGTAATGGTGTAACCCCATGTAATGTAATATGACTTTTGAAGTAAAAAACCACCCTTTGACACCCAAGAGTCAAAAGTATTTGAAAAAATATCATTTTATGGGTTCATTTGAATAAGGTTTTTGTTTTTGTTTTATTTGTTGCAGCTGGTATCTTTGGTTATTCGTGGTTGTATTCTTATTGTTGAACATTAACGGTATGCAACGACATTTTATCTTACTGACCATTTCTCATAGTTGTTACATTCTTCGCTTCGCTTCAAAGGTTTTGTGAGTAAAAGAAGGATTACAAAGAAACAGGTCTAACGGGTTGAAAGTTGTCCAAATTGTATTTACAATGCATCATACCATCCAAATCATTATAATAAATATTTTTTTTTTATTAATATGGTAGTGTGATTGTAATCATATTAACACACTAAATTAATATATATAAAAAAAAATCAATTTTTTATTAATGGTCAGGTCACAATTGTTTTATTAAAGCCTATTGATCATATGCCATCTTGGATATTTTGTAGGTTTGCATATATACTTTTGGATATCTTTCCTCCCTTTCTTTGTAAGTACCATAACTCATAGCTTACCATTTGTCAATTACAAACCTTTATTATCAATTTTCTTATATATAAATTAAATTTTTTTTTACCAGCTTCTACTTGCTGTGGGAACAAAGTTGGAACACATCATAATTCAGTTAGCTCAAGAAGTTGCTGAAAAACATGAAGCCATAGAAGGGGAATTAATCGTGCATCCGTCGGATGATCATTTTTGGTTTCGAACCCCCAAAATTGTGCTTTTACTCATACATTTTATCCTCTTTCAAAATGCATTTGAGATCGCATTCGTCTTCTGGATTTGGGTACGTTTTCTTTTCATCTCCAAAAGCTTATAAAGATATGCAAAATTGATATTGAATTATTGACATCACAATGCTTTTCATTTTTAATAATAGGCTCAATATGGCTTTGATTCATGCATAATGGGGAAAGTGGGCTACATTATCCCGCGGCTAATCATTGGGTAAATGATCTATTTACGATTGGTCTTGGGCCCGACCCAAAAAAGCTCATAGTTAGTTTTGGGCCCAACCCATTAAAGCACACAATTGGTCATGGACCCGACCCGGAAAAGTTCACAATTTGTCGTTGGGCCCACACAATTTGTTCTGGTTGTTCCCAACCCAGAAAGTTATGATGTTTTTGGGTTTTATAGTTTATATAACCATTTTGAGGTATCTTTTCTATTAATTTATTTTTTATCTTTCATGAATTTGAATAACTAAAAGGTTTTATTATATGATATTTTAGTTTTAGTAACAAATTTGAAAATAAATAAAAGAAAAGATAGTCTGGTGCCCTGGTTAGGACAGAATGACAAACTGGGACTCCTGGGCCCAAATCATATATTTGTTGAACTGTGGGCTGGGCCTTTCTTAGACTGGGGTTTATGGGCTGAACCACACAATACTAAACTTTAGGGTGTAAACGAGCCGAGCCGGACTCGAGCCTGACTAGGCTTGAGCTTGGCTCGGTTCGTGCCTAATACTTTGTGCTCGAACTCGGGTCGAAAGTAAAACCCAATGGCTCGAGATCGGCTCGACTCAACACGAAATAATAATAGAACAATTTAAAAGGACCTAAAAGCTCGGCTCGAGTTCCACTCGCCAATGTTAAACAGTATGTATACTATAAATAAAATAATAATAATATAAAATTTGTTTGGGCTCGTTTAAGCTCGCGAGCCTAAACGGTCTTTGTATGAAATTCGTTTAAGCTCGAGAAGGCTCAGCTTGTTTGAGCTTTTTACCGATCCGATCTCGAGTAGCTCTCGAGCCATTGCACATCATTTACATCCCTACTAAACTTGGTGCTTAAATGTTGGTTTTATTTCAGGGTGTTTATTCAGGTTTTGTGTAGTTACAGTACTCTACCACTTTACGCACTCGTCACACAGGTATATCATCATTTCAAGATCCAATCTTTTTCAATTTTAATCATGCATTTCAAACAAACAACTGTGATTCATTTTCATGACCACATTCTAGATGGGAACACATTTCAAGAAGTCGATATTTGACGAGCATATACAGGCCAAAGTTGTGGGTTGGGCCCTAAATGCCAAGAAAAAAGCGGCCCTTAGAGAGGAGACCAATGACTCGGGCCAAGATGGCCCAACTGCCTCCACTTCTGCTTTTAAGGGAATTCAACTTGGTCAAGTTAATCAAAACCAACCATCGTAAAAATACAATGATTCATGGACTGTGATACGATAGTGTGATTGTAGTAATGGTCATATTAGAAACTATGTATACTTTGTTAGTTTGTTTCATCTCTTAACTAAATAATTCCCACAAAAATCAATTTTTTTTTATTGTCTGGGGACGAAAATATTTTAATTTGGGCCGGAAATTATACGTCGTTAATTGAACTCAATTAAGGGGCTGTTTGGTTAATTAAGTGTTGAATCAGTAAGATGTCTGAATGGTTAAGAGGCTCTGAATGGTTAAGTGCTGAATGGTTCAGCTATGCATCAAGTCTAAATGATTCAGCTCTTAGACTATAAGGAGTGGTGGGGGGGGAAGAGGTGGGGGGAAGCGCCATGTGGCACTTGTGGGGCCCTTTTGGGGGGGAAAATAATTGTGGGGAGTGGAAGGGGGGGAAGAGGTGGGGGGAAGTGCCATGTGGCATTTCTTTTTTCTTTTTTTTTTCTTGTTTTTAACTTTGTTTTTTTTAATAAATATAAAACAAAATTTTAAAAAAACATAATATTAATTCATAATAAACTACAAAGTTAAATAAAAAAAACACTAAAAACCAAAATTACATGAAATTTAAAAAAAAAAACCTTAAAAAAAACGACTTAGTTATCGCTAACGTATTCATCAGATGGGTAATCTCTTGGTATACTCCAAATATGATCAACCAGATCCGCTCGAAGGTTGTGATGTGTTTGGCTATTCTTGATTTCAGAGTTGTTGACGTTTCTTTCTTCATCCGTAATGTTTTCTTGACTTTGCTGCGTTTCCTCACCAAAGTACTCGCATATTGCACGTCCTTCATCCTCCAAAATCATGTTATGTAAAATTAGGCATGCGTACATCACATTTCGTACATGCGTTTTTTCCCACAGTCGGCAGGGTTGGGCCAAAATGTGCCATCTTTTTTTCAACACACCAAAAGCACGCTCAACATCTTTCCGTGCAGCCATTTGTGCTTTGTTAAACTTTTTTCTCTTAGGGTCTAACGTAGTCCTCCGTGTAAACGATTTTACGAACACAGCCCAATCAGGGTAAATTCCATCTGCTAGAAGATACCCGTACTTGTATTCTGTCTCGTTTAAGAAAAAAGTTCCTTTTGGTGCAACATCGTTTATAAGATCGTCGAAGACTGGTGATTGATTAAGAACAGTCCTATCGTTCAACGAACCGGGCACACCAAAAAACGCATGCCAAATCCAAAGATCTTGTGACACAACCGCTTCAAGCATCATACACGGCGATTTATGAAAACCGCTAGAGTGTTGGCCTTGCCACTCAGTTGGACAAAGTTGCCACTCCCATTTCATACAATCTATACTCCCGAGCATACCGGGAAAACCATGTTTTTCTTCGTGAAAGTCTAAAAGTTGTTGGACGTCACTAAATGTTGGTTTTCTTAAATATCTTTTTAAATATAAATCAATGACGCCCGCACAAAAAAACTGAGTACTTTCTCTAGCCGTTCGCTCGGCCATCCTTAGATACTCATCCATTACGTCGGAACTGGTTCCGTACGCCAATGCTCTAAGCGCGGCTGTGACCTTTTGCATCGCGGTAAATCCCATCTGACCACGTGCATCGGGCCTTTGTTTGAAATATTCATAATTATTTTCTAAATCATTTGTTATTCTTAAAAATAAATTACGACTCATACGAAAACGCCGCCTAAAAGTTCGTTCATCGTATGTTGACTCGGGTGAGAAGTAATCACGTACCAATGACTCATTTCCGGTTTCGCGTTCGCGAACTATATACTTTCTACGCTTGGGTGGTTCGGAGGTCCCTTCGTCGTCCGCTATAGCTTTAACGACGTTCTGAACGGTTGCCATTAACATTTCTGCGGCACCTTCGCCAAAGTCATCCAAAGCGAGTTGATCAAACATATCGTCTGAACTCGAAGAATCGCTCGACATCTTGCAATTTTTTTTGAAAATATATGATAGTATTGGGAGGATTATTTGAAAAAAATGAGTGTGTTTGTGTATAGAAAGTTATTGTTATATATATATATATATATATATATAAAATAAATTTTTTTTTTTAAACTAGCCGTTATTAAACGGATACTTTTTTTTTTTTTTTTTTCAAACGGTAATATAGTCATCACCCCACCCAATCAACGCGCGCCACGTGTCCCTCCTCTCCCCCCCCCCCCCACGCCGGTGACCATCTCCCCACCCCCAGCCCCACGCCAACATTCCCGCCCCTATGGCGGCGGTGTTCCCCCCCCTTCCCGCCCCTCTCCCGCCCCCACTCCCACTAGTCTTAACCATTCCATTCAGAGCTTTTTTTTAGGTTGAAACAAACAGTCTAAATACTAAATCATTCAGAGCTAAATGATTCATAGCCTCATTAAGAGGCTACCAAACAGGCCCTAAGTATCGGCATCATCAATGGTGGTGGATCCGACAATTTTTGTGGTGCGGCAAAAAAAAAAAATCAAGACAAGTTGTGTCAAAATTGGTTTTAAAGATAATGTATAACTATTCATTCTTATTATTGACCAAGTGATATGTTGAATTGATAATTTCTTTGGACCAATTAATTTTTTCCACAACTAAAACCAATATGTGAAACTCTAGACAAACAAATAAACATCTCATGTTTAGCAACTCCTTCCAACCATGGTAATAACATAGAAGAATGGAATTAGGGCCAAATTTTACTGGCTCTTTCCCGAATTAAATATACAAAGCTAGAGGCAAAAAGAATCGTTCATTTAACAAAACGAACGAATATGAACACATGTCTTGTTTGTTCATTATGCTTGAGAACATTTGCATATGGTTTTTCATTTAAGTGCGGTTATGTTAGTTATTTATGGTCAGATATTCATTTATTTGTATCTGATTGTTTAATTTATGGTCAGATATTCTCATTTATTTATATCTGATTGTTTATGTTCATTAAATAATTGTTCAAATTTTATTGCTCGCTTGCGCTTGCACATTTTACTATTAACGAGTGAACATAAATGAACACGAACATATTTATTTTCTTAATGAAAAAAAAAAAAAAAAAAGATAAGAGGCCCCCTTTCGATTGATTGTTTGTGTTTGCGCATTTGTTCAACTAAAGTTAAAAGCTCAGACATGAACATGTTGTTCATGTTCGGTTAATTTGTTCACGAACATGTTTCTAAAAGTCCAATTATGGTTATTAGGAATACCAAACAGTGAATAGACAAGTGTGGGCTCATCTATATGAACCCTTACCTTGTGCTACCGCCCAATATGAGGACTTTTGATTAAGTTAAATAAGAACAAGGGTAAGATCATTGGATCAATATATAATCGTCCAATATTGGAACCAATCAACTAGAGTTCTCTTGTTGCCAATTAATATCAGTTTTATTTATGAATCAAACATAATTCAAGTATGACTTAAGGGGCTGTTTGGTTGATTAAGTACTGAATCATTAAGAGGTCTGAATGGTTAAGTGGCTCTGAATGATTAAGTGCTTAATAGTTCAGCTATGCACCAAGTCTGAATGGTTCAGCTCTTAATCATTCCATTCAAAGCTTTTTTTTTAAGTTGAAACAAACTGTCTGAATGTTGAACCATTCGAAGCTGAATGATTCAGAGCCTCGTTAAGAGGCTACCAAACAAGCTCTTAATACATCTTGATTATACAAATTCTAATTTAACCTTTAGATTAGTGGAAACTAACCCAGAGTTCACGTGTTGCTAACCCCTAAGTATGATCAATATACATATTTTATAATAAATAATCAACTAACATCAAGAATTTTTTTTAAGCGTAATTACTAATCTAAAAACAACATTCTAAGTAAAGAAATTTCTATACATTTACCCCTATCCCATTGGTCCTCTATGAGTTGAGTGAGGTGACAACGAAGTTGAGTAACGTGAAAATGCAAGATTAGAGGAAATCAGGGTAGGAAAGGGTTGGGGCCCTCCCCTTTGTAGGTGTTGTCTGAGAACCGTTCCTTGTGAAGATACACCATTACATCATTTGCGTCCTCAATTTCGATCTGTTGGGTCAAAAAGGATTGACAAGCCAGTTATAAACCTTAATTTGAATCATTCTTCTGCATATTTTGCTAAGTATAGAATCTACTGAAGAAGAAAAAGACAAGTACTAAAGAAGCTTATACAAAGTTCTGAAGATAAACCAGACAAACATCTAAAGAACAACTTCTGAAGAATTACTCATCAGAAGTTTGCTACCCATCAGCAGTTCTGATAGAAGCTTCCCGCCGCCCTTAACTTCAGTAGTTTTAGTATTATATTAGTTTTTGTTACTTTATGTACAAGTTCCAAGACTACAGCATGTTGCAATATTAGTATAATGTTTCTAATACTTCCCTTGTACGTATTATTCAGTCTATAAATAGATAGGTTCACCCTTTCTATTTTAGCTAGCTTTTGCAGTAAACATTTCTAATATATTGAGAATCATTTCAAGCAACTTATTATTGTTTTATTCATTAATTGTTTGATTCTCATTAACTGCTTTAGTTATACTATGGGGGGGGGGGCAGTAACTCTTGTTAAAAGTGATACTTTAACTTATAACACTTATTACATTCCGCTATGCATTTACTTTGATATATCTTAAACAAGTGTTCTTAGAAGAATCTATGTTAAACTGTTAAGAATTGATCCAACACCTTCGAACACCTATACGTATTTGTTGTTGCTTTGTACTTGGCACATGATGATATACTAGTGGAAATACCTGCGCGTTGCGACGGGTGTCTCGACATAATAGAAGTTTTCATTCTGTAGAAAGCCTGTACAACATTGCGGCAACGACAATTTATAACGTGGCATATGCAAATAATCATGCCCGTTCTTATTTCTAACAACTATCATATTTTATAGCTAATGTCTTTTAACCGATGTTATACCGGGTGATCATATCAAAAACCAAACACATAGTCATTTAATATCCATACACAGATAGCTTGCAAACCTTGAATATAGCAGCAAGCCACTTGATGAATCAAACATCATTAGAAAACATATCATCATGGTATTTTTATACGAATTGTTGACATATATGATTTCCATTTTTATCAAAAACTTTGGAAAGAATATATATGTTTAGTCAATTATATTTTTTAAAGTTTTCATTTTCATAGCAACTAAGAGTTATCAAAAGTTGCTTTACGTTTTGATTTTTAAGTCAAACATAGAATTTTAAAATCTGGACCATGAAAATTATAACAATCTTTTAACTTCATAAACGAATGTCCACATTATGGTATTGATTGTATAACTCAACATGCGTATCAATTCTTTCTTGTCATAGATAAAAGAAATACCTGTTAGTTTAGATGTTGAAAACAATATTTTTAACTTTATAATGTCAAACATAGTGTCATTCAAACTCAATGGGTTCATTCAACCATTTCATTCAATATCACAAAAAATGTACAAGTTGCTTTTGCAATGAAAATTATAACAATCTTTTAACTTCAGAAACCAATGTCCACATTATGGTATTGATTGTATAACTCAACATGCGTATTAATTCTTTCTTGTCATAGATAAAAGAAAGGGGAATTGAATTCTAATAACCTAAAGTATTTGAAATTAGTCATTGGCACCTCCAACTAAAAAATTGGCCACATATAACCTGAACTATTAACTTATTGGAATCTAACACCCAATTAACTGACGCCGTTAGTGGGTTGCTGACGTGGCATGTTAGCGTGGATTGACACATCAGCATGCCACGTCAGCAACGCACTAACGGCGTCAATCAATTGGGTGTTAGATTCCAATAAGTTAATAATTCAGGTTATATGTGGCCAATTTTTTAGTTGAGGGTGCCAATGGCCAATTTCAAATAGTTTAGCTTATTGGAATCCAATTCCCCTAAAAGAAATACCCGTTAATTTAGATGTTGAAAACAATATATTTAACTTTATAATGTCAAACATAGTGTCATTCAAACTCAATGGGTGCATTCAACCATTTCATTCAATATCACAAAAAAAATCTACAAGTTGCTTTTTGCAAATAGTGGTAGTATTGGAAGAAATTTTAGGACATATTGGGTGTAAAGAAAGGAACTTTTCATATGTCATCTTAAAAATCATAGGAAATTACTATTGTAGCCACATTTAGCTCTTTATAATGTAGTATAGAAATATAGATATGTAAAACGCACCATTAGAATCACACAATACACCATTATAACAAGTTTAGACTATTTTTATAGTCAACAGTGCAACATAATCCTTTAAAATCATCATTTGAAAGAAAAAAATAGCAAGACTATCATCAAATTAAAGATAATAAGATTATGATATTATGTTATAATTTAAAGGGGAAATGGATTTAAATACTTCCAACTATCACTCATTGGCGGATA
This sequence comes from Ambrosia trifida, assembly GCA_028751855.1. NCBI lineage: Eukaryota > Viridiplantae > Streptophyta > Magnoliopsida > Asterales > Asteraceae > Ambrosia > Ambrosia trifida. The sequence goes on along the minus strand of CM054133.1, from coordinate 29,098,761 downwards.
GCACTTCCAACTATCACTTTGGCGGATAGCACTCCAAACTTTCAATTTGTTAGCCATTATCACTCCCAAACTAACTGGGGTCTAACCCAGTTAATGTTTGTGGCCAAAATGTAAAAAACAAAACTTAAGGGACCCTTTTGAAACTTATTATTATTATTATTATCTATATATATATATTAAGAGAGAGAGAGAGTGGGAGTTCAGAGAGAGAGAGAGAGAGAGAGAGAGGCGGAGAGAGAGAGACTAACCACCACCACCCCGCCACCATCCCGCCAGACCTCCACCGCCATCCCCAACAACCACCGCCTCCACTGTCATCCCCTACAACCACCGCCTCCAGCAGTCACCCCAACAAACATCATTTCCGTCATCAACCACTGCCCCCTCTTTCTTCTTCTTCTTCTTAAGTTAATATTATTATATTATTACCATGGAGGAAATCAACAGTGGTGAAATTAGTTTGAATATGAGAAATGGAAGTGTGGGTGAAGGGAATAAGGTGAGTTCCATAACCACCGACTCAGATCTGCTTCCAACCCTACCATAACAGTCATTTTCTCCGGTGACCGGAGCCGATGACCATTCCTCTCCGGTAAGTCCTCTTCCTCTACTATCCCTCATCCTCCTCTCCGGTGACCGGAGCCGACGACCATTGGATGGTGTAAGGAGGCCCAGCGATATTAGGGCTTTTAAGGGTTTTATGTTTTTGGGAAGGAGCCGATGAAATAACAGAGGGATAGAGTGCTAGTGTATGATTAAGCTTTGGTGGTGATAGTTGGGTTTAATAGGTGGTCGATTGGTCGATAGTTGTGGGGGGCTGATGGCAGAAGGGGGATGGTAGAGTGGTGGTGGTGGTGGTGGTGGTGAGGGGCTGATGGCAGAAGGTGAAGGGTGGTGGTGAGGGGCTGATGGCAGAAGGTGAAGGGTGGTGGTAGGTGGATGAAGGTGAAGGGTGGTGATGATGGTTTCCGGTGGAAGGTGGTGGTGGTTTCCGGTGAGGGTGGTGGTGGTGGTTTAGAGAGAGAGGGGGGGGGTGATTTTATAAGTTAAAGGTTTAATTTCAAAAATGCCCCTTAAGTTTTGTTTTTTACATTTTGGCCACAAACACTAACTGGGTTAGACCCCAGTTAGTTTGGGAGTGATAATGGCCAACAAGTTGAAAGTTTGGAGTGCTATCCGCCAAAGTGATAGTTGGGAGTGCTATCCGCCAATGAGTGATAGTTGGGGGTATTTAAATCCATTTCCCCTAATTTAAAAAATCTACAAGTTTTATAGCATCAAAAATGACTGAAACTAGATTTAATTATAAACGTCTAACGTCTGTATATATTTAAAACTAGGTTTAACACCCGTGCTTCGCCGCGGGGCAAACCGATTTTTAACAACATTTATACGAACTAATCTCACGCGTTGCTACGGTTCGGTTGAACCACCTGACATACCCAGTTGAACTGTCCGGTATGGCCGGTTGAACCAATATTCCTAACCATTCATACCGGCCGGTTCAACTGGTTGAACCACCCGACATACCCGGTTGAACCAGCTGACATACCCGGTTGAATAGTCTGGTATGGCTGATTGAACCAATACTCCTAACCTATTTCTAAGCCTACTACAAATGTTCAACCGGTTGAACTGTCCGGTATGGCATACGAACCAATCTCACGCGTTGCGACGGTTCGGTTGAATCAACTTGTACAACCGGTTGAACCACCCGACATACCTGGTTGAACCGTCCGGTATGGCCGGTTGAACCAATATTCCTAACCATTCATTCAGGCCGGTTCAGCCGGTGGAACCACCAGGTACAACCGGTTGAACCAGTCGACATACCTAGTTGAAATGTCCGGTATGGCCGGTTGAACCAATATTCCTAACCTATTTCCAAGTCTACTACATATGTTCAACCGATTGAACCGTCCGGTATGACCGGTTAAACTAATATTCCTAACCTGTTTCTAAACCTACTATATATAAAGACAAAATAATATATAAATACAAAACTAAAACTAAAAAAAAAGATAAAAAAAAGAAGGTACTATTCATAAGACCTTCAAGAAATGTTATATTAATAATTTACATTTTCATTTTTATTTAACTTCTTTTCGTTACGTGTTTGTTACCATTTTTAATATATATTGAGAACTTTAAGAGATTTTTTTTTCCATTTGATTCAATTAGGGCTGCAAACGAACCGAACGAACACGAACAAGGCTTTGTTCGTGTTCGTTTGCTTGTTCGTGTTCGTTTGCTAAGGAAAGTATGTGTTCACGAACAGTTTATGAACACTTACCGAACGAGATTTTTTGTTCGTGTTCGTTTGTTAAGAAAACACACGTGTTCGTGTTCGTTTGTTAATTTCGTTCATGAACGCACATGAACACAAAGAACTGTTCATGAACTAAAACAAACACAAACGGACATAAATTAATTCGCGAATAAGATCAAATTCATATATATTAAGAAATTAAGTAGAACACCCAACATATAACCTAACTATACAAACATACTTAGGAGGTGTTTGTGATTGATTATTCAAAACAAATTATGCGTTTTGGAAAAGCAGGGATGAAGCTGCTTATAGATTATTGCGTTTTGGTAGCCTAAAAAACTGATTATCTGCGTTTTCAAAACGCAATCCCAAACACTAAAGCTGATTATCCGTGTTTTCAAAACGCAATAATCTAAAAATCAGATTCAAAACGCAATCCCAAACACCCTCTGTACATAACATAATATTGGTAAAACATAATAAAGTAGTGTCTCAAAAACTAAACTCTCATCTTAAACTTGAAGTCTTATATACTTACTTCACATAAATTATTTATTTATTTTAGTAAAAAAATAAACATTAAAGAATATAAAATTAAATTATAAAAATTAAAAACTCCAATAAACTAAAAAAACAAACATAAACAAACACGTTATCGAACGTTCACGAACATAAACGAACGAACGCGGTTTCTGTTCATGTTCGTTCATTTATTAAACGAACGAACATAAACGAACTTCCCGCCAAACAGTTCATGAACTGTTCACTGCAAGTTCAGCTCGTTTACAGCCCTAGATTCAATCAATGAGAGAGTATATGATAATATGAAAATGAAAATGTGTTAATTGATGGCGGTAATCACGCAACATATACAAACCTGTGATTTTAGAATTATTTCAACGTTGACTGACTTATGATTTTTTCTTCACTTGTTTTTGTTATAAATTTACTTTTACATTATGAATTATGGGTAGAATAGATCATGTCTCAGAATTATAAAAAAAAAAAAAATTGCTAAAAATTGCCTATGATAAACCATGATGCATAAACCTTTTAGCAACTATAGCAATTACACCATGTCAAATAGTAGTAAATTGATATATAAATGAGCTTAACCTAATAAACATAAGAAGTGAAGAAGGAAAACTTTTTTCCCATCAACTTTTTTCCCATCAACTTAAAAAAAAAAAACTTTTATAGCGTAATTACGTTATTAGAGTATTTACAGTAGTTTACACTAGAGTAGTAGAGTAATTACGCTATTTTTTTTTTAAATTTCAGCACTAAGATACATGTTTATCACTTAAAAAGTCACCTACAGACGTTTTACGCCCAATCATTCCGGATAACGCTTGCATCCTCTGTATTAGCGCGGCTGTTGGCACAGAGTTAGCTGATGTTTATTCCCCATATATCGTCATTGCTTCTTCTCTGGAAAAAAAAAGTTCACAACCCGTGGGCCTTCTACCTCCACGCGGCATTCCTCCAATCAAGACCGAAAAAAGAAAAAAAAATGTCTCTTTCAATTTCAATTCTCATGTTAAAACATATTTGTAGGATAAAACTAGTGTACAAGGTGCTTACTCTATAAATCTAGTATAAAACAAATATTACATAAAAGTTGGTGTGCTTGGCTCTCGAAAGTCGGAACAATAGAACATGTAATTTGGACGTTTATCATTTAACAATACAAAAGTATTAAAATAATTTTTCAATTTCAATAATAAATTACAGAAAATAAAGGTGTAAAGTCGAAGGTATTTTTATTTGAACTTTATTTGACTTGTAAATGCATTGCATCCACATGTCCCCTCATAATATATAACATATGACAGAATTTATTTATATTCCTAATTATTTGTTTGCTTTTGTCTTTTTAGAACTTTTTTTAAATCAATCATACAGTTCATATCAAATTATTTGTTTTCAGTTAGAATTCCATTTCACATGTAGAATAGGACTCTTGAGTTTGTGTATTGAAATGAAAACCGTGCTATTAAATAGTAAAAATTAGATCACCGATATTAATCAATTTTGCATATTTATGATTTTTTTAAGACAATCACCCAAACACCCTCCAAGAGTCTTAAAATTCATAACTAGGATGCGAGTCACCGAGTAGGATAGCCTTCTCTTTCACGACAAGCATGTCCTCACCATCTCCCATAACATATCTAGGCTTTAACATGATATGCATACAAAAAGTAAGCTACGATGGGTAGGTTCTAGTTTCAAGTTATCTTTAAGTTATTTTGGATTCATACACCCCTTATTTAGGATTCATATACTCTGACCTACATTATCCACCAATAGGAGCCTGTCACATATCCTATAATATGATGTCACACCCTCAGAATGTGATATCACGGGGTGTATGAGACCTAGAACCCTATCTTTAAAGCTTTAACATGCAACTTCCACCATTAATTTTTTTAGCTCCTGAGCATGCTTCTCTTGAAGAGCAAGCATGGCTTTCTTTTCACCGTCTGCTCATCTTCGAACCGCCTGCTATCATCCTAGAGCATCCTAAAATCTTTCATCGACTCCAAACGGCGGATACAACAATCACAAGGTTCAGCAAAAAAAAAAAAAAAAAAAAAAAAAAAAAAAAAAAAAAAAAAAAAAAAAAAAAAAAACTCGGTTAGTGTATGGGTTAGTATGGGGTGATACAAGAAAAAAATTAAAGTACAGAGTGGTGGTGGTCAATTTGTTAGTTAGAGGTGGCAGCGGCTAATAATTAGTGATAGTTGTGATTATTAAAATTCAATCTCCCTTTAAAGATAGGATCTAAGAGTCATGTTCAATGTAGGCGTTAGCTAACTTGACCCTAGTTAGACATTGGCTGATTAACGGTGTTTTAAAAAAGTAGGGTTGTCCAAAGCTAATAACAGTTTATACTTCATTTGCTATAGCGAGTGCACAAATCCCATCAAGTTCTTGCCCGCCGACGTAATGTGTGTGTCTTATCCCACTAGTTAAATGTAAAATAAATTTACTAATAAAAATAAGAAAAATCAATTTGGTTTGCTTGAGGGCTACCAAACTTTTCCTCCCAGAAATTTTGTTCCAAAGGGGTGGAGATCGTGTTTCCGACCAGCGCCGATGACACTGGCCCCTCCTCGAGATCATACCGTGTTGCCTTAAACGTTGTCATATTTTTATTTTTGAACGGGCAACAAATAAAAGGTCGGCACCCGAGGTAATCCAATGGCAAAAGGCGATCTCATACGCCTATGATCGCCGATAGAGCTGGGTAACCCAAGCCCACTATCTCTATTTTCGAGGAAAACCCGTCGCCCAAAAGCCCACTACGGTAAAAGCCAGTTAGAATCAGATTCGAACTTGAAACCTCTACAATACAATAATAAGATCCATCTATTGTGTTAAAGTGGAAAAATAATCTATTTATTTATGCATGTAATATTGTAAACTAAACCAATATTCAAGCTCTCAATCTGATAAATTATATATATACACACACATTAATGCGTTACATTCAAAAAGTAGTTAGGATCGGATTCGAACTAAACCAATATTTCAAGCTCTCATTTTTTTTGTCGTTACACACCCCACCCACATTCGGTTCATTCCACCCGAAATCCATAGCCGAAGGAGGATAGCGAGGGGCAAGGGATAGTGCAGCCAATCGGCTACCCCTACCCGAAACCACACCCACTGCCCTAACAAAGAAATAACCATTTAAACACTGAAATAAGGATCTATGTTTACATTTGCATCGAGTCAACTCCTATGCTCTTTAAAATATAACTAGGATTTTAAATCACGCGCGCGTTGCGGCGCGCTAACTGGGTAAAACATTTTAATATTTGCGTTGCGCAACAACTATGCTAATAACAATCAAAGGTCAAACAAAGATCAGTTACATTGGTTATAAAGTTACAAACAGGTGCCTACACATAGAAAAATTTAAAAATGTGCATATCGCCAGTGATTAGTATCAGCATGTAATTGGGTCAGTTCGCCATGGCTGCAATTGAGGTTGCAGGAAAGCACTTGTCATCCTTCAAATTTGCCGCGTCAAGGTTTAAACGTCACCTCAATCCTGAGTCATGTCTACAAATTGTTACACGGTTTATTTAAATCTACGCATTCTTGCATAGTTTTGCGAGCAATTACATATAAAGGAACATGCTATGGGTTTAAACTATCACTCTTATTAACTACAGTCAGCCTTCCACCAAGGTTAAAATGAAAAACACTGTAGAAAGATACAACTAAAAACAGAGGAAAAAAAATATATCTTTGGCTACAAATATTAAAAAATTAAATCTACAAACTCCCCAAAAAATTACCATTAGCAAAAACATAGGTATCCATGATATAGTGACATGTAATTTGGAAAATGGAAGTTGGTTTATATAGTTTGGAGGGGAAGAAGCACGAAAGAACATGTCTATGTTTGTTGTTCATTCCAAATGTTCAATCCCGCCAACAATATATCAATCATGGAAATTCCATAAGAGATGTGCAGGATGTCACTAACATCAACTTAGTGTAATTTCTACACAAAATAAAATAAAATAAAAATATGATCACACTACAAACACAATGACAAATTTGGTGGGGCAAATGGACATCAAATTTTAATATAGTTGCAACCAATGAGGCACTTGAGATAACAAAGAATCCGATAAATATACATCAACATCAATTTCACTTAATGACATCTCATTTGGACTAAAAAAACACTTAAAAAAACTAACCTGGTGTAGTGGCGCAACTACAGCGATACAACTGCAGTAACCGGACTACTGGAGGACAACTGGTAAACTGGTAGCGGTTGCGATGGCTGGGAGTAGTGGTTAGCGGGGATGAGCCGATTGCTTCATCGTTGATGCATGCATCTCTTTCTTTCTACCAGACCACAAGTTAAAGTTTGCGATGCTGTGTTAATTATATGAGTGATAAAAAAGCACCTGATTACTTCGTCATTGCTGCCTGCCTCTCTTTCTTTCCACCAGACCGCGAGCTAAAGTTTACGATGTTGCATTCGTTATATAAGTGACAAAGAAACACCTTTTCAATACTCTTAAACCAAAATATGAATTTACTTTGAAGCTACTCACATAAAGCTTCATACTCTGTTAGTGCTAAAACCATCCCATGCTTGCGATTTGCATGTTTATACACATTTGGCTCATGAAGAAATTTGCCACCTCCTTATCAAAATGAGCATGTTATAATGATGTCCCTGCAACTGAAAGAACCTGATTCATATGCAGTTATAGTCTTGTATTAGTGATAATATAACATAACACTACTATCATTATTTAATTGGATCTTCAAATAGAAAACATAGTATTATAAAAATATTTGTTAGTGATGTGTAAGCATAGTTCTATATAGTTAAACAATTAAATTAAATATAACACAACTCATTCTTGAGCATGCAACATCCAGGCAACTAAAACTACTATTATAGACATCAAATAAATACCAAACTCAACAAACATATAATTGTATGAATTATAAATACGTTTTGTTTATATCAGGGTCCGAAACTACATAGACATCTTGATATAAGTAACAAATAAAAACCGAATTCAGCTTCCTAAACGAACAAAAATCGAGATGCTCAAGGGAAAAAGTGGGGGAAAACCTAACGAATGACGTAGAGGACAATTAAATCGAAAACCAAGCTCGAGTCACCGTTGAAAGCGAAACCAATTAGCAGGTTTGACACGCATCCTACACAAACTTAATAGATAATTTGGAGCAAAATGAATCAACAATAAAAAAGCTAACTCTAAACACAAAATTATATTTTTTTTTTCTTAGGGGTCGGTTTCAAAAGTCCAAGTGGTGCGAATGAAAAATATTATGGGCTGCGGACGGGATTAACGCGTATATATAATACTAAAAAAAAATCTAGGTGGGCACCCACCACCCTTCAGCTTGGGGTGGGTCCACCCGTGCATATGAATCTCCGCCTTAAGCTTGTTTATTAAATACGGATGGAACTCGGGTTCCTGTAAGGTTTGCTCAATTAAGGCTTTTAGCAAGCCGACCGTGAGTAGCTCATAGTTGGCTCGATTACAGCGCTACCAAAGAGTTGAGGACAACAATCCCGTGGACCTTTAAAAATTTGTAGTATTTATTATTAAAAATCTAAATATATAGATTTTTATATCATTATTTCGATTAAGTTTGATTGAAAAGTGAATGCTAGTTTTAAGCATTTTAGAAACCAATAACCTCATATAGGGTCCGAAACCAAATAATGAACCTGTAGTTAATATTATGGCGCACCCGAGGGCAGCTGTTGGGGACACTAACGGCTGGCGAAACGTCTCCTTCGTCGCCATCCACTCTTCCTTTCCTTTATAAATCAAATCAAAACAAAAATCGAAATCGCCAATGAATCAAGATACAATGATATAATCCATATGAACTACAGATGTTTATAAACTAAGTTACGAACCACATAAATTCCAAAGGAACACAACATTAATCACTAAATGCGTATAATGTCAACTAACAATTTCAACAAACGCTTAACCAAAACAATAAGTATAACAAATCACAATGTAGTCTATATGTTACCTACAGTGCTCTTCTCCGAGAGAGGAGGAATAAAGACGCCTTTACACTTCTCAAAAAGCCGATCACGCAACCAAACAAAATCCGTATACCGTCGAATAACAATCTTTTTTGAGCCATGATATTTTGGTAAATTTGTCTGCAAACATAAAATACAAGCATCTAACTATAAATAACTAAACAGAAATAACTAAACACAATAGCACCATCATAATAAGTCATAAGTGATGAGTTTAACAATCCATGATATAACAATTAACTTTACCTATTAATTAAATTCTAAATTAGGATTTATCTAAACCAGCAATTAATAATTAAATTAATATTGAAATAACCTTAGTGATGACTTTATAGGAGATATAAGCTTGAACGACGTTGCTCATTTTAGCAGGATCGGTGACGGACACGGATAGGAACCCAGATTGTGATGATGCAAGGGATCTAGGGTTTTGCATATCTCCCGCTCCTCCTGTAGTAGGGCTGTGGGTGACGACGATTGGGTGGTTGTGAGTGTATAGGTGATCGTATAGAGAAAAGGAGGAATAAGGAGGAAGAGAGAGATTAGAGAGTGTGTGGCGCGAGGAGGAAGATGGATACAGGTGTTGATGACCAGAGGGAAGTAGATGGATATGTGTGGGTTTGTGGAGGAGAAATGGAGGTGGGTAGGTGATGTGTTCGGTGGAGGGTTTCAAAACAGAACACGTGGCTAGGGAGCAGAAGCAAAATTACCAAAACAACCCCACCTGAGTTGATAATTACCATCAATTCTGATGTGAAAAAAAAAACTTGGCCATAAACGATTCGAACCCAGGTAGTTTCTTTATAACATATATCATATCACCACCACACCACTACCATAAGATGTTAATATTATTGAAACAAAACATATTTAACAACATACAAAATTAGGACAAAATAAAAACACTGTTCAAATCACAAGGTATATTATTATAGTTAAATGGACCCACGACAATTGTATTATTCTATAAAACGGGCCCGTTGTATCACAAGACCAAGACCTATTGGAAAAAATAATTACTTTAAGGCTTAACTACTACCGTTTAAAAAAACAGAAATGGAATTAAATAATTCTAACTTTGGGGTATTGAAAGGCAATAATCTCAATTTGAAAGTTGTAATTCTCTTGTATTTTATTCCATTGGACTAAAACTAACTGGAGTTCGTTTTTAACAGACCCAGTTAGTTTTTTTTTTTTTTTTTTGGCTAAAAATGTAGCTTTTAAAAGATCAAGGATCATTTCTGCCCATTAGTCAAATTTTTTTAAACAAACTCATTTCCTTCTCCGGTGACCGGTGCTCTCCTCCGGCGACCACCCCTTCTTTTCCGGTGACCACCCCTCCTTCTCTAGCGACCATCCCTCCACCTCCGGCGACCGCCCCTCCTTCTCCGGCGACCACCCCTCCACCTCTGGCAACCACCCCTCCTCCGACAACCATCTCTCATTTTCTGGCGACCACCCCTCCACCTCCAACGACCACTCCTCTTTCTCCGGGGTGGAGGGGTGGTCGCCGGAAATGGAGAGGTGGTCGTCGGAGAAGGAGGTTTTGCCTGTGCATTAAGATCAATTGATCTTGCACCTAGTCTTGGGGAATCTAAAGTATAATTTCCAACTTCATGATTGTTGACGTTTTCATAGTCAGAATCAGACACGTCATCTACAGTTCGGTTCATCATTCTGGGCCCATCAAGAGATCTAGATATAGCAGGCAGCTATATTCCCTGATTTTAATCTTTTTACATGCTCGTTCTCATTAAAAGGCTTCTCATCAGATACCCCTTTGAACGTATTTTTCGATGCGATTTTTTTAGCATGATCATGAACTTCACTCTCTTGATGGTGAAGATGATTAATCAAGAGATTCGTGGTCTCATCTGCATACTTATCCTCATTGTTATTAGTTACATGCAAACCATCTTCATCATTTTCTCCAAACAAATCTCTTTCAAGACCAATTAAGTCAGAGCCATGACCATCATCTTTTTCATCAACCATATCATGTGCATATCCTAATTCATGATCCAACGATTGTAAGTTCTGTGTGTGTTCTTTATCATCATCACTCATGATATCTACATCTTCATCAGACCCTTGTTTGCTGTTTGCAGAGGCATCATTAACTAACGTTAAAATCTGTTAATACAAGACAAGTTGGGAGAGGTGGTCACCGGAGAAGGTTGGGTGGTCGCCGGAAAAGGAGTGGTGGTCGCCGGAGAAAGAGGGGTGGTCGCCGAAAGTAGAGGAGTAGTCGTCGGAGAAGGATGGGTGGTCACCGGAGTTGGAGGGGTGGTCGCCGGAGATGGAGGAGTGGTCGCCGGAGGAGAGCACCGGTCACCGGAGAAGAAAATAGGTTTGTTTAAAAAGTTTTACTAATGGGCAAAAATTTTCCTTGATCTTTTAAAAGTTACAATTTTAGCCAGAAAACTGTGTCTGTTAAAAGCCAACCTAGTTAGTTTTTGTCCAATAAAATAAAATATAAGACAAGTTGGGACTATTGCCTTACAACTTTCAAGTTGGGATTATTGCCTTCCAATACCCCAAAGTTAGGATTATTTAATTCCATTTCCCCTTAAAAAAAGGCTAAATTACTACTTAGGGGCTGTTTGGTAAGCCTCTTAACGAGGCTCTTAACCATTCAGCGTTGAATGATTCAGCATTCAGCGCGTTTGTTTCAGCTTCTGAATGGAATGGTTAAGGTTGAACCACTAAGATGGGATGTTGCTGAACCATTAAGCACTGAACTATTAAGCATTGAATAAGCTGAACCTTAATGAGACTCTTCAATCAATGTGGAACAAGAAAATTAACCATTAAGAGGTCTAATTTAATGATTCAACACTTAACCATTCAGACATCTTAATGATTCAGCACTTAGGGGTTGTTTGGTTGATTAAGTGCTGAATCATTAAGAAGTCTGAATGGTTAAGAGGATCTGAATGGTTAAGTGCTGAACCATTAAGTACTGTTTTGTTGGACCTCTAAATGGTTAGTCTTCTTGTCCTACATTGGTAGGGGAAGTAAAAATGGATTCATTCCGTGCTTAATGGTTCAACAACATCCCAAGTCTTAATGGTTCAGCCCTAACCATCTTACTACTTAACAATGTTGTTATAATACATTAAGGTTTTTTCATTATAAAAAACTTTAATACAAAATCTATGTAGTGATAAAAGTTTCTCACTATCAGAGGCGTCCCCGAAAATTTACGTGTCCTATTCAAGCTGTTAAAAAGTATGCCCCTTAAACTTTAATAAATTAAATAATTTAACTAAATGTTACGAGGATCAATAGTACAGTAATAAACATAACAATTGCAAAATAATAGTATTAGAATGAGTGAAATTACATACTGTAATAGACTAGTATCTAACCGATGATTCGTTAAGTTCTCCTAGTATTCTTGCTAGCAAATAAATGGACCAACTCTTCGCACTTTATACAATCTATGATTTCGTTCTTGATAACTATCATCGCTAACCCACTAAGTCTTTCTTGGGACACTGTAGATTGTAAGTATGATTTCAACAACTTTAATTTCGAAAAGCTCATTTATGTGGATGCCATCGTGACTGGAATGATCAATAACATTCTATATGCAATGCACGAATTTGGGAAATAACGTTCTTTTTTCATATGCTCCAAAACATCTATAGGGTCGCTAAATTTTTGTGATGTGTCAAATAAGTTCAACTCTGAATAGAAAAAATGTTGTTTTTTTTATTTAACGTTGTTTTTTTTTTTATTTAGTAGGTTAAAAAGGTGTTGGGCTTATAATGTAATGGGCTTTGAGTTAATAATATTTAAGTTTTAAATTGATTATTATTGGGCCCAACGTTTAAGTGTTCAATGGGTTTTCTATTTTAAAAATACACACACACACACATATATATATATAGGAATTTTATAAAAAAATTGTGCCCCCGATAAAAATAGGCACAAGCCGGATGACCTCCCTGGTTTGGGCCAAAGCCGCCTACGCTCACAATGAAGGTCATTTTTAACTTATTACGTATACGTGTTGTTATAAGGCTAATGGGTATGAGATGGGTCTTCAAAGGAGGACTACCCTCCACTTAAGCTACTACATATCAAGGAGGGTAGTCCTCCTGAAAGGGATGGGCTAAGAGCGTCGAGGGTAGTCCTTCTGGCTAGTCCTCTCCCCTTTTTTATTATTATTTTTAATTCAAATTCAAAGTAATAAATAAATATAAAATTAAAAAAAATACTAAAACTAATAAAATAAAGTTACAATAAAAAAACATAAACCTAAAAAAAATATAAGATTGGATAACATTAAAAAAATACAAAGAAACTAGTCGTCGTGTCTGTTGTTCCAATGTATTCCATCAAATTCGCTTGAAGATTTAGGGGTTGTTTGGTTGATTAAGTGTTAAATGGTTAAGAGGTCTGAATGGTTAAGTGCTAAATCATTAAGCTAAACCTCTTACGTCTCATATTGGTAGGAGATCCTCATTAAGGTTCAGCCTAATTCAGTGCTCAATGGTTCAGTGCTTAATGGTTCATCAACATCTCAAATCTTAATTATTCAGCCTTAACCATTTCATTCGGAAGCTAAAACAAACGCTCTGAATGATTGCCATACCTATTCACACCAGAATCAAGACCTATTATTCATCACAAAAATGATAAAGACACTAGTCGGGAAAAAGTACGAAAATAAATATGTACAAGTAAACTAATAAGATGTTCATCTAATTCTACAAGACATATCATCATTTATACAAATATTAACATGCTCTAAAATATATAAAAAAAATATAAAAATTCATTGTATCTGGATCATATCCTTTGAAACAGTGAAGTTGTCTTTCTTGACCCGGACTATCAGCAGACACCGAACGTTTAAATATCTCTCTCCCGAACTTTGACATTGACGCTTTTTCTAATAATGACATCGCCCCCTCGAAGCCACAAAAAACTTTGGCGAATGTTGTGTTTAGTAAAATCGCTCAGAGTTTGGGAAGAGTTTCTGAGTTTTCTCCCCACCAGAAGGCGGTGATTGAATGCCTGAAGGGTCCCCATGCTTAGGATTATTTGACCGTTATCCTGATTGAGGGTTTGGGTCAATGCTTGTACGTAGTAGAATACAAAGATATTCTCCAATACCGGTTGATGATCCTTATGTATCCGGACAGTGTAATATGCCTGATCTATCGTAAATCTTGTATGGATAAATATGTGGGACATCTTTTGAGAAGAGCTGAGATTTCCGCCAAGAAGGAGGACCCTGTGAATTTTCTCATGGACCATACAAAAATGGAGATTTACTCTGTGACCTGCAAATCTGCTCGTCTTTGGTTGGGCTGGGGGGAATCATGCATGTGTGGACCCATGGGGGTATCTCCTTTGGTTGGTTTAAGGGAAAACATGTTTATAGCTGGATAAGCATCGAGAAAGGTGCAAGCGAAGAAAGTGGATAAGCACGCTAAAGCTTGTGCAAAGAACTAACATGTCTTTGTCCCTTTGGCCTTTGATACCTTTGGATCTCTAGCACCAGAACCTATTAGTTTCTCGACTAGAATTCAACGGGCTATGCACAACGATAGTTCATCTCCAAGGGGTAAAGGTTTGAACTTGGTAGATTATGGTTCACAAATCAAAAAGGGGTGGCGACACAACTTGTTGCCCGTCTAGCTTCTATTTTGATTAACTTTGCAAGGTTTAAGAAATGAAACAACAAACCTCTTGAATTCAAAAAAAAAAAAAAGTTGTATCTTTATTTTTACTTTATATCCTAACTAAGACCATGTGTAGTGGGAACCTTTTTTGGATGTAGAAGGGGGCATTCACGCCCCCACAACACTTGCACACACCATCCCCTCGGGCGTGAACCTTCAAAATCTTCTCCAAGCGTGAAAGATTTCATGTTGCACATTCAACCATCGAATCAAAAGCTTCCAACTCAAATATTTCCAACGGATGTATTATAAAAACGACTATATGACCGTTGTAAAAAACAATTTTTTTACATATTTAAATATCTACTCAATCCATTAATTATACATTATCCTCTTACAATCTTATACCCTCTCTTATTTTTTTTTATAAACTCTCTCCTATCTTTTTTTTAAAATAAAATAAAATTATCATGCATCCATTCCGCCCTCCTTTTGGTGTTCCATCTCGCCCAACCAACCCAAACGCGTATCGCTCAAACACCACCCAACCGCTACCAACCTTTAACTACCAATATTGCGACCCGAGTACGGTGGGGTTTTCGCAACTACTTAACATGCCCCAACAATATTTTCAATGTCCAATGTGTTCCACAACCAATATGAATATCAATGTAGGTGGTATGTCGGGTTCTAACCCGACCTCGAACACGTGTTGGAGACACAACCCTAGCGCGAACCCGATAGCTCTCAACGTGGAAAACGCTCTCATAAAAAAGGAAGATACGCAGCCTCGTACACGAAGGGTCTATCAACCATGGAGCAAAGACGAGGAGTACGCGCTCACACGTGCTTGGCTAGACGTTTTGGAGGATCCCAATATTGGTAAGTGTTATTTTTTATAATTCTAATTATTTTTATAAATTAAATTAAAATAAAGACCGAATTACAAGTTTTGTCCTTTAACTTTGTACCTTTTTTCAAAGAATGTCCTTTAACTTCAAAGTTGATTGGTTCTATCCTTTAGCTTTTAAAATGTTGCATGTTTTGTCCTTTAGTGCTAACTCAGTTACTTTTTGTCGTTAAAATACATCACGTGGATGGCACACGAGGGCAGAACAGTAAAATCATCACCCCCTTTCATTTCCCCCCTATTATAACACAATCTGAACCTTATATCATACCATCTAATCACAATCCACCCTTTACGTTTATCAAAATTTGAATTCTACACAATGGTGAGAGTAGTGAACGATGAACTGGAAGAAGGTTGGGTTATGAGAGAATCTATGATGGATGAAGACGTTCAAGAGATATATGGTAAAGTTTAATTTTTTTTTACGACTGAAAACCCTAAAAATTTAGGGTTTTATTGATTATAATGTTGATTATTGATGTTGATTATTTACATTATGCAGATTGTTATCCGAATCTGTTCACCATTATCTTGCATTATAGTGGTAGGCTAACATCTCCTCCAGGCCGTAGATATGTGGCAGGTAAGGTTGAATATGTAGACTTGATAGATATTGATCAGTTTTCTATTCACGAGGTGGGTCTGATGATGGATTTGTTGGGATATAATGGAACTCACGCAATGTATTACATGTATTTATATCCTGGAAAAAATTTAGATAATGGTCTCAAGGATCTAAGTAGTGATCAGGATTGTCGGGATTTGGCTAAGCATATTCAAATGCATAAGTTCATAGATGTTTATGTTACACATGGGTTAAGTAACATTAAAGAACTGCTTTTATCACCAACAAAGTGCAAATCTACTCTTACAATAGAGGAAATTGATGAACCTGGCCCATATGCACTTGTGCCCTCAAAGCTAATGTTTAGCCAAGTTGAGGACAATCTAAATTTGGAGAACAGAGGGGAACAGAGTGGCAGTCATCAAGGTTTTATGAGGGCCAGTCAAGAGTCAAGTAAGGTTCATGACATGTTTAGCCAGGTTGATGATCACTTGTTTGAAGATAATGTTGATGACACAGTCAAAACTGATAATGTTGAAGAAAAAAACAAGGCTGAAGAGATGGATGAGGATGATAGTGACACAGTCAACACTGATGATGTTGAACAAGTAAACAAGGCTGAAGAGATGGATGAGGATGATAGTGACAGTGATTATATCTACTAATTACCACTTAATGTGTGATATTACAAGAAGGGCAGTAAGTGACATGTTGCTGAACAACATGTGTGAAGTGTATAATGGGAAGATAATTGAAGCTAGAGACAAGCCCATTATATCTGCCCTTGAATACATAAGAGAATACTTAATGAGGAGGATTGTGACTGTGTTGGGTGTTATTGAAAGATGTGATGGATTGTTGACACCATGGGCCACTGAACAGTTTGAAGAAATCAAGAAGGATGCTACACACTACCATGTTCAATGGAATGGGGGAGATCAATATGAGGTTAGTGGTAAACCAAATCATGCAAGGGTTGTTAATTTGGCTAAGAGGACATGTAGTTGTAGAGGATGGGAAATAACTGGTATGTCATTGAAGTTAATTTGTGTTCTTTGACTGTGTATGCATTTTCTGTTAGTATAATAAATTGCATATTATTGTTATCAGGTATGCCATGCAGACATGCTGTGGCTTCAATTTGGGCCAAGGCTGCTAATGGTGGAAGGGTAGGAGCTTTGGAAAGCTGGGTTGATCCAATATACACAATGGATAGGTGGAAGTCAGTGTACTCATTCAAGATCAATCCTATCAATGGAAGGGATATGTGGCCCAAGAATTCAGCTCAGACACTTATTGTACCTCCAAAACACCATGTCCAAGTTGGAAGACCAAAGAAGGCAAGAAAGAGGTCTGATGTTGAATTGGATGACATGAAGCTGACTGGAAAGTTGTAAAGGAAGAACACTCACATGACCTGTGGCAAGTGTGGGGATTAGGGACACAATTCTAGGACATGCAAGGGGAAGGCTCAGGTTAAAGACAAGACATGCAAGGGGAAGGCTCAGGTTAAAGATAAGAAAGGGAAGAAGGCTGCAAAAGATTAGTTGGTTGTGTTAATGCATGTTTATTATGTAGGTTTTGAAACTTTGGTATTTTGGTTTAAACTATGGTTATTATGTAGGTTTTGAACAAACTGGTTTGTATTTTAGTTGGTTGTTCTATGTAACAAACCTTATGTATGGGTAAATTATGGTACTTTGGTATTTTGGTTAGATGTTTGTGTTATTTGCAGGTTTCTGATTTGCAATCACTTGTAATGGGTCAAAAATGTCAAGTATTTTGCAGTCTCATGATTTGCAGTCTCATGGTTGTAATGGGTCAATATGCAATCAGTTGTAATGGGTCAAAATGTCCACAAAAACATAACATATTGGTGGACATTTGGTCAGTTGTAATGGTCAGTTGCTGTTAGTTCTTAAATGGGTCAAACATAACATGCATTTGGTCAGTTGTAATGGTCCCTTTATGTTCACAAAACAACAAATTCAAAATGGGTCAAATACATAATACATTATCCAACCACTTCCAACTAACTGTGCATTTTTTGCACTTTTTATACATCAAAACCACAATTACATTATCCAAACCAGATACATTACACACTAACAACATTAATACATTACATTAGACCATTAAACTAACTGAAGATCATATAAGACACAAAACAGATCCAACTGATAAGCAACACCTTCTTCATAATCTTCCTTTTAGCTTCACTGTCTGTCAATTTTTGCTCGAGAACCTTGTTTGACACTTCAAGCTCCTGATTCGTTGACTCCAACTGGTTCTTAGCCCTAATCAAACCAGGGATAGTTTCTGTGCAAGTTTGACATCTGTTTTTCTCAACCCAACCAATGAATCCACATTTTCGTCCCTAACAACAACGAATCAACCCATTAAATTCTAAAATCTAGGTACTTCACGAATCAACCAGTTTGACATCAGATTAACTAACCTGATTACAAGCATAGAATCGTCGACCTGGGTTTTATCGGTCCATGATGTGAGGATGACTGCTTCCCTTCCACATCGACAATAAACCATTTTGATTTTGAGGATTTGGAACCCTAGCTTCGATCTTCAGATAGTAATTGGGAAATTAGGGTTCATATGGTGTTATAATAGGGGGAAATGAAAGGGGTGATGATTTTACTGTTCTGCCCTCGTGTGCCATCCACGTGATGTATTTTAACGACAAAAAGTAACTGAGTTAGCACTAAAGGACAAAACGTGCAACATTTTAAAAGCTAAAGGACAGAACCAATCAACTTTGAAGTTAAAGGACATTCTTTGAAAAAGGGTACAAAGTTAAAGGACAAAACTTGTAATTCATATATGTTCTTTTATTTTTTTAAAATAAAGTATAATAACATATATGTTCTATTTATTTATACAAAATGAAGTATACTAACATATATGTTCTAGAAACATTTTTTCAAGGCAATGGGTAGAGGATTCAAAAAACATTTTTCAAGGCAATAGGTAGAGGAGAATATTGGAAAAACGACTCGATTCCAAGCAAATACTCTAACATAAATGGGAGATGTCATGCCCTTCAAGAAGTTTTCTAACGTGTGAAGGATAATTGGGGCAGCGGTTGTAGCGATGCGGATATATTGAAAAAAAACGTAAGAGAAGTTCAACGCATCGCGTGGGATGTTCGCCTACATGATGTGTTGTGAGCTTCTAAAAGGAAGACCTAAATGGGCTAACGTACCGGGCATGACGTCTACTAGTAGGCGCAAAGCCAAATGGTCCAAAACCTCTTTTTCGCTTGATCCAGAGACGCCCCACTTCCGATGCTCGAAGCATCGATTTAAATGAGGATGTTGCTGAAGAAGAAGAAAGGTTGGCCCGACCGCCTGGTAGAAGAAACACGCAAAAGGGGGAAGGGCGGAGTCGTCTTCAATGGGTGGTGAAATGAAAGAAGATTTCGAAGAGAGGAAACGACGGCTTCAAGATATACGAGACCTTGGAGCTAGGCGCTTGGACACAATGCAAGAAAGAATCGCCGAAAAAAAGTTCGTCGCGATCTAAGAGGCGAGCCAAATGGAGAAAGTCATCGATTTTATGTCTAAATTGATTGATCACCTCACAGGAGAGTCGTTACTTTTAGCTCAAATGTGTAGGCAACAAATCCGCGATAAATACAGACTTTAGATTGTTTCGTCTTTTATTTTATTTTTAGTATTTTTCGTGTTTTTTATTTATGGTATTATATTTTTTTTTTGTGTTTACTGAAATATTTTTAATGAAGTCTATTTGTTTTAAATTAAAAAGAAAATAATTAGATAATCATTGCAAAGGGTTTTGTGAGGCTTGAAACCACTATATCTCTTTTTAATATCAAGCCTTAGAATACCACATCTGTGATTAAGATGACACGTATAACTCTTGAAATTTCACCCCACTCTAAGGGGGAAGGGGCATTGCCCAAACTTTTTACACTTCACTGATTTTAATAAATTATGAATTGTCACATTACTTCACTAATTTATTAAACACTTTTTTGGAGGCAACACTCCACTGATTCTTTTATTTATTTTCATTTAGATACAAATCTAGACATTTTTTTTAAATTCACGCGGTTTTATTATTTTACCATCAAAGTGTCAGATTTTTATTAATTTTTCATAAATCGTCCCACCAACACAATCGATAGCCTCCAGCGAAAATGGACTGATCTCAAGAACAAATGTGATCGGTGGGCCACCTGCTACGAGCACACCATGAGCCGGCACCCGACATTGTGCCAGAGTTGGCTGTGGAGCTCACACAGGTGACCTACGTGGCTCGTTACCGCGACACGTTTGACTATGTCCAGACATGACACCTCATGCGTCAATTTGAAGTTCTTTTATGTTTTAATGTTTTTTAATTATGTTTAATATTTAATGAATTATGTTTTATGTTTATGTTTTCTTATTTAATTATGGTTTAATTTATTTTTATGCTTTAATTAAATTTAATCGGGACCATAAATATACCATAAAAAACACAAGGTTTAACTAAATAAACAATAACAAAAATTGGGTTTAACTAATAAAACAAACGGTTTAAATAAAAAAATAGAATTAAATTAATTCAAAAATAAAAAATACACGATTACCAGCCCGTTAAATAGAACCAGAAAATAGTCCACAGGACCACTACCAACATGAGTGACAATAATGTTACCATAATAATAGTGGGTTACCCGTAACCAATTCAGTAGGCCTGTAAACGAACCGAACGAACACGAACACATGCGTGTTCGTGTTTGTTCATTTAACTTTAACCGAACACGAACACATAATCGAACACATTTTTGTGCTCGTGTTCGTTCATTAAGAAATTTGTCGTGTTCGTGTTCGTTTATGTTCGTTCATTTAAAACTTAAACGAACTGTTCATGAACATAAACGAACACAAGTGATCAATATAAATGAACACAAACAAACATAAACGAACACAAACAAAAACAAGTTAATAATGATTCATCACAATGCAACCAAAACCAAATGACGGGGATGAGAAATACGGCGGCGCTACGGTCTTTGGAGATGGGGATGGGGGAGACGGCGACGCTATTGAGGCTGGAGGCTGGAGAGTGGAGGCGAGGCTGTGGAGGTGGTCGATCGGAAGTAGAAGAAGGTAGGGTTGTGGAGTGTGGAGAAGAAAGGAGGTGTGGCTGTGAAGTATGGATAGCGTTTGATAAGTGATATGGTTAGAATATTAGGTTTAGGGTTAAATTTTTAGAACATATAAATTAAGATACTTAACAAAAGAAAATAAATAATAAAAATAAAGTTAAGTTTAATTAAGCGAACATAAACGAACAAAAATAAACGAACATAAATGAATGAACATAAACGAACATAAATGAACGAACATAAACGAACATAAATGAACGAACATAAACGAACGGTCATGAACATAAATGAACGAACAAAGCGTGTGTTCATGTTCGTTCGTTTAATTAGACGAACAAAAAAGTGTGTTCGTGTTCGTTCATTTATTTAAATTAACGAACACAAACGAACTTCCCGCCAAACAGTTCACGAACAGTTAATGAACGTTCGGTTCGTTTACAGGCCTACAATTCAGAGAACTCCCCATTCTCTAACAAAAAAAAAAAAAAAAAAAAAAGACATGAGTGTATTCTAGTGATACAAAGATTCAGAAAAGTATTTCAAGAAACCAAATATTGCCATTCAAAAAAAAAAAAAAGAAACCAAATATAATATTATTATCTTAAATTTTCCAATCAATGTCCGAGCTTTCGGACAGTGATTGTCTCTCACATACCATTCCACATATTAACGCGTTCCATTTCAGTTTCTACCCCTCTCTATACTCTACTACTCTCTTCATCTACCAAACCTCTCCTTACCTTAATAATAAATAACCCCTAAATATATATTACTAACCTTTCATCTTATAATAACACCAAATTTGCAAAAACCTTTACTGAAAACGATGTTTTTGTATGAAAGATCCCATTTTTAACAATACCCAGATCGTAGTTTTGTCTAATTTGAAGTGAATTCATGGCTGCTGGTGAAGGTGAAGGAAGCTCTTTAGAGTTTACACCTACATGGGTTGTTGCTGCTGTTTGTACTGTTATTGTTGGGATCTCTCTTGCTGTTGAACGTCTTCTTCATTATGCTGGAAAGGTTTGTTAATTTTTTTTTTCATTTTTTTTATTTTTTATTTTTTATTTTTTATTTTTTATATGGGATTTTGTTGATTTGTTGAGGGTTTGATTGATTAATTGTTTTTGTTGTTGTTAAACATTTTTTTTAATTTTTTTTTGTGCAGAAATTGAAGAAGGCTGGTCAAAAGCCACTCTTTGAAGCCTTGCAAAAGATTAAAGAGGGTATATTCTTATTTTTACTTTTTTTTTTATTTGTTTTTTTTAGTTTTAATGTTTTGTGTGGTTGATGAAACAAATTTTTTTTACTAAATTTAGA
Organism: Ambrosia trifida; assembly: GCA_028751855.1. Classification (NCBI taxonomy): domain Eukaryota; kingdom Viridiplantae; phylum Streptophyta; class Magnoliopsida; order Asterales; family Asteraceae; genus Ambrosia; species Ambrosia trifida. The sequence continues at coordinate 29,076,338 of CM054133.1, read as the reverse complement.
GTATGTATAAGGGGGATTTGATTTAAAAAAAAATCAATTTATTTGTGTGATTTGGAATGAAGGATATTTACTAAAATTAAAATGGGATTTGAGTTGACTTATAAGGTCAAATTTGCTGATTTTGGACTATAAAAATTAAAAACTTAAGCTTGCAGGGATATGAGTTTGATTCTTTTTAAGTAATGTTTGAAAGCTATATATATAATAATAATAATAAATTCTATGTTATAACAATGTTAGTACTAAAAGGGAAATAATTTGTATAAAGTTTAAATTTTTAGAAATAATAAGTTTAACCTAAAAAAAGTGATCTTTTTTTCAACTATCACACTTTGTTTTCTTCGTAACGGACGATTTAGTTTGTAAGTTGTTCATGCTGTTAAGTTAATCTTTGTTATTTCATGGGCAGAGTTGATGCTTTTGGGGTTTATTTCACTTCTATTAACCGTTTTCCAATCAAGAATTGTCAAGATTTGTGTAAAGGAGAGTATAACGGAACACCTTCTTCCATGCTCGCTGAGTGATAAAAAAGAGGCCTTAAAGCCTAAACCGGAGGGTACTTCTCATATTCGTCATTTACTCGCGGAAGAAGCAGTGGCTGTAGGTTATTGTGCTGCAAAGGTAACAACTTTGGATCATTTATATAATGCATGTTTGATCTTTATTAGTAATCATATTCTTGAAGTTCACTTATCAATATGCTTTTAAATGATAAAAGGGCGGTTTATGGTTGAAAAGGCAACATGAAACTCGCAACGTTAATTGAATTCTTGTTCTTTTGACCTTTTATTTTTCTGTTAAAAAGAAAGAATAAAATAAATATTATGAAGGCTTGATGTTGGATTAATCATTTATTTACCAAGTCACGGGTCACAAGTACTTGTCGTGTTTGGTATTTTATATAAGCGTGCATGGATTACTTTAATAGCATGGTTCACATTAGATGCCGATTTGGAGTATTTGTCACTAATAGTTTTATATGTAAGTTTATTTAATTAGGTGAGACTTGGTGAAATGTTTGACCGGGTTTTAGGAATTGGTACGTTGGAGTTGGAGTGAATACTTGAAATGTTCATTGTTTGACTCTAGGTGACCGTTTGTTTATTTTCGTCTGGTTTTAGGGTCATTGTAGTTACAAAAGGCATTGAGCTTTTCATTAATAACAGAACAGTGGTTTTCATTTCCTTTTCTTTTGCAAACGTTCTGTAACTTTAAACATAAAGTTTTACGTTACATACTTGATTGTGAGTGTGTGTTGAGCGTGTATTTGGGGCCTGAATCAACACATGACACCAATATGTTCTTTAATTATATTTGTACCTAAACATGTAAACACTAGCATAATGAATTAATGATACTGTACGCCTGTCTTTCCAATTTGAGAATGTTCTTTAATCTTTATTATGTATCTGTACCTAAACCTGTAAACAACTAACATGATGATACTATAAACCTGTCTTTCCAACTTGATTTGCGATAATTTTGTTTTCGTTCAAGATTTCACGTGTTGCATAATGGCTTAATTAAACACTTACTTTGTATACGTTATGTTTTTTTACAGAACAAAGTCCCACTTCTATCTCTTGAGGCATTGCATCACCTACACATATTTATTTTTGTCCTAGCTGTCGTGCACGTGACATTTTCTGTCCTCACTGTTGTCTTTGGAGGCGCTAAGGTTTGTAAAAAGTTAAATAGTTGCATTCTCTTTTTTTACTTATCATGATCATCACCAATATTATTGTCATATCTTAGATACGGCAATGGAAGCATTGGGAAGAATCCATCACGAAAGATAACTTTGATCACTCACAAGGTAAGGGTTGATAACGGTCAACCTTTGTATAATTTTTCTTAAATTTAGTAGACATTCTTGCAAGATCAAAACTGCTAACAAAAATATTTTAATTGTTAGAAGAATCTGACTATCAACTATTTTGTAGCTGTGTATGAAACTTTTTTATGATGTTTTACAAAATTTCAACGCTTGACTTGGCGCATGGTTTACGCAAAATGTTTGATTAATCTTCAAGTATTTTAAAATTAATTTTGTGAATAAAAAATTAGTAGTCTATTGTCTTGATGATGACATCTATGGAGAATTTCTCTATATGGAACTCTTTTATATTTAAATATATGTACTTTCTTACTTCTTTAATTATTTTTGGTTGATGTAATGTGCAGTTTTTAAGCCGAAATTCACGCAAGTTAAAGACCATGATTTTATTAGGAGCCGTTTCGTTGGTATTGGCAAAGGTTCAGCCATTCGAGGCTGGCTAGTAAGTTACTACCTTATATTGATTGTATATTTACGTTACGTGTGTGCGTCTATGTATATTTATACATATGTACGCGCATGTATATTAATATTTCGTTGACTTATATTATTTTATGAATATTACAGCACTCTTTCTTCAAGCAGTTCTATGGATCTGTCACCAAGTCAGATTATGTAGCGTTGCGTTTGGGATTTATTACGGTAAAGATCTGAATCCAACACACACACACATACAAGGTCGTTCATTTCAGAATTAATAATATGTTGAAAGCCGCAAACACTGTATAACGCATATGCGTTCACTGTTTTGATTGTGGTACACAAGACGGTTATGTGATCGTGTTTGTTTTGCTCTTCCACTGCTTACTTATTTTTATATAATGTTCTCAACCTCATCTGTGTTGTTGTGTTGACCTTTTGTAGACTCATTGCAAGGCAAACCCGAAGTTCAATTTTCACAAATACATGATACGGGCACTAGAAGATGATTTTAAAAAAGTGGTTGGAATCAGGCAAGTGATATCTTTATGACTTTAACCCTGAAGATCCTTATGTTTGTATTTGAAAAAAGATCATTTTATGCTAAAATTTTATTTTCCTTTATTGTTTGCAGCTGGTATCTATGGGTATTCGTGGTCATATTCTTGTTGCTGAACGTTAATGGTATGCAACGACACTTTATAATACTATCCATCTCACCGAGTTATTGACATCTTTTCTATGTGCTTTAAAGAAAATGAATCGAATGGGTCAACACAAGTTACAAAAGAGCTAAAATAAAAACGAGTCGAACCATTAAAAGTCACTCAAAAGTGTATTTTTAATGCATAAGACCTAAATCAATACAATAAATAAATAGCTTACTAATGATATGACATAATGCTTGTACTTATAGTAACTAACTCTAAAGATCTTTATTTTAAGAAATAAATAACACACCCATTTTGCCACCTCTATCTAATTTAGTTTTTATTTGCTAAAATATATTTCCATTGACACGCAATAGCATACCGTCATGAGTTTATCAATAAGCAGTGTAAAGACTTTAACCTGGGATTGATCATTGATGTTTCCCCGATATTTTGCAGGTTGGCATACATATTTTTGGATAGCTTTCATCCCTTTCATTGTGAGTACGCTAACTCATCTTACCGTTGGTCACTTAATAGATATAATATTTTTTTTTCCCAATATTTAGATAACAATATTATTCTTTCAATTAACTCATTAATTTTTTGTTCTAAATTTACTAGCTTCTACTTGCCGTGGGAACAAAGCTGGAACATATAATAATTCAGTTAGCTCATGAGGTTGCGGAGAAACATGTGGCCATAGAAGGCGAGTTAGTTGTGCAACCATCAGATGATCATTTTTGGTTTCACCGCCCCAAAATTGTACTCTTTTTCATACATTTCATCCTCTTTCAAAATGCATTTGAGATTGCATTCTTCTTCTGGATTTGGGTATGTTTCTTTTGTCTCTATAAGCATATAACTATATAAGGATTTTAATAAATCGATATTTGAGTTATAGGTTGTTAACGTCACACTAATCATTTCTAATATAGGTTCAATATGGCTTTGACTCATGCATAATGGGGCAAGTGCGCTACATTATCCCTCGGCTGATTATTGGGTAATTAATCTATTATATTAACTTTTTTGGTATAGATATGCACAACTGGCCATGGGCCCGAACTAGAAAATTTAACAAATCGGTCTTTGGACCCACTTACGGTTTTATTTTTTTATTTTATTTTTTATAAAATTAAATTGCTAAAAGTTTTATATTTAGAAGTTTTTTAAATATCTTTTTTTGTTTAATACATTTTGGCAACTTTAACTTTTTGTATTAAATGGTTAAATATTTAAACCAATATGAAAAAAAAACATAAAACCAAGCCTGGTTAGGGCAGGATGGGACTGTCAACTGAGCCGAAATCTTACACTTCATGAACTGAGGGAATGGGCAATGTCTTGGACTGGTTTTTTTAGGCTGACCCGCACCACATTAAACTTTCCAACTTAAACTTTGATGTTATTTCAGGGTGTTTATTCAGGTTCTGTGCAGTTACAGCACTCTACCACTTTACGCTCTCGTGACACAGGTATATTATTTCAAGATCCAATTTTTTTTTTTTTTCATATCTAATATTGTTTTATTTTTATTTTTTAAACAAACAACTGATTTGTTTTTATGACCAAATTCTAGATGGGAACACATTTCAAGAGGTCAATATTCGACGAGCATATACAGGCCAAAGTTGTGGGCTGGGCTATGCACGCCAAGAAAAAGATGGCCAATAACGGCGGAACCAATGGCAGTGGTCATGATGGCTCAGCTGCCACCACTTCTGCTGCTACATCTGCGTTTAAGGGTATTCAGCTTGGTAAAATTAATCAGAACCAGCAGTCGTGAAGTTGCAGCGGTTCATATTGATGCATATGTTAATATAAAACGGTAGTAGCTTAAAGGGTCCGATCTTGAATGTGGTTTTGCTATGGCGTGATGATAGTAAATCGCGGTATAGCAAGTTTTTGTTTGGATGAGCGAAATGTTTTCAAGGGCCATGAATTTGTAAGTTTAATTGGTGACATTTAAAGTGAATGCCATGGTTGGTAACTCATATTTGCTTTAGATTGTGTTTTCTTATAACGAGGTGGTTTCCCGCGCGTTGCGGCGGGGACGCTAGTAAGATCAGTTCATGAAGAAAGCTAATCTGATCCATAACATGATGTTAGTACATACAACGCATAGAGCATAATCATTAACAAAATTTCAATGAAATAACAAACCCAACTCATGTTTGTTAAATTATAAACTTTCGCTTAACAAAATTTCAATAAAATGACACACTCATATCAGATATTGTTTAAAAAAAATATTGCAAACTTTTGGTTTGCAATAAAAAAAAAAAAAAAAAAAAGAGATCACACTCATTAGTTGTGTGGACAAAACAAAGCTGAAGACTTGAGTGAAGTTGAGCCGGTCAACTTTGATAGGCAAACCAAAACAAAAGAAACTAACTGTAGTTAGGTTTAAGATGGGTTAGATACTATTCATGATCAATTTGTTTTGATATATAGTTAATTGAATTCAATATACATATAGTAACAGAATAAATAGAAAATGACATGACTACTTGAACATTATAATTGATATAATAATCTTAATAAACATTAACAAGTGCCAATCACAATGGTTTACTGTAATCTTGACGATATGGAGCGGAATGGGTGGGTTAGTTAACGGGTCGAAATGGATGGATGATTGTTTAGCACACGTCTAAATACGCTTATAGTGCCAAACACTTTTATTTTGCTTTTAAGAGGCTTTTAGAAATGGTGTGACACATCAATAATGATTTCAAAAACTACACTACTACAATAATATAAGTCGTGACTAATTTTATATTTACCTTTTGTTACGCCAATGTTTTCATAAATGAACTGGACTGACTGGTTCAACTTGGTAGGTTTAGACTGCGTGTCATTCAACTGGCCAGTTTTGGGGTTTTCGGATTAAATCAGTGGTTTAAGGTGGGACCGGGTTTAAGGTATAAGCCTTTTAATTGTTAAACGTATCTACACATGTTTAAACCATGCCTAATTGTCTTTCAATTGTAAGGTTAGTGGGTAAGTGTTAATTAAGTCTCATTTATCCATCCATAGTGGTGGAGTGGTAGAGTGACTTTTGTTTCACCTATGTGATCAAATGTTCAATTTCCACTTCCATCATTTATGGTTTGGTATCCGGGTGAAGATCGAATACGGGTGGCCGGTTCGAATCTGACGGGCGGCGATGTTTTACCGAGTTCTATAACATTGTCGTGCCTTCGGGCGGGTGGGGCTCGGGTTTCCGTGCATCGGAGAAGGCGGGAGCTGCTGGAGGTCGAGTAGTCGATTCTTGAGCACGGCGCCCCGCAAGGGTGGTTGCCACACAGCTGTTCGCCGATAAAAAAAAAATAAAAAAAAAAATTAAGTCGCATTTCCTATTAGTGGGTCAAGTGGTGGACTAGTGGTTTATTTCTTTAAATTCCCTTTTGGTTAGTGCATCCCGATAAAAGGCCTTGAATGTTTTAATATTATTATGGTATGAATGGATAATAAATTGAGCCCCATAAACATTCTCATGTTATTTTTTCACCCCTTAATTCCTAATAGTGGCACATGTCACAAGTATGCTTTGTTTATGCGTTGATAGACGAAGGACATAATGTTGTGTAACACCCTGAAACACGGGCTTGTTACTTGGTTGGGTTTATACATTATCTACACGACGAAACCTTAAAAATAACTAGTAGGTAACCTGCGCGTTGCTGCGGGATCATTCAAATACTCAACTATAAACGCACACAATGATATCCTTATTATACTTTTGATTTGTGGATCAAAGTTATACTCTATAAAGTTCCAGTCTTAACCTTAACATTTTGTATTCACCAATCCCAATAAAATAACAAATGTGTAAACTAATCAAGTACAAATCTTAAAAATTGCATATTTGACTCGTTCAATTAAAATGACCCAAAAGAGAAAAATGGGAAAATTTATATTTGGAATGTTGACCAAATTTTTGTACCACACATAAAAATAAGTTGACAAAAAAATAAAATAAAAAATGGAGTCAATTGAACCATTTGACCCGTTCAATATAAATTACCCATTTAACACGTTAAATAAAGAATACCGACTTTTTATTGTGACTGTCTACCCATTTGCTCCATTCAATAAAAGTTATTCATTTGACATGTTTAAAAAAGTTAAATAGTTAATCTTATACATTTGATTGGTCACATGATTAAATTCAATTAGGTTTTTTTTTTTTTTTTCTCTATAAAGTAGTAGGAAGCATCTAATTTGTTAACACATAATGTTTCCATGACAACTACATATTAAGATAACCACTTTGAAAATGGAAATACAAATTTGAGCAACTTCACTTCATAAATCAGGACGCATTGCTTATATAGTTATATAGGAAACAAATTAAACGCAATAGGTAACAATACAACTTAAATCTTTCACTTCATAGAAACATAAAAGCATGCATAAAATATGATCTTATCATGACAACAATAAGTCTAGAACTTTGGCATAAATTCGACTTTCAAAACTAATTGGAACCCTAAAAGTGAAAGCTTTACATTAACAAATAACATAAGATGCTTACCCATATAGAATTAACAAAAGATCCATAACAAATTGTTAAATTATTATTAAAAAAAACTCAAGTGGATCACATATAGCTATAGACAATAAAATGTAGTAGAATGTAAACATATGCAGAAAATTTTGATACCTGGTACATAAGGCACAATCTTCTTGATCTTGATACTCGAAACGATCAAAGAACACCTGTAAGGCCACACAGAGCGGTCCGTGATAGACCACCTGTGATGGCCGTGATCATCACTAACACCACCCCGTCATCCATGCGATAGAAAAAAATCATCATGGGTGTGATATACATCACGACCGTGACAAAGGTGTATAGGTTGGGTATTTGTTTAGGAATGAGATGTAATTTTATGATTGGTTGATTTTTTTAGGATTGGTGAGAATGATTTAGTGATGGTGTGATACACCACCCTATGTGTTTATTGATAGATGTGATAAAATATGATCAATTGAGGTGTTACAAGGTGACCAGGTGTGATAAGATGGTGTGTGATGACTACCCCGCATGGCCTAAGTGATAAAACCTCAACCAGAACAAATGCATAGAAATATGATTATTAATAAACATATGTGAGTCAGTTAATTAGACAAATAGGCGAGATGGATTAAACTTACGAGAAACTAAAGGGATGTTGTCGATGTTCGAACCGAAGACCCAAACAAGTAAAGATGAGTTTTTCACTTCACGCGAGCAAGTATATATAAACCATTCGCCTTCTCCCTTTGAAAAGATAAAAAAGTAAAAAAGAAAGGGTAAATAAATTCAAGTAAGTAAATAAATGCCAAAGTTAAGAGTAAGGAAGACGACGAGAACGAAACGACTAAACAACTCTGGTGGAACGGAGGTGACCTGGTGGGGTAGCTTGCACAAAGAGAAGAAGTTGAGACTTTACAAGAGGATTGAACCACAAAAAAATTAGGAAGGTCAAGATTAATTAGAGTCACTAATGCTTTTTTTATACCTTCCTTTTTTTTAATTCAAAATCAATTAACTTCATATTTCTAGATCACAACTACTTTGTTACAATAACATCTATGGTTCAATTGATAGGTTATTGTCACTTAAAACTATAATATTCATCGTATATCTATAACCATACAAAAGGATACATTATTTTTGTTATGTTGAAAAAAACTAATAACTGTTTGCAATAAATGATAAATTGAAATGGACCCACTGATCATGCTGTAGTGTAATCTCAAATAAATATTTGTTCCATCATATGCTAGTTTTTTTTGAAAGGTTAATTTCTTTTAAATCCTGTGGTCTGTGGGATTTGAACCTAAGATCTTCCACAACCTAGGTGTTTTAAAGGCTTTGTCTTTGCCAATGGCCCACTAATTAAAAATGTTTAGCTATATCACTAATTAAATACAAATTCATACTAATTTATAATTTAAATTAAATTTACCAAGAAATAATAAATATTAAATGAACAAATAAATAATATTAATGTGTTGTATTAAATTTGTCTTACTAAATAAATGTAATTACAATCTTACTCCTCTAGATGAATATGAAACTACTATATAGCCCACTAGAATACACTATATAGTAGTATAGATAATATTAAGAATGTTTAGCTATATCACTAATTAATACACTGGATCAATTCTCCAGCGGCACATTGAGGATAGGTCTTCCAGTCAATGCAGATTCGTGGTCTTGGATGCAAGGTAATAACGAAGGCTATTCAGTTAGAGATGTTCGCACTTGGATTAAAGGAGGTTCGCATCAGGAAGATAATAGAGTTTTCAAGTGGTGCAAGTGGATTCCTAATAAATGTAATATTTTTATGTGGAGAGCTAAATTGGATAGAATTCCTACTAAATGCGCTCTTCAGCGTAGAAATATTTCGGTTGGGGATACGGTGTGCGTTTTTTGTGGCGATTGTGACGAAACGGTTGATCATTTATTCACGGGTTGTATGGTGGTTAGTGGTATTTGGGATGCTATTGCTTCTTGGTGCAACATCCCTCGGCTCTTCATGTTTTCCTTCGATGATGTTACTCAAATGGTAGATAGTATGACGTTTACGTCCAAGAAGAAACAGATTGTCTATGGCATCATTATTATTGTTTGTTGGCGTTTTTGGAAGGCTAGGAACGAACGGATCTTCAAGGATACGGAGGTGAATGTTTCTCACATCATTTCGGATGTGAAATCTTTGGGCTTTCTTTGGTACAAAAGTAGACATAAGGAAGGTTCGATAGACTGGCGAAATTGGTGTAATTTTTCTTTTCCTGTGATGTAATCTTTGTCGGTTGGCCATCTCCGTCTTGGAGATGGTCCTCGCGGCTTGTGTTGTTTTAATGAAATTTGCCTTCCAAAAAAAAAAAAAAAAAAAAAAAAAATTAATTAATACAAGTTCATACTAATTTATAATTTAAATTAATTTTACCAAGAAATATTAAATATTGGGAAATTGGATTTTAACACCCTAAACTATTGATAATTGGCTGCTGACGCACTGAACTACAAAATTGAACAACACCGCACTGTACTTTCAACTTATTGGCCTGTATCACCCTCAGACTAACCATGCTTAATTTTTGCTGGCGTGGCATGGTGACGTGTCAATTTTTGCTGACGTGGCATGGGGAATAAGCTGACGTGGCATGGACACATCACCTGCCATGTCAACAAAAATGGACATGTCACCATGCCACGTCAGCAAAAAATGAACCATGGTTAGTCTGAGGGTGATACAGGCCAATAAGTTAAAAGTATAGTGCGGTGTTGGTCAATTTTGTAGTTCAGTGCGTCAGTGACCAATTGTCAATAGTTCAGGGTGTTAAAATCCAATTTCACTTAAATATTAAATGAGCAAATAAATAAAATTAAGAGAGAATTACACAGATTGTCCTTTAGTTATACATGAAATTGCATCCTATGTCCTTTTTTCAAATTTTTGACTCCTTATGTCCTTTGTTTTATACACTTGTTACACCCTATGTCCTTTAGACCAAACCCAGTTAAATAACTCAGTTAAGTTGGTCACGTGCCCCTCACGTGAGGGGCAATCCTGTCTTTTCACCCTCAAAAGGACAATCTGTGTAGTAGTAGTAGTAATAATAATAATAATAATAATAATAATAATAATAATAACACTTTATCTCTCACCCCTCTCTCTAAAACACACACACACACCAGACACAAACACACACACACTCTCCCTCTGTACTCCTCTTCCGGCGATAGCTCCGGCCGTCGGGTCTCCTTCACCCCCACCCTCACCCAACCTTGCTCCTTCCATATTATTATTATTATTTTAGAAAGAGATCAAAGATATAATGAGCTAGAGAGAGAGTACAGAGGAGAGAGAGAGAGAGAAAGTGTAGGAGAGAGAGACAGACGGAAGAGGAGATGTGGTGGTCTCCGGCGGCGACCCCTCTGTTCCCGAATCAAACCAGGTAAAAAACCCCTCTGTCTCCGGCGGTGACCCCTCTGTTCTCGGACCACTACCACCTCCCCACCGTCGAACCATCAACCACCACCAAACCCCTCATTTAGATACACCCAACCACCATTCGAACCCCTCATCAGATCCACCCCAAACTCCCACAATAACCACCCAAACCCCGCTACAAAACACCCACAACAACCATCATCGATCTGGATGACGTAGGGACAATGTACTTCATTAGTGGTGATGCTGATCTGTGTAAACAAGGTGTTAAGATGATGGTTGAGGACTTGAGGTCGCGAGTCCGGTTACAAGTAGGTTATTTCCTCCGGCTGTTTCAGCTCCGTCGGAGAATTCTTATTCTGACGTGGCTCCGTCGCCGTCTCAGGTCATGAGTTTTGGAAGCTCGCCGGAGACTAGTCCTGTTTCAGTAACTGCAATTTTAGGTTTATTAGGGTTAGGGTTTTCTGTGGTGAATCTGTAGGTGTTCCTGGGTTTTTTTTGTTTGGTTTTTATTGTGATGGATTGGATTTGATCATTTGAAGTTTTGAATTGATTTGGTTTATTTGAAGTGTTTTGTGTTCTTGAATTATTATTATTATTATTATTATTATTATTATTATTATTATTATTATTATTATTATTATTATTATTACTACTACTACACAGATTGTCCTTTTGAGGGTGAAAAGACAGGATTGCCCCTCACGTGAAGGGCACGTGAGCAACTTAACCGAGTTTTTTAACTTGGTTTGGCCTAAAGGACATGGGGTGTAACAAGTGTATAAAACAAAGGACATAAGGAGTCAAAAATTTGAAAAAAGGACATAGAATGCAATTTTATGTATAACTAAAGGACAATCTGTGTAATTCTCTCTAAAATTAATGTGTTGTATTAAATTTGTCTTACTAAATAAATGTAATTACAATCTTACCCCTCTAGATGAATATGAAATTACTATATAGCCCATCTAGAATACACTATATGGTAGTATAGATATAGATAAAAATGTACGGTTTATTGACTATTCAATACATTACAACTTAAAAACTTTTTTAAATAGTTAAATGCTAACATACTAATAATTCTGCTCGGCATTTACGATGTTGAGATGCCCCAATGTCATCACCAGACAACCCCGCGGTGCCTTAAACCTGAAACACATACTAAAATGTCAGCTGATGTTAGTTAGTGAGTCTCGAGTTAAAAACTTTCAAGACCTTTGCCAAATAAACATTTATCAACATACGATAGAAAGAAATCCATTTAAGTCACTTTTTCACATCACTGTTGATGATAGAAAGAAATTAGGTTTCGTTGCGTGAGGTTTGTTATCATGAGGCTTACCATGTTGTAACCACAATGAACAAATTGCCCGCTTTGCCAACACTTTGGTTTAAAAGGCGGGCCTCAGGCGCACTGAGTCGCACCAAGACTTAGGTCTAGCGCCTAGGCTAATTCCAAAAGGTGCAAAAAAGGTTAAATTTTTAAATATTTTTTGGGGTTTTCAGGCATGAGGCGCCCACCTCATGTACCTCGAATTTATATAGTCACATTGCGACGCGGGTATGAAAACCCGCTACCTCTTGTGCGATTTGAATCTCGATTTTAAACATCGTCGCTTTTATGCGCCCACTGCTTTTTAAAACCAAGGCCTAACATGAGATTACCCCTAACCACAACGCTTCCTGATAGGTGCATTTTAGGTGTTTAGTATTTAATATTAATTAAATCATTACTTGTAATTACATTGAAAATACATTAATATTAGTACTAACTATCTATACTACTATATAACAGGTTTTGAATGGGCAAAATAGTAATTTTCATTTAATTTTAAGACACAAAAAAAACATTGTTTTTGCATTTGGTACAAGTGTTAATGCATAAATAATTTCTCATTTACAATATTGTCCCTTTACATTTTAGCTTTTAATAATGTAATGTAATAAATGATAAACAATAATGTACTGTTATTACATCTAGAATTAATATTTATAATGCAATAGTATTTTATTAAAGCTTGTAAAAAACTTATTAACTTATACTAAAAATAATATATAAAAATTTGACTAACATAATTAAACTCAAATAAAAGAAATAGGCATCGTCTCATTCGTGACTGACTAGGTCATTCAGAAAACCAAAATAATTGTCAAACAAGAATACATGATGACTTTTAGTTTAAAAATAAAACAAGTAAATAATTTATTAACTTATACTAAAAATAATACATAAAAATTTGACTAACATATTCAAACTCAAATAAAAGAGATAGGGATCATCCCATTCGTGACTGACTCGGTCATTAGCAAAACCAAAATAAATGTCAAACAAGAATACATGATGACTTTTAGTTTAAAAGTTATTGTATATGTAATAAAAGTTTACGGTTAAAAATTACAATCAGACAAATGTTATGTTAATCAAGAGCAACCTCATAGTTTCTTTGATCAAATGTCATGATTTCTCTGATCTACGCATACAACACAAACTTCTTCTTCACACTTATGGGTGTCTCATTAGACGAAACAATCGCCAACATGAGAAATGACATATATACGTTCGGAGCATATTCAGGAATATACCACAAAATCGATCAGTTAGTACTGCGGGATGGCAAACCCATCCCACATGCCATTTTTTATTTTTATGGCTTCATTTAGAGTTGAGTGCGACGGGGCTTGTTAAAAAAGCAAAGAAAGTTGAGTGCCCGGGTGTGTGCCAGATGCTTCGCACCCTGGTTGGCACAGTTGAATAATTAAAATTGGGCTGGTTAAAAAAGGCTCAAAAGAAAGATTGAGGTGTGGCCGAATAATGGAAAATCAATCAAACGATCAATAGGTTGTTGGGGAACGCATGGACGCAACATTCGCTGCTACGTTTATTTATTTTAGTAAGAAGACTAGGATTTATATTAATTTAGTTTTATAATTATCTTATTTCCTAATTCTAGTCTAAGTAGGTTTCTTGGGAATCAAGGATTGTTTAGTATAAATAGGGTTATATGTTTAGGTTTTATGTACCTTCAATTATTCATCAAAGAGTTTTCTTGTTAAATCCATTGTTTGATTTCAACTAATTTCGACATTATCTTACATCTTATTTATTAATATGATTGGCTGACTTTTATGTGACATCGTTGACAGTTGGAAAATACTTGTAGTTTGTTAGATTTAAACGAACTGTTTATGTTTCAAGTATTCGTCTTTTATCATTCGCATTCTATTTGTAGCATCGTGAGCAGTTTGGTAATTAAGGAGGTATCTAACATCTATGATTTGGTGATTGGATAGTCCCTATGGGTTTGTTTGATAACCGGCTTTCATACATATATAAATAAAAAAATTCGTCAAAACTGAACCAATACTGGATGATTCTTAATACCAATACCAATACCGATTTCCTAAATACCATTAGATTGGATGGCATATGTCCTCATTCTTGTAAAAAAACTGTGTTCATTTGGAGATTTAATAACATCTTTAAGGAAGCAAGAGGCTGGTAAAGACATCTATACATTAGGGTCCTTGACTATAATAAATGGTTTATAAAACAATTCATGCATGTAGTAAATTTCATAACCAATTAAAAATGTTATCAAATCACATATTGCAAGTTAACTCATTTTATTGCACTGTATATTATTGCAAGTAAGTAAATTATTCATGCATGTAGTAAATTTCATAACCAACTAGAAAACCCAGCATCCAAACAATGTTAGTTTTGACCCAACTCAACTCATTTTGACCTGTCACCAAACGTGCCCCAAAGAACTAACCAACTTAAAATTATATTCCTACAAACACTTATGATATAACAATCATGACCTATAAGAACTGAGTTGGTGTAAGTGATTTATTTGCATATAAGTTCATTTGGGTCAGCTCAAATTATATATAGTTGAAGTCAATTGGGTCTACTTATATTGTACAATGGGTCAAAACAAATCAATCTCACAAAACTTGCTAACATAAAACACATCCAAATGGGGCAGCACCGCCCACAGGCCACATCACCATCGGCACCACCAACGCCTCCATCACTAGAATGATACTTGTTTAAAATGGCCCGTTTTGATGCTAACAGACTTGGCTCAGAGCCTGTTTTGACCCGCCCTCCAATCCACCTGTTTTGCCAGGCATATATAACAGTGATACAAGATAAAGAGAGAACAAAGAGCCTTGTTCTAAAAAAAGAAACATAATATGAAGTGACCCATTAATGAATAAAAGAATAGGATTAACTTTTTTATATACAATTTGATTAGAGAACAAAAATTTAGATCCAGGAAGAAATTTATCTCAAAATTAACACGCTAACCCGTTATCAGATGGATCATTTCAGGATCAAAAGAGCTCTTCTGAATTGAACTTGTTCCAAGCCTCCTATTAACCGAACACAGTATACAAACATTTCGTGAAATGGGTGTTTGGAATACAGCTCTTGTAACTAGTGATCTACCTACCTTACAGGGTGGTTGGATGTGTTGCAATATTGATTAATTGTAACTTAGTAACTTACAGCCGCAACAGTTAGTTTTGCAAAAACGACTTTCTAAGACCAAAATAACCAAATTTCGCGAAGCAGGTAAAGTTGAAACAAAAAAAACTGATTTTAGGATGAAGGTGAATGATTATTGAAGTCGAGATTATGACTTTGAAAATGCATATCCGCGCACCCTTTTAATGTGATGTAATAGACTAGAATTAGCAACATGGGTGAGTCAGGCGGGTTGGGGAACAGGTAATTTTTGGTACCTTAAGGAGGTCAAAAACCTTCTCAGCTACATATTTCTGTTGAAGATTAGCTCCTTTTTGTTGCACTTTATCAGGATGAATGCAGAGAGTAGCCTTTCTATATACTTTTTTCACACTTGCACTAGTGATTAAATCAGTCAATGAAATGGGCTGCCAACCGCATTCAGGCCAAAGGACCTAAAAATAATCAAGCATAAGATGTTGCTCACTTGATCAACATCCAATAGTATAGTTTGTTTCCCAGATCATATGTAAATACACCAATTACATTAACCTCATTGGACATATTTTGACAACCATTGAAATCCATAACTCAAACAAAATAAAGGTAGAAACAGAGAATGTGACATACATATTGTAACGTTGATAGCATTGCTCGCAGATTTCCTTCCTTCCCAGCAGCCCAACGCCTGATTTCAACGTCTAAAGTTGCAGAAATCCTCTGAGATGAAAACACAAACGTCACATACACATAACATAAAACAAATGGCTAGAAAACAAATATATTTGTTACAAAGAAAATGGGTCGAAAGTCGCCCAAAGTGTATTTTTAATGCAAACAACCTACTAAATTAATTGTAACCCTTAAAACATGCATAGTACCAAATTTGCATAACCAGAAAATGTAAAATCAAAATAGACCCTTTCAAAACATTTAAATTTCATACTTACCCATTTCATTTAATGGAACTTACAATATGACCATTATTTCCTTCTCATTCTCCTCACACTTCAAACTCTCATAAGCTAAACACTTCTCTTGTGTCAAAAACTCAAAATCATAAACCCTAAACCATATACCGTAACGGTGTACCCCGCAAGGTATAGACTATAGATCCAATGACCTTTATTTGTGGGAGAGGGAAACAAAAGAGTATATATATCATAAATTTGAAAACCAGCATATTTGATATTGTGATTTTTTAGGCACACATGATATTATGCAAGTTTTAAGGGAGTGGTATATATATGTCATAGATATGAAAATGGTTATGTTTGATATTATGACTTTGCGTTGCGTTAATATGATATTATGCATGTTTTAATGAAGATATATGAATTATCCCCTTATTGTAATATTATAATCATATTTATTGCTCACTTGTCTTTCTTCTCGTTCATTCTGCATTTGCTGATCTCTCTGATTTTTTTCAGCCAGTGCTTTAGCCTATAATTGAACATCTCAACAGTTAGAATCATGTACAAAAATTATACCACTTCAGATTATGCCGTCCCAAATGAAATATAAATCAAGAAAATATTTGTTCAAAATCACATACCGCACGCTCTTGAGTACGTTGTTGTCTTTCCAACCTAGCTCTTCGTCTTTCCTCAGTTTCCCCTTCAACATCTTGGAATTCTGCGGCTGGCATACCGGCTTTTGAAATAGCCGTATGTGAGCATTAAACATGCTGAAGACATTTCAGGATTATCTTAAAAAATATTAATGCAAATATACCTCCAAATATTGAGCTAAGATTGTCAGCAAAACTGGCGGTGGAAGATGTGTTCCTCACATTGGAAGGAACTGCATTACTGGAAGCCCGGTGACTGTGAGCCCCTTCTGGCCCTCGTCTGTCCTGGGATAATGGATCAGTTGTAGAGTCCTACAGTTGAGATCAGACAGACAACATAATCATCAACAGATAGAATTCCCTAAATAGTACTGAAATTCAGAAAAAAACGGTTGTAAAATGGGCAGGACTGGTAGGCTGAATAACAGATTGATTCAAGCCGTTGTTAATAAATTTTAAACGGGGCGGATCGCATAGTCAGGTTAGATTGACCCACTAACATTTTCATCCATCCTTAAAAGAGATCATGAATACGGAGCGCTTTAATCAAGATTACA
Source organism: Ambrosia trifida (assembly GCA_028751855.1). NCBI lineage: Eukaryota > Viridiplantae > Streptophyta > Magnoliopsida > Asterales > Asteraceae > Ambrosia > Ambrosia trifida. Next base: position 29,058,860 of record CM054133.1, on the reverse strand, counting down.
AAACAAAATTTTCACATTAATGTTCTGAATATTAAATAAAACAGTTTACCAGGCTGTGCCCTTAGAACTTGGACTATGGGTGACTTTCAACAGCTCAACCCATTTGAGTCATTTGACCCTTTTCGCTTTTAGCTATTGTTGACTTTACCCATTTGACCATTCCCCTTTTGGCAATTTTTTAACTTCACCCATTTGACACTTCCCCTTTTTTTCACTTTACCCATTTAACCCATTTGAGATAAAACACACCCCACATTGATCCACTCATAAGTAAATCGGATAAAATTACTCACATTAAAAGTTGCCCTTGCTTTTGGCACACTGTTTGGTTGGGAACCCATACTAAAAAAGGAATCAAGGTCATTATCATTTCTTTGTTGGCTTGTCTTGGCAGAAGCAGCCGTTGCCGCCGCCCGCTTACGAGCTTCAGCAGCGGCTCTCTCTCTAGCCTCAGCAGTGACCCTTTCTACAGCAGCACGCTCTGCTCTACGCCTTGCTTCTGCTTGGGCCTTTGCAACAGCAGCTTTATCTTTCTCCCGTGCTTCATTTTCTTTCTCACTTGCTTCTTTCTCCTTAGCTTCAGCAGCAGCTTTTTCTGCTGCAGCCCGGTTTGCTCTTTCCCTAGCCTCAACAGCTGCCCTTTCACGGGCCTCAGTTTGTGCTCTCCGAACAGCAGCCCGTTCAGCCTTTAAGCGGGCTTCAGTGGCTGCTCTTTCCCGGGCTTCCTTGTTAGCCCTCTCTACAGCTTGTCTTGCTTTCTCCCTTTCAATTTCCCTAATTTTCTCTTTCTCAAGTCTCCTTTGTTCTCTCTCTTCCTCTTCTCTCTCCCTTTCTAGCCTCTTCTGTGTTATCTCTTCATCCATAGTTACCTGCACAGGTCCTTTACTTCTAGAAGCATTATCATTATGGGAGTATTCAGTAGAATACGATGACGCAGAGAAATCATTGTCAAATGTTCTTGTACTTGAAGCACGTTCTGGTATCAGAGGAGGGGGCCTTGAAGGTGGTGGGGCCCAAGTAACTGGCGTGAATAGAGGTATCTCTGATACAGTGAGCCATATGTCATTTGCATGCTGCACATGCTCTTCTGATTTGGGAGACCTGTCCACGTTAGAACTTGTACCAGTATGTGAAGTTGGAGAATTTCTAGATACACCTGTCATGCCACGCACAGTTTGATGAGATTCTTTAAAATGGTCAAAAGGCATCTTCTGTGGTTGGTTTTCGAAGTATCCAAAAGAATATTCGTCTATTGGCTCACTACTAACATAACTTCGTGCACTACCCACACTGGATCCTTCCTCTGAATGGGTGTGACTCAGGCCCTTTTTCCTGATGTGTGTTTCATTTGAAGACACAGGTGGCGATTTATTGAAGCTGCTAAGGGAGTCCATGCCACCAAACACATCCCCACCCGGTGATGTTACTCCAGATTTTGTGCTCTTGGATTTACCAATATTGCTGAACTGTTCTAGTTGATCTGTGAAGAAACCTTGGGATGAAGCAACAGGTGTTGGCATAGATTCTAGAACCACAAATGGGTCATCCATTGCATTAGGTTTTTCCTTTCGGTTGCTAGTTGATGTAGTACTTGGGTCTGAATGCCACCTATTCAAGAAAGCATAATAAATGTTAAAATTTGTTAAAAGGATAAACTTGACTATGTACGTTTTCATTTTTCTTCCCAGTTGCATTCTAGAACAAAACTTATCAATTACATCACTCTCGTTTAACTCAAATCAAATTACCCTACATAAATCATCAATAACAGTTGAAATAATTAACAGTTTCTCAGTCAAACCTAACCTCCTCAACTTCTTGTCACGAATTGAACATGTATGATAGTTAGTTGACTAAAAATGATGTAAATGTGTAATGGACACAATTGTGAGAGCATAATTATGCAAGTAATGCAAACTGCGTTCGAGAATATAACTGGGAAACTAGATAATTATATTGACATGTTTGTGTGATTTGTCTATATATGCTAGAAAGTATAGACAAATAAACATAAACAATAAAAACACAAATACGCAATATTCCAAATGCTTGTTTAAGCAAAACAAAAAGGACCATATGTGACTGTCTTCCTGTTTTACATGCATATTTTGTTTTATGATATAATATTTATCTCTATTCTAATAGGTTATTCTTTCACCTTTTCTTTTGTTACCGGTACCTTTCTATTTCTACATTCTTAGTTTAGGTTGGGTGTCTTCTTTTGTTTTGGAGTCAAGGGTCTCTCTGGACGTAGCCTCTCTTTTCTTAGGAACAGAGGTAAGGCTTACCCATAGCTTTGCTACTTGTGGAATACTAGGATTTAGTGGGTAAGGTTGTTGTTGTATTATGGTTAAATCTGAAAGCACTAATTCTTGAGGAACACAATAGCCAACCTAGGTTACATGGCCTAAAAAGCCACTGAAAAGCGGTGATAAATCATGTTCGGATGCTCCTAATCGTTATCTTCTCCACTAGTTTTAAAACATATGCACCCGCGATTTCTAACTTGTCAACATAACAGATTGATGATTTTAGAGATTTTAATAACACATATTCTAACAGGTCTCCCAAAGCACACCTACATCAGCTCAAGAGCAAGAAGTGTGTTGACTCTTTCATTAACTGTCTTTCTCCAACGCATAACCCTATGGATCTTTTCAAAGCCATCAACAATAACTACTTGCAACATTCCTAACCATCCAACGCTAGTGGACAACAAATAACCTTGCAACTGGAACTACATAAAGAACACAACCGAGTACAGCTAACACAAGAACCTGCTTGAGTCATCTAAACGCATACAATCTTACGATATCCAATTCTACGGCAAACTAGTAATTTAAGTTGATAATTATGCAATCTCAAACCTAAGGCCAACACTACCAATTCTTCACATCATCCTCAATATATCAAGTAATCGAACCAATTAATATTCACAAACCGATAAACGCCTTTAAAACAAACTACCTGCTACTCGACACAGGACTACTACTTCCAAATCCAGGAATCAAATCATCCAAACCTCTTGAACTCTTATCACTTCCATCCTTCCAATCCCTGCTCGGTCCCGCCTTCTCCGTTCGCCCTAAATTCCCTAGCAGATCATCAAACTCATCACTCTGTTCCCTCTGTTGCCTCTGTTGACTCTGTTTAGTCGTATAACTACTCACAGATGCAAAAACATTATCCTCATATCTCAAAACATCATCATCATCATCATAAACTGGCGAATTCGAAGCCCTAGGTATAGGTTTTTTCATTTCACTATTATTATTATTATTAATATTATTATTATTGGACGATACAGAGTAATTGAAAATGGAGGTGATGTTTGTGTATTTAGGACCACCGCCAAAGACGTCGTGAAACATATCGTGGGCGTCTGACGTGGATATTGTTGAGGATGACGTAGGGCGGGTGGGTTTCATTGGAGCGGATTTTCCTTGAGGACGGAAGCCGAAATCCTTGGCTAATGTACTGAAGTCGTCGTCCATTGATTGAATGGAACGGTTATTGATTGTGTGTTATTTATATTATTATATAGGTACTGATTGATTGATATGTTAGGGTTAGTGTTGGTGACGGTAACGGTGGCCGTTAAATCGACGGTTGATGATTGTTAGTTACGTTACGGTGGTATCATTTCCTTTCCGTCTGCTTATTGATTTCAGGTTTTTGTTTTCCGTCTGTCTTGATCTTCAATTCCGTTAACATTTTTTTATATATAAAAAAATGGTATTGGATTTAAATAGTCTAAAGTTTGGACAATTGATCAATAATAATTTGAACCTTAACGTTTGGACTAGGATAATCCAAGTAAACATGTAGGTGTCAAAAATGAACATTTCTTTTCTTTTCTTTCTAAGAAACCTTGTTAAAATATAATGTGCACATTTCTATTCCTTTTGCGTAACTTGCGGCAAAAAAACTAAGTAACATAATGTTGTATTGCAACCCATTTATGAATCCCGCTGCAACGCGCGGGATAACTCACTAGTATTAAACAAAAAACAAAGTAAATTTCTATAATAAGTAAATGGTGCATCAAAGTTATTTTTTTTTTTTACTTAAACATATCTTGATGATATTACTAGGTTAGAGATCCGTGAACTTTACGGGTTTAACAAAAGATAAAATGAAAAGTGACAAAATATATACATAACATGAAATAACTGTATCGAATTTAATTAAAACATGAAGCATGAAATGGTATGTTATCTTTTTTTTTGAACATATACTTTCATTAACAAGGCCGGACCTCAAACCGAGACCCGCCAAAACAACTTACAACATATACATAGAGTAAAGCGACCAATCCTTCCACTCCAATAGACTAAAATTGGAGCGGTTTTTAAGCCAAAAAAACGACATTGTTTTAACGAAAATAACAACCTCTACCACTCTAGATGAGGACTTTTCAAACACCTTTTTATTTCTAGTTAACCATAACGCCCAACAAACCACCATCAAGATACCTCGCAAAATCCTTTTAAACCACTTCGTTTGCTTCCCCATGCTAGAAGGCAGCTTCAAAACATCTTCAAACGTTGATAACAGACCCAGATTCACCTTGCACCAACTCCAAATCGATTGCCACACCTCCTGAGCAAACTCGCAGGTGAGAAAAACATGAGCAGCCGTTTCTGGTTCAACTTCGCACAACGGACAACTTATATCAGGAATGTTCAATCTTCGCTGCATCAAAGCTACCCGAGTAGGCACCCTATCCAATTCGATTCTCCACAGAAATGGTATGTTATCTAACTCTCGTTTGGGTACAAAGTAAACGATAACTACAAGGGAAAATGTTAATAAGACACATAATTCGTCATCAATAAGTACATATAACTGGCATCAAACCACAACATTACAAAATTATTATCAACACAATATGCGAAACCAACACAATCATTACTTAATGAATAAATACATATTATGTTGGGTAATGTTTACATTTATAAATTATTGAAACTAAGAGGAGCCAAGTCCTGATGGTGCAACATGACCTGGCACATTAAGTTTCTGGGTATTTAGCAAGTTTGTTAGGATGAGTCAACAACCTAACATGAATAAAAATTAATAATAATAATTGTTAATAGAAGAATATTGGTAAGAATGTGAGTATAAATTTTAGATCAATTGTTATGTGAAATAAAGCCCAGTAACCTGCAGTTGCTGCTAAGCGTGGCCATGTAGTCTATTCAAATGTCTAACCCATCAAGACATTCGCCCAACACACACACTTCTATAATTATACCATGTGAAGCTTATTACTATACATATAGCTAGGATAATTCAATTTAAGTTATAAAGCAGTGCTTTATGAACAATAGTGTCCGTTTCATTTTAAATTCATAAAAACCGGTACTCCACCAACTCGGCAGAAATGTTGTAAAATCTGGTTACATAGATTATTTTTCATCTTTAGCAAAATTTTTATTTATCATTATGTTGGGTAATCTTTAACAATAGTGTGGGGTTCAATGTTTTTTTAAATGATGTTGGTTAAAGTTAGAGATTGTAAATTATGCATAACATTAATGTATAATCAATCGGGTTGGTATTTAGGTCTGGTTGATACGCTATAGGTTAATACAAAACACACATCTAAGCAACCAATATAGAATCAAAGCAAAGAATTGATAGACACTTACCTTTGCCAAAGATATCGAGCGCCCAAGCAAAAACCAAGCTACCTAAAGCAAAAAGGGAGCAAACAACAAAAAACCAAAAAAATCAGCAACTAAACAATAATGTATACCAACTGCAATTGCGACAAACATCGAGATACAAAAAGCAAAGTAATGACGACTATATGAAACACTAACATAACTAATCATCTAAGCCAAAAAACACAGGTCATATGGCATCATGTATAGAACGAAATAGACCAAGGAAAGCTATAAAAAGGAATACAAATAGCAAAGAAGTACACAATCTTCAAAAACTAACACAAAAGACCAACAACAAACTTTTTTAACACGTATAGGCTGCACTATAATGTTTCGGTTAAGAAATCACCAACATCATAATCCGCATTTTTAACCAGCATCATAACCGAAACATTTTGTCATGATGACTGTGGCCCTTCTCTACAACTGCAATTTTAAATTTCAAATCAAGAACTATAGAAATTTCAATATAACAAAGAGATATATAAGCTACATGGAAAAGGTTAAATTTCCTATTGTAAATGCTCTCATTCAATCTGTAAGGCATGGTCTAAACAAATACGAGCACCATCGATATTTTTTTGTTATCCCCTTCCTAATACTAATATCATCAAAATCCAATTCAAACATTACCCACAATTTGTTTCCTAAACTAAGGTAATGGTGCATCAATTCAATCCAAAAAGTCAAACAACCTAAAAATTGAAAATCTGAAAACTACATCAATGTCACCTAATTTAACATCAATGCCAACACATGACCCAAAAACAGAATACCAAATTGCTTAACTCTCATAAAAACTTAAACATTTATAAACTGCAAACTACCTATTATAAGTCAAAACAACCAGTAACCCAAGCTTGTTGATATATGTTCAATCTTAATGTCCAACACAGATCCAAACCCTATCTTTCTAACTTCTTCCTTTTGTTCATCAGTGTAGTCTTGGATGCTTTCAATAAAATCAGCAGGAGAGCATCTTATTTTTAACTTCTTACCTATGTATTCCACAAACTCCGTTTCCTTTATTTTCTTCACCTTCTTAGGTTCATCTAGTTTTACTTTTTTCCTAGGCCTCTCGAAATCATCATCTGATGATTTTGAAATTTCAACAGTTTGTTTCTTTTTCTTATATAAAACAGCTTCTTTCTGTTTCTTCAACTGTTGTCTCATCTTTACAACATCAGTTTCCAACTTCTTAGCAGCCTCCTTGTTTACCTTTTCAATCCCTTTTTTAATGTTAATTAAATTTTTTAATGGCTGATCTTCGAAATCATCATCTTCTGATGTTATTGTTGGTTCTGTATTAAACAAGTAAAATAGCAATTATTTAAACGCACTCATAAAACAATGCAGACGCACCCTTTATTTTACCAGACAAAAAATCTAAAAACATTGCAGATGCACTCTGATAACATAGGATGGGTAATAATTAAAATTAGACATTAAGATAATTAGGAAAAGTAGTAACTTAGCCAAAACCGATCCGATCTAAACACACAACCGACCGAACAAAACTGGACGTACCGAACGAGTAAAATGGACGAACCGTAGGATAGATTGAACGGATGGACCGAAGGAATAAGTACTCAGAAACCGGACATTGACCATTGGACAAAACACGGACACTGGATATTAACCATCAGATCTGTTTTGGATAGGTATTAACCCCCGGACCGAGATTAGGCGGCCGATGACCATCGGTCCCTGATCATAATAGTAACTAACCAACGGGTAATACAATTAAATACTATTAATGTCATATCGTATCAGGCTGAACAGTGACATCTGTCACTGTTCACGCCGAACAAGGCATGGCTCGCCATTAATGCGCCGTCTCCAGTGCTACTATAAATACCTGGTAGTTAGGCGTATTAAAGCCAACATTAACTCCCCTCGGCATCCGCTCTGCGTCCGAACCAATACCTTAATCAGAATCATCCACGCCAACATTTAACATTTGGCGCCCACCGTGGGGCCGAAGTACAACCAACGAAGGATACCTTGTCCCCACACATGTCTTCTACCGATCCACCACTCAATAACCTTACCCCACCCGCGAGTGGGAATACCCTCTCGGGTTCCACCGTAGAAACCGTTCCGGTCGTCTCTCCGGAGCTAGTCCGATCTAACTTCCTCCAGATACGGCAGTTGATGAACGAGTATGTCAGAGAGGAGAGAGCCAAAGGATTGGCCCTTAGGCTGTCGTTTGACGAAGAACCCTCGTCAGGACATCCTCAACCCTTACCGTTTTCCACCCCGGTACCTACCTCGACGCCTTTAACCCCCGCTTCTTGGTTGGCTGATAGCGTCCGAAGGAACTCTATAAACCCGAACACATCTCATGCTGCCGTAACCGCCCCCACTACACATATCGCTGAACCTGGCATGCTGACCGCACCACTCCCCGGTACTCCAGAAGAGGACCTTGCCCAACCATACCGACCCTCCGAAGGGTCCAAGTTCACTCCCCGGATAGCCAACTTTGTTCCCCCGGTTCGGATAAAGATGCCTTCCAACGTCAGAATATACGATGGAACCGCCGATCCAGAAGACCACATTCTGTTGTTTGATAGCGCGGCCCGGATGGAAGGGTGGCCGATGCCCTCTTGGTGCCACATGTTTGTACAAACTCTGTCGGGAGTAGCTCGAGTCTGGTTCAATGGCCTCCCTCCAGAAAGCCTTGATAGTTTTCAGGATTTGAAGATCCAATTTCTGGACTACTTCAGGCAACAGCGAAGGCATATGAAGGATCCGGTGGAGCTACACAATATCAAGCAGAAAGAAGGGGAGAATCTGAAAGAATTTGTTTCCCGGTTCAAAGACGAGTCGTTGCAAGTGCGAGATGCGGACGAAAAGATGCGGATATCAGGTTTCCTACATGGGCTGAGAACCAAGCAGTTAGTGGAAGACCTCAACGCCAGGGTACCGGCCACCATGGAAGAAGCCATAGAAAGAACTGAAGCGTTTGTAAGAGGGAAAGAGACGATAGAGTTCAAGAGAAAACCGGAGGAAAACGGCCGAAAAGGGGCCTATCACAATAATGGGAGAAGGGATTCATACTCGCAAAAGAGGTACCGAGAGAATGACAATTCCCGGGCCGGTAGGAAGGATCAGAGCGAAGGAGCAAAAACCAATGAAAGAAAGGGTTTCATCTTTACGGAACTAACCAAAACTCCCAAAGAGATCCTGGCCTCAGAAGCAGCCAACATCCATTTCAAACCGCCCTTCCCCTTACAAAAGACAGCAAAGCAGCAAAGCTCCCGAAAGTACTGTGAATTCCATGAAGACAAGGGACATGATACCAATGAATGCTTCCAGTTGAAGAAACAAATTGAAGAGGCCGTACAGGCCGGACGGCTGGACCACTTGGTCAAGGATATACGAAACCGAAAACGGAAGAGTGATGATAAGAAGGGAAAGGAAGTACTCATGGTCCATCCGGTGATAGCACTGAAGAGACCTTGAATAATGCTGGAAGTTAGCGGGGAGACAATGCATTGGAGCGAAATTCCTATCGGCTTCCCCTCCATCAAGACGGAAGACGAGAGAGAAGATCCTTTAATCATCCAAGCCAGCATCGGAGGGCAGCTTGTCCATCGGGTGTACATAGATGAAGGAGCGGCCTCAGACATAATCTACGAGCATTGTTTTAACCAGCTGCCCGATTATGTTCAAGAAGGAATCATTCCAGTGTCATATCCCTTGGTGGGGTTCTCCGGGGAGCAAGTTTCTCCCAAAGGGCAGATACAACTCTTTGTAAGCATCGGAGAAGAACCTCGGAGAAGGGTAGAAATGCTAAACTTCATAGTGGTCCCAGGCCGTACGCCCCACAATATGCTGATCGGTAGGCTCGGAATCCGGACCTTTGGAATGGTAACTTCCAGCAAACATGGCTTGATCAAATTCCCCACATTAGAAGGGATCGCCACCCTAAAGACAATGTGTCGGCAAAAGAGAATCGGATACATGGACGCTGATGAAGATCAGCCGGAGCAATGGTACATCAACGAATGCCATCCAGAACAGCCCGTCATGGTGGGAAAGACACTTAGCGAAGAATGCAAAGAATACTTGTACGGCTACTTAAAAAGAAACATTGATGTGTTTGCATGGGAACCTAGCGACATGACAGGCATCCCTCGGTACGTTATCGAGCATCGATTGAATGTAAATCCCAACCGATCACCGGTAGTGCAAAAGAAGCGGTCGTTGGCCCCCGAACGGAGCGCCATCGTGGCCACGGAAGTGAGAGCCCTGGAAGAAGCCGGGATCATGAAGCCGGTGCGATATCCTTCTTGGGTATCGAATCCTGTGATGGTGGAAAAGGCCAATGGATCGTGGAGGATGTGTATCGACTACCGAGATCTCAACAGAGCCTGTCCAAAAGACCATTACCCACTACCTGAGATCGACTCCAAGGTAGAATCGGTATCCAGCTTCCGATACAAGTGTTTTTTAGATGCGTACAAGGGGTACCATCAAATACAAATGGCCCGGGAAGATGAGGAGAAAACAGCATTCCATACAAACGAAGGTTTATTCTGTTACCGAAAAATGCCCTTCGGCCTGAAGAACGCCGGGGCTACCTATCAGAGGCTGATCGATCAGGTGTTCAAGGAACAAATCGGTAGGAACATGGAAGCTTACGTGGACGATCTCGTAATCAAGAGTCCGGACGAAGAACAACTCCTCCTCGATATCGCGGAAACCTTCCGTAATCTACGAAGAGTGAACATGAAGTTGAACCCTGCGAAATGTTTTTTCGGTATGGAAGAGGGACGTTTTTTGGGGCACATAGTCGCTAAAAAGGAGATCCGGGCTAATCCGGACAAGGTGCGTGCCATTCAAGAAATGCGCTCCCCGAGAACGATTAAAGAGTTACAAAGCTTGAACGGCAGGTTGGGAGCTCTTAATAGATTCCTTTCCAAACTGGCCGAAAGATCACTACCTTTCTTCAAAGCATTGAAAGGATACACCAAAAGGTCCGACTTCAAATGGACCGACGAAGCAGAATGTAACACCCCAACCGATGGCGGAAACATCGGGATGTCACGTATTGATGATTGTTCAGCAGCTCATGGTGAATAATAAATTTCATTGAATAATTTAAGTAAGTTACATACAATCGTTCTAAGAATTTGTACATCAAATTGAATAAAACTATGCAAACATCTTCAAGCATCAATTCAAACCTTCAAGCAAGTAGAACCTGAAACATGTTAAGTTGAAAATATTTTGGGTCAACAAAAGTTGGTGAGAATTACATAGGTTTTGATAATTGAATAAAATTGTTGTGCAATTCATGTGTCATGGCAATCTAGTCCATATGCGAAAACATACTAGAAGTAAATCGAGTGCATAATCAACCTTGTTGACTGTTGTATTGTGGTACATCCCATACGCTCATGGTTCACTCGTTTATATTGCAGTAACAAACACCCACGTAACCTTTGTAGGAGGCACGTATCCGGGTGGGATTGTCAGTCCAATAGATCTATCATTGTATACCTTTTGGCTGATGAATGTTTATGCTAGAATTGTGCTTACCCTAGTCATGTTCAAGACATAATGCAACATAGAAATACACATAGACACATTGATGATTGAATTGCATGAATAATGTTGTAACATGTTTCACCCCAAAAATGGTGATAAATAGAAAAGGGGCTATGTAAAACTCACCTTGATTGTGATGAAGTTGCTAGTGTCAAAAGGGAAATCAACAAATTAAGATTCGCACCTAATAAAGAGCGATGTCTTAGTATATGAAGTCATAGTGTTCGTGAAAAATATTTTGTATCAATTTTATCATTTTTAATAATACATTCTTATTACTTTTTCGTGTCAAGATCTCAAATGGGTGGTTTGAATACAAGAACTAATAATGAAGTTAGTGTGACCGTAATATGTGTATATTTATATATGTTTTTAAGTTGAAAGCATTAGTATTCAAATTACACATGTTTTTAAGTTGTTGGACGATTTTCTAAATAAAATAGGGATCGAAAGGCTCATCGTATCATCTCTAGTATTTATTTATAACTCATTAAGGTTAACATTTAGGACTTAAAAAAAAATAAACTTTGTAAAGATTAGTTTAGGCTTATAAAAAAAAACTAGATATGCATACGTCATTATTCATAAAACCAAATTTGAAAACCCATGCTATTTTGACAACTATCAACATACACATGCAGATGGTATATATATATATATATATATATATATATTTAATATACCTATTATTTGTTTATTCATATTCTACTAATATTATTTCGTATTGTTCGGGTCAAACAAACAGGGTCAAAGTTAAGTATCATTTAGCTTATACCAATTGTTAGTTGCCATGAACAAATCAGTGAATAGGTTTAATCAAACAAAAATATGGGATCCAGGCCTTACCTTCACAATTTGAAAAGAAGTGAATAGATTAAGGGGGCGGCGCTGGTTCAATCACGGCGAGCAGAGAGGGTGATCAACGGTGGCGCGTGGCGGAGGTTGGACCAAGGGTGGCGTATTTGATTGCTTCGGAAAGGTGTGCGGTGGTTCTGTCTCAACCCCAACAGCAGCGGATGCTTGTGCCGTGTCGAACGATATCGGTTTTGCCGGAGTTTCGGTCGGAGATGGGTGTTCCGGTGAGTTCCAATACACGTAAAGTATGTATATATATATATATATATATATATACAGACGAAGGTTTCGATAGAGTGTGTGTTTTCGGATGTCTCTAAGTTCTACGAATACTTACAGTCTTAATTTATAAAGTTGGACGACAACTGGACGTATTGAAATTTTGATTTGTTATCGGCGCGAATCATGGGTTTAGATTGAGATTGATTGCCGGTTTATATGGATGAAAAAAAAACTTGTCGGTTATCAAGGGAAAGGTTGACCGGAGGTTTTGAGTGGGCTAAGTTGTATAATTGGAATCATCCCGCCATTTCCGGACTTGCCAAAAAAAAAAGAAACTACTACAGACGAGGAGAGCATGATGGGCGGTGAATGTATTTAATGTGGTGGTGAACATTGAAATAAGATGGTGCCTAGATTAATAATTTTTGAAAATTGTGATCAGAATTTTATTTGGGCCGCAAAATGACAATAGGTTGTTTGGAATTTGGGCTGAGATTGTCTCATTTAGATGTTGAGTGATTGGTTACTAGTGGGCCTATATCAAGTCTTTAAAAATAATAGAGGCCTACTGGAAATGGATTCCCTACATCGATTACCTGTATATGGCCAAAATGTGATTCAATTGCACACCAAAAAAAAATGGAATTTAAAGTTGTTTTGGGATCTAGGGACTGGTTGCTTTATTTATTTTTTTATTATTGTTATTATTAAAAAAAAATAATGTCATGAAATAAAGTAAAAAAATATTAGACAAGGTTATATTTGTACCTAAAGAAGTATAAAGTAGGTAAAGTGGTGATTTTTCTAGTACTAAAAATTTGGGGAAAAATTTGCGATGTTACAGTCTCCCCTACTTTTGGAAACTTCGTCCCGAAGTTATTAAAACACAGGGTTGAGGGTGATTGGGTAAATGTTTGGACGTCAATCGTTTAGCATGGAAAGCTTGTATAGGTATTAGGATGGAGTGTTTGAAATGATGGAATGTTATGAGAGTTGGATTCATTGATTTAAAATGGTAGGGAGGAATAAGTGTTAAATATCAAACCTAAGTAATGCACAAGATGACCATCAAGGTTAAATGGACCACTAATTAACTAGGGTTTATAATTGGTTACCTACCAGAAATCTTGATAGAATTTCACACTACCTTAACGTACCTGTAAATTCATGATTACGTTCCGGACCGTAATTATCAATTTACCTTACATTAAGGTTTTGCGTCCTTTTATGACTCTACCGATTGTTGAGCAGGTCTGATAGTCTCCACCAGTCGTTGAGCAGGTTGTAGGGCCTCTCCCGACTGTTGGAAAGACATGATGACCTCTACCAATCGTTGAGTAGATTGTTTGGTAGTCAACTAATTGTCGTACAAGTAAGCAAGTATGATTATAGACATAGCAATCAGTTCACATTCAAACAAGCATGCACACAGATGTTATGATAATACTTGAATTTATTATTTGAATCAAAAGTGGCAATACATGGAATTAAAGAGAAAGTAGACATTATTCAAATGGTAGGGTTTGCTGTTAAGTAGTTGGAGGGTCTCAAGCGGGGTTATTTGGAGCATCAAGAGCGTTTGTAGCAGGGATTCGACAAGCATCTGCAAGATGCCCATACCTTTGACAATTGGTGCACTGTCGGCAGGGTACTTGAGTTGGGTGGTGATACTGGCAGGTGTCACACTTAGGTAGCTTCCCATTGTATTGTTTCTTGTTGGGTGGGGCAGTGGTATCTATTGCAAAATTTCTGACCTTGTTCTTTCCGTTGGTTGAGGCCTCAGTTTTGATTTCAACGGCAGGTTGGGGAGTATCCTTTTTCTTTTCCCCTTTACGAGTCAGGGTTCCTGCCTTCACATGGTTATCTGTTAGGGTGGCAGCCAAACGCTTTGCTTCCTCTAAAGTAGCAGGGTTCCTTCCCCACACCGTGTCTTGAATCTGCATCGGTAAGCCACCAATGTATTTTTCGATCGCAATGGGCAAAGGGGTGACTTTGTGGGGTAGCAGTAAGCTAAGTTCGTGAAAACGTGTGTTGTAAGCAAGGTTTTCCCCACTGTCTTGAGCAAGATCATGAAATTCATCTTCCAGCTTCTTAATTTCATTACGAGGACAGAACTCTGCCTTCATAATGTCTTTAGCTTGATCCCAAGTTAAGGCTAGTGCAGCTTCAGCTCCGCGAGTGCGTTTTTCTTCATTCCACCAAGTGAGTGCTCGTTTGTGAAGAACACTCATGGCATAACGGACTTTAAAGTTGTCGGGGCATTCACTGTTAATGAAGGTATTCTCAATACCCTCAAACCATTGTAGGAGTCCTGTAGCTCCTTCTTCTCCACTGAACTTTGGTGGATTACAGGAATTAAAGTGTTTAAGGGTACAGGCTGGAAGTCCATTCCCATTCCCGTTGTGGTTTCCATTTCCATTCCCGTTGCCGTTGCCGTTCCCGTTGTCGTTCAACTGGATGACTTGAGCTAGTAAGTTGGGAACCAGAGTTGCGATTTGCTGCGCCATTTGTTGAGAAATGATCGCAGCCAGTTGAGCATCGACACCATTGTTGTTGTTGTTGTTGTTGTTGTGGTTAGTATCGTGGTTGTGGTTGTGATTGCTACTTCCTTCATCATGATTTTCACCACTGTTAAGACGAGCACTGCGTCGTGGAGGCATGATCTGTAAGAGACACAGTGAAATGAATGAGGTTATAAAAGGAATGTAATCATTTATTCATTAAAACGAATAAACGAAAACGTTGACTTATCAAAGATTCTAAATTCTAATAACATATGAAGACATGCTTTAGCCTATAAGTGAACACTCATCCCGAGAATTCCCAGGTAGGCATCCGGGTCCCTCGTCTGATTGGGATATATGCGCAATGCCAACCTAGACAGAAGACTCAGAATACAGGCGTTCACCCTTCCAGATTGCACGTGTTCGTTATTAAAATCTAGAACTTCGACGAGATCTCAAGGTGGTTCAGGTTAGACCTGAGGATTTTGTCCTATTAGTCTAAGAGTAGATCCAGTGATGGAGAGCAATCTTCTTGTAAGGATGAAAGTAGGGATATGAAGTAGGAGGGAGGTAGAGTATAGCAAGTAAAGAAGCAAGTACTGGTTAAATACTATGGTTATAGACTAGATTATTTATTCTAATAACCTAATTCCCTATAACCATGGCTCTGATACCAATCTGTAACACCCCAACCGATGGCGGAAACATCGGGATGTCACGTATTGATGATTGTTCAGCAGCTCATGGTGAATAATAAATTTCATTGAATAATTTAAGTAAGTTACATACAATCGTTCTAAGAATTTGTACATCAAATTGAATAAAACTATGCAAACATCTTCAAGCATCAATTCAAACCTTCAAGCAAGTAGAACCTGAAACATGTTAAGTTGAAAATATTTTGGGTCAACAAAAGTTGGTGAGAATTACATAGGTTTTGATAATTGAATAAAATTGTTGTGCAATTCATGTGTCATGGCAATCTAGTACATATGCGAAAACATACTAGAAGTAAATCGAGTGCATAATCAACCTTGTTGACTGTTGTATTGTGGTACATCCCATACGCTCATGGTTCACTCGTTTATATTGCAGTAACAAACACCCACGTAACCTTTGTAGGAGGCACGTATCCGGGTGGGATTGTCAGTCCAATAGATCTATCATTGTATACCGTTTGGCTGATGAATGTTTATGCTAGAATTGTGCTTACCCTAGTCATGTTCAAGACATAATGCAACATAGAAATACACATAGACACATTGATGATTGAATTGCATGAATAATGTTGTAACATGTTTCACCCCAAAAATGGTGATAAATAGAAAAGGGGCTATGTAAAACTCACCTTGATTGTGATGAAGTTGCTAGTGTCAAAAGGGAAATCAACAAATTAAGATTCGCACCTAATAAAGAGCGATGTCTTAGTATCTGAAGTCATAGTGTTCGTGAAAAATATTTTGTATCAATTTTATCATTTTTAATAATACATTCTTATTACTTTTTCGTGTCAAGATCTCAAATGGGTGGTTTGAATACAAGAACTAATAATGAAGTTAGTGTGACCGTAATATGTGTATATTTATATATGTTTTTAAATTGAAAGCATTAGTATTCAAATTACACATGTTTTTAAGTTGTTGGACGATTTTCTAAATAAAATAGGGATCGAAAGGCTCATCGTATCATCTCTAGTATTTATTTATAACTCATTAAGGTTAACATTTAGGACTTAAAAAAAATAAACTTTGTAAAGATTAGTTTAGGCTTATAAAAAAAACTAGATATGCATACGTCATTATTCATAAAACCAAATTTGAATACCCATGCTATTTTGACAACTATCAACATACACATGCAGATGGTATATATATATATATATATATATATATATATATATATATTTAATATACCTATTATTTGTTTATTCATATTCTACTAATATTATTTCGTATTGTTCGGGTCAAACAAACAGGGTCAAAGTTAAGTATCATTTAGCTTATACCAATTGTTAGTTGCCATGAACAAATCAGTGAATAGGTTTAATCAAACAAAAATATGGGATCCAGTCCTTACCTTCACAATTTGAAAAGAAGTGAATAGATTAAGGGGGCGGCGCTGGTTCAATCACGGCGAGCAGAGAGGGTGATCAACGGTGGCGCGTGGCGGAGGTTGGACCAAGGGTGGCGTATTTGATTGCTTCGGAAAGGTGTGCGGTGGTTCTGTCTCAACCCCAACAGCAGCGGATGCTTGTGCCGTGTCGAACGATATCGGTTTTGCCGGAGTTTCGGTCGGAGATGGGTGTTCCGGTGAGTTCCAATACACGTAAAGTATGTATATATATATATATATATATATATATATATATATATACAGACGAAGGTTTCGATAGAGTGTGTGTTTTCGGATGTCTCTAAGTTCTACGAATACTTACAGTCTTAATTTATAAAGTTGGACGACAACCGGACGTATTGAAATTTTGATTTGTTATCGGCGCGAATCATGGGTTTAGATTGAGATTGATTGCCGGTTTATATGGATGAAAAAAAAAACTTGTCGGTTATCAAGGGAAAGGTTGACCGGAGGTTTTGAGTGGGCTAAGTTGTATAATTGGAATCATCCCGCCATTTCCGGACTTGCCAAAAAAAAGAAACTACTACAGACGAGGAGAGCATGATGGGCGGTGAATGTATTTAATGTGGTGGTGAACATTGAAATAAGATGGTGCCTAGATTAATAATTTTTGAAAATTGTGATCAGAATTTTATTTGGGCCGCAAAATGACAATAGGTTGTTTGGAATTTGGGCTGAGATTGTCTCATTTAGATGTTGAGTGATTGGTTACTAGTGGGCCTATATCAAGTCTTTAAAAATAATAGAGGCCTACTGGAAATGGATTCCCTACATCGATTACCTGTATATGGCCAAAATGTGATTCAATTGCACACCAAAAAAAAAATGGAATTTAAAGTTGTTTTGGGATCTAGGGACTGGTTGCTTTATTTTTTTTTTATTATTGTTATTATTAAAAAAAATAATGTCATGAAATAAAGTAAAAAAATATTAGACAAGGTTATATTTGTACCTAAAGAAGTATAAAGTAGGTAAAGTGGTGATTTTTCTAGTACTAAAAATTTGGGGAAAAATTTGCGATGTTACACAGAAGCAGCCTTTACACAGATGAAACAACACCTGTGCAGCTTACCATCTTTGGTAGTGCCAGAGCCCGAAGAAACTTTGTTCGTGTACTTAGCCGCTGGGGCCGAAGCAATCAGCAGTGTACTGTGCGCCAGCCGCCCTAAAGGATTCATGCCCATATTCTTCGTAAGCCGATGTCTTCGAGACGCAGAAGTCCGCTATTCTCCGATAGAGAAGCTAGCGTTAGCTCTAACCCACACGGCCCGACGATTAAGGAGGTACTTTCAAGCCCACCGCATTGTAGTTTTGACAAACTCAGTCTTAAGGGAAGTCCTGGGGCGGCCGGATGTGGCCGGAAGATTGACCAAATGGGCTGTAGAATTGGGAACGTTCGGAATTGAGTACAAACCACGTATGGCTATCAAGGGACAGGTTCTGGCCGATTTCTTAGTTGAGAACACGTGTCATGCGGAAGAACCGATGGCTGTTGATTTGGTCCATGATCAACCCGAAAGTTCTGGTACGTACGACGGGTGGTGCTTATATACCGATGGAGCCTCCAGCCGTGAAGGGGCCGGAGCAGGTCTCATTCTGGTCGACCCACAGGGAATCGAAACTGCTTATGCTCTCCGATTCAATTTCAAGTGCACTAACAATATGGCTGAATATGAAGCTCTCTTAGCAGGGCTGCGCATAGCCCGACAGATGAATATTGAAGAGATCCGAGTGTTCGTTGATTCTCAACTGGTGGCCAGTCAAGTAGCAAAAGACTTCGAGACAAAAGACGAAAACATGAAGTTGTATGCGGAAGCAGTTCGGGAAGTCATGACCACGTTCAAAACGTGCCAAATAATTAAGATCCCTCGAAGCAAAAACAAAGGGGCTGATGCAGTGAGCAAGATGGCCTCGGTGGCCTTTGCCCACTTAACGAAAATGGTACTGGTCGAACAAGTAAATGAAGCTTCCGTGGGGGTCGATAAGCCGGAAAGGATCCTCGAAGTAAGAACAGCGGACTGGAGAGAGCCGATAATAGAAGCCTTAGAGGCGGATAAGGATTCGGAAGAACAAAGTGTGCAACGAAGCAAGTCTTACGAGCTCATTGATGGGGTGCTTTTCCGGAAAGGCTTTCTATCCCCTTCGTACCGATGCGTTTCCCAGTATGAAGGGATAAAAGTGCTTGAAGAATTGCATGAAGGCTTATGCGGAATTCATATGAAAGCCGCGTCCCTCGTCACACGGGCAACCAATCTTGGATATTACTGGCCGACCATGAGACAAGATAGCGAAGACCTAGTCAAACGATGTGAATCATGCCAGATACATGCCCCGGTACCGAGGCTACCAAAGCACGGGTTGGTGCCGATCACCTCACCATGGCCTTTCTATCAATGGGGAATGGACCTATTAGGGTCGTTCCCCAAAGCAAAGGGAGGACTCAATTTCTTGCTAGTCGCCGTTGATTATTTCTCAAAATGGGTGGAGGCCAAGCCGATCGGCAGTATCAGCAGTAATCAGATTACAACCTTCGTGTGGGAGAACCTGATATGCCGCTTTGGGATACCCGGGAAGCTGACAACTGATAATGGTACGCAATTCGCAGATAAACGGTTCCAAGCATGGTGCCAAACCTTGGGTATCCGGCAAGTTTTTACCTCTGTTGCACATCCGCAAGCCAACGGACAGGTGGAACGTATGAACAGAAGCATCCTGATCGGGCTGAAGACCAGGTTGGGAAGATATGGCAAAAATTGGTTAGAGGAGCTACCAAGCGTGTTGTGGTGCTTGAGGACGACCGAAAAGACAAGCACGGGACGGACACCTTTCAGCATGGTGTTCGGAACGGAAGCGGTCATACCAGCAGAGATCGGTCTCCCCACTAAAAGGGTGCTTGTGATGGATGACACCCTTAACCAAGAGGAGCTGCTGACCAATTTAGACAATTTAGAAGAATACCGAATGAGTGCAGCCGTTCAAGAAGCAAGGTACAAACAACAAATGAAGAAGTACTACGACAGGAAGGTGAAGGGAATGACACTGTTACCCGGAGATTTGGTACTCCGATTGAACGAGGCAAGTCGAAAAGAAAACACTGGGAAACTCGGACCGAATTGGGAAGGACCGTATCAGGTCACGCAGGTACATGAGAAGGGGTCGTGCAAACTAGCTACCATGGATGGGAAGGCCGTTCCAAGGCATTGGAATCTGGCCCAGCTAAAGAAATATTATATCTAAGCTATAATAGTAAGGCCGAGTTAGGGCCCAACAATAAAACGGCCATTTTGTAATATGCTCCCCGAGGGGACTTGCACGATCAAAGCTAATGAAATGGTATTTTGTGGTCTCTTGCAATACACTTTGTATGACGATAATGTAACGCACAAATGTCAGGGCCGGCCCCTCCTAAAAGCCATAACAAATAGAGGTTCAGCCCCTACTAACATGGCTGATCGAGTCAATAACTCGATATCAGGGGGAGCCCCTTCGAATTACTCTACTAAGGGATCAATCCCTCTAAATAACGCATATCATGATGAGTAAAGAAACAGACCGCTTAACATTCGTAAATTACCTAAAGTCAAAATCAACCGGATCACCGGGCCGATTCAAACAAAAACATGTTCATAAACATACGGCATGAGATGGATCACAAATAACAAAGTCAAAAAGCATAAGCAAAGAAGATACAAAATCAATCGGATCACCGATTCAACTAAAAATATTGTAATATTAATACAACCATATCGAAATCATGTTCAGAAAATGTTAAAGCTAAGCGGGAAGGACTCCGGAAGGGGTGGCCTCCTGGACGTGCTTAAAGGTCTTACCTTTCATAGACTTGAAATTCTCCACAAACTCGTACGAGGTAGCATCCCACGCTTTAGCACCCTCCTCGTACAGTTTGTTCGCTTGAGGGTCATAGCCGTCCACTGAGTCTATTTCCACCCCCGAGCTGCCTGCCTTAAACCCAACCACTATGCCGTCATGATAAGCTGAATTATACAGCAAGGATTCCATCTCCCCAAGCGGCTGCAGAAACTCGACTGATTTCATCAGTTTAGATACGGTCATAGGGATTCCCTCAACAACGACCCGGTCCCTATCGTCCTCGACCATCTTCAGAGCGGCACGGAGCTCGTTGATCAGCTCATCCCCAGCTTCTAGAGCCTTGTCATAATTTTCCTTAGAAACGACCCACATTTTCTTCTCTTCAACGGCTTGCTTCACCGTGTCCTACGATAAAGGAAATAAATAAAAAAAATATATATATAACAAATACAAACTGTCATAGACACTAACGTACCTCTAAGCCGGCTCGTTTCTCTTCCGATAAACGCAAACTCTCCTTCAGCTCTAAGATCTCCTTGTCTCGATCAGATAGGTCGGACCGGAGGATGCCCATTTCTTCCTCGTGCTTAGTCTTCATCTCACCCATAGCTTTTACGGCCTCCTTCCTTTTCTTCGCACTGGAACGTTCGCTCTTCTTTCTCTTCGCCACCTTGGTCTCGAGTTTTCCTATCTCGGCCCGGTACAACTCTATCCGGCCCCGCAGTTTCTTCTCAATGGCCACCTTCTTATAATAACTCTGGATAAGTTCAGAAACAGAACTGAGGGTCCGAACGGCAGATACACCAGCCATCTCAGCAGCCCGCTCCTCACCTAGTTGGCTCAGCCGATCGATCTCACCAGGAGGAATGGAGTGGTGAAGAATCTGGTGGCATACGAGCGGATCAGATAGCGTATCGCCATTCTTGACTTTCCACCTTGGAATATAAGTTTCTTCCACGTCATATGATTCTAAAGATTCCTTGGACTCTTCCGCATCATCATTCACCCTCGCCTTCTTCGACTCAGACTCGGCCGTCGCATCCGCTTCCTCTTCAACCTGCTTCCTCTTCCTATGATGCTCCTTTCTTTTAACACTCTTGCTCGCTTCAACTCCAATAACAACCTTTGCAGCAGAAGAGGTGCCCGTAACATCAATCGAAGGGCCGCTTGGAGACCGGACAACCTGGGGGGAAGGATCAACCGAACCAGGAGTTCTCTCGCCAGTATCCTTTATGGGACTCGAACGGGGAGGAGTCTGATGGATGGGAGAAATCGGCTTAATGAACCCAGGAACGTCATCCTTTTCTGTTACAGGGATATCGTACGTCGCGCCGAGTGTCCGGTCCAAAACATCATCTTCATCATCTCGCTTGGCCCGGGATGTTAGCTTCATCCCCTCGCCCTTCCGCTTCACAAAGTTCAACACACTCATCTCTGCACAAGGAACCGGATGAAAGAGTTAGCAATAAGTAACAAAGAATTAAAGAAGAGGGTTCTAAGAAGGGCCGTACCCTTGTTCCCTTTCTTAATTATAGGTTCAACACTCTGGAACGGCCACATTCGGCTGATACCGCATAAAACAAGAATTTGTTCTGGAAACACTTGGAGAGGGGTTGGAGATGCGAGAAGTTTGTCGAAAAGTTCACCATCGTACGTGTCAGGCTCCTCAAGAGGTGGATTCAGGGTTTCCTTAGGACCGTGCCATGGCATCAAGTAGGGAACTACGTTATCCTTCATCCAAAAGAACCGGTTCTTCCAGTTCTTAAGGCTAGAATATGTTTCTTTTAACATTGACCGTTTCTTAGAAAGCTCGCCCACGGTGAACCAATCACCGGCCGTTGTCAAATGAAAAAACTGACGAAACAGGCCGAGGGTGGGCTCCCCCCCCAAAGGCGCGACAAGCTACCTCAAAATGAATGACTTTTATGGCCCCTAACGGACTAAGTTGGCGAATGTCCAACTTATAATATTGTAGGAACTCTAGAAAGAAGACCGATAAGGGTAGCCGGACCGATGCAAAATCAAAATGGCGTGTATAAAACCCTACGTGCCCTTTCGGACAATCGGTGATACGATGGTGAGGTTCGGGGACGATTGGTTTATATATAGAGGTATCGAAGTATTTACTACAGAAATTCGTTAACGAAGGCTCGGAAAGAACAGATGTATGAAGGTGCATATCACGTCGGCCTACCATACTGATGGAAATAGATAAAAGAAAAAGACGAACCTGATTAATCGGAAATGGAAGATGCTCTGCAGCCGATCAAGAAAAGTAAAAACCTTTTTACCCGATGAATGGGGTATTTATAGGGGGCTTTGGGAAGATACCGAGGACTGACAAACCGTCACATCATTAAAAGACGTGACGGTTACGCTCCCGACCAATCCGAGGCTGACACGTGTCAACCTTAAAATAAACCTTTGGTAATTAATGCGATCCAACGGACAATGGCGACGATTCGGCTCGGCATGACCGATCCAAACCGAAACCCGAGAAATTCAACATAGTTTAATGAGTGTCTTCCTAGTGAAAACACTCATCAAACTAGGGGGGCTGATAACATAGGATGGGTAATAATTAAAATTAGACATTAAGATAATTAGGAAAAGTAGTAACTTAGCCAAAACCGATCCGATCTAAACACACAACCGACCGAACAAAACTGGACGTACCGAACGAGTAAAATGGACGAACCGTAGGATAGATTGAACGGATGGACCGAAGGAACAAGTACTCAGAAACCGGACATTGACCATTGGACAAAACACGGACACTAGATATTAACCATCGGATCTGTTTTGGATAGGTATTAACCCCCGGACCGAGATTAGGCGGCCGATGACCATCGGTCCCTGATCATAACAGTAACTAACCAACGGGTAATACAATTAAATACTATTAATGTCATATTGTATCAGGTTGAACAGTGACATCTGTCACTGTTCACGCCGAACAAGGCATGGCTCGCCATTAATGCGCCGTCTCCGGTGCTACTATAAATACCTGGTAGTTAGGCGTATTAAAGCCAACATTAACTCCCCTCGGCATCCGCTCTGCGTCCGAACCAATACCTTAATCAGAATCATCCACACCAACATTTAACACACTCATAAAACATTTTCAGACGCACTTATATTATAGTGAGACGCACTCATATCCTAGTTGAAACGCACTCATTGTTTTAATTAACCAAAATAAAACTAAACATACAGACGCACTCATATGTTAATTTAGACGCACTTATATGTCATTTAACCTAAAATAAACAGAGCGCATTTCATCTCAAATAACCTAAGTGTGTTTCATCTAAAAACTTATAGTATTAAAACAATGAATATGCACATGCAAACAACCTAAGTGCGTTTCAATAAAAATAAAATGCGTTTCGTTATTGAATCAAGAATTATTTAGATTTTGGATTTTGATCATACTTTTACTCTGTTTTGAAGATTGTTTGTCATGCTTACTTTTGCTTCTTCTTTCCCCTTTCTTTATCTGTTTTCATTTGCAGTTTTTTGTGTTAAAAAACAGAGAATGATCGAGATGAAATCTTGAAACATGTAATCATAAACGCACCTGATTGTTTTTTGAAGACATGATGCTCTGTTTTTTTTTCTTTGTGCTTCGTCTGTATTTTTTGAATCGTATTGTGTTTTTGAATCGTCTCTGTTTGTTTGTGTGTTTGATGTTTTGGTGAAGTAAACCCTAATTGAATGAGGGTATGAAGCTTCTGTTTCTCAATTTTAGTAACCGTCATAATGGAGATGAATTGGCGTTTCGAATTCATAAAATTTTAAACTAGTTTAAATTTTGATTGACTAATTTACCCCTGGGTTTGAGTTAAACACGTTTTGTTAGATGATCAGATCAGTTTATAATCTAATGGTCCAGATTGCTTCTTACACTTCTTATGTTAAGACGCTTTGTATAATATCTCTTCCCATACTAATTAATGATACTTATTAGTAAGATAAGGAAATGATAAAGATAAAGATAAGGATCAAAATTGTAGGAATTGAAAAATATTTAAATTAACTTTTGTGTAACGGATAAATGCAGAAGAGTGATTTTGGTGATGACATGTGACATTATTTAGGATCATTTATTATAATACTGATAATAGATGTTAAAGTTCGACATATAGTTACTATCAAATCACATTTTCGAACAATACTCTACCAATGTGTTGATCTATAGTTTCAGGATCAAATAAAGCATTGTAGTAGAATGTTCTCGCCACCGTAAAAAACGCTTGCTTCGAATTAGTATCAAGATCGTTGGGCGAGTCACATAGCACGAGTTGCACAAGTTCTTGCATTTTGGAGTCGATCTCCAATCCTATGGGACGATTACCCTGAACACATGTATATAGTTCTCCATTAATTTTAGAAAAAGAAATATATATGAACTAAAAGGATACATACAAGGCATATAACATATTTTTCATTACCTTATGAGAGATTTGGTGACAAACATCATTTATGATGGAGGAGAGTCGTTGATACTTAGGATGAGAGAATGACTCATGATCTAATAAGCATTGGCTGCTGCACAGATGTATCGTTTTAACTATAAGTTCTGCTTCTCCTTCTACTTTGTCCAATCCTTTTTGCAAGTTTAATAACCACACCTTCCACTTATTTTCATAAACATTAAACAAAATGAGAAAAAAGGGTTCATGGAGAATATAAATTTTATGTAAAATGTTGTGGTATATTCAACTTATGTAAATTCATAAGATTTGCAATTATATCTCTATTGAAGTGCATGTTTGCTAAACTTGTGAAGCATTCGCTGTTAAGACAAAGTCGACAGTTTCACATTTTTGTTTTGGTGATAAGAAACTGATAAAAGAATTAGCACACTCATAAGTGAACGGAAAAAGGTCCAACTTAAAACGACACAACTTTAGCTCTGTTAGAAACTAGAGAGCATTATATATGGACGAAAACGCCTCAACTTACAGGGCACATGAACAAATGCCATATAAGGGCGGTGTGCACGACGCCCAGACTCCAAATTTCTTCTTCAAGGGCTCCGATTTTGAATTTCAAAACTTTCCCCAAATTTTTGTGATCTTACTTGATTATGTTTGATTGTAAAAGTAAATGAATGGTGGAAACAATAAACGTTTATTTAGTTTTTTGATTTTACCTTTACCATGAATTTTTTCAGTTTTTCAAAATTTCAGTACTTCCATATGGTGCATTTTTTTAACATTAATTTGTGCATTAATTTGTTATTGAGTGCATATTTCATTAAGATGCACACAAAAAAATGGATAGTTTTCCCACTTTACTTAAAGTTTAAAAACTTTAACAAACACTTAGAAATGTATAAATGTAACTTTATAAAATGTTAGTTACCTTTGATATACATTTTATGGTTATCAACAATATCAACTTACAATGCTATGAAGGTGTGGGTAGATGTCTACGCCACAAGCCACCTTTGTGTCCGACGAGATCTCATTGAGGGTTTCATGTAGTGCATTCATCATCGCGTCCCATGGTTTCTCATTTTTCTCATGGTGTTGCGTATTTGCGAATTCATTTGCAAACTCTTGAATGTCAGAATTCGAGAACTTGGGTCTGGTAAAGAAGGATGTAACTGCGTTTACCATGACAGTCGTTTTTGCCCAAGCAATTCGCTCGTTGCATCTTTCTGGCTCGAATATGTTTGCTGCTGCCTCATAATAGGACCTTAAAAGTCTAGTGTTTAAGGCCTCTTCAATATTTAGATGTGCATACCACCTGTTATAATTTCACAAATGTAACCTTTTTAACTAGAATTATTGTAAAACAATTGTTAAGAATTTAAGATACTAATTGAATAAAATATCATAAATTACAAGGTGAATAAAAATTGACATACTTTTGGATATTTGTCCATTCCAATTGATGAATTTTTTGGCAGTGATTGTAGTCCAATTTGGCCATCTCAAGATAATGGTTATTGCTAACATTTCCCATTCTACAGCCAACCATTTAAATAATAATATTTAGTTATTAGAGTAAAGTTCAAATACAAAGTGTTTTTCAGTAAGAACTGTGAGAATTAAAGGGGGTAAAAAAAAATTTATTTTTTTTTTAGAATTTTTTTTTCCCATGTGCTTAAACATTCTTTCTAGATGAATAATATAAAAAAAATAATTTTTTTTAGTGTAATTACGTCATTAAAGTAAATACATTAGTTTACACTAGGATAATTATGTAATTACTCTACACATAATTACTCTACACCAATTTTTTTTTCAATACTATAATACATGTTTAACAATATGGGAAAAAAATTTGAAAAAAAATAAAAAAAATACCCTCCTTTGATTCTCACAGTTCTTACCGAAAAAACACTTTGTACCGGATCTTTCCCCTAGTTATTAATAAGAAATTAAAAAAAATCAGAAATCATTAAGATGCTTATAAATTCTTAATAGTTTTTCATAAATAACCTGTAAAGGGTTTTTCCTATCCAGATATCATCATCACCTCCATATTGTTCCAAGTAATATCTTGCCTCGAGTCGAGGAAAACTCGCATACCATGGCACATCAAGTGCGTATCCAACCTGTTCGCGATTTTTAGAAGACGTTTATTTGACTCAACCATAAGTTTATTCGAATTATTTTTTTGTAATAGGTTTTACTTTAGTATAAGGGGAAATACCATAAAAAACACTAAACTTTCTGTTTTTTCT
Organism: Ambrosia trifida; assembly: GCA_028751855.1. Taxonomy (NCBI): domain Eukaryota; kingdom Viridiplantae; phylum Streptophyta; class Magnoliopsida; order Asterales; family Asteraceae; genus Ambrosia; species Ambrosia trifida. Next base: position 29,031,384 of record CM054133.1, on the reverse strand, counting down.
CACTAAACTCACTCAACAATTTTTTGCACATAAAAAGCACTACACTTTCAGTTTGTTCTTACAAAAGTCACTCAACATTTTTTTGGCTACTAATTACCTCTCCAGGCAAGTCCTTGGTGATAAGCCATTTATCAAGAAGCTCGTTGTTGTTCCGTTTTTCTGTCAAGAAATTATAAGAAAATTTCTTGGCATCGTCGAGGATTTTCTCTCCGGGAAAAAGCACTTGAGAAGCTCGATATAGATTGAACATCGCGGATATGGCTTCTGATGACTGCCCAGGATAACAAACAAATTGTCCATCTTTCTCAAAGTGTCGAAACGCATCTATCACATTTTTTTAATGTTACATTAGTCACAAAACAACACCAAATGTAGTGAAGTTTTGCTTGTTGATGAAACTAACCAGGAGAAACTTGATAACCGTAGGTTCTTAAAACCCGAAATCCCATACACGTGTCGTCGATATCCGGTAAATTGCAATATCTTGTAACCCCAATTGCTTGTCCTTCCCAATACCTGTTAATAAATGTTAATAAGAATATATTTTGATTAGTGAGAACCAAATCCATAATTTCTTAAAAGATATAACCAAAATCATGGGGCATTGATCACTATAATTTACTGTAAAAATCAGCAGTAAAATAAGATGATTTTCAAAGTTTAGCTTATTCATCATATACCTGTATAGATAATCAACACACTCCTTGAGCTCAGACTGAAAATACCGAGCAATTCCAAGGCGTTGCAGCCGATCAACCATCCAACTTTTTTCAAATATTTCGACAGGGTATACATGTGGGACTGCATCAGATCCAGTTGAGGCTCTTTTGTATTAGTCATTCACACAAAAATATGCCAAATCATGTTATAACTGATTTTTTTAAAGGACAACAAAGTCGTCACGTGGGAATCCCTTTATAACGATTTTAGAAACCCACGGGCACCCGGTCCTCCAGGTCCATCAATCCAGGGAAAACCCAACCACCCACCAGCCCGAAGGCATGACAGTGAATAATCAGTAAAACCTGGTATCCTTCAAGGCTCGAACTTGTGACCATTAGGCCCCCAAGTCACCTATCATTAGGCCTCCATATCACTCCACTAGAAGGTGGGTGGTAACTGATTTATTAATGGATAAAGTTCGAACTTTAGATTTATTTTTTAAAGAGATAACTATACAGATAGTCGTTATGGTTTATAGAAAGTAACATCTTAAGGTACTAACTTTATTTTTTAACATGTTGAGGGTTTATGGTTTCAGTTTTGCAACATGTTAGGGTACTAAGACCAAATCCGTTATTTTTTCCCGTTAAGTTTTGATAAAATGCCTAAAATGCCCTATAATAACTAGATATTCTTGTAATTAACTCTATTTGATTACAAGGATAATTTTTGCAATTTATTGAGATTAGAATTATCTATTAATATTATTAAAACGTAAAAATTTTAAGTTATAAAAATATATAAACTTAAATAATTATACCTTTTACATTTTATTATGTTTCTTTTATAAAACAATACTTTTATTCATATAAACCAACGCTTATAATCATAATTCGTATCTGCCATCAAACACCACGTCGACTCTCATCTTCATCGTCATTGCTGTCACGCGTTATCTATATTTAAAACGCATAGAATTGACGTGTTGCTTAATGTAGAATTAGCTATTAATATTATTAAAGTGCATAGAGTATAATTATTTAATTTAATATATTTATATAATTATATAATTTAAAGTTTTTAAATAATATGAATCGATAATTCCATGTATTAAAAATAAAGATGACTTTGTCAAATATAGATAACGCATGGCAGCAACGACATTGGAGATGAGAGTGTACGTGGTGCTTAACGGCAAATACAAATTAGGCTATCGATGGTGGTATACATCAATAAAAGTATTGTATTATATAAACAATATTTTTTTGAACGAAAAATTTCATTAAAACAACGACAAGTCTTCAAACCGAAGACCGTCTATAAACAATCCTTACAATATATACATAGGGTATTTCGCCCAATCAGACCATACAATATTTTTAATTCTAGACCGATGTTTAAACCAAATAAACGAGAGGGCCTATTATATAAAATACACACACATATATATATATATATATATATTAAAACGTATAGATTATAATTATTTTGTTTAGTAAATTTTTATAATTTAAAATGTTTAAGTTTTAATAATAATAATAGTAATAATAATAATAATAGATAATTCTATATATCAAAAGTATAGATCACCTTGTCAAATATAGATAACGTATGACAACAATGACAGTGGAGATGAGAGTTGGTGTGATGCTTGATGTCGAATACGAATTAGGCTTATCGGCAGTGGTTTATATGGATAAAAATATTGTTTTATAAAAAAATATTATAAAACGTATAGAGTATAATTTTTTAATTAATTTATTTTAAAATTTAATAATATTAATAAATGATTCTAATTTCAATACATTGCAAAAAAATATCCTTGTAAATCAAATAGAATTAATTACAAGAATAACCAATCTAGTTATTTTTGGGCAATTTAGTCATTTTATCAAAACCTAACTAGAAAAACCAATGAAGTTGGTCTTAGTATCCCAACTGAGCTGGGTAATTGGCATTAATTAATTATACTATTTCTGTAATCAAGTCAAGTTCAATTAATATGCTAACTACTAACAGCATGCCTGATAAGACATTTTTAGCATCCATTTTTTCTCGTTTTTCCATGTAAGCTATACTTCCTTATTGTGGAGCTTGTTTTTGACATTCGTTTTTAGTTGTAGTTATTGGCTAACTAGAAAAAATGGATTATGGTGGGTTCATTGTACTTTTTCATTATAAAATATATATAGAAATAGAGATAAGTGGTTATAAATAAAATAAAGTGATGATGATGTGTTAATATATTAGGATGTTTTTGGTTTTCATATTGGGTGAGCTTTGGGTGTTTAAAAAAAATTGCGTATTTTTCTGATGTAGGATGTGACTTGGTATGTTCTTATTTCCTTATTGTGGATGGTCTTAGAGGGTGTTTGGGATTGAGTTTCAAAACAACTTATTCACTTATTGGCTTTTCCAAAAAGCCAATAAGTCAATAAGCTGTTTGTGTAACCCAAAAGCACTTTCTGTTTTGACTTTTGGCTTTTGGCTTTTAAGGGTGGAAAAGTTGTTTTTGAAAAGTTAGAAATCCTGGCTTTTGGCTTTTGGCTTTTGACTTTTGGAAAAAAATTACAAATATACCACCCATACAACCAATATTCACAATAAGTTAGGCGAAACACTTAAGAAAACAACAATTTATTGACTTTTTGACGTTTCTCATCCCAAAAGCTAATCCAAACACTTTTTTTAAAACTCCTTTTCAAAAAGTCATAAGCCAATAAGCACTTTTGACCAAAAGCACTTTTGCATCTCCAAACTCAATCCCAAACACCCTCTTAGGATTTTTTACTACTTATATACCCAAACAATATGATATATTAATTACCTCCCCCTTTGAACTTGTCAACAAGATTGGTCAAATATGTAAGACACTTTTGATCCTTAGTCTCCATGAATGCAAAAGCAGTTGCTGATGGAGAGTAGACAATGGATCCATTTTCTGACTGAAGTTTTAAAAGCCTATCCCATTCCAAATCTTTCATCCCTTCCAAGCTATAAATCATGATTGTAGGGGTGCTGTGAACCGTTTCTTTTGGGATCCTTTCAATATTAATAGTTAAACAAAAAAGATCATAGATTATTAATTAATTTCAAGTGTCTTATATTTTTATTTCGGTCTATTAAACGATGTTAAAGGACTAACTTTAAAAGCTTCCTTTCTCGTCTTTTGTACATCTCTTTTATTATTGGCGAATCATTTGGCACTTTTAGATCTAGTTTTTGCGCGAGTTCAATGAGGGCAGGGAACACTAATTCCAAACCATGTGTCTTGTGTTCTTCATTTTGGTCTCCAAGCTTGTGTATGTTGTCCTCCACAAATTTTAATCCTGTATGTATATATATTGTTAAACTAATAATGTTGGGACGAAATTTCGATGAATTTAAATATTTTTTATAGTGCAAAATAATTTGCGGCGTAATGACCTCCCAATTTTGTAAATTTCTAACCTCTTTCGCACTTATCTGGATGGACTTTCCATGAAGTTAAAGCAATGACACAAGCCAACGTGTTGATAAGCCTATCGGAAGCTGAAAATATCATGGATTCGCCCCATGAGCCATCAGGGAGTTGATGGTTCGCGATCCATTCTAGACTTGATGGGAATTGAGGACCACGGCCTTGTTCATTGCCATCTTCTATAAGTGCAACCCAAGCTGTATCATAAGCTGATGGAGATATCACCCCATCATCCAGTGAACTAAAAATTGACTTGATTGATTTCACATACTTGTTGATTTCATGATCCTCTTCGACAAAAGGCAATTCACTATGTTGTAGTACATCTGCACCATATTATAAGATTAAGGTAGAGAGAGAGGTGTGAAATTTGTGACCACGGATGGGTAAATGTCCAAGGGATGATGAGAGATGCGTGCTAGCGAAGAGAGGGAGAGGGGAGAAGCCTAATAGGCCGACGTGAAGGATAGTCGATCAGTGATCATATCCCTAATCCGTCCTCCCTCGTGTTTGAAATGGTCTAACAATTTTGTAACCTGTGGCCCGTTTACCTACGTATCACTTGTAATTGGTTGTCTTTGGTTTAATGAAATTGAAATTTAGTTTTGGTTAAAAATCTATATCACAATTCACATACCTGTTTTGTAGGGCTTGTGGGCGGCTTGGCACTGAAAATTGGCACGTTTTGTGTAACCTACAGATTTGTAAGCTGAATAAACAAATATTAATCATTGAATAAAATCTACAATTGTTTTGATGAAAGTTACACTTCACTTTGGAAAGTTGATCTTTTGGGTTAAATTAACTGTTTATGGTGAAAAAGGTTTTAGTCATGTTTGCTAGCTAACATTAAATGCAAACAAGAAATATCTTTTAACTACAAAAAAATATATAAATTTATAGAGTAAAGATCAAATACATATAGTTTTTTTGTAAGAACTGTGAGAATCAAAGGGGGTAAAAAAATTTATTTTTTTTTTTTAGAATTTTTTTTTCCCATGTGCTTAAACATTCTTTCTAGATGAACAATACAAAAAAAAAATTTAAAAATTTTTTTTTTAGTGTAATTACGTCATTAAGGTAAATACATTAGTTTACACTAGAGTAATTATGTAATTACTCTACACGTAATTACTCTACACCAAATTTTTTTTTTTTTAGTTTTCAATACTATAATACATGTTTAACAATATGAGAAAAAAAATTTTGAAAAAAAAAAATTAAAAAAAAAATACCCTCCTTTGATTCTCACAGTTCTTACCAAAAAAAGCTATTTGTACCGGATCTTTCCCCTAAATTTATATTCTTCATAAATATACATAAGAACAAGACATACAAAACGTGACGGAGGTACCCGTAAAGGAACGGAAGGGGGGAAAGGTAGCTGTTAGATGTTTGATATTTTAATGTAATTGGATTGACTGATTGACCAAAATCTTCGTAATGAGACATCATATAGGTCTGGAGGTGCGGAGTGCACGCCTATTTGAATTTATTATGAAATTAGGAGTAATGAACAGGGTCCGGGGGTAGCGCCCCCCGGGTGCAGGGTCCAAGGGGCAGAGCCCCTGGCTAGGGGCGAGCTGCAATGTTGAAACCTTGAAAATTGCTATGGTAAAAATCTCCCAGAAAATTAATTAGAGGGAGTAAATTTGGCACTGTTGAAACCTTGAAAATAACTGCCTAAAAGGTAGTTAATGCGCCAATTCATTTACGTTTTTTTAATCTGGTCAAAAAACTATTTGATTCCTCTCTCAATCATAGCATACATAAAATTGTTAATATATGATTGTATCCGATTGAATATTTCTATTGAACCGTCGAATTGATTCAATCTGAAAGCCATTACGTGCCTTCAGAGATTTCAATTATTTGATTGTTTTGTTCACTATTACTATAAATCCCCAACATTTGAGAGAATTGACGGTGGAAAAATCAGTGGTGGTATGAAGTGTTGATGATATTCATATCGCTTAAAATTACGTTTTTAGTTTGCCAAATCAAGTGTGTTAATATGAGCTTTTTTATTTGTTTAGAGGGTATTTGAGATTGTATTGAAAAACAGTTTATTAACTTATTGGCTTTTTAAAAAAAACCAATTAATGGAGTTTGAATTAAAATAGGTCTAACGTGGGTTTACTTCAAATAGTAGGGCTTCTGATCGAGTTCAAGGTTTGGTTTCATGATTCCCATTTTTTATAAAAAAAAGACAAAAAGTTTGTTCAATAGTGTTCATGTGATTGTGTTTGTGTGATCAAATCTAAGGGCATGTGCCATTGTGCCAATAATTGATAGCAGAGCTTAGAGGGTTGGGTGGTAGTTGATGGTCTATGGTGGCGGTATATATAGTAAATTTTTACATATGTTACCAAGTTGAATAAAAATGACAAAATAAAAGGTATAATTGTCATACATAAATCTACATCTACATCTACACTATATAATAAAAGAAAACACATGAGGGACACATGACACTCCCTCATGAATTCTCTCATTTTATTATTTAATACATTAAACTCAAATTTAATTATAATAATTGATTTGCAAAACCATGATATAAGTTTTTTAAATTAAATTTTAGTAATAATAATCATAGTTGTAACTGAAATCATTAATAAAAGAAAACACATGATTCTTTTTTATATAACATATTTATATTTATGTATTATTGACTTTGAATTTAAATCATGTACCTTAAATTAACCCGTTTTTAAAAAATTTAATCTGTTATTCTAAGTTTAAAATTAATTTTGTTACAATATTTGACAAATGATTATTAAGTTTTATTATTTTGGTCATTGTTTTAGATGTTAAGGACCTTGATGTTAGAAAAAAAAAATGATTATACACTCAAGGTTAGAAATACTTTGGCTTTGAGGAAACTTGATGTCAAATTCCAAAATGAACAATACTCGATTGGGATGGTTTAACGGATGAGGAGATACTTTTAAATTAATTTCATTTTTTTTATATCTTAGCCTAAACAGATTTACCTTTATTACTTTTTTATTTTTGTTTTGTTTTGTTTTGTTGTACCTGCAGTCTACAAGGTAATAGCTGTGTATGGAAGATATATATTTTAGAATGTTTGAAAAAAGTTTTATGTGAATAAAAATGTTTTTTACAATAAATCATTTAGGGGCTGATGAATATTTAATATTTTTTCGGTTGTACAGGAAACTTTTTTTTTATTTTAAATAACATATGTAATCTAATTTTTCTTAATTATATTTTAAATTTATATATAATATATATAATTTAAATTGTTCAACCCGTGTATCACACGGGTACATAACCTAGTATACATGAAAACAAGAAAAAAAAAACGAAAGGTGAAGGAGATGCCTGCATAAGAACAAAAGTGAGGAAATATGGTGATTTGCGATGATCGAAGGCGGGAAAAGGTGGCATTAGTGAATGGAGGTGGTGAGTTGATGATATTCATATCGCTTGATTATAAATGTATTTACTTGTTTGCTAAATCCTTGCAAGGAGTTGCAACAGACTTTATAGGAATACAAATTACAAACTAGTAGTTAGTCAACAATTCAATTAATAAAACAATAAATGATGATAAAGCATCATTATACAATCTTAGAGCATCTTCGATGCTAGAAGTAGTGCATTTACCCAGAAAATCCTTCACAATATAGAAGAGAAGTTTGGTATGACTTTTTGTCAGAAAGCGGTGTTTGAATGCCTCAAAGGGGCACATGCTCGAGATTTCCTAACTGTCCTCTCGATCGATAAGCTTGGGCAACATATGTCAACTATCGAATACTGGGCCATCCTGAAGTACAGACTTATGTTCCCCATGTTCCCTGTTGACGAGTCGTGCCCGATTTGTAAGAAAGCTTGTTTGGATAAATTTGGGGAACACGCCCTACATTGTAAGGAAATGTCAAATACCGACATGACTTAGTCAGGGATGCCTTGTGGGATATTTTGCGGAAGGCTGGGATTTCAGCTAAGAAAGAAGCCCCGATTAATATTCTCTCGGACCCGCTAGACGGGCGGTCCACCTTACGGCCAGCAGATGTCCTTGTGTTCTGGTGGGCTCAAGGTAAGCATGCGTGTGTTGACCTCACTGGGGTGTCCCCTCTAGTGAGGCTTCGGGATTTAGGTTTCGTAGCATGTCAAGCAATCTTGAAAGTTGAATCAAAGAAAGTTGCTACACATGAAAACGCCTGCCTAGCAAACCAGCATGTCTTCGTACCCTTCGCTTTTGATGCCCCCAAAGCAATCCAGTTTCTAGATCGGGTGCAAAAGGTAACACATGGTAATTGCTCGTCAACCAGGGACCAAAGTTTTATTTTTAATAAAGTAGGTTTTGCTATCCAAAAGGGGTGGCGGCGCAGCTTGTTGTTTGCTTACCAGCCATCCACTTGTAATTTGTTGTGGGTTTGTTTTAATGAATATAAAATATAATTTAGACCTCTTTTTTTTTCTTTAACGTTAAACTAATCCAAACACCCCCTCACATCCCACTTTTATATAAAAGTATATTAAAAGTAAAAGAATGTTTGTATGTGTGGTGGCTTTTGGGCCCCACCAAACTCTGTTCATACAAGTCCAGAGTGGTAGACTAGAGGTGATAAAAAAAACCGGTTTGAGGACCAAAATCGGTGGAACTGAACCGGTTCCTACAGGAACAGATTTTTACCAAAACCGGTGCTAAGACCGAAAAAAACCGTAGGTTCCCCGACCGGTTCCTCTTCTCCACGAGAAAAACCGAACCGAACCGGTTTTAAACCAAACCGGTTTGGGAACCGGTTAAAAAAACCGGTATGAAAAACCGGTTTTTTTATTAAAAAAAATGAATTTTATATTTTAAAAAAATATATATAATAAAATTATACAAAAATGTTTCTACACATACAAATTTATACCCATACACCTTAAAAAATTATAAAAATCAATAAAAGGTGAATTTTATGTAAAAAAATAATATTTTGTGTTGGCCTTTTTTAAAAAGAGTGCGCGAAAAAAACCGATTAAGAACCGAAACAAAAAAAACCGAAACCGGTCTCTGAAACCGGTCTTACGAATCGACAAAACCGGTCCAAAACCGAACCGGTTTGGAACCGAAACCGGTTCGGCCAGAAACCGGTACTGTAGCGAACCGGTTTGGAACCGAAACCGGTTTGGCAAAAAAAACCGATTTGATTACCTCTATGGTAGACCAGACAATGAAAATGAATTCCGAAGCCAGTAGTAACGAATTCTTAATAACTGTAGAATCTAAACAATCTTCAGTTGACCAGATAAGTTAACCACTTTGACTTGGGCCAGAGCTGTGACACCCGACAAACTCAGGTTAGTAACATTGACTAGACTAGTAAGTCTACCTTAGCGAGTCATGCATATTACGTACTTCACTAGGTCAGTCGAGTCGTTACGATGATTCTGGGAATCATCGGGAGTCGTTACGATGATCCGCGGGATCATCGGGAGTCGGTCCATAACCATGTGTACAAGGATTGGTGATTCGTGGAATCACCGGGTTTAACGCACACACGCGAGTCTCGAGTCCCGGGAATTGGTGAACGGACGTAAACGTGTTAGTTATCATGCATTATATGTTTGTAATCATTATGTGACTTATCGGTATGAGAATACGTGTTTATATACGTTAAACTAGTGTTTAACGCGCCAAAAACCCAACCCGGAGTTCTATAGGCGATTAGGAACCAGGGGGTTGCCTAATCGCCAGTATATAGGCGATTAGGACTCCTAATCGCCTGATCAGCTTCCCTACTCGCCTGATCTGTTATGCACGAGTCAAAACACCTATAAATACAACCCTTGACTCCCCAAACACCCTTAGTGCAAACCTAACAGATCCTAAGCCTCCCACACACACCAAAACACTTCTGGAACTTGTTTTGCTTCAAAACTCACCATTCCCAAGCTAACACACCTTTCTTTGATAAAATCCAAGGTGTGTTCTTCATCCCAAACCTTTGTAATGTTATTGTTTTGGTTCCCCAAAAGTCCAGACCTTGTTTTGCTAAGTATATGTCTTTAAAAACCTTTGAAATGAGTTCTAAAACAAGTCTACACCATAATACTTGCTATATGTGAAGTATTTATGCATATGATGATTTTTGGTGATTATAACATGAATGTTTCTATGAAATTGATGTACTTCTGATGTGTAGGAGTTATTAGGATGATTATCTAAGGGTTTGAGCTATTGTTATAGTGTTTTGATGAAAGTATGCATTTTGACCCATTTGGGTGATTCTTGAAGAATTAGGATGTTATGATATGATTCATTGCTTGTTTGTTGTTAGGAATCACACTAGAATGATATTATAACATAGAGATGATGAATTACAAGTTGTAGGAGGTGTAATCTGGTCTTTACCATTTAAGGAAAGATTTCATAGTTAATGAAACCTAGTACTTTGCCATTTTTGAAAATAATCGCACCGAGGCCGTTAGAGCAGAGATAAATTGGGGGTTTTTGCTTGGAATGGGTTGGTAAATGGTTTAGGTTTGATATTGGGTGTTTTTACATGTTTCAGATCTGATTTGGAGGGTTTAACGCGCGAAAATGCGCGACAGCAGCACAAGGGGCGAATAGGGCTCTAATCGCCTGATGTATCAGGCGATTACAGCCTAATCACCTGATACATCAGGCGATTAGCCCCCTACTCGCCTGTTGACTTTCCCCTACTCACCAGTTGACTTTTCCTAATTGCATGTTAGTTTCCTAATCGCGTGTACTGCTGTCGTAAGCGTATTTTGACATCCCGGAACATGATTTGACACCTAGGAACATGATAGGAACCCCGGGATACGTCCAATGACTTGGTAACACGTGTTCGGACTTGTTTGTGTGTTAATTGAGCGTTATGCTAGACTAGGTGAACTCTTGCGTGTATTAAGTGTTTAATTGCATATGTTGCATGATGTCTTGTATTCGTCTAACACGTGAGATGTCGGGTCACCAATGGGATGTCGAGTCTTGTCTGGTATGGTCGGTTTAACAGTCAAAGGTGTTTTCAAACGTTTATGGTTATGGTCTGGACATTCGGGGGGCTAGATAACCTGCGGGTTATTAGTCCGGATACTTATACACATCTTATGATAGGTCGCCGCTATTTGGGGCTATCATAGCATAATTACTTAACTGTTTTCAAGTAACGCAATCCAAGGTGAGTGTCACAGCCCCACTTTTACCGTTTTGCTTTCGAGGGAGAAACATGCTACTTACTTATTTACTCATTAAAGGTCATGTTATACTATGGTTACTTCATGTACTATGCGGCTTTTATGGAAAGTCCCAAGGGGAAACCATGAATGTGCGGGGATGCACAACGGGGGAAATGTGGATAGATCTATTGGGCCTTACAAACCCCACCCGACGGCTGGGAGCCGGGCGGGTGCATATTGTCTCTAATACTTTGGGGGTTGCCGAGGCATCGGCAATCCCGTCTGTCTGGGCTGGCTTCAACACTTATACCGGTTTAGTAATGGGTTCCCAACCGCAGTAGTAGCAACACTTAACGTCTAGCTAACATTCTCATAACATAGTAGTAACAGATGTGATCTTTCCGAACTTACAACAACGCTTTTATAAAAGAAAACCTGTGAACTCACCAGCATTATATGTTGACATTTTTGGCATGTTTTCTCAGGTCGCTAAGGTAGCAGTTAATGGACTAGGCGCACGGAGTCTTGCACAGTGTCTAGAATTTTGAAGCATATTAAACAATGTTTTGTAAACTATAATATGTCTTTTGGTTGTAAACAAGAAATGCTTCCGCTGCTGGTTTACGGCTCAAAGCATGATGTTTTGGTTTTAATATATATGTATGCATGTTTTTCGTTTGTTTGTTGTGATCGTTGACTGGGATCTTGGTGTGTCATGCGCCTCGCGGTAAAACCCCACATGTGGGATTTGAGGGTGTGACATGAGCTACTTTCAACAATACCCAAAAACTGATTTAGCCTAAAAACGTCCCCACTTCTGGCCCGTTTCGTTGGCCTATTACGATCTTGTGGAGACTTAGACTGTGTTCTTCCTTTTCAACCCAGTCTTTTGAATTTTTTTTAAACCAGATTTTTCCCCACCTTTAATACTACCAAATGAATAACCAAAAAAATTCAAAGACGAGACTTGGGTTTGAGAAGAAAGCAAAAAAGATTTGCACCAACTTAACTTTTATAAACAAAGAGACTTGTACCAAAAGTCTCGAGTTCGATGGGCGGCTACTGGGATGATAATTCTGCTTATTTTCATAGGTTCATAAATGGAAGGAAGGCGTCCAATGCTATTCCTGGTCTAATGATTGATGGGGTTTGGATCGATAAACCGTCTTTGGTGAAACGGGAAGTCCTAAAGCACTTTAGGAGACACTTTTTCGAGAAACATAAATGTCGGCCTACTATCCTCTGCTCTAAGTTAAAAACTTTGGACCCCAGTTGTGTGGAGAAGATGATTGCCCCGTTCTCTAAAGAAGAAATAAAAGATGCGGTTTTAGCCTATGGGTCAGATAGAGCGCCTGGACCCGGCGGGTTCAATTTCAGGTTCGTGAAACATTTTTGGAGTTATATTGAGGAGGATTTCTTAAAGTTACTAGGGGAGTTTCATCAAACAGGTGTCATAAACAGGGGTTGTAGCACTTCATTCATAACTCTTATAGCTAAGTCCAAAACCCCGTTGGGGTTGAAGGACTATAGACCTATAAACTTGATTGGAGTCGTGAGCAAAACTATCTCGAAAGTTATTGCAGGTAGGATGAGTAAGGTTATCGGTTCGGTTATCTCTCATACGCAAACAACTTTTCTCAAGGACCGTTTTATCCTCGATGGGCCGCTTATTATCAATGAAGTCATTGGGTGGATAAAGAAAAAGGGGGAACAAGCTTTTATGCTAAAGATTGATTTTGAAAAGGCTTTTGACAATGTTAACTGGGGCTTTTTATTATCGATTCTTAGTCAAATGGGATTTCCACCTACATGGTGCCTTTAGGTTAAAGGCATTCTCGCCTCAGCTAGATCCTCAGTGTTAGTAAACGGCTCCCCTACCTTTGAGTTCCATTGTGAGAAAGGTGTGAGGCAAGGCGATCCCTTTTCCCCTTACTTATTCCTCATTGTCATGGAGGCTTTGTCCTCTATTCTCGACAAGGCGACCGAATTGGGCGAGTTTGAAGGGGTTCGTCTTCCCAAAGGTGGTCCTACTCTCTCACATTTATTTTATGCAAACGACGCTTTAATTATAGGGAAGTGGTCCAATGACAATATGATGAAGGTCTCTCGTTTGCTTAGAATATTTTATTTATGTTCCGGTTTGAGAATTAATATCCATAAGTCTTATCTTTATGGTATGGGAATTTCGGGTGAGAATTTAAATGCTTTGGCAGGGTCGCTTGGTTGCAAGGTCGGCGAATTCCCTTTCGAATATTTGGGAATAAAGGTTGGTGCAAATATGAACCGGGTCGCTCATTGGAACCCGGTTTTAGAAACCATTCAAAGCCGCTTATCATCCTAGAAAGCAAAATCTTAATCCATAGGAGGATGTTTAACTTTGGTTAAATCGGTCCTTTCTAGTCTCCCGATTTATTATCTTTCCTTATATAAGGCTCCGAAAACAGTGATTGATAAAATATAGAGTTTGAAGCGGACCTTTCTGTGGGCTGGTACTAGTGAAGACAAGAAGCTACACTGGGTGTCTTGGGATGTTGTTACATTACATAAAAGTGAAGGAGGGTTGGGTGTTGCTAAACTTCATAATGTTAATACGACCTTACTGTTAAAGTGGGCATGGCGTTTCAAACACAATCTGGAAGTCTTTGGAGGCACGTCATAGAGGTCATACAAGGTGGCAGAAATAAATGGCATTTCCTTCCATTGGATGCTGGAAATCATTGGTCTCCTTGATAGATCAGATTCACATAAACGGTAAAAAGGCCTCCTGGTTCGTTAGAGGTATTCCGGGCGATGGGAAGTCATTACGGTTCTGGAAGGATAGATGGTTTGGTGACAAACGGTTGATGGACAGATGACCGTTTCTTTTTGCGCTGGAATCCAACAAAAACTGCAGCATTTCTGATCGAGTTCGGGTTTCCGGGAATACTGTCTGCCTTGCAAAGGGCTGGAATAATTCTCAGACTTCAGTGGAAGGAATTTCTGAAATGCAAGATGTTAACTATGTTCTGTCTTTAATTAAGTTTGCAGGAAACAAAGATAGTAGGTGTTGGGATGACGAAGGCAATCGCACTTTTACGGTGTCCAATATTAAAAGACGGCTTCGTGAAGACAGAAACAACAATCGGAATCACTTGTTCAAATGGGAATCTTGGGTTCCCTTAAAGATAAATATTCTTATGTGGCGAATGGAAATGAATCGCATTCCTACCCGGTTAGATCTACAAAGAAGACAGGTCTCTATTCCTTCTGTTCGGTGTCCTTTATGTGAAGTGGTAGACGAAAACTGTGCTCACATTTTCATACATTGTGGTTTGGCTTTTGGTATTTGGATTTCTATTAAGAAATGGTGCAAAATTGAGCATGTGCTTGTGCTCACCTTGGAGGACCTGCTGCAAATTTCTAAAGATGTCCAAGGCTTGAAATGGGTTAAGAAGATAATTAGAGGCATTGTCATGACGATTTGTTGAGTGATTTGGATTGCACGAAACAAAAAGGTCTTCGACAACATTACTCCTAAAGTGGCCGATGTTGTAGCGTTAATCAAATATTTGTCTTATCTATGGCTCAAAAATCGGTCTAGGTTTAATTCCATTGTGTGGAAGGATTGGGTTGTTTGTCCTTTGTACATGTTGTAATTTTTGTTAGGCGGTCCTCGCTTTGAGGACTTGCTTTTTCTAATGAAGTTCACCGTTCAAAAAAAAAAAAACCAAAAAAATTATCTTTATCATTATTACTGTTGGATCAGTATGCTCTTTGTTTAAGTAAGAACTTGCTATCTTTGACACTTAAGTGTTTAGCAAGCTCTTGTATATCAGATTGTAAGCACAGCGGAATGTATAAGTTAAAGCAACACTTTTTATACTTAAGAGGAGTTATTACTCCCCCTTGATGATTGAAACTAACAATGACAAGTATTTATTATGAATCTAAGCAGTAAATGAGAATTAGATACTTAGACAGATTCACAATAAATACTGAAATGGAATAGAACAGTGAAAGTGTTTGAAGGATTTTTCTATTAAAATCAATGTCTAAAATAGAAGGTTGAAGCCTCCTATTTATAGACGTTTACATACATGTATCTTGCCCATAAAGCAAGTACAGAAACATCAGAAACAAGTTGCACAAGTTGCAACATTGAAACTAACAATTACAGCTAAAAGTAATAATAAACAATAAACTACTGATACAAAAGGCGGTGGAAAATATCTGATGCTAAGTGCTGATGAATGACAAACTACTGATGAGTAGTTTGTCTTCAGTACTTCTGAAGTGAACTTGTCTGGTTTGGACTTCAGAACTTCTGATGAAGTTTCTTCTTCAGCACTTCTCATATCTTCTCTTCAGCAGTTTCTTGTCTTCTCTTCAGTACTTCTATACTTAGCCAAAAATGACAGAAGTGAATTAGACTAAGGTTTCCAAAAGTGGTTTCACCAATCCTCTTTGTCCTAACAATTACTATTGCCATCCTTCCCCATAATAGATTGATCCTCATTAATGCCAATATTCAAATCATGATTACTTACCAAATTAACATTGCTTGCCGGATTGGCACCATCGGTCTCATCATTGTTTGCTGGCGAGATGTGTTCACCGGAATCCTGACAACCATCGTCATCAACCTTATCCTCCTCCATATTTTTTTCAACTCCCTCTGATCCACCTCCTCATCGTTTAGTTTTTTCGACTCTGACGTAACACCATCACCATCCTCCTCCTCTAAACAATCTGGTAACCAATCTCTCTGTTCCTCCTCTACACAAACTCTGATTGTCTTGTCTTGCCATTTAAGAGACATAGCTCTTTTGATCCGATTTCCTTCACCACTTTAGCAGAGATTTCTGTTGGTTGAACAACCGCCCCAATTCTACAACCGTTTGCATTAAACACCGGATTAATCGCAAGATTCAAGGGCACACCATATATTTTAATCCAAGCAATCCGTTCATACGCCAACATCCGACCTTTCCACACGTTAACTTTCACGAAAAATCCCTTCCAAATAGACTCATTTCCCACAAAAGACAAAGCTTTGTCGACACTGTCAAATAAGAGTGGAACCGACGTCCCTCCAACATACTTTATTTGAACCTGCCTGAGGTCCTTCTCTCGCAACCATCTCCTAAGCTTGATCAAACACTGAAAATCCCGAACCCTACCCACAATCGCTTTGTCATGCCATTGATTGAAAGCGTTAATATTAGGCGCCAACTCGATCAAATCAACGTTCTTTAAAGGAATATTTTTCATAAGAGTATCTCGAAACGATGTCCCAGAATCCTAATTAATGCCTTCAGAACTTATCGGATCCTTCATTACATTCTTTTGCTTATCGACTTCTTTCGGTTTTTCATTCTTGGGAACATGCTTATGAGCATTCTTATTGTTGACATTCACAAACTCCCCATCAACAAACTTGGCTATACTAACGAAGATTCTATTATCCCCGATCTTGATAGTCTTTTGGATTTGGTAGGCAAAAGTGGAAGGATCCCTGAATTGTGTTAACAGAGGTTTCTCCTCAATGTCAAAATCTGATTGAACTACTGAACTTCCTTCAAGTAGTACCATTTTGAAATCAGTTTTGACATTGTCCTCTGCTTTCTTTCTTTGAGTAGCAGGCCTTCTTGTTGACATACCAGAAGTTCTAACTACTGATCTTGAAGGATCAGCAGTTTGAAACTTCTCTGGATTTGCAGCCTTGGCAGCCTTGTATTTTCGATAAGTATCCATCAGTCTTTCTTCTTTCCATCTGGATACTGAGGCTTTTGAACCATAGCCATCTGCTACTAATTCATTTATCATTTGGGCTCTCTTGGCCTTTCCTTCTTTACTTGTGGCCAGTTTGTCTGCAATCAGTTGTGCCCTTCTTGTCAGCTCTTGCATAGAGAGTCCCTTGAGTGTGTAGGCTTTAGTCTTGCTGTTCTTTGTGATGTAAGACATCAGTTGTTGTCTTTTGTCTTCTTCAGCAACATAATCAATTTCAGCATGTCTTTCCAGTTCAGCTTGATAAGCCTGGAGCTTCTCTTCAAACTCTAAATCATCCCTTTGTTCCAGACTTTTCCAAATCTGGCCTTCCTTGGCTTTTTGTTGAACTGCCTTTAACCTCTGCTCAAGAAGTTCAGTAGATTGAGAGATTGGAGCAGGGGTTAGGACAGTCATGGTAGTGGTTGTTGTAGGCCTTAGAGGAGCAGAAGTTGGTTTGATTTGTTCAGTGGATCTGGAAGGTTTAGTTTGTTGAGGTTTGGAAGTGTTAACCTCTGCTGGGTTGACAACTGCTGATGGTTTGTCAACTACTGAAGGATTGTCTTCAGTATCTTCTGAGTCATCAGTACTTTGACCATCAGAGGTTTCTTTATTATGCCTTAGGGATTCTTCAGAGGTTTGGGTCTCATCTTCTTTTTCTGTGGCTTCAATATCTTCCACTGAGACACCAAACTGTTTGGCCATTGCTTCTTTTCTGGCCTGGTTTTTCTGATCTCTCTCTAGGATAGCAAGTCTTGCCTTTCTTCTGGCTTCAACTGTATCCATTGGTTCCTTCATCTTCTCCCTCTTTTTGGATTCATCAATAGTCTTCAGAGGTTTGATCTGATCTGTCAGATTGGCAATTTGTTTTTTGTTGAAGTCAATCTTGGTCTGCAGATCATTCATTTTTGTCTGAATCACCCCAAATTGGTTCTTGATGGACAGCTCAAATTTAGCTGTATAGGTTTGGAGGTGATTCTTGATGAGGGCATTCATCATATGATAAAGGTCACCACCTGGGCTGCATAGTTGGTTCATGTCTCTGCTTGAAGGCCCAGGGAATTGGGTAGGCATTTGATGTGAAGGGTGTGTTTTTAGGAGATCCTCATGTTGTACAGAGGATGCCACTCTAGGGGTTTTAGGGATTGAGTGGACTTTAACCTGTTCAGGGGTGACTAGCTTCTTGAGCTTGGATACCCCTGAAACAGGACCTTCATAAAGTGCCGTCAATTCAGTAGTTTTGGTTGTTGAATCATCATCCAAATTAATGGAATCATCTGAATCCCTGATGTTGTCCTCAATGAGGACTGTCTCAGTTAAATCATGAGATGAGCCCAACTCAGTTCTCTCATGAACCTCTTGTTCTTGGTTCTGAGGATTTCCTACCTCAGGCATTAAGCCTTCATCAGTAGTTGCCACATCTGAGGTCTTAGCTGTTTTACTTCTATCCTCAGATCCACCACTGGGTGGTAACTGAGTAGTAGCAGCCTCAGATGCCCCAAGAGTCTCTAAGATTGGGCTTAAAGACTCTGGTCCACCCTCATCTCTTGGGTTAGGGCTAGTGATGTCCACATCCATGTCTGATTCTGTGGTTATGTCCCCTGTTTGTTGTGGTTGTAGGGGACTGACATTATCAGATGGGACTTTCTCTTTTAGCCCAGAGAGAAGTTTGGCAATCTCTATTGCCTCTGGTTCAGAAATTTGAGGGGTTGGTTCAGAAGTTTGGGCAATATGTGAAATAGGTTGGTCAGCAGTTTCAAAAGAAGTGTGAGTTACAACAGTTTTTCTAAGTCTTTTTCTTTTGAATGAGATTGTTATGGGTGCTCTTGGTGGGGTTTGAGATGGATGAGACTGAGAGGGTGTTTCAGTCTCACCTATTTGAAGAGCAGATTGCTCATGAGCATGTTCAGGCATCTCAACCTCCTGAACCGCTTTTCTTTTGGGTTGGTGGGTTTTTGTCTTTGTTGGCTTGGGCTTTTTGGCTTTTGGTGGTGTGAGTTTGGAAGATGTGGGCTTCAGGGGGACTTGTTGTTGTTCTCCCTGATCATCTTCTGGCCAGGTAGCCGGTTTGTTATGCCTAGAGTATGCTTGTGAGGTTAATGGATTTAAAGTTGAAACTTTTCCCACAAGCACCTCATTACCCAGTTCCCCTATTATGCATTGCATAATGAACCTTGGGTATAACAAAAACTTTTTCTTGGTATTATTATGATGTAACACCAACTCATTGAAAAATAATTTTGATGCCCTGAATTTGGTTTCATTCACTATGGAATGAAATATTGGTTGAAAAGTAGAGGGCATCTGGTCATAAGACCCTGTCTTTGGACTCAAACACATAATAATATAATGAAACAAAAGCTTGTATTTTGGTTCAAAATATTTTTTGAAGATAGTAGCATGGGAGAGAGTACCTTGATAACCACACTCTGTCATGGTTAAGTGAATATCAGAATTAGCAACTTGATCAGGGGCAGCTACATCATTCAGGCCCGGTCTTGTTGCCAGTGTGGCCGGTGTGATGGTCAGTGGTTTCCCTTTTATTCTTGAGTTGAGGGAAATAATTTCATCATCAGCCGTCACCGTCTCAGCATTAGCCCAGAACTCATTTAGAGTTTCAGTATGAATTGGTGGGTCGATTGTGAGAGCAGTAAAATATTGGGATTTTACGACAAGATCAATGATCTCATCGTATTGGGACCAGCCTTCTTGTTTTTCAAGAAAGGCCCTTTGATTGTGTCCCTGTTTTAGAACGAGAGCCATGTGGTTTGGGTTTTGATCGAACAATTGATTTGCAGGTTTAGGTTTTTGAGAGAGAAGGAGGGAATTTTTGAGTTTGAAAGGATAAGTGTTGAAAAAAGATATTTATCAGAAGTTTTTAACCGCTTGAATCTTCTTTATTAGAAGTTTTTTTTTTAAACCGCCTCGGTTAAAAATCTCTTTATCAGAAGTTTTAAACCGACTAGGTCAAAACCTCTGATGATGGGAAAAGTCAGATTTGCCCTTTTTGACTAAACTGCTGATGAAGGATTATTTCATCAGTAGTTCCCATTTCCTCTTCAGTAGTTTTAAAAGCTGATGAGAAATGTTATAAATACTTTTATTCATAACTTCTGAAGGTTATTTGATCAGAAGTTATACACTTTTCAGAAATTATCCCCATACTGATGTTTTGTTCATCAGTAGTTTCTCTCTTTTCAGAAGTTTTGTTTCAGACTTTTTGTCTTTTTGTAAGTGAAAAATGAAAAATATGTGCAGAATAATAAAATAAACACTTACAAATTTAGCATCCCAAGCATGGATACTAACTTCTGAAATGTTGATGTGTCAAGGGGTTTTGTGAAGATGTCAGCTATTTGATTAGCTGTTGCTACATGCTTCACCTCAATCTTGCCTTTTTCATAGCAATCTCTTATGAAATGGTACCTGATCTCAATATGTTTGGTTTTTGAGAACTGTACCGGATTTTGAATGATGCTAATGGCAGATTTGCTGTCTACAAACAAAGGTGTCTTGGTTTCTTTGATTCCATAATCAAGAAGTTGATATTGGAGCCATTGTATCTGTGATGTACAACTTGCAGCTGCAATGTATTCAGCTTCAGCAGTTGAAGTTGCAACAGATGTTTGCTTCTTTGATTGCCATGACACTAGACAGTTACCCAAGAATTGACAACCACCAGATGTTGACTTTCTTGTCATCTTACACCCTGCATAGTCACTATCTGAAAAAGCTGATAACTTGGTATTGCTTGAAGCAGGATACCAAATTCCAAGTGTTGGAGTTCCTTTCAGATATCTGAAAATTCTTTTGACTGCTATAAGGTGTGATTCCCTTGGTGCTGATTGATATCTAGCACAGACACATGTTGAAAACATAATATCTGGTCTAGAAGCAGTTAGATATAAAAGGGAACCTATCATGCATCTGTACATGGTTTGATCAACCTGTTTTCCTTGATCATCAGGTTCAACTTGTGTGATTGGTGTCATGGGAGTGGAACATGATTTACAGTCTTTTAAAGAAAATTTGTTTAATAATTCTTTAACATATTTTGATTGATGTATAAAAGTTCCATTTGTTTGTTGCTTGATCTGCAGTCCCAGAAAGTACTGCAGTTCTCCCATGGTACTCATCTCAAATTTTGATTGCATGAGTTTCTTAAAATCATCACACAGTTTTGTGTTTGTTGAACCAAAAATGATATCATCAACATAAATTTGAACAAGTAGGACATGATTTCCAACATGTTTAATGAAAAGAGTTTTATCAATGGCACCTCTTGTAAAGTTATTTTTGAGTAAAAAGGTGGAGAGTGTATCATACCAGGCTCTTGGAGCCTGTTTGAGCCCATAAAGAGCTTTGTCCAGTCTGTATACCCACTCAGGATGAGAAGGATCCTCAAACCCAGGCGGATGACAGACATACACCTCCTCATTTATCTTTCCATACAAAAATGCACTTTTTACATCCATTTGATAAACTTTAATTTTGTTGGAAATGGCATAGGCCAGAAATAACCTGATGGCCTCAAGCCTTGCAACTGGAGCAAAGGTTTCATCATAGTCAATTCCCTCTTCTTGAGAGTACCCTTGAACTACCAGTCTTGCCTTGTTCTTGATTATCATACCAGCTTCATCTTGTTTGTTCCTGAAAACCCATCTTGTGCCAATTGGTTGCTTGTTTGGAGGTAAGGGACAGATTTCCCAGACCTGTTGCTTGTTGAACTGAAGCAGTTCATCTTGCATAGCTTGCACCCAATTATTGTCTTTGAGGGCTTCCTGGTATTTCTTTGGTTCCAACTGTGAGATAAAGGCTGAAAATAGGCAAAAGTTGGAGAGCTGGTTTCTGGTAAGAACACCTGAAGCTATATCACCCATGATTTGATCAAGTGGATGATCTCTGTGTTCAATCAGTTGTTGTAAACCACTGACAGGTGTAGGTGGCTCATGTTCTTCAAACAAACTACTGAGGTCTATAATATCTGGTTCAGATGTTCCTTGATCTTCAGTAGTTGGATCTACTGAACCAGAAGTTTGAGTTTGTTCCTCAGTACTTGTTTGATCAGAAGTTTGGGGAACTTCTGATGATTTTGAAGTTGACTTGATAACTGTTTGAGGAGTCCATGGTGTAGGATCCTCATCATCAAACCTTTTGTCACCATAATAAGTAGGTTTTGATGAAGTAACAGCCTTCTCAGGTCCAAAATGGAAGTTGTCAAGGTCAAAAAGTTCAGCAGGATGTGCTGGAATAAGCGTGTGTTTTGACTCATTGAACTTGACATTCAATGTTTCTTCTACTATCTTGGTGTGAGAATTAAAAACCTTGTAGGCTTTTCTAGTTGAAGAGTAACCAAGAAAGTAACCTGAGTCAACTTTGGCAGCAAACTTTGAAATAGATTCCTTGATGTTCAAGATGAAACATTGACACCCAAAAGCCTTGAAAAAGGAGATAAGGGGCTTCATGCCATGAAGAACTTCATAGGCAGTCTTGGAGTGTCTCTTGACCACAAGAACTCTATTCTGAACATAACATGATGTGTTAACTGCTTCTGCCCAAAAGTACAAGGGCAGTCCAGAATCAGCTAACATTGTTCTTGCTCCCTCTATTAAGGTTCTGTTCTTCCTTTCTACTACACCATTTTGTTCAGGAGTTATGGGAACACTGTATTGTCTAATAATCCCTTTAGACAAACAGAATTCATCCAGAGTTTTGTTCCTGAACTCTATCCCATTATCACTTCTAATGGTTTTGACAGGTAGAGAATATTGTTTCTCCACTTGTAGAATGAAGAACTTGATGATTTCAGCAGCCTCATCCTTGGAAAATAAGAAGAATACCCATGTGAATCTTGAGTAGTCATCAATGATGACTAAGCAGTACTTCTTCTTACCAAGGCTCATAATCTTGACAGGTCCAAATAAGTCCATATGGAGTAGTTGAAGACATTCAGTTGTTTTTGATTCTTCAATAGACTTATAGGAGGACTTATGATGTTTTCCCTTTAAACAGGATACACAGTGTTCTTGACACTGGTATACTTTCAAAGGTAAACCTCTGACCAAGCCCATTTTTGTGACTTTATTTATGGTTTTAAAGTTCACATGGCCAAGTCTCCTGTGCCAGAGATCAGTTTCTGAAGTTGATGCCCTTGAGAAGAAACAGGCAGTGTTGTTCAATACTTTGTCTTTCTCAATGTCCACTGCATAGACATTGCCACATCTTTTGGCAATCAGCAAAGTATGATCTTCAATGATCTTCTCTATCAACTTCTGGCCTTCTGGTGAGATGATCTTGCATGCTGTCTTTGTGAAAAAGGAAGAATATCCTTTATCACACATTTGTGACACACTCAGCAAGTTGTATTCAAGGTTTTCCACCAGATTGACCTTGTCAAACTGTATTTTGCCAGAGGAGACATTGCCATGTCCTAGCACATATCCCTTAGCATTGTTCCCAAAGGATACAGATCCTTCTCTTTGGCTGATAAAATTGTTTATCAGGTATCTGCATCCAGTCATGTGCATAGAGCCTCCACTATCAACATACCATATGCTGTTTAAGCCCCTGGAAACTCTCTGCACACAATAACAAATTAGTTAGATTTAGGAACCCAAGTCTGTTTGGCTTTGGGTTTGTTCTTGAGAACAGTTACAGTTTGTTCTTGACCAGGTTGAGAAATCCATGTCTTTTTGGCAATGGATTTTTCATTAAGAACCATGGTGGTATCCTTTTCAAGACCACCATCAACCTTGGTCATCAGTAGTTGTACCAAATTCATTAGTTTTTGAATCTCAGCAGTTTGTGAAACTGCTGATGATTCAGGTCTAACTACTGACAAAGAATTTTGAGAAAAAGATTTTAGTTGAGATTTTATCTTTTTCTGAGAAAAGGTGTTTTCAGGTTGTTGTTTCTTGGGATTAAAGGTTCTTTCATAATCATTTCTGATTTGATTTCCCACAACCTGTTGTTTAATTTTATGATTGAACAGAATTCCTTTTCTGTATCTACAAAACTCTGTTTTGTGGTTGAACAGACCACAAATTTCACACTCTTTTGCCTTTTGTTTTTGATCTAAAGGCAAATTTCTGACATTAGTGTAAAGATTTTGCTCATCAGTAGTTTTCAGGGTCTCAACTCCTGATGTAGATGAAACTACTGATGGCTTGTTGTCAGATTTTGTTAATACTTCTGAAGTACTTTCTTTGAAAATACCAGGATTTCTGTTTAGAAAGTTTTCATGGAAAGATGTGCAGTCTTTCCCTTCAGAAGTTTCATTTGAAACAATTTTTCTCCCATCTTCAGTAGTTTTGGGTGAGAAATCTGTTGGTGTTTCAACATGATGGTACCCTATGCCAAACTTAACATTTGAAGCACTCTGTTTGTTTAGCAATAGCTGGTACCCCTTACAAGAATCCACCCATTTTTCACAACTGATCTTGGTGTCAGCAAGTTCTTTTCTGACATTTCCAAGATCTTCTATCATCATTTTAATTTGTGCTTGGGTTTCAATAGCTGAGTTAGTTAATTTAGAGGCTTCTTTTGTTTTAGCAGTAAGTTTTCTCTCTAAATCACACTTCATCTGAGTGTATTTTCTTTCTAAATCATTGGCTTTTCCTTGTAAGTGTACATTTGTCTCTCTTATGAGAGCAAAAGATTCTTTGCACGAATTTGAACAAAGTTTTGTCAAAGACTCTTTTGATACCTGTGACAATGCAGATTTTGAAGTACAGCCTTCAAATGCCATTAAGGCAAAGTTCTTTCTGCCATTGTCTGGTTCTCCCCAGTTGATGTCAAACATCTTGTTGTCTGCATCAGGATTGCACTCTGTGGTGTCAAAAGGAAGACTGCTCCAGTCAACATACCCTGAGGTGAAAAGACTTTGTTGAGAGGGTTGTTGAGGCTGTGGAGGTTGTTGAGCAGCTGGAAAGGGAGGGATTGATTGTTGGCTCTGCATCTGTTGAACAGGCATTTGAACATATTGTACTTGTGGCATGTATTGCTGTTGAGGAGCTTGTGCCTGTACAAAATGAGCACTCCCTTGAGTTCCATTATTCCTATTATAATTGGGGTTAAAGTTATTTCCAGATTGTGATTGGTTAAAGCTAGAGTTTCTACACTCTCTAGCAAAGTGTCCCAACTTCTGACACTTGTGACATCTCAGTTTAGATTTGTCAAAACCAATTTTTGTATTACTGGTCAATCCTGGAAATTTCCTTCCTGACCTTTTATAAAACTTGTTAGTTTTAATGCTTAGCATGGCCAGTTGGTGTAAAATGTCCATTTCTTCTAAGTCATCACTGCTAAAGTTTTTCAAATCATCCATGATAAAACATAGATTATCAGCAGTTTGACTTTGGTCATCATTGTCATAACCTGGGAAAGATCTTTCTGATGAGATCCCAGTTGTTATGTCAATGTTGTCATAAGATCCAAAACTATTTGAACAAGTTGGTGAGTCTTGTCCCAAAAGTGCTGTACTACCTGGTAGGTAGTCATCAGCAGTTTTACCAGATGATTGCAATTTCTTCTTTTGATCAATTTCTCTCTCAAAAGTAAGTAATCTCCCATGGAGTTTTGTAAGAGTGAGGGAGCCAAAATCTGGTGAGGATCTTAAAACAATGGAGTATGTTTCCCATTTGTCTGGTAAAGACCTTAAAAATCTATGTAGCATAGATACTATTGTATAGGTCTGACCATTTAACTTTAGCTCAGATATTAATGAGGAGAATCTTTCAAATTGTTGAGTTAAAGTTTCCCCATTAATGTGAGCAAATGTCTCATATTGTTGAGCTAAGATCTCTCTGGTGTTGGCAATCACCTCTTCAGTTCCTCCAAACTGTTCTTTAAGACAATCCCAGAGTTCTTTGGCACTTTCACAATGTAAAAGGCCAGAGTATATCTCATTTGGGAGAGCCATTGCCAACATAGAGAATGCTTTTGCATCTAGCTCAAGTTTTAGGAAATCATCATCTGTATAGTCTTTTGGTTCTTTAGGAACCTCAACTTTAGTTTCAAGATTTATGTTTACTGGTTTGTGAGGACCATATATCACAGATCTCCAACAACCTGTGTTAGTCTGTGACAAGGTATGTGCCATTCTCTTTTGCCATATGTTGTATTCATTTCTTACAAGCATGGCAGGTTTAGTAGCAGAACCAGTATTATGTGGATCCATTTTAAAGAGTATTGATTTGTCAGATGACTCTTTTAAGTGATGGATGTTGATAAAAAGTGAACTTTTGATC
Organism: Ambrosia trifida; assembly: GCA_028751855.1. Lineage (NCBI taxonomy): Eukaryota > Viridiplantae > Streptophyta > Magnoliopsida > Asterales > Asteraceae > Ambrosia > Ambrosia trifida. The sequence continues at coordinate 29,005,107 of CM054133.1, read as the reverse complement.
TTTTATTGAGTATCAATAAGAGCTTTGTGTCTGATTCTCAATTTGTTAGATTGATATGTGATCAGATAAACCAACGCTCTGATACCAATTGTTGGATCAGTATGCTCTTTGTTTAAGTAAGAACTTGCTATCTTTGACACTTAAGTGTTTAGCAAGCTCTTGTATATCAGATTGTAAGCACAGCGGAATGTATAAGTTAAAGCAACACTTTTTATACTTAAGAGGAGTTATTACTCCCCCTTGATGATTGAAACTAACAATGACAAGTATTTATTATGAATCTAAGCAGTAAATGAGAATTAGATACTTAGACAGATTCACAATAAATACTGAAATGGAATAGAACAGTGAAAGTGTTTGAAGGATTTTTCTATTAAAATCAATGTCTAAAATAGAAGGTTGAAGCCTCCTATTTATAGACGTTTACATACATGTATCTTGCCCATAAAGCAAGTACAGAAACATCAGAAACAAGTTGCACAAGTTGCAACATTGAAACTAACAATTACAGCTAAAAGTAATAATAAACAATAAACTACTGATACAAAAGGCGGTGGAAAATATCTGATGCTAAGTGCTGATGAATGACAAACTACTGATGAGTAGTTTGTCTTCAGTACTTCTGAAGTGAACTTGTCTGGTTTGGACTTCAGAACTTCTGATGAAGTTTCTTCTTCAGCACTTCTCATATCTTCTCTTCAGCAGTTTCTTGTCTTCTCTTCAGTACTTCTATACTTAGCCAAAAATGACAGAAGTGAATTAGACTAAGGTTTCCAAAAGTGGTTTCACCAATCCTCTTTGTCCTAACAATTACTATTGCCATCCTTCCCCATAATAGATTGATCCTCATTAATGCCAATATTCAAATCATGATTACTTACCAAATTAACATTGCTTGCCGGATTGGCACCATCGGTCTCATCATTGTTTGCTGGCGAGATGTGTTCACCGGAATCCTGACAACCATCGTCATCAACCTTATCCTCCTCCATATTTTTTTCAACTCCCTCTGATCCACCTCCTCATCGTTTAGTTTTTTCGACTCTGACGTAACACCATCACCATCCTCCTCCTCTAAACAATCTGGTAACCAATCTCTCTGTTCCTCCTCTACACAAACTCTGATTGTCTTGTCTTGCCATTTAAGAGACATAGCTCTTTTGATCCGATTTCCTTCACCACTTTAGCAGAGATTTCTGTTGGTTAAACAACCGCCCCAATTCTACAACCGTTTGCATTAAACACCGGATTAATCGCAAGATTCAAGGGCACACCATATATTTTAATCCAAGCAATCCGTTCATACGCCAACATCCGACCTTTCCACACGTTAACTTTCACGAAAAATCCCTTCCAAATAGACTCATTTCCCACAAAAGACAAAGCTTTGTCGACACTGTCAAATAAGAGTGGAACCGACGTCCCTCCAACATACTTTATTTGAACCTGCCTGAGGTCCTTCTCTCGCAACCATCTCCTAAGCTTGATCAAACACTGAAAATCCCGAACCCTACCCACAATCGCTTTGTCATGCCATTGATTGAAAGCGTTAATATTAGGCGCCAACTCGATCAAATCAACGTTCTTTAAAGGAATATTTTTCATAAGAGTATCTCGAAACGATGTCCCAGAATCCTAATTAATGCCTTCAGAACTTATCGGATCCTTCATTACATTCTTTTGCTTATCGACTTCTTTCGGTTTTTCATTCTTGGGAACATGCTTATGAGCATTCTTATTGTTGACATTCACAAACTCCCCATCAACAAACTTGGCTATACTAACGAAGATTCTATTATCCCCGATCTTGATATTCCGTAATTTAGATTCAAACTCAAACTTATCGGTCACCTTTGCAAACGTAACAAAGGCGAATCTTTGTCCCATCTTGTTTCTTTTCCTTGCCACATAAATACCTTGTATATCCCCATGCATCTCAATAAACCACCTTAATTAATCCCCGGAGTACCTCTCCGGAATGTTAGCCACATAAAACTTCGTATGATCCAAACGTTTGGGGTTATCCTCATGCTGATTCTTGTTTCCTTTTGTTCTTGCCGGCACTGTAACACCCCAATCTGAAATTTTATTAATATTATTATTATTATTAATTACAAAAGTAAAATAAAGAAAAGTGACGGATGTCACAGGCACCTCCTGCCAATCTTCGCCGTTAGGGTTTGTTTTCATAGATAGATAGATAGATAGATAGATAGATAGATAGATAGATAGATAGATAGATAGATAGATAGATAGATAGATAGATAGATAGATAGATAGATAGATAGATAGATAGATAGATAGATAGATAGATAGATAGATAGATAGATAGATAGATAGATAGATAGATAGATAGATAGATAGATAGATAGATAGATAGATAGATAGATAGATAGATAGATAGATAGATAGATAGATAGATAGATAGATAGATAGATAGATAGATAGATAGATAGATAGATAGATAGATAGATAGATAGATAGATAGATAGATAGATAGATAGATAGATAGATAGATAGATAGATAGATAGATAGATAGATAGATAGATAGATAGATAGATAGATAGATAGATAGATAGATAGATAGATAGATAGATAGATAGATAGATAGATAGATAGATAGATAGATAGATAGATAGATAGATAGATAGATAGATAGATAGATAGATAGATAGATAGATAGATAGATAGATAGATAGATAGATAGATAGATAGATAGATAGATAGATAGATAGATAGATAGATAGATAGATAGATAGATAGATAGATAGATAGATAGATAGATAGATAGATAGATAGATAGATAGATAGATAGATAGATAGATAGATAGATAGATAGATAGATAGATAGATAGATAGATAGATAGATAGATAGATAGATAGATAGATAGATAGATAGATAGATAGATAGATAGATAGATAGATAGATATAGGGTATGTTTGGCAATGAGCTTTTAATACAAAAACTCCTACTCAATAAAAAAAACTTTGTTTTGTTGAAGGAGTTTGAAACTTTTAGGTTGGGAGAAAAAAATCTATATTGAAACGCTACTAGTACTAGCATTTTAGAAAAAGCTCCTTCAACAAAACAAAGTAAAAAAATTCTATATTGAAACGCTACTAGTACTAGCGTTTTAGAAAAAGCTCATACTAGCTACAAGCTTTTAATGAGTAAATGACACAAATACCTATTCTATCATAGAAAAAAAAACATGCATACAAGCTTTTAGTTAATGTCCATTCTAGTCATTTAATACATTTTATTAAAAGCTTCAGCCACCCATCACCAGCTAGTTTTGCCAAACATACTCATAGATTCTAGCAATTTACTAAGTAATTATATATGATATTTATATTTTGTTACAAGTTTTAAATTGATTAAACATTGTTCAACATCGTGTTCATATATATAGTTATTGGTTATATATTTTGTCATTTAATTTATACATATATCAACATATAGGAGAGTTTAAATGAGAAACGGGAGAAGCGGGGGCTATGGATGAAAATTAGGCATCTATTATCGAATATGGAAGGGTGGTGGATTGTCTTTGGGGATTTTAATGCAGTCCGTCATCGGGATGAACGAAAAAATTCCGGTTTTGACAATGTTTGTGCTAGAGATTTTAACGAGTTCTTAGAAGAGGCTGGGTTGAGGGAGTACCAATTGAAAGGTAGGCAATATACGTGTTTAACGGTTCGCAAAGGGGTGTGCAAGATGAGTAGAATTGATAGATTCTTCGTCTGTGATAATGTGTTTAATAAATGGCCGAATGTGTGTGTTAGAGCGTTGAAAAAAGACCTTTCGGATCATTCTCCGGTAGTTTTTTCCGTGGTTGACTATAATTTTGGAGCCAAACCTTTTCGGTGGTTCGATTCTTGGTTGGACAAACCGGGATGCGTTGATGTGATAACTAAAGTTTTTGATGATTGGTGCGATCAAGGGCCGCCGGATATAAATTTGTTGAACAAGTTGAATAGAATTCGGGAGGGGTTGGTGTCATGGTGTAAACAGTGGAAGTCGATGGAAAAGGAAACTGAAAGCGAATTGCTTAAAGACAAGGGGAACTTAGAGGTTATTATGGAACAGAGGGATTTGAACGAGGAAGAATTGTGGGTTTGGTCGGAATGCAATAAGAGTTTGGAAGAAATTCGGTTAAGTAGGGTGCACGATTTGAAACAGAAATCTCGTGTCAAGTGGACAGCCTTGGGGGACGAAAATTCAAGTTATTTTCACGGCATTATCAACGGGATAAAAGCTAAAAATGGGATTCCGGGTTTGACTATTAATGGTGAATGGGTCTCTAAGCCAACGTTGGTCAAAAAAGAGATTTTGAGATTTTTTAGAAACCATTTTAAAGAAGACCTGCATTCGCGGCCAGAATTGTGTTGTCCCGGATTAAATGTGTTAAGCGATTCGGAAGGCATTTCGTTGATTGCCCCCTTTTCTAGACAGGAGATTAAAGAAGCGACGTTCGAGTGTGGTTCTAACAAAGCCCCGGGTCCCGACGGTTTTAATTTTTTCTTCATGAAGCGCTTTTGGAGTTTTTTTGGAAGAAGACTTCGTTCGTATTCTGTCTGAGTTCCACGAGACTGGGTATATCAATCCGGGTTTTGCTGCTTCTGTTATTACTTTGATTCCCAAGGCTAGAACGCCTTTGGGTCTCAAAGATTATCGTCCTATCACTCTTGTCGGTATGGTGAGCAAGATTATTTCTAAAATTCTTGCTAATCGTATCAAAAGGGTTATGGGTAAGGTTATTTCAGACTCTCAGTATGCTTTCTTATCAGATCGCTTTATTCTTGACGGGTCGTTGGTGTAACATCGCGAATTTCCCCTAATTTTTTTTTTTGATAAAAAGAATGTATTGTTTTAAACAATATATGTTTTAAATACCTTAAACTAATGATTATTTGTATCTCGACACTTTTGTACGTTTTAAAAATATTTCGAGTCACTTTCGGGCTTATATAATCATATTATGAATTTAGAATAATATAGTTTTAGGGAAATAATTGCCAGAAAAAGATTTGTGTGGACCGGGACTCGAACCCGCGTCCACATCCAACCAACACACAGTGACAACCAACTGAGCCAACTATCATCTTGTGTCCTAGTCTTAGTCCTAGTCAAAGTCTTAGTCAAACAGTCAAAGTCTTAGTCAAATAGTCAATTCATCATAAAACCTTACTTTATGGTGTTGACCAATTTTAATGGCTAATTGAATCCAAAACTAGTATAAAAACCCACCTATGACCCATTATACTTTGCACCTCTAAATCGATTGTTTCAATCCGATTAAACTTTCCCTCATACCTTTCTTCTATAGTCTATTACTTCTACAATTGAAGCTTTGATTATAAGCTCTTGTAATTGGCAACTTTGGGGCAACACATATTCTATTTTCACGAGACATAACACCTTGCTAAGGTGAGTTTACATAGCCCCTTTTCTCTATTTTCACTATTTTTGGGGTGAAACATGTTTAAACATTTTATACTATCATTTACTCATATTTACTTGTGATTGAAGTACATCATCATTCTATCATTTGACTGTAACAAAAAGACACAGTACAATCATTAACAATGATCAAGCCGCCTGTTTAGATTATAGCGCTATAGGTCTGACAAACCCATCCCCCCGCATTAATTCTGGGATGATCGATAACAACAACAACATTTAACTAACTTGCGAGTTAGTCATCAGTCGACACAAGGTTTGGTTGTACAAAGACGCATTGTTACATGTCAGTCTCATACTCTACCATTATACAACAGTGATTGTTGTACAAACTATTGTTATCAAAAACCTATGTATTCTCACCAACTTTTGTTGACCCAAAATATTTTCAAACTTAACATGTTTCAGGTTCTACTTGCTTGAAGATTTGAATTAATGCTTGAAGATGTGTGCATAGTATTATTCATTTTGATGTACGAATTTTTGTAGAACAATTGTATGCAATTTATTTAAATCATTTAAGGAAATTTATTATTCACCATGAGCTACTGAACAATCATCAATACGTGACATCCCGATGTTTCCGCCATTGGTTGGGGTGTTACAGATTGGTATCAGAGCCATGGTTATAGGGAATTAGGTTATTAGAAAAAAAAATAATCTAGTCTATAACCATAGGATTTTAACCAGTACTTGCTCCTTTTACTTGCAACCTTACTTGTTTCTATTCTCTATCCTACTTATTATCCTTACTTTAGTCCCTACAAGAAGAGTGCTCTCCAACACAAGATCTACTCTTAGACTAATAGGACAAATCCTCAGGTTTAGCCTGAACCACCTTGAAGATCTCGTTGAAGTTTTAGATTTTAATAACGAACACGTGCAATCTGGAAGGGTGAACGCCTGTATTCTGAGTTTTCTGTCTGGGACTGGCATTGTGCATAAATCCCAATCAGACGAGGGACCCGGATGCCTACCTGGGAATTCTCGGGATGAGTGTTCACTTATAGGCTAAAGCATGTCTTCACTATGTTATTAGAATCTAGAAGTTTTGATAAGTCAACGTTTTCGTTTATTCATTTTAATTAATGAATAAATGATTACACTCACTTTCCTTAAACTAAGCTCTAAAATCTCAAAATTTTACAGCTTAAATCAATCTCATTTCATAACCATCTATGGATTTCACAATCACACTTCACCTTACCATCTTAGCCACTTTTTAAATATTCAACACCCTACCCAAATCATATTATTTCATTTCTCCACATGTTACTTATTTTTTTTTTTAAAAAAAAACTACAACCTCATACCTTAGCACAAACTAAAGATTTCTAAATCTTGTTGTATTTTCATTACCTAGTAACTTTACAAAGTACATTTTTTTTTTGTCAAAAGATGTCCTCGAACTTAAATTCAATTGTTTATTTATTGACGTAACAATCGATTTTCTATATAATGCTTTAAACTATTAAAAATCACTAATAGAACCTTGATCTTCAAAACCTAATGTCATGTTTGAAATCTCCAACTAACGGGAGTATTTTAATCAAAGCCTACTTAGCTTGTACTATTTAACAACTTTTGCTTTATGTACAAAACCAATTTTGAAAATAATTTTTTTTTCAATAGGAATAATATTTAGTCTCTAGATTCTCCATCGACACTCACTTATTTTCAACTTGTTCAAATTTTTACAATATTTGGCACATACCGCAATCATGTTTTCTTATACACTTGATTATACCTTTGATCCGAACCCCAAAATTTACACTGCTACATAATCTCCTTACTATAAAATAAACTCTTTATCAACTATCTTCACATTCACTATCTCTCACAACCTTGATTCTGCTTCAAGATTTTTCATCATCCTCTCAAGAACTAAATTCATATCCTTCACCTTCTCAATCATGAACTAGTTACCCATGATAACCAAACTATTGAAACTTGGTTGTGTGTTGCATCAAACTTAATCCTTAGTTATACACGAGGATTCGATTATCTACCATATTTAAACATTTGATACTAGAAATCATGGAATATAAACTATTTGCTATAGACACACCTAGAGTCATTAACCTTGTCTAGGACAACACTATTACAACTCGCATGCTATGCTTGATACTTGATTGTTTATATGTACAGATTATCAATTTGCAATTTATGTGTGAAATAATTGGTACACTTAATCAAACAACTGGTAGAGGATGAAGTACTTGCTCAACAGTTAGTTGAGTACCAAATAACCTACTCAACGATTGGTAGAGGTCATCATGCCTGCTCAACAGTCGGTAGAGGCCCTACAACCTGCTCAACGACTGGTAGAGGCTATCGCACCTGCTCAACAATCGGTAGAGGTTCTTACTCACTGACTGGTAGAAGTCTTTTTCCTACTCAACAGTTGGACTCATTTTTGGATACATTGTAAACGATTCAATCACAAGGTTATTTTGCATTACTTACATGTGTGTTTAGAGTCTTAGAATGACACAAAACCCTAATGTAAGGTAAATTGGTGATTGCGGTCCGGAACGTAATCATGAATTTACAGGTACGTTAAGGTAGTGTGAAATTCTAATATGGTTTTAGTAGTTCATTTGGTTTTCATATAGCCAATCAATTCATGCATTTCTTATAAGATTCCTAAAACATAAGTTTAGTATTTTGCTAGATTCTTATGCTTCTTGCTACTTCAGACGAACCTAATCCAATCCTTAAAACTCACATCTCATATCCAAATTATTCGAAACAAATTATTCTATTACCTATAAATTCATGTCGTGCCTTAACCCAAACCACAGCTGCCTTAATTCCTACCTAATCAACCTCAAACCTGTGTTTTTAAATAAACTTCGGGACGAAGTTCCTAAAAGTAGGGGAGACTGTAACATCGCGAATTTCCCCTAATTTTTTTTTTGATAAAAAGAATGTATTGTTTTAAACAATATATGTTTTAAATACCTTAAACTAATGATTATTTGTATCTCGACACTTTTGTACGTTTTAAAAATATTTCGAGTCACTTTCGGGCTTATATAATCATATTATGAATTTAGAATAATATAGTTTTAGGGAAATAATTGCCAGAAAAAGATTTGTGTGGACCGGGACTCGAACCCGCGTCCACATCCAACCAACACACAGTGACAACCAACTGAGCCAACTATCATCTTGTGTCCTAGTCTTAGTCCTAGTCAAAGTCTTAGTCAAACAGTCAAAGTCTTAGTCAAATAGTCAATTCATCATAAAACCTTACTTTATGGTGTTGACCAATTTTAATGGCTAATTGAATCCAAAACTAGTATAAAAACCCACCTATGACCCATTATACTTTGCACCTCTAAATCGATTGTTTCAATCCGATTAAACTTTCCCTCATACCTTTCTTCTATAGTCTATTACTTCTACAATTGAAGCTTTGATTATAAGCTCTTGTAATTGGCAACTTTGGGGCAACACATATTCTATTTTCACGAGACATAACACCTTGCTAAGGTGAGTTTACATAGCCCCTTTTCTCTATTTTCACTATTTTTGGGGTGAAACATGTTTAAACATTTTATACTATCATTTACTCATATTTACTTGTGATTGAAGTACATCATCATTCTATCATTTGACTGTAACAAAAAGACACAGTACAATCATTAACAATGATCAAGCCGCCTGTTTAGATTATAGCGCTATAGGTCTGACAAACCCATCCCCCCGCATTAATTCTGGGATGATCGATAACAACAACAACATTTAACTAACTTGCGAGTTAGTCATCAGTCGACACAAGGTTTGGTTGTACAAAGACGCATTGTTACATGTCAGTCTCATACTCTACCATTATACAACAGTGATTGTTGTACAAACTATTGTTATCAAAAACCTATGTATTCTCACCAACTTTTGTTGACCCAAAATATTTTCAAACTTAACATGTTTCAGGTTCTACTTGCTTGAAGATTTGAATTAATGCTTGAAGATGTGTGCATAGTATTATTCATTTTGATGTACGAATTTTTGTAGAACAATTGTATGCAATTTATTTAAATCATTTAAGGAAATTTATTATTCACCATGAGCTACTGAACAATCATCAATACGTGACATCCCGATGTTTCCGCCATTGGTTGGGGTGTTACAGTTGGTTATTAATGAGTTGATTAATTGGTTAAAGCGTAGGAGAAAAAAGGTTATTCTGTTAAAGATTGATTTCGAGAAGGCCTACGATAATGTTAATTGGAATTTTTTATTGTCCATTCTTCTTCAAATGGGTTTTCCTCAAACTTGGTGCAATTGGATAAAAGGTATTCTTGTATCTTCCAGAGCAGCGGTGTTAGTCAATGGCTCCCCTACGTTTGATTTTAAGTGTGAGAAGGGTTTACGTCAAGGCGATCCCATATCTCCTTTTCTCTTCCTTATTGTTATGGAGGCTCTTTCTTGTATTATCAAGAAGGCTAGGGAGACTAATGATTTTAAAGGTATTCGGTTCGCGGATAGTGAGGAGGATGTTACTCATCTCTTTTATGCGGATGATGCTCTTATTTTGGGGGAGTGGTCTAAAGAAAATCTCCAAATGACGGCGAGAATTCTTCGAATTTTTCACATTGTCTCGGGCCTTCGCATTAATATTGCTAAATCTAATCTTTTTGGGGTTGGTACTAAAGATATAGAGGTTGATGGGATGATGGAAGTTTTGGGGTGTAGGGGGGGAGCATTTCCTTTTGTGTATCTTGGTATTAAAGTGGGCACAAACATGGCTCGGGTTTGTAATTGGAGTCCGGTGATGGAGGTTATTAAAAATAGACTTGCTTCGTGGAATGCGAGATGTTTGTCTATTGGAGGGCGTCTTATTCTTATTAAGTCGGTGCTTGAAAGTTTACCGTTACACTACTTTTCGATTTACAAAGCTCCTAAAACGGTGATCGATAATATTGAAGCTATTATGAGGCGTTTCTTATGGTCGGGATCTAGCAACGATAGAAAAATTCCATGGATCGCGTGGGATGTTATTACCACTTCAAAGAAGGATGGTGGGCTTGGGTTTCTAAACTCCAAGTGGCGAATGAGGCCCTCCTTTTGAAGTGGATTTGGCGATTTAAAAAGGACGGGAATAGTTTGTGGAAAAGAATCATTAGGGGCTGCCACGGTTCGTCACGTCCGTGGTCCCATCTGCCGTGTTTGTCTTCGGCTAGAGGAGCTTGGAAAACTGTTGTGAAGCTCGACGAAAAAAGATTAACAAATGGGAATTCGCTCCATAATTATTTCAAGGCCTCGGTTGGTAATGGTGCTGTCATTGCTTTTTGGGGTGACATTTGGCTCCGGGATACTCCTCTTCGGTTGGTTTATCCAAACCTTTTCAGATTAGAGACAAACAAGTGGGTTTCGATTCAAGATAGGCTGAAGATGGTAAATGATTCATTAACGGTTTCTTGGGAATGGAGAAATGAGCCGTCTTCGAATGAAGCTATTGCTGAGTTATTCTTGCTGCTAGGGGAGTTATTTGAGTTTAGATTGGGCGAGGGGAGGGATGAGTGGACTTGGACAACGGATAGTAGTGGTATGTTTTCTGTTCGGTCTGCAAAACAATTATTATACGGCGATACTCCGTCTGTTAATGGGCCCAGCGTCGATTGGAAGAATTGGACTCCCCTCAAATGTAAAATTCTGGTCTGGAGAGCAGTTAGGAATCGCTTGCCTACTCGCTTGGAGCTGTCCAGACGAGGTATGCAGCTGCAGAACATGGATTGCCCTCTCTGTCAGGAGGACACGGAAACGGCTCTCCATCTATTTACTGGATGCATCTTTTTTATGGAGATATGGAGCAGGATCTCTTCTTGGTGCCGATTAAGCCCGTTTTACGCTTTCGATGTTCAGGATGTTATGAGTTATGTGGATTCGCAAAGGCTGCCCAATTCTAAAAAGCGAATCCTGAACGATATTGTTTTCACAACACTATGGAGTATTTGGATGGAAAGAAACAACCGAGTTTTTTCCGACAGACGTCAAAGACCGGCTGAGCTTACGGAGAATATTAAGGCGACTGCGTTTTTTTGGTTCCGACATAGAACTAGATGTAAACAAGTTAATTGGATTTTATGGTGTAAAACCCCTTGGATTGTTTGTAAGTCGTTTGGTTGCCTCAGAGTCCTCTCTTTGAGGACTTTTGGGGCTTGTTGAATGATAGTTATTTTTCAAAAAAAAAAAAAAACTTGAAAGAAGAAAAAAAACAAATATTAACCAATAGAAATAGTTCATAAATTAATTGTATTTAATGTAACCCCCTATAGTTCAATAAATAATACTCATAATCAATTTTTAAGTTATATACTTTCAAAGCAAACCTAATTAAAGTGAAGGAGAATTTCGATATGTGTAGGATATGCGTAGGATGAACTTATATATGTGTAGGATAAATATGATAATCTCGATATGTGTAGGATAAACATATGATAATTTTCGTTATATATAGGATGAATTTTGATATGTGTATGACAAATTTTGATAATGTGTAGAATAAAGTGTAGGGCTAATTAATTGGAGAGATAACAATTAATGTAAAAAGAGTTAAATTATTTAATGTTTATTATTATGTCATTTGTTCTTTTTGTTCTCATATTAAGTTTCTTCTCATTTGATATATACACGCATATATTTGTAGTATCTAAGTCTTGCGAATATAATAATAGTAAAATGAAAAAAAATCTACTCATAAATCAGGTTGCCACGTCTTTTATCATTATTTTTTTGAACAATCAATAAACAGATGTTCCGACTACCTGGAGTACCCACCAATTGATTACAAAAGTACCTCATACGTCCCTGGGTGAAGACACGTCTTAGATGCCCACCCACAAATTATGTTGGATAGCTAAAACCCACCAAACCACCAGTTCTCAGGAAAACCTGTTAGTTACTCTCATTACAATGTCAGAGATGATACCATCATACCATGTTCATAGGTTATCTAATTTATTACAAACGTACGATATGTGAGAATTTATTGATGTATTAATTAGAAATTTATTTGTGTGTTTTTTTTTTAAATTAACTTTCATTCCACATCTCAGACGGGCCTCAAAGCGATGGCCGCCGAAACAAAAAATTACACCATATATACATGAGATATAATTCAATCTTTCCACTCTATCGTCCTAAACTTCAACCTATTTTGTAACAAAAAACCACAAACTTTTGATATTGTAAATCACGTATCTAGCAGATATCAATGGCTATTATTTATAGTATACCAGTTTTTTGAACGGCCAACGAAATTAAACTCGAGCACTCTCAGAACATGACCCTTCATCAATTAGGTACTCCGAGGGTACCTGAGACATCCACCAGCTATTCCCGGGAAAACTCGGTAACCCACCCGCCTGTAGGCATGACAACGAATTACCGGTAAAATTCATTTGGCTCAAGAATTAAACCCGTATACAAAAGTCTTCTATCATTGCTTATCAATGTATTTACCGTTGCAATGCAATGCTATTGGTTTATAGTATACTTTTAGTTTGATGTTAAAAAGATACTAGGTTATGTACCCGTGTGATACACGGGTTGAACAATTTAAATTATATATATTATATATAAATTTAAAATATAATTAAGAAAAATTAGATTACATATTTTATTTAAAATAAAAAAAGTTGCCTTTACATCCGAAAAAATATTAAATATTCATCAGCCTCTAAATGATTTATTGTAAAAAAACATTTTTATTCACATAAAACTTTTTTCAAACATTCCAAAATATATCTTCCATACCGTGGCTATTACCTTATAAGACTGCAGGTACAACAAAACAAAAACAAAAAGTAATAAAGGTAAATCTGTTTAGGCTAGGATATAAAAAAATTGAAATTAATTTAAAGGTATCTCTTCATCCGTTAACCATCCCAATCGAGTATTGTTAATTTTGGAATTTGACATCAAGTTTATTCCAAAGCCAAAGTATTTCTAACCTTGAGTGTATAATCATTTTTTTCTAACATCTAGGTCCTTAAACATAATGACATTTATTGGTTCAATTTTACTGTATTATAAAAAATATGTGTGAATTAATAGCATGGAAATAAAGATTGAAACGAATTAGTAATGAAAAGACTGTTTAGATATTGCATTTCTATATTGAAGTAACTTGAAAAAACAAAGTCAATGAAGATTTCAAATAATGATTTTCATATATAAAATGTATTTTATATATGAAGGTATTATAATACGAAAATAGCCAAATATATTTAGTTTTGTATTAAATCAAATATTTAATTAATGTGAATTGATTTGTTTTATTTTGTTTGTTCAGAATATTGTAAGAAATATAGTTTTATACTTAGAGTGAAAAACCAAATATTAAAAAACACGTTTTTAAGGTACCCGATTTAAATTTAATAACACATAAATACTCTATCTTAAAAAAATAAATATATTTTAATAAAGATTACTTTTGTTAGTTCATAAAAATTTTCAAATTATGTCTAATAATTTATTTCTAATTTTGAATTATGATATAATTATATTAATTGATTTACAAAAAACATAGAATATATTTTATTTATTTGTTTTGAAAAACATGAAAGTCTCACAAAAAAACTTGACTGTTTAAATTTATAATATGATTTTGTAAATCAATTATTATAGTTAAATTTGAATTTATTGTATTATATTAAATAATAAAATAAGAGAATTCATGAGGGAGTATCATGTGTCTCTCATGTGTTTTCTTTTATTATATAGTGTAGATGTAGATGTAGATATAGATTAGAAAATTAATGAAGTTCAATTTTCAAAAAAAAAAAAAAAAAAAAAATTAATATCCGAGTAGGAATTTGTCGACTTTCCATTCTTGACTAGAAAATCTTACAATACTGTATTTAATGTTTTCAAATTTTATGTGCCCTTACTAAAAAATCTTACATTTAACATTTTCAAATTTGATGTGTAAATTAATTTAGGGTGCAAGTCTTTAGGTAGACCATGTGTCAAAACGCTTCAATAACAAGAGGTTATCTTGATTCAAAATAGTGGAGGAGATGAAGTACAACACGTTCTTATGTGTCAAAACTAGAGCTAAATGTCATATTCGTATGAGTATTTTAGTTTCTTAAACTTTCCAATGTAATAGGATGTGGTGTGGTGATAGAACTTTGATGATGTCATTAAGTGTTTTGAACTTTAACTTATAACTTTTCTAAATAGTTAATAAGTTAAAAAAAGTGTTTGAGAAAAAGAAAATGACTGTTTGTTTTAACTTTTTGTTTACCTATGATAAGTTGTTTTAGAAAAGTAAGGAAGGAGTGACTTTTTGATCTTCCTTATAATTTATTGTGAAAATTTACCCAACATACCCCTTGTGACCAATAACAACTTATTTAACTTTTTAAATAATGTCTCTTTTTGTCATGTTACATAAATAAGTTAAGCCAAACATTTTTTACAAAACAACTTATTAACTTATCATCACATAAGCTAACCCAAACATTTTTTTTTTTAAAAGTCATTTTTAAAAAGTTATAAGTTAATAAGTCGTTTTAACAAAACGTTCTTTTGGACTCAAATAAGTTTATCCAAACATGCCCTAAAATTTTAATTGGGATTTCACCCTACGGCATTATGGAACAGGAAACCAAATCGTTCTATAAATATAAAATAACAAAGATGGTTAAAGAGTTGCAACAAATTGATTATAAACTTTGTTAAAATATCAAAGGCCCATATGATAAATCGGCAATGCCACCTAAACAAAAATATTTCCTAAAGATGGCTCTTATTTTAGCGAACAATATTGGTTAAGGTTTAAGTCATGTGACACAAATCCATAGTAGGGTACTAGGGTAGATTCAAAAGCACACCGACAATAAGTGCAACACATATATTTTTGTCGAAGGTTAGGCCTTTTTAATCTGCGTATCTTAATTTCTTCGTGTCATTTAAAAATATCCTATCGGCGTTTTTTTTTTATTTTTTGACCCAAAACGCTTTAATACATGTATGTTACCTTGTGTATTTAAAAAAAATAAAAAATTTTAGATGGTTTTTACAAGGGTTTTCTTAGTTTTCTTAACTTAATAGGGTTTTCAGTTTATACTTTCCATTTATATATATACATATATATAGGCTAATTATAATCTGAAAACCCTATTAGTTAATGAAACTCAAGAAACCCAAATGTGTGGCTTAGATATTGCCACATCCAATATTTTTTCACAAACCTTAAAGGGCATTTTTGGTATTGAAATTGTTTTTTTATCTCTTTCCTCGTACACTTCTTATCATCTGATGTCTTCTTTTTTTAAATCAAAATAATATATCTCTTATCACAATTACTCTACTTTCTCTCTCTAAATTTGATCTACGCATATCCATTTTACAGATCTTCAAAGGGTTTTTAAAGCCTTAATATCAAAACGCTAATCATGATTTCCCCTTCAAATCTTTAATATAAGATTCATCCTTTGTTATTTTAACTTTATTTGTTTTAAGTTTGAATACCCCTACATACTTCTTGTAAATTTGAATTGTTTTTTATCATTGGTTTGTGGACATCAAAAGATTTTTCGACAAAGGTATGTTTTAAGTTTTTTTTTCTTCTAAACTTGGTATTTTAACTTTATTTATATTGTTTTTATCATTTCATAAGGCTAGAGGCCATTAATGTCGTTTTTCCGATGAGGACAGTCATGGCCGTCGTTGTAACGAGGGTGACATTATGCCGGGTCCAGTCTGGTTGCACTTCCAGATCTAGTGAAAGCAGGCAATGGTACGACGTGGTATTTTAGTGTTCAAGATCTAGATCTAGATCTGGGTTTCGATGATATATATATATACATATATATGGGGGAAGATAAATTGAAAAACCCTCTTGAGTTAAAGAAACTATAGAAACTCTACCTTATCCATTTATTTATGATGATCAATGGCTATTGTAATTTGTGCATTTTATTGTTTTATTTAATGTCCATAAAGTAAGAATAAAGTAACATAAGGGTAGAATGGTCAAGACCACCATGTACAGAAACATCAAATCAATTGTTTCTCAATCTACTCACTTTGCTTTTCTCTGTCTCCTAATCTTTCTCTCACCTCTCTCCATCATCTCTCTTTATTTCTCAACCTATGTCACATTTAATATTTTTTATTTTTATTTCTCTCTCCTCTCTTTTTATTTCTCAAACTTAATACATGTTATAATGTTAAATTAGCCCGTATACTTTACATGTTACCTAGTGCATAATCTGTGTAATTTACAATGTTACATGGTCCCAACTTAAATTTTGATACATGTTACAATGATACATAGTCCGTATAATTTACAATGTTACATAGGCCGTATAATTTACATGTTACATAGTAATACTTGAATCTTGATACATGTAACAATGTTACAGTCTATATAATTTACAATGTTACCCAGTACTTAGTCCATATAATTTACAATGTCATATGGTCCGTTCTAGTTTACATGTTACATAATCCCTACATAAATCTTGTTTTTTTAGTATAGGATGAAAACTACCAAATGACCCAAAACATAGACACTAAATCCATTTTTTTTTGTCAGCATACCTTTTTAGTTTTTTTGGAAGGTGTACTTCAGCGGTGAAACCAATCGATAGACAACCCCTCAACCCGAGTTCGAATCACTACCCACGCACCGGTGTCCACTTTGAAGTTATCTCAAACCGTTACAGGGAATTTTTTCGTGGTGTGTAGGATTCGAACTCAAGACCAAGCCCGGGCGGGAACCCTCCAAAGAGGTAAACCCTCCCACCTCTCCCCAACTGGGCTGGAGGTCATTGGCAGCATACCTTTTTAGTTAATAGATAAAAAATAAACAAAGGGGATTTAAAATAAATATAAAAATAACATAAATAAAATGAGTTAAACAAAAAAAATGTAAAAGCATTAAAGGATATGGATCGGATGAGCATATTTAAAAAATGAACCACCAAAAACACACGAAGGTTTGCTTGACATCCATTTTTTTTTTTGTCAGCATACCTTTTTAGTTAATAGATAAAAAAATAAACAAAAGGGTTTAAAATAAATATAAAAACAACTTGAATAAAATGAGTTAAACAAAAAAAAAGATGTAAAACTAACACTTGGTTCACACACCTGTTGTGAATGTTATGTAACAATAAAGCACAATTGGATAACAAGATAAAAAACCCACGACACACAACAACTCCCTAACCGCCGCCACAACTACAAAACCTATACCCGCACACTCCTTGTGACGGTGACTTTGGTGTTGAGAGAGAAACGAGCCAACATCACCAAAACCGTTGACTCACGACCACACACCACCGCTCAGATCCACAGATCTAACTATCAAACGAGTCGGATCTGATAAAATGTTGTCGGAATCTACCTCAACCACAATGAACACACGTGTTTTAAAAAAGGGGGTTCATTTAACCAATGTTGTAGGGAACCAATGGTGACCGATATCATCTCAATTTTGATCTTGAACGACCTTATAATTCCACACCATTTGACCTTGTACACCATGTCGCCAATTAACCTTAAAGAAGCTTGAACCAGCTAATACAAAAATGGATGTTCTCTTTTAGGTGAAAGAAGATAGATTTATGGTTTTATGAGAAAAAAAAAAGGATGAAGGTTTAGACTTTAGAGAGAATTCAGATTAAGAAGAAATAGAGATGAGAGAGGAAATAAGAGAGATAGTGTTTTATTCTTGCTTTTTCACTTTATGTCAGGGGAATAACAATGGATAGAAAGATAAAAAATACAAGTTGCCTAAATTACCCTTTAAAATATCTTTAATAAGGTTGACGTGGACACATAAGAACCATGAAATGAGTTTCTAAAGGTTTTTTAACTGGAAAGGGTTTTCTATTTATAATTCCCCTATATATATATATATATATAGAGAGAGAGAGAGAGAGACTATTGTACAAAGTCTCCTTAAAATACAAAGTGTAAGAAGGCATCCTGACCCTCCATTGTGTTTTAATCAAGATCATCTGCATTTAATTTCCCACGAGTGTTTTAAGGAGGCAGTTAACAACATGAGGGTAAATTAGACAAATTGCCACTATAATAATTTGAATTTTTTTTTAATAATAGCGCCCAATTCATCTCTCATTTATGGAAGGTTACTTAATCATAATCAAAAGGAATTCACAAAATTAGAAACACACACAAAAATCAAAACCTCTATAAAACAAAAAACAGAGCATCAAAGAGAACGAAGCAAATAACAGTCGATCAAACAAGGATTATGGCTCCAAAACGCAAATCAAGTAAGTAAATGTTCATATTATGATTTTCATTTTGCTCGTATAACAAAACAATCAACTGATAAAAACCCTACAAAAAACGTAACAGACGAAGGAAGGGAAAGAAGAAGCAAAATGAATAATGACAGGCCATCGAAGGGGACCATTACAGGTATGTTTTAGATCATGTGTATGAAATTATTGAAGGTGTTTTTTGATGATTAGAAAGATGAACATTTGGATCTGATAATGTTTTTTATGGAATTATAAAAGGCGTTTTAGATGTTATGATAAAGGCGTTTTATCTGATTATTGATGCATGAGATGATTTGATGATTTATGTGTTTTAAAGTAGGACAAATGTGATTATAAAAGGTTTTTATAAGTTTATGAAGGCGTTTTAGGTATATTACAGACGGATATGATGTTTTAGGTTATTCATTGTTTGAAAATTTGGGCGAATGTGATCATAAAGGCGTTTTAAGTAATTATGAATGTGTTTTACTAGTTTTACTGATGATTATGATGTTTTGGTGATCTATAGTGGTAGATGCGTTTTGAAGTTTTAGTAGAGGCGTTTTATGAATTTATTGATGCATTAGATGATTTTTGTGTTTGAAAGTTGGACGAATGTTACTGATGGATATGATTAAATAGGCGTTTTAGTTAATTATGAATTCGTTTTACTAATGTTACTGATGAATAAGATGTTACTGATGAACAAACGATACGGCCATGATCCAAAGAAGGTGGGTGTTGATACAAATAGACAAAATGAAAACTTGACTAAAAAACATGTACGTACTACATTTCGATAAAACGCATTTTGTCACACCCTCAAAATCCACTTGCGGAGTTTTACCGCGAGGCGCATGACAAACCAGGATCCAAACCAACGATCACAATAAACAAGTCTAAATGAATATAAATGCAATTTCAAAACATAGTTTAAAATCCCCGTTTACAGCGGAAGCTTATTCAAAACAATTATTCAATAATAAACCAATGTTCAACGTTTGTAAAATCATGCAAATCTAGCTAGACGCCGTGCAGACGCGTGCGCCCTAGTTCCACTGTGCTACCTTAGCGACCTGAGAAAACATGTAAAAGTTTACGTCAGCACAAAAATGCTGGTGAGTTTACAGGTTTTGTATCCAAGTACCAAGTCAACCTGTCCATACTATAACAAATCGAAAACCAGTGTACGCTAGCTAGGCGTATGTTCTGTTACTACCACGATTGGAAAACCATTACTAACTCGAATACCAGATGTTGTGCCCGAAAAGTACCAGTTGTTCCTGTTGTTCCTGTTTGAGACAATATGCACTCGCCCGGCCCTCCAAGCCGACGAGCGGGGTTGGTCACTCCCAATAGCGCTATTCACATTTCCCCGTTGTGCAAACCCGCACATTCATGGTTCCCCCGGGACTTCCAAAGATCATGTAGTACACAATAGAAACCCATAGTATGACAGTAGTTACCAAATAATCGTTTTAACACATGTTTTCTCCCCCGAAAGTATAAAACCAGTTTAAAAGAGGGGCCGTAAACTCACCTTAAGTTGCGTTACTCCTTAACCCGAGTAAACTCAGCTGCTATGCTAGTCCCGTAAGCGGCGACCTAACATATGACAGTTACAAGTACTTAGACTAATAACCCGCAGGTTAATTAGTCCCTAGATGTCCAGACCATAACCAAGTTCATTTGAAAACATCGTGACTGTTTAACCGACCCAAAGTACAAGACTCGACATCCCATTGGTGACCCGAGACTTCCCGTGTTATGTTTACGCTCTCAAACATGCAATCATGCAATCACACCTAACATACGTTAACGCACACCAAGTTATAGCACATAGTTCACGTATCACCGAATTACATCCAAACATATGTTACCAAGTTATTAGATATGTTACGAGGTTCCTAGCATGTTACTACATGTCAAATCGGGTCTCGGAATGCTAATTTACACTTACAGCAGCAGTACACGCGATTAGGAAAAGTAAACTAGCATTTAGGACTGATTGCATATAAAAACTAGCAATCAGGGCTGATTGCATATAAAAACTAGCAATCAGGGCTGATTGCATATAAGTTCATGTGATTAGGGCTGATTGCATATAAGTTCATGTGATTAGGGCTGATTGCATATAAGTTCATGTGATTAGGGCTGATTGCATATAAGTTCATGTGATTAGGGCTGATTGCATATAAGTTCATGTGATTAGGGCTGATTGCATATAAGTTCATGCGATTAGGGCTGATCGCATGTAAGTTCATGCGATTGGGCCCTGATTGCATGTAAAACTGGCGATTAGCAATCCTAATCGCCTGTAACCTTGCTGTTCCAGTTTTTCGCGCGTTTAACGCTCCAAATCAGATCCAGAACGTGTGTAACTACCCAATATCATCCCAAACACTATCCTAAACATGTTTCAACCAAAACCCTTCGTTTTGCCTCGTATTATCAGCCCTGCATGCAATCACGTAATCCAAACACCATTCACATAGCATGCAATCATCATACTAACATGCATAACAATAACCCTAATAATCAATTACTCAGATATCATCATCATAACATTAATATTATTCTGATTTAACCTAGTAACATGTTAATCCATCATTATGAATCATAAAAACCCTAGCTTTCTAATCATAAACACCCATAACACATGTATACTAGTTAGAATCCGATTAACAACCCTTACTAACGATTTTTAGAAAGCTTTTTCGTTTTAGAACAGGTCTGGACCATTAGGGATTGATTAAAAACGTTTATAAAGATTCATGGATGGAAACCAAACCTTAGAATTGTGAAAGAATGAAGGATTATGCTTGAATCCTTGTGTTTTGATCAAAAATCGCGTTCCAGAGGTTGTGTGTGTGTTGGGGCAGGTTATGGGACGACTAGGGTTTGTATAATGAAGTTTATGAGGTCAAGTATGGTATTTATAGTCGTTTTTAGTCGTCCAGCACGTAACATGCGATTATGCAGCTTTACACGCGATCAGGAAGCCTAATCGCATGTAAGTTCATGCGATTGGGGCCTAATCGCATGAACAGTCATGCGATCAGTCCCCCTACTCGCCCCATATGAGCCTACTCGCCTCCCTTATGGGTGATTAGGCTTGCCTAATCGCCTATAGGGGCTGGTTTCTTGCGTTTTGTGCGTTAAACCCCGTTTTAACATATGTTAACACATATTCACATACCGACAAGTCACATAATGATTGTAAACACATAACACATGTAAATACACATATTCACCCTCGTTCACCAATTCCCGGGACTCGAGACTCGTATGTTCCGTATGCCCTGACGATCCTACAAATCGTCACCGTTTGTACACTTGGTTAAGGACCGACATCTAATGAACCTCTAGACCAACATCCAATGATCCTCTAGACTAAACCGATAGTTCCCGAACCATAACCCGACTTAACTAACCCAGTTAAGTACAATATACGCGTGACTCGCTAAGGTAGACTTTCATCTAGACAACGTTGTTAACCAGAATTTGCCGGGTGTCACATCATCCCCACGTTAAAAGGAATCTCGCCCCGAGATTCATTCAGCTGCAGAAGAGACATATCTCGACTCGAATGCTTCCTTAGGAAAGAGGTGAGGATATTTAGACTTCATCTGATCCTCCCGTTCCCACGTATACTCCGGTCCCCGGCTCGAGTTCCACCGAACCTTAACGATACGAATCTTGCTGTGACGTAGGCTACGAATCTTGTAATCAAGGATCTCCACAGGTTCTTCCACAATCCGAAGACGATCATCAACCTTGATCTCTTCTAGTGGAACGATGAGAGACTCGTCAGCCAGACACTTCTTCAAGTTTGACACATGGAAGACGTTATGTACGTTACCGAGCTCCGTCGGTAAATCAAGACGATATGCCACCGGCCCAATCCGTTCCAGGATCGTAAATGGGCCGACATACCGCGGATTGAGTTTGCCACGCTTCCCAAAGCGTATGACGCCCTTCCACGGTGAGACTTTTAGAAGTACTTTGTCATTGACTTGGAATTCCAATGGTTTGCGACGCTGATCGGCATAACTCTTTTGCCGGTCCCGTGCCGCTGCCAACCGGTTACGAATCTGTACGATCTTTTCCGAAGTTTCGTACACTAGTTCAGGCCCAGTGAGTTGACTCTCACCCACTTCAGCCCAACAAAGAGGAGAACGGCATTTCCGTCCGTACAGTGCTTCGAACGGAGCCGCCTTGATGCTCGTGTGATAACTGTTATTGTACGAGAATTCTACTAACGGTAGATGAGCTTCCCAACCCTTGCCAAAATCGATCACACATGCCCGCAGCATGTCTTCTAAAGTTTGAATCGTACGTTCACTCTGACCGTCAGTCTGTGGATGATAAGCTGTACTCATGTCTAGTTGGGTACCCAAAGCCTTGTGCAAAGACTTCCAGAAGTGAGAAGTAAAATGGGAGTCACGATCCGAGATAATAGAAACTGGCACCCCGTGTTTAGAAACAACTTCCTTCAAGTAAAGACGAGCCAAACGATCCATGGTGTCGGTCTCCTTAATAGCAAGAAAATGGGCTGATTTCGTCAACCGATCGACAATCACCCATATCTTGTCATTCCTGCTTGGTGATTTAGGAAGTTGTGTGACAAAATCCATAGTAATCCGTTCCCATTTCCATTCCGGAATTTCAGGTTGTTGCAAGAGACCCGACGGTTTCTGGTATTCCACCTTGACCTTAGCACAGGTCAAGCATTTGCTCACGTATGAGGCTATATCCGACCTCATGTTTGGCCACCAGTAAAGCACCTTCAGATCTTGGTACATCTTATCCGAACCAGGATGAATAGAATACCGGGACTTATGAGCCTCATCAAGGACAAGCTCCCGTAGTCCCCCGAATAAAGGAACCCATATGCGTTCTGCGAAGTAGTGCAGGCCATCAGGCCTTCTCTCGAGGTGCTTGTCGGCACCGTGCATAGTTTCAGCTTTAAGGTTTTCCTCCTTCAAAGCTTCTAACTGGGCAGAACGGAGTTGATCAGGTAAGGATGAATGAATGGTGAGCTGCAATGCCCGAACGCGACGAGGTTTAGTTGATTCCTTCCTGCTCAAGGCGTCTGCTACAACATTCGCCTTGCCAGGATGGTACTTTATGGCACAATCATAGTCGTTCAAAAGTTCAATCCAACGACGCTGCCGTATGTTCAAATGTTGTTGGTCGAAAATATGTTGGAGACTCTTGTGATCGGTGTAGATGGTGCATTTGGTACCGTACAAGTAATGTCTCCAAATTTTCAACGCGAATACCACGTCACCCAACTCCAAGTCATGGGTGGTGTAGTTCTTCTCGCGTTGCATCAACACACAACCGAGACCATGAATAGAAGCATCACAGTAAACAACGAAATCATCAGGGCCTTCAGGTAAGGACAAAATAGGAGCAGAACAAAGTTTAGACTTTAGTTCCTCAAACGCTGACTCTTGTGATTCACCCCAGTCGAATTTCCTATCCTTCTGAGTGAGAGTGGTCAGGGGTTGAGCGATCTTCGAGAACCCCTGAATGAAACGACGATAGTAGCCCGCAAGGCCTAGGAATTGCCGCACCTCAGTTGGCGTCTTTGGTGCTCCCCAGTCCTTGATTGCTTCGATCTTAGCTGGATCGACATGAATTCCTAGTTCATTAACCACATGTCCTAGGAACTGAACTTCGCGTAACCAAAAGTCACACTTTGAGAACTTGGCGTAAAGTTGTTCCCGTCGCAAGAGTTCCAAAACTAACCGCAGATGTTCCTCGTGTTCGGTCTTGTTCTTAGAGTAGATCAGAATGTCATCAATAAACACAATGACGAATTTGTCAAGATATGGTTTACAGACGCGGTTCATCAAGTCCATGAAAACCGCCGGTGCGTTCGTAAGACCGAAAGGCATGACCAAGAATTCGAAATGGCCATAACGTGTTCGAAAGGCAGTCTTGGCAACGTCAGCTTCCCTTACCCGCAACTGGTGATAACCGGACCTCAAGTCAATCTTGGAATAATAACTAGAACCCTGAAGCTGGTCGAATAGATCATCAATACGTGGAAGAGGATAACGGTTCTTGACGGTCAATTTGTTCAGTTCTCTGTAGTCCACACACAATCGGAAACTTCCATCCTTCTTCTTAACAAATAGAATCGGGGCTCCCCAAGGGGAAGAACTTGGTCTGATGAAACCCTTGTCCAAGAGCTCCTGTAACTGACTAGACAATTCCTGCATCTCGGGAGGTGCAAGACGGTAGGGGGCCCGAGCAATAGGAGCAGCCCCTGGTACAAGATCAATACCGAACTCGACTTGACGATGAGGAGGAAGACCAGATAAATCATCGGGAAAAACATCAGGAAACTCGCGTACAACTGGAATATCGTCGATCTTCTTCTCATCACTAGAGGAAACAGATAAAAGCGCCAAAACGGCTGGATAACCCTTTCGAAGACACTTAAGGGCTTTCATGCTAGAGATGATGTTTAGCGGAACACCACCCTTGATACCGTACACAGAAAGGAATTCTCCATCAGGGAGAGGAATCCGAATAACCTTATCGTAACAGACAATCTCCGCGCGATACAAAGATAACCAATCCATTCCTACCACAACGTCAAAACTACCCAATGGTACTGGCATAAGGTCGATGGGGAATGATAAACCCGACAACTCTAATTGACACTCCCGAAGGATACTAGTAGCTTCAATCGTTTTCCCGTCAGCCAACTCAATAATATACTTGGTCTCTAATGGTACGGGTTCTACATCTAGCAGTCGACTAATATCCATGGATACAAAACTCTTGTCGGCACCAGAATCAAATAACACACTAACAGAACGATTATTGAGAAGAAACGTACCGGTGACTGTGTCAGGGTCCTGTCTAGCCTCAGCGGCTCCAATGACGAAGGCACGTGCATTTCTGCCGCCGCCCCCGTTGTTCCCATTTCCGTTGTTCCCACCCTGCTTCAGTTTTGGGCAATCCTTCTTGTAATGCCCAGTGTCACCACAGTTGTAGCATCCTTGTTTTCCTGTAGTCCCCTGAGTAGTCGAAGCTGAGTTAGTAGTCGGGGCCTGGGTCGATGGAAGTGTAGCCCGACAATCTTTAGCATAATGCCCTGCTCGCTGGCAACGATGACAACGGTTACTGTCGCAGTTCCCTTGATGATGGCGTCCACACTTGTTACATTTGGGCAGTTTCCACGCATAACCACCCTGCTTGTTACCCGAAGAAGAAGAACCCCCATTATCAAACCTCTTACCCTGCTGTGTTGGCCCAGATCCTTTCCCGTCATTTTCCCACTTGCGCTTGTTGTTCTCTGGGGCCTTAACAGTCGAACCCTTCGCAGGCAAAATACCCTCATTCACCTTTAAGTTGGTCATCCTATGAGCCGATCGAACCACTTCTGCGTATGTAGGATGATTTCCCGCAGCCACTAATCCTGCAATTTCCGGTACTAACCCCGAGACATAGTGTTCAATCCTACGGTATTCTGGCACATGCAGATCGGGACACAGCACTGCCAACTCATTCTGCCTCACAGTATACTTCTCAATTTCCGACCCAGTCATCTTGAGGTTCCATACCTCGTGCTCCAGCTTCTGTACCTCTTCCCTCGGACAATACTCACGCTTCAGCAACTGCACAAAATTCTCCCATGGCATAGCATATGCCTCCCCAATACCCATATTCTGGGTGATGCCATTCCACCAAGTCAATGCCACATCCTGGAATAACGCAGCAGCATACTTTACCCGATCTTCTGGGAGACAGTTACACATCAGAAATACTGACTCCACTTTCTCCAACCACCTAAGCAAGCTCACCGCACCCTCAGTGCCAGAGAATTCCTGGGGCTTACAATCCCGGAACATCTTGTAGGTGCACATGGGTGGGGGTGGGTCAACAGGACCACCTGAAATGAAACGTATGAGAAACCACGAATAACGTAAACAAGGTTCACCAATGAGGCAAAGAAAATGGATAAATCAACTTACCACCACCGTTGTGCCCTAACTGAAAGGCAGCATGGAGTAAGTTGTTCAGATCAGCCTGCGATAGGTTAATACCTCCACCACGACCACCAGCACCACCGCGACCACCACCACGTCCACCATTGCGACCACCTCCACGTCCTCCTCGTACTCCAGACATGATTCTGGCAGAAAAGAACGAGAAAATTTAGTTTCGCAGTTAAAGATAACCACTAATGTTCACAAGATCAAAGCTAGATCCAATCCAGGACTATCCCCTCAAACCCAGAGCTCACTAGGGCTTCCATGCATTTCGGTTTATGATTTTGTGTGCACCCAAAATGATAAACCGCTCTACATGGTCCTCCAAGTGTTCTCCTAGTTCAAAGTTCAAATCACCGAACATAGACTCTTAGCTACACACCGTAATACTACGGTAGTTTATGGCAAGTGTTTCTATTGGAGTATGAAAGGGAGATGTCCGAGCCTTGGACAAATCTCAAGAGTACACGATCTACTCCAATATACTACTCCGCCTAGAAAGTACGTAACCCGACCTAAGATAGAACGGATGATGTAACGTGGAAAGACCAACAATTTAGAGACACCCCGACAAGACTATACGTAAACCACCATAATGTTTAGTACCATCGAAGGGGACCATTACAGGTATGTTTTAGATCATGTGTATGAAATTATTGAAGGTGTTTTTTGATGATTAGAAAGATGAACATTTGGATCTGATAATGTTTTTTATGGAATTATAAAAGGCGTTTTAGATGTTATGATAAAGGCGTTTTATCTGATTATTGATGCATGAGATGATTTGATGATTTATGTGTTTTAAAGTAGGACAAATGTGATTATAAAAGGTTTTTATAAGTTTATGAAGGCGTTTTAGGTATATTACAGACGGATATGATGTTTTAGGTTATTCATTGTTTGAAAATTTGGGCGAATGTGATCATAAAGGCGTTTTAAGTAATTATGAATGTGTTTTACTAGTTTTACTGATGATTATGATGTTTTGGTGATCTATAGTGGTAGATGCGTTTTGAAGTTTTAGTAGAGGCGTTTTATGAATTTATTGATGCATTAGATGATTTTTGTGTTTGAAAGTTGGACGAATGTTACTGATGGATATGATTAAATAGGCGTTTTAGTTAATTATGAATTCGTTTTACTAATGTTACTGATGAATAAGATGTTACTGATGAACAAACGATACGGCCATGATCCAAAGAAGGTGGGTGTTGATACAAATAGACAAAATGAAAACTTGACTAAAAAACATGTACGTACTACATTTCGATAAAACGCATTTTGTCACACCCTCAAAATCCACTTGCGGAGTTTTACCGCGAGGCGCATGACAAACCAGGATCCAAACCAACGATCACAATAAACAAGTCTAAATGAATATAAATGCAATTTCAAAACATAGTTTAAAATCCCCGTTTACAGCGGAAGCTTATTCAAAACAATTATTCAATAATAAACCAATGTTCAACGTTTGTAAAATCATGCAAATCTAGCTAGACGCCGTGCAGACGCGTGCGCCCTAGTTCCACTGTGCTACCTTAGCGACCTGAGAAAACATGTAAAAGTTTACGTCAGCACAAAAATGCTGGTGAGTTTACAGGTTTTGTATCCAAGTACCAAGTCAACCTGTCCATACTATAACAAATCGAAAACCAGTGTACGCTAGCTAGGCGTATGTTCTGTTACTACCACGATTGGAAAACCATTACTAACTCGAATACCAGATGTTGTGCCCGAAAAGTACCAGTTGTTCCTGTTGTTCCTGTTTGAGACAATATGCACTCGCCCGGCCCTCCAAGCCGACGAGCGGGGTTGGTCACTCCCAATAGCGCTATTCACATTTCCCCGTTGTGCAAACCCGCACATTCATGGTTCCCCCGGGACTTCCAAAGATCATGTAGTACACAATAGAAACCCATAGTATGACAGTAGTTACCAAATAATCGTTTTAACACATGTTTTCTCCCCCGAAAGTATAAAACCAGTTTAAAAGAGGGGCCGTAAACTCACCTTAAGTTGCGTTACTCCTTAACCCGAGTAAACTCAGCTGCTATGCTAGTCCCGTAAGCGGCGACCTAACATATGACAGTTACAAGTACTTAGACTAATAACCCGCAGGTTAATTAGTCCCTAGATGTCCAGACCATAACCAAGTTCATTTGAAAACATCGTGACTGTTTAACCGACCCAAAGTACAAGACTCGACATCCCATTGGTGACCCGAGACTTCCCGTGTTATGTTTACGCTCTCAAACATGCAATCATGCAATCACACCTAACATACGTTAACGCACACCAAGTTATAGCACATAGTTCACGTATCACCGAATTACATCCAAACATATGTTACCAAGTTATTAGATATGTTACGAGGTTCCTAGCATGTTACTACATGTCAAATCGGGTCTCGGAATGCTAATTTACACTTACAGCAGCAGTACACGCGATTAGGAAAAGTAAACTAGCATTTAGGACTGATTGCATATAAAAACTAGCAATCAGGGCTGATTGCATATAAAAACTAGCAATCAGGGCTGATTGCATATAAGTTCATGTGATTAGGGCTGATTGCATATAAGTTCATGTGATTAGGGCTGATTGCATATAAGTTCATGTGATTAGGGCTGATTGCATATAAGTTCATGTGATTAGGGCTGATTGCATATAAGTTCATGTGATTAGGGCTGATTGCATATAAGTTCATGCGATTAGGGCTGATCGCATGTAAGTTCATGCGATTGGGCCCTGATTGCATGTAAAACTGGCGATTAGCAATCCTAATCGCCTGTAACCTTGCTGTTCCAGTTTTTCGCGCGTTTAACGCTCCAAATCAGATCCAGAACGTGTGTAACTACCCAATATCATCCCAAACACTATCCTAAACATGTTTCAACCAAAACCCTTCGTTTTGCCTCGTATTATCAGCCCTGCATGCAATCACGTAATCCAAACACCATTCACATAGCATGCAATCATCATACTAACATGCATAACAATAACCCTAATAATCAATTACTCAGATATCATCATCATAACATTAATATTATTCTGATTTAACCTAGTAACATGTTAATCCATCATTATGAATCATAAAAACCCTAGCTTTCTAATCATAAACACCCATAACACATGTATACTAGTTAGAATCCGATTAACAACCCTTACTAACGATTTTTAGAAAGCTTTTTCGTTTTAGAACAGGTCTGGACCATTAGGGATTGATTAAAAACGTTTATAAAGATTCATGGATGGAAACCAAACCTTAGAATTGTGAAAGAATGAAGGATTATGCTTGAATCCTTGTGTTTTGATCAAAAATCGCGTTCCAGAGGTTGTGTGTGTGTTGGGGCAGGTTATGGGACGACTAGGGTTTGTATAATGAAGTTTATGAGGTCAAGTATGGTATTTATAGTCGTTTTTAGTCGTCCAGCACGTAACATGCGATTATGCAGCTTTACACGCGATCAGAAATCCTAATCGCATGTAAGTTCATGCGATTGGGGCCTAATCGCATGAACAGTCATGCGATCAGTTCCCCTACTCACCCCATATGAGCCTACTCGCCTCCCTTATGGGCGATTAGGCTTGCCTAATCGCCTATAGGGGCTGGTTTCTTGCGTTTTGTGCGTTAAACCCCGTTTTAACATATGTTAACACATATTCACATACCGACAAGTCACATAATGATTGTAAACACATAACACATGTAAATACACATATTCACCCTCGTTCACCAATTCCCGGGACTCGAGACTCGTATGTTCCGTATGCCCTGACGATCCTACAAATCGTCACCGTTTGTACACTTGGTTAAGGACCGACATCTAATGAACCTCTAGACCAACATCCAATGATCCTCTAGACTAAACCGATAGTTCCCGAACCATAACCCGACTTAACTAACCCAGTTAAGTACAATATACGCGTGACTCGCTAAGGTAGACTTTCATCTAGACAACGTTGTTAACCAGAATTTGCCGGGTGTCACATCATCCCCACGTTAAAAGAATTTTCGTCCCGAAAATTGCACAAGCACCAAAAGAACAAGGAAATAACGAAGGGAACAAACAAAAGATAGAAATCAAAAGAGAGATTTACCCGAGTTGTCACACATTTGTTATACTTAAAACGCATTTGTTTATCCATAAAACGCATTTCTTAATACTTAAAACGCATGTATTGATTTTTTGACAGGGTGTAAATGTTGAAGATGCTACATCAAACATGCTTGATGAGAATGTTGCAGGGGACATATTATTGATGAAATTGTTGGAGACAATACATCAAATAGGGTTGACGAGAATGTTGCAGGGGATAAATCAAGGTTGGTTGCTGAGAATGTTGCAAAGGATAATGTTGTTGCAGAAGTATTTCAAGATGAAAATATAAGTGATACAGTAATTGCTATGTTACAAACAATAGAGCCAGGAGTGTACGGTGTAAAAGTTTTAAGATTGATAAGTTTGTTAATTTTGCATCTTTACATTGTTGAATGTTACAGTGTTAGACATGAATTTCTCTTTTGGTATTCAAAATGCATGTTTCATTTGATGTTTTACATGAAAGCATGTTAAAACGCATTCAATAAATACTAAAACGCATTTGATATATGGAAATCTATTTAACAGGTGATATAAAACCAAAACATAAAACGCATTTAATATCTCTTAAAACGCATGTACATTATTATTAATGCCACATTTTACATCATGAAAACAAACAACACAAACACTACTTAAAACAAATGATAATAAAGTAGCAGAAAAAGAACATAGACACAAAGACATTAAGAAGGCTAGAAGGTTTAAAGTGATTTGAGAAACTTGATCTTCATTTCCATTGAGCACCTTAAAAGAGCTATGGATTTATTAAGCTCTTCAACAAGATTCATATCTCTTTGTTTTGAATCAATCATGAACATCAATGCCAATTCATGAAGACTATAATTTGGCATCGTCTTGAGAATGTTACAAACTTCATCTTTTCTAGATATGCCTTCGTGGATATTGTTCAAATCATTCATCAAAACACTATACGAATAATGATCTTTGATGATTTGTTCCTCAATCCTCTTAATAAAAAAAGATCTTGCAGAGGATGATGATGAAGAAGACATTGTTAGTGTAAATTATGTTTGTGGTGTCAAATCAGAATGTACATATTGATGATAATATAGGAAAAATAATATACCACATGACAAAATAGAATCACATGTGTTACTATTCCACTAGTTGTATTATTTGTGAAAAAAATCAGTAAAACGCATCTTGTAATAAGGTAAAACGCATGTGTCAATATCAAAATAATCATTGGTTGGGACAAACACTAAATTACATCCTGTACGAATTGAAGGTCTTTTCTTTTGTTTAACTTTTTTGTTGTCATTCTGTGAACTAACTTTATATGGCTTCTCACCCTCTTTGTAACATACAAAATATTTGATACGAAGAACATTCATATGAATATATTGGGTACTCTTCCTAGCCGTAAATCCAGAAGCCTTGGCATACCGCTGATAAAACTCAAAAGCATGATCCATACTAGGAAAAACCATCCCAATTTCTGGTTTAATTGAAGATGCAACTGCAGGTTTGTATGTTTGAGTTTGTTCATCAATAGGAACATCTTTGTTAAATAGCTCTGTCATAAAACACATAACATAAAACTACAAAATATAATTTTATTGACAAATTGACATGGCCATACTATAAAACGCACCTAATAGTAAACATTGCACATATACATAAAAACAAATTTATTTAAAAACTCAAAACGCATGTTAAAAAATCATAAAACGCATTTGATCACTATCATTTACAAAAAAACACCAATTACCTCAAAAACGCATGTTAAAACATCATAAAACGCATTTGATTATTATCATATACAAAAAAACAACAATTACCTTGCATCCTTCTGTGTTCAACCATAAAATCAAACCTCTCATCACCTTGTTCATCAGTGTTTGTGAACATCTTCCTGTATAATATCTACATAAAAAAAATAAAAACACTAATCTATCATCCTCTGTTCATCTCTAAACTGTATTATCTGTTAATAAACATGAATACAATAAAATTAACCTCCAAAATTCAGATTATGAACATCCACCACATCATCCTTTTCTTCGATTACGTGTTTAGGTTCGTTGTTTAGATCTGATACACAATTAAACATCACAATAAGATTACGATTAGTTGAAATAAAAAAAACAGAGTAACATACCGAACATGACGTTCAACTCTTCAATTGAATTTGAATTTCGTAAAAAAAATTGATCGACAATTGAACTGTGATTAGAGTTTTTGAATAAGGAAAGATATAATGATCGAAGCGAGAAATCAGTTATATGAATTTGAATTGTGATTCCACAATAAAACAGGGATTGATCGTAATAATTAAATGGAGGGAAAAGTCAATAATACCCTTTTCGTTAATTATATTGAACTGATATGTTATAACTGACAACTTCCACGTGGCCAATTATTGTGGCTTCCTACACTTTGTAGGTTAAGGTACTTTGTACCAAATACTTTCTCTCTCTCTCTCTCTCTCTCTCTCTATATATATATATATATATATATATATATATATATATATATATATAGGGTGGGGTTAGGATACAAAAGATGTGTTTTGTGAGAAAGGTAAGAAGCAATTATGTCCATTAGATGAGATTAATCTAGGGTGGAGATTAAAAGGATGACAATCTTGTAATTAATGTGTTAATTATAATTATTAATTAGATGTCTGGGGGTATAATTGTAAAATTACTAAGCATTTTAATTAAAAAAAAACAAAGAAACAGTCATTAATTTCCCTTGATTTGCGCTTCTAAAGTAAAAACCCCACCAAATATTGAAACAAACAAATCTCATTATTTCTAAATTCCATATAAAGGTTTTTATTTACATCCAAGCATAGGGTTTTTTTCATTCCTTCTTGATAAGGTGTTTTCTAATTATATGATAACTGATTGTCCAACTTCAGTGTGTTTTGTCGTCATGGGTAGGTGATTGTATTATTACAGTGTGTTTTATCATCATGGTTAAGTGATTGTTTATCATAATGTGTTTTTATAATAACAATTTAGTTAAGTTGTTAATAAAGATGTGTTTTATGTTAAGTATTTGTTTATAACGGAATATGAATATAAAACACAACCTATTTTCGCTGTGTTGTCATACATGAACATAAAACACAATGTATTCTTATAAAACAACCATATAATGATGATGATAAAACACACAGGACTGTAGAAACACAAAGTTGATCTGATGATGATAAAACACACTAGATTGTTTGAAACGATGGTGATAAAACATACTAGATTGTTAAAACACAAACATGATATGATGGTGATAAAATATATATATAAAAATAAATATAAAATACATTTTTGGGTATGAATAATAATAGGTTGAATATGGTTAAAATCAATTGTCAATATTAGTGGGCTATATTCATTAATAAATTAAATATGCTTCACTAGCTTATACCCCGGGAGCGTCCCGGGTTAAGAAATCTAAATAAAGTGAATAAAATTAGAAGTATCTAAACTATAAAAATGGCATCTATGTATCAACTTACATTAGATACTTTTAAAAAAAAATATACCAAAAGATCCATTTCACCTTACAACATCAACACCTAAAGCAGAATATTAACATCCCAAGCACTTCAAGGGGACAAAGATTATTTAGCACCAATACATTCAGTCAAAGGTCTTTAACTGCATACAATAAGATTTGAGCTATTTCAGAATATGATAGAAAAAGAAAATATAGCAATTACCTGTTGGAGAGCGTTCCGAGTTGAAATATCTAATATGACATAATAAAATATCTAATATGACAACATAATTAATGACTTGCCAATATATGATTAATGAATATTATTATTATTATTATTATTATTATTATTATTATTATTATTATTTTAAACAAACTCTGCCATAAGTTATCATATTCTAATATAAAAAAAGGGTAATTGGGTCGGGTATCACCTAATCTCAGGCCCGACCCAAACCCACAATTAACAATATATCCCGGGAGCGTCCTGGGTTGAGAAATCTAATTTGAAATATCAATTTTACACCTGAAATAGACTGATGCGTTTTACAGTTACATGCAGGAAAGCTTCGGGTAGCACTTAACCTAAAACAATTAACAATGTATCTTCAATGTTAGTGCATAACCTTAAACAATGTATAACTCTAATATTAAAACCTAACCTAAAACAATGTACAACTCCAATGCTAACACATGTTGTAAATAAAAATCATATTTACTGGTTTGAACATAACTAATGACTTGCCTATACATGATTAATGAATAAGCTGAACACTTTGTGTTTTTTTACTGTATGAACAAAACCACACAAAAAATAGTCGTTTTTTTCTCTGTTTTTTATATAGCACTATGGTACCCGTTGGAAAGATAATAAAACGCTCGTTAATTTGGTGTAATTTTTTTCTTTAAAAAATCCCGTATATAAAAGATATTAACGTTTAAAAGTTATGGGATAAAACATTACAGATAAAAATCTAATTTTGTTTTTAAATTTTAAATTATTATTTTCCTAAAATAAAGCCTTTGCCACATGGGATGACACATGGCACACTCAATGAAGAGAATACCCTCTTTGAATGCCATGTCATTAAAATGGCTTTGGTTTATTATATGTATAGATGTTCGTCGGAATTTCAAATCAACTAGAAAAATGTTTTTCTAGTATCTGTGAATGATAATCAAATATGTAGGAAATAGTTTAATACTTATTATAGTACCTTCGTGAATTAAAATTAAGTAACAAAAAAAATGATCGAAAATTTTAAAATTAATATCCATATAATCACTCCTTAATTAAAAAAAGATTTAATTTAATAAGTTAATTATTTGTGTATAATTACCTTTGTATCATTTGCCTTAGTGCCACTTGTCACTATGAGAGCCTTTCTTACCCTTCTCACAATATCAACCTTTTGTACCGAAACCCTTATCTATATATATATTTGACCCATTTCCTTTTGCTACTAATTAGTTTCATTTCAAGAAATACCTAACTTGACTTAACTATTGCAGCTAATGTTTTAGGTTAAATACACAAATTAAACAACAAGCATGATTTCAAATGCGAAGTAACTTATAATTTGTTTGAGATTAATGATGCAACAGAAAATTACTTTTATTGTAATTATAAATCGGTTGATGGTCAACCCGTAAACAATAATACAACCACTTTATTACATGTACATGTGAGTCTTAAGTCTTAAACATAGTTAACTATGTTAAAGGCGCAAGGAGGGTGAGCCTTGGGTCTCAGTGCAAGGCGCTTAAAAATTTAGAGTTTTTTTCTTAAACGAGACACACAGTATAAAAATACGTTTTTAGGGATTTAAAATATGTTTTAGGCTTGTTTTGGGTTAGTTTAGGTTATTTTATGTTGATTATAGACTTGTTTAGGGCAGATATAATTGTTTCAAACCTGTTCAGACGATTCTTTGCTAGAATTCTGTTGGAACTTGGCCCAAAAAATGAGTCTGAGGGCCTGAAAGTGAGGCTTTTAAAGCGAAGCGATAAGGCTGCGATAGGCCCGAAAAGTAGGCCTAGACGCACGCCTAAATAGGCTTTGCCAACAGAGATCTTAACACGACTTTTTATTAAATGGATTATGCCTACCATAAACCTACAAATTGTCAAACCTGCTTAAAAATTTTGTTTTTTTTCTTCTATTTAACATGTAAAATATAATGTTTTATAAAATTGTGTTTTTTTTTTCAAAGTAATTATTTTGATTATTATCCTTTCAAGGTGAGTTGTTTCCCACTGGTTAATCAAATAGTTGAAACTAAATCTTCCACAAAGAAGCATGTTATTTAATGGTACCCAATAAAATATCATTTTAGTCATCTTTAACTTACTTTTGAGTTACTAGTCAAAATCGTCTATAAGGTTTAACCAGTTTTGTTTGTTTCGTTCAAAAGAGAGTTTGTTTTTTTTTTTTTTTTTTTTTTGCAACTTGACACCTGACGTTTGCATTTTCTTGCTATTTCCATCCATTTCCATTTCGCTAACTCCATCCATTATTTCTTATAGTTAAATGTGATTTGACTAAAGTACCATTTTTATACATTTTTAATATTAAAAAAAAAAAAAAAACAAATTCACCATCTTCAACACCACCACTAGCACCCACCATCATCTTCTCAACCACCACTGTAAAAACTTCACTAAATTTACCTTGCAATACCCAAACCAACTTCCCCACTCCCTATTCACCTTCCACCAGCATCACAACCATAGCTAATTGCAACAAAAACTATCTTGGAAACCAGACCTTTGCCGCCTCTGAGCTGCGTTTTCCCGTCGATTGTAGCAAACCTGACCAACCCGTTGATGCACTAATGCAAAACGAGATCTAAGTTGCAGGTAACGTTTCAAACCGCCGTACCACCACCATATCCATCACTATTCCATCATCGATTGCTACAAGTAACGTTTCAAACCTCCAATTGAACCTGGAACTTTGTTTTGGTTAATAAGACTGAAGTGGTGGAGGTTTGGATTTAGGGTGAGGGTGTAAATCTAATAAAAAAGGGTAAAACTACAAAAATACCCCTGGTTTAACGACATAATCAAACGGAGTTAGCCATTTGGACGGAAATGACAACCAAT
Source organism: Ambrosia trifida (assembly GCA_028751855.1). NCBI lineage: Eukaryota > Viridiplantae > Streptophyta > Magnoliopsida > Asterales > Asteraceae > Ambrosia > Ambrosia trifida. The sequence continues at coordinate 28,967,695 of CM054133.1, read as the reverse complement.
GATAGGTGTCCATTTTCAAAAATAAAATTTCTTTGGAAGGAACAAGCAAATCTAGCCAAAGCTCAGGGACGGTTTTAGCTGTTAACTCTTTCGTTTTTTAGTTATAACTTCTGGATATAAATACATTATATTGCCAAATTCAATGAACTAAGTAACCAAATGGATTCAAATAAGTAGAAACTTAAAAAAATAAAAGTATGACCGAGACCGAAGCGGAATAAAGTTTTAAAATACAAGGACGGTTCAGTTATATATGTTTCATGGATGTTTATAATTGAAACCAGACCTAAGCAGTTGGTTATAAAAAAAATAGGACCGAACCATTGTTTACTCGTTATCTTTGGTCTATTCTATTTGGTTTTCTAGTTTGTTTTTCAGTTGTAGCTTGATTATTAGCTTTTATGCTCACCTATGCTAGAAGAAGAAATTTTGAGAAAACACAAGTATGTTGTAACTTGAAAAGAAGAAAGAACAAGCATGTAAATTGTATATTATTGTCAAAGGTGTGACATTTAATAAGGTAAATGAATTGAGGCAGAGGGTTCAAATCATACAATGTACATATTATGAGTATTTAGAATTACGTTAGTTTGTCATTAAAGAATCAATGACCTATTGGTCTAGTGGTATAGTGTCTCTTCTTACAAATGTGAAGTTATGGGTTCAAATCTTTGCAAGTGCAAGATAAAGGTGAAATTTAAGAGTGTTAAAAAGAAGTTTGCCGTTAAAAAAAGTGTCATAAAACACATAAGGTAAATGCAATAATTTTTTTTGAATGACCAACAAACATTTCTGCCCGACTACTCAGGGGAGTCCCCACACTATGGACCCCCATGACCAACCCAATAGAGGGCCTATACGTACTTCGGGCGGCTGGCGTAGTCAGGCCCGCCCATGCAGTTCCCGAAACCGGGGAAAACCCAACCCCTCACCCGCCCGTAGGCACGACGGTGAAGGATTGGTAAAACCCGGGCGAGATCAGGACTCGAGCTCGTGACCATAGGCTAGGAGTCATCCATCATTTCTCATTATGTCCCTCGTGGAAATCGAACCCAGGACCCTCAAGAGGGATGGATCCTTGGTTCATTCACCAACTGGGCTACCCATGAAAGACAAGGTAAATGCAATAAATAGTTTGCTTTCCTGGTTAATATATGTTTAAGTGGGTTAGGGTACTTTGAAAGTTTGACTTTAAGCAAGGCTAGCAAGTTTGAATCGTACTATTTTCCTATATTTCAACTTATTGTTGCAAAAAAATTCAACATATATTAATAAATCCATTTATTACCATCATCATTACCATCATCAATAGTATTGACATTCAAATGAAATCTCAATCACTTACCCGGAAAAAAGCCAGCAACAGTCGAATAGTATGTTAGGATTGCTTAAGAGGAGTCCATAATTCTAAGCATTAGTCGTTAGTTATTTATTATTGTATCGTGTCTTTATCATGTGATGAACCTTACCCAACTCAACCCAAACCAACCCGAAATTTTTTACGTCCACTGTAAAACAAAATCATGGATCTATCACTGTCTTCACCACTTCTTATAGTTTTCTCGTACATTATTTCGTTTGATCCATGCATCAAAATTCTATTTCTGGTTATAAATTGTGGTCAGAAGTTTAGTATGTTTGAACCTTTGTTACTACTATCATGATTAATGTTTGGTTGCTTTTATGAATTAGATGTAAATTGGACTGCACATATATACGATTTCAGTCGAGGGTGATGACCAAGTTTTTGAAATTAATGGTAGACAATGATTGTCATCAATACGGCTGCAAACGAACACGAACAATGCCTTGTTCGTGTTCGTTTGTTAAGAAACTAATCTGTTCACTAGCTATTCATGCACACTTACCGAATGAGATTTTCTGTTTGTGTTTGTTTGTTAAGGAAATGAATGTGCTTATGTTCATTTGTGTTTGTTTGTTAATTTTAGGTATCAGATAAAAGTGAGTGTAAACAAACATAAATGAACGTTTATGAACACAAACAAACGTTCACGAACACAAGCAAGTGTTCATGAATAGAATGAACACAAACATGTATTAACTTTTGGATAAAATCGTGTCTTTCATCACAAACATTACGTAGCTATATTAACTCAATCCTCCAAACACACTTGATATAATCTTGATAACGGAATTACCAAAATATAATGTCTCAACATAACACAAAATAATCATATTAAACTTGAAGTACTCATTTAATTAAAAAAAAACCATCAAAGTCTTCATTTAATCCGGCAAAAATAATAGTTAATCAAAATAAATAAAGTAATACTAGTATGTAATACACTAATATTTACTAAATAATATATTACTAGGAATTTTGAAGTACTTAAATTAAAAATAAAAGTTAAAGAACCTAATGTTGTTAGGTACCGTGAATTTGATTTGTGAAATTCGTTTTTTATAATGCTTGCAATTGTTATTAACGTGTTGGTATGGGCTGTATAGAATTATAGAAATATGGATTCTTGAATACACAGAAAGTTCAGTTCTTGAATACTTCTATTAGTCTAGATGATGTATCATGTGAAGTTGGAAGCTTGTAAAACTAAAATTGGCATAAAGGGGTTAAGGGTAAATCAGACCTTTGAATTCATGGTTATTTGTAGTGTTCGTTGTTTTTTGTGTTTCTAACAGTTCACAGTTCAATACCTTTCGTGAAGTTGTCATTGTTTTCAACTTCTTTTGTTGATGTTAATATTGATTTTTACATTTGCTTTAATGACTAAATTTAGATTGATAATGTTTTTTTAAGCGCACATCATGTGTGTGGTAGTATGCCTTACTTTACTGGAATGAACTAATACGTTTTGTTATTGAAATTGCATATTAACTCACCAAAACAATTAAACACCATTAATGCAACTTTTATGAGATGATTAAGTTGTTAGTGTTTGGATCGAAAGTAATATTTTTATTGTAGATTCTTGCCCTTATCTTATTTATTTTTATGTCTTTGAGCAAAATAGAGGCTCTATGTTGGTAAGGTAATATATCATGCAGTGTTAGGATTAATTTTTTTCCTTCCGTTGCTCACTCATATATGTTATTTCTAATATCGCAGGCTACAGTGATCTTGGTCAGCTCATTGCCAAGGAATCATCGAAGAAATGGGTCTGAGCCTCAATTAGTTGAAATTATATTGTGCATTACACGATCTTTTGCAATGAAGTTATAATGACTAAATTTTATTTTATCGGGTCTGAGCCAGTAGTCGGCACCAGTAGGCGGATACCGACTCTTTCTCTCATATGATCTCTTAAAGACGGATTTGAACGAGATGTACGACGTCGGGTTTGGTTAACAATCATGAAAAATAACAATTGGTAGATGATCATCACAGATCAACAGAAGATTGATGTTACGAGTGATTATATTCTGAATTGTTGAATTGCTAGATTTAGTTAATACATGATGCCTTAATAATTAATTTTTGTCTAATTTATTTCAGGCTTTTATTGTTGTATGCAAGTTTGGCTGTAAATCATTTAATGGAATTAAGGCTATGGGATGAGATTGTTGGTGACTTGGAATCCACGAAGGTGAAAGTTCATTCTTATTTGTAATTTTAAACATCTGAAAAATGTTGACTTGCTTTATGAAACAGGATTGTTGATGTGCTTACCATGTATAAATTGCTTATTCTCTTAACACATCTACTGATTTGAGTAAAATGATGCATTTGTTTCCCTAACTCTATAACCATCACAGGGTCAGAGGACACACATTCAAAATAATGTAATGGTTTTATTTGCTTTAAGCCTTTAATGAATTTGACTTATCCAAATTGTTTCTTTTATTTCACTATTAGCTTCATCTACTATATTTTCGTTGTTTGGTTTCTGAATCATTTGTGTTTTAAATTAAGGAGTAGAGCTCCGGAACATGTTGGCAAGTATGCGCTGCTACGTGTGGACGTGTGGTGGAGGCGTCTCTTATGAGCCGATGAAAGCCAACGGACAAGGAGGCAGACAAAGCGAAACGGTGCAACGTAGAGTTAGACGCTTGAGAGGCACATCTTAACGCAGAGTCACAAATTTGGCAGGTGAGGACTAGGACACAGGAATTGGAAGCGGTGGCGTTGTTGTTGGAGCTATCAACTACCGTTTATGAGGTTCTCCTATAACTATAAGTGACCATGGTTCAGTACTTGATTAATTAAACTTAAAGTTAAATTCCTGCATTAGTAGTCATTAAGTGGAACATATTGTTGCTTCTTTGACGCCTAAAATTGAGGCTTTTTCAATAAATAGATGATTGGTTTTGAGTTTGTAGATAGACTAAGCATGATTACTTTGCCCATTGATCACTACACAAAGTTACAAAACCCAGTACTCTGGACGGTGGTGAAGTTAATGAAAAGGAATGGGTTTGCGTTTTAGTTCAGGCAAAATGACTAGGCGCGCATGACAGGTACCAAAGACAATTTATTTTATAATTCCTTTCCTTTCCCCAAATGCAACATTTTCTAATATTGGTTTTATTATTATGATCAGCTAGCAATAGGGTTGGTTACAATCATAGGAGCTTCCCATCAGTAGATGCTTACATGTTGGTTCTCGCTGCAGTGGATTGTCTGGCTGGTCTGTGAGTTCTCTGGGCCTGGTCGTTTCTCAGTCAAAGAGTTGAAGCGCGAGCTGAACAAGTCTTCCTTTAATTTTCTCTTCTAACCCTAACACTGCAGCAGCCCTACCCTAATCCTGCGCGAGCTGAACAAGTCTTCCTTTATTGATTTTATTTGTGAAGAATGGTCAAGTTATGCCTCGACCTTCATTTTCAAGTGATCCGTATGTTTAGGTCTAGATCGACTAATGTAATGTATTGACACAATGTTTTTGTAACCCTTGATACTTATGGTAGGATTCGACAAATGATTGTAATGGATTTGGTGGTATATATAATATATGCAGTTTTATTATCAAATTTATTGATTTTGTAATTATAAATTTAAATATAAATCCAGGGATATTAGCCATATTGTAGAATTTTTTTTTAGGTAAAAAAAACCATGACACGCAAAATGAGTGTCATAAAGGTGTGTCAAGAATGTATGTCATTAAAGAGTGTCATGAAAGCGTGTCATAAATGCGTGTCAAAAAAGCATGTCATAAAGGAGTGTCATAAATGCGTGTCGTTAAAAGATGACACGCGCCTGCATGTCATAAACTTTTCTTGACATGTTCTTCCTTGACACTTTTTGTGTGTCATAAACAACCTTTTATGACGCGCAATGCGTGTCAAGAAAGGGGTATTTTTCTAGTAGTGGACCTCTGTTCATGTTTGTTTGTTTAGCTAAACGAACGAAATTTCTTGTTTGTGTTCGTTCATTTATTAAACGAACAAACACACATGAACTCCCGCCGAACAGTTCATGAACTGTTCGCCGAGTTCATTTGCAGCCCTAAATACCATGGAAGTGTGGGGATTGCTCCATCCCAACGAACCAATTGTTTAACGAACCAATTGTTTGGTAATAATCATAGTCTAGTTTATTATTCCCAATCCTACATCCACCTGCTTTGTTTTGTTTTGTTTAGCAGCAAAAATTCATTCACAAAAAAGTAACACATTACAACAGAAAGTTTATCCACTTAACCCTATCTATATCAACTTTTTAGCTCTACTCCTAAACCATAAAAAAACTCAGCGCCTTGATGTCGCCAATAATCTTATTGACTACACTTGGATGTTGGAAAACAAAAGGTTGTTACGAGTTCTCCATGTACACCAACAAGCCACACAAATAATCGCTTGAATCGCTTTCTTCCTATACTTACTCACCAAAATGTGCTTGTGAGCATCCAAAAGATCATTGAAAGAAAAAACAAATATGGGAGGATTCTTGTACCACAAACTAATGTTTTGCCAAACCAAGCAAGCCATCATACAAGCCAAGTATAAATGGTCCACCGACTCCCCTGCTGACGAACACAGACTACATATTTGACCCAATTACATTTTATCAACTCATCCACTATGGATAATCTACATAAACCTGCACTCTAACCGAACATGTTAACTTTAATAGCAACCAAAGCATTCCAATCATAAGTTGTTTGGGTATGCGTGTTTTGCTCATATAACACTTTTTTCACCGAAGCCACCAAAAGAGAATGACTACTATCCTTCATCCATATCCATCGATCTTGATTGTCATTAAGGTTATCTAAAAACATGTCCATAATGGATTAAACAAATCTGACGCATCCCTTACATTCCACAATATCATTCTTCCTATTCCAATTAAGGACCTCGTTCCACCCCTTAACATGCATCTATCGACAACGACAAAATCTTTAACACCTTCCAGCTTAAATAAGTTAGGATAAGTAACTTTGAGATGATATTCTTTAAACCAAGAATCCAGCCAGAAACGAATCTTGGTCCCATTTCCCACAAAACCTTTAATGGAACAAGATAATTGAAGGGGGTAGGGTACCAATTCTGGCGTGCAGGCTCATCCTACCCCACAACATTGCTATCATAAATACACCCGTGGAGAGTTTGCCATTCGAAATGATAACTTCAAGATCATAACACACCTCCGTGGAATTCAACTTTCATGAGCGTCACATGCGGAGTTCAATCCGTCCGCGTGAAACTAATTGTCATTAAACTCATTTCAATTTTGCATTTTTATAATTCAAATGATTGCAATTAGTTTGCTAATTTTAAGCATTATTGTGACACCCGGCAAATTCTGGTTAACAACGTTGTCTAGATGAAAGTCTACCTTAGCGAGTCACGCGTATATTGTACTTAACTGGGTTAGTTAAGTCGGGTTATGGTTCGGGAACTATTGGTTAGTCTAGAAGATCATTGGATGTTGGTCTAGAGGTTCGTTAGATGTCAGTCCTTAACCAAGTGTACAAACGGTGACGATTTGTAGGATCGTCAGGACATACGGAACGTACGAGTCTCGAGTCCCGGGAATTGGTGAACGAGTGTAAATATGTGTATTTACTTGTGTTATGTGTTTACAATCATTATGTGACTTGTCGGTACGTGAATATGCATTAACATATGTTAAAACGGGGTTTAACGCGCAAAACGCACAAAACCAACCCCTATAGGCGAGTAGGAGGCCTAATCACCTATAGGGGAGGCGAGTAGGAGACCCTAGGGGCGATTAGGGTCCTACTCGTGTATATGTAAGGGCGAGTAGGCCCAATCACATGAACATTCAGGCGATTAGGAGCCCTAATCGCCTGAAACTGCTGCATACTCGCTAGTTACGTGCTGGACGACTAAAAACGACTATAAATACCATACTTAACCTCCTAAACTTCATTATACCAACCCTAGTCGTCCCATAACCCGCCCCAACACATAAACAACCTCTGGAAGGCGATTTTTGATCAAAACTCAAGGTTTCAAGCTTGAATCATCATATTTTCATAATCCTAAGGTTTGATTTTCACCCATAACTCTTTATAAACGTTTTTAATCAATCCCTAATGGTCCAGACCTGTTCTTAAACGAAAAAGCTTTCTGAAAATCGTCAATAAGGGTTGTTAATCGGATTATAACTAATATGCATGCATTATGAGTGTGTATGATTAGAAAGTTAGGGTTTTTATGATTCATGATGATGATTTGATATGTTGTTATGATAGATCAGTATTGATATTGATATTATGATGAAAGGAATCTCAGTAATTGGATATTAGGGTTATGATTACGCGTGTTAGTATGATGTTGCATGCTATGTGAATTGGTGTTTGGATTACTTGGTTGCATGCAGGACTGATTATACGAGGTTAAACGAAGGATTTTGGGTTAAACATGTTTAGGATAGTGTTTGGGATGATATTGGGTGGTTACACACGTTCTGGATCTGATTTGGAGCGTTAAACGCGCGAAAAACCGGAACAGCAAGGTTACAGGCGAGTAGCATTCCTAATCGCCTATGTTATAGGCGAGTAGGGTGCTAATCGCCCATAATATAGGCGAGTAGAGGCCTACTCTTGTGTAAGATCAGGTGATTAGCCCTAATTGCCTATAAGTTCAGGGGAATAGCCCTAATTGCCTATAAGTTCAGGGGAATAGCCCTAATTGCTAGTAAGTTCAGGGGAGTAGCTCCTAATCGCCTATAATAGAGGCGAGTAGGGTTTCTAATTGCTAGTTGACCAACCTAATTGCTAGTTGACTTTTCCTAATCGCGTGTACTGCTGCTGTAAGTGTAAATTAGCATTCCGAGACCCGATTTAACATGTAGTAACATGCTAGGAACCCCGTAACATGTCTAATAACTTGGTAACATATATTTGGATGTATTTCGGTGATACGTGAACTATGTGCTATAACTTGTTGTGCGTTAACGTATGTTAAGTGTACTTGCGTTATTGTATGTTTTGGAGCGTAAACATAACACGGGGAGTCTCGGGTCACCAATGGGATGTCGAGTCTTGTACTTTGGGTTGGTTAAACAGTCACGGTGTTTTCAAACGAACTTGGTTATGGTCTGGACATCTAGGGACTAATTAACCTGCGGGTTATTAGTCTAAGTACTTGTAACTGTCGTATGTTAGGTCGCCGCTTACGGGACTAGCATAGCAGCTGGGTTTACTCGGGTTAAGGAGTAACGCAACTTAAGGTGAGTTTACGGCCCCTCTTTTAAATTGGTTTTATACTTTCGGGGGAGAAAACATGTGTTAAAACGATTATTTGGTAACTACTGTCATACTATGGGTTTCTATTGTGTACTACACGATCTTTGGAAGTCCCGGGGGGGAACCATGAATGTGCGGGTTTGCACAACGGGGAAATGTGAATAGCGCTATTGGGAGTGACCAACCCCGCTCGTCGACTTGGAGGGTCGGCGGGTGCATATTGTCTCAAACAGGAACAACAGGAACAACAGGAACTACATCGGGCATACTTTTGGTATTCGCGTTAGTAATGGTTTTCCAATCGTGGTAGTAACAAAACGTACGCCTAGCTAGCGTATACTGGTTTTCGATTATTATAGTATGGACAGGTGGACTTGGTACTTGGATACAAAACCTGTAAACTCACCAGCATTTTTGTGCTGACGTAAACTTTTGCATGTTTTCTCAGGTCGCTAAGGTAGCACGAATGGAACTAGGGCGCACGCGTCTGCACGGCGTCTAGCTAGAGTTGCATGATTTACAAACATTGAACATTGGTTTATTATTGAATAAGTGTTTTGAATAAGCTTCCGCTGTAAACGGGGATTTTAAACTATGTTTTGAAATTGCATTTATATTCATTTAGAATTGTTTATTGTGATCGTTGGTTTGGATCCTGGTTTGTCATGCGCCTCGCGGTAAAACTCCGCAAGTGGATTTTGAGGGTGTGACAGATTGGTATCAGAGCCAGGTTTTAGTGAACTAGGACTGCATGTAGAGTTTAGTCTATAGCCGAGTCGCACACACTAGACGATCACATGGTACTAAACGTTATTGTGGTTTACGTATGGTCTTGTCGGGGTGTCTCTAAATCATTGGTCTTTCTACGTTACATCATCCGTTCTATCTTAGGTTGGGTTACTTGTTTTCTAGGCAGTGTAGTCTATTGGGGTAACTCGTGTGCTCTTGAGATTTGTCCAAGGCTCGGACATCTCCCTTTCGCACTCCAATAGAAACACTTGTCATAAACTACCGTAGTATTACGGTGTGTAGCTAAGAGTCTATGTTCGGTGATTTGAACTTTGAACTAGGAGAACACTGGGAGGACCATGTAGAGCGTTTTATCATTTTGGGTGCACACAAAATCATAAAACGAAATGCATGGAAGCCCTAGTGAGCTCTGGGTTTGGGGGGATAGTCCTGGATTGGATCTGGCTTTGATCTTGTGAACATTAGTGGTTATCTTTAACTGCGAAACTAAATTTTCTCGTTCTTTCTGCCAGAATCATGTCTGGAGTGCGTGGAGGACGTGGAGGTGGTCGCAATGGTGGATGTGGTGGTGGTCGCGGTGGTGCTGGTGGTCGTGGTGGAGGTATTAACCTATCGCAGGCTGATCTGAACAACTTGCTCCAAGCTGCCTTTCAGTTAGGGCACAACGGTGGTGGTAAGTTGATTTATCCATTTTCCTTTTGCCTCATTGGTGAACCTTGTGTACGTATTTCGTGGTTTCTCATACGTTTCATTTCAGGTGGTCCTGTTGACCCACCCCCACCCATGTGCACCTACAAGATGTTCCGGGACTGTAAGCCCCAGGAATTCTCTGGCACTGAGGGTGCGGTGAGCTTGCTTAGGTGGTTGGAGAAAGTGGAGTCGGTATTTCTGATGTGTAACTGTCTCCCAGAAGATCGGGTAAAGTATTCTGCTGCGTTATTTCAGGACGTGGCATTGACATGGTGGAATGGTATCACCCAGAACATGGGTATTGGGGAGGCATATGCTATGCCATGGGAGAACTTTGTGCAGTTGCTGAAGCGTGAGTATTGTCCGAGGGAAGAGGTACAGAAGCTGGAGCATGAGGTGTGGAACCTCAAGATGACTGGGTCGGAAATTGAGAAGTATACTGTGAGGAGGAATGAGTTGGCAGTGCTGTGTCCCGATCTGCACGTGCCAGAGTATCGTAGGATTGAACACTATGTCTCAGGGTTAGTACCGGAAATTGCAGGGTTAGTGGCTGCTGGAAATCATCCTACTTATGCGGAGGTAGTTCGATCGGCCCATAGGATGACCAACTTAAAAGTGAATGAGGGGATTTTGCCTGCGAAGGGTTCGACTGCTAAGGCCCCAGAGAGCAACAAGCGCAAGTGGGAAAATGACGGGAAAGGATCTGGGTCTGCACAGCAGGGTAAAAGGTTTGATAATGGGGGTTCATCTTCTTCGGGTAACAAGCAGGGTGGTTATGCGGGAAAACTGCCCAAATGCAACAAGTGTGGACGCCATCACCAAGGGAACTGCGATAGTAACCGTTGTCACCGCTGCCAGCGAACAGGGCATTATGCTAAAGATTGTCGGGCTACACTTCCATCGACTCAGGCTCCGACTAACAGTTCAGCTCCGACTACTCAGGGGACTACAGGGAAACAAGGATGCTACAACTGTGGTGACACTAGGCATTACAAGAAGGATTGCCCAAAATTGAAGCAGGGTGGAAATAACGGAAATGGGAACAACGGGGGCGGCGGCAGAAATGCACGTGCCTTCGTCATTGGAGCTGCTGAGGCTAGGCAGGACCCTGACACAGTCACCGGTACGTTTCTTCTCAATAATCGTTCTGTTAGTGTGTTATTTGATTCTGGTGCCGACAAGAGTTTTGTATCCATGGATGTTGGTCGACTGCTAGATGTAGTACCCGTACCATTAGAGACCAAGTATATTATTGAGTTGGCTGACGGTAAAACGATTGAAGCTACTAGTGTTCTTCGGGAGTGTCAGTTAGAGTTGTCGGGTTTATCGTTCCCCATCGACCTTATGCCGGTACCTTTGGGTAGTTTTGACGTTGTGGTAGGAATGGATTGGTTATCTTTGTATCGCGCGGAGATTGTCTGTTACGATAAGGTTATTCGGATTCCTCTCCCTGATGGAGAATTCCTTTCCGTGTACGGTATCAAGGGTGGTGTTCCGCTAAACATCATCTCTAGCATGAAAGCCCTTAAGTGTCTTCGGAAGGGTTATCCAGCCGTTTTGGCACTTTTAACTGTTTCCTCTGTTGAGGAGAAGAAGATCGACGACATTCCGGTGGTACGCGAGTTTCCTGATGTTTTTCCCGATGATTTATCTGGTCTTCCTCCTCATCGTCAAGTCGAGTTCGGTATTGATCTTGTACCAGGGGCTGCTCCTATTGCTCGGGCCCCCTACCGTCTTGCACCTCCCGAGATGCAGGAATTGTCTAGTCAGTTACAGGAACTCTTGGACAAGGGTTTCATCCGGCCAAGTTCTTCCCCTTGGGGAGCCCCGATTTTATTTGTTAAGAAGAAGGATGGGAGTTTCCGATTGTGCGTAGACTACAGAGAACTGAACAAATTGACCGTCAAGAACCGTTATCCTCTTCCACGTATTGATGATCTATTCGACCAGCTTCCGGGTTCTAGTTATTATTCCAAGATCGATTTGAGGTCCGGTTATCACCAGCTGCGCGTCAGGGAGGCTGACGTTGCAAAGACTGCTTTTCGAACACGTTATGGCCATTTCGAATTCTTGGTCATGCCTTTCGGTCTCACGAACGCACCGGCGGTTTTCATGGACTTGATGAACCGCGTCTGTAAACCATATTTGGACAAATTCGTCATTGTATTTGTTGATGACATTCTGATCTACTCCAAGAACGAGACCGAACACGGGGAACATCTGCGGTTAGTTTTGGAACTCTTGCGACGGGAACAACTTTACGCCAAGTTCTCAAAGTGTGACTTTTGGTTACGCGAAGTTCAATTCCTAGGACATGTGGTTAATGAACTAGGAATTCATGTCGATCCAGCTAAAATCGAAGCGATCAAGGACTGGGGAGCACCAAAGATGCCAACTGAGGTGCGGCAATTCCTAGGCCTTGCGGGCTACTATCGTCGTTTCATTCAGGGGTTCTCGAAGATTGCTCAACCCCTCACCACTCTCACTCAGAAGGATAGGAAGTTCGACTGGGGTGAACCACAAGAGTCAGCGTTTGAAGAACTGAAGTCTAAACTGTAATCTGCTCCTATTTTGTCTTTACCTGAGGGTCCTGATGATTTCGTTGTCTACTGTGATGCTTCTATTCATGGTCTCGGTTGCGTATTGATGCAACGCGAGAAAGTGATCGCGTATGCTTCTCGTCAACTTAAGGTGCACGAGAAGAACTACACCACCCATGACTTGGAGTTGGGTGCCGTGGTATTCGCGTTGAAAATTTGGAGACATTACTTGTACGGTACCAAATGCACCATCTACACCGATCACAAGAGTCTCCAACACATTTTCGACCAACAACACTTGAACATACGGCAGCGTCGTTGGATTGAACTTTTGAACGACTATGATTGTGCTATTAAGTACCATCCGGGCAAGGCGAATGTTGTAGCAGACGCCTTGAGTAGGAAGGAATCTACTAAACCTCGTCGCGTTCGGGCGTTGCAGCTCACTATTCATTCATCGTTACCTGATCAACTCCGTTCTGCCCAGTTGGAAGCTTTGAAGGAGGAAAACCTTAAAGCTGAAACGATGCACGGTGCCGACAAGCACCTAGAGCGAAGGCCTGATGGCCTGCACTATTTCGCAGAACGCATATGGGTTCCTTTATTCGGGGGACTACGGGAGCTTGTCCTTGATGAGGCTCATAAGTCCCGGTATTCTATTCATCCTGGTTCGGATAAGATGTACCAAGATCTGAAGGTGCTTTACTGGTGGCCAAACATGAGGTCGGACATAGCCTCATACGTGAGCAAATGCTTGACCTGTGCTAAGGTCAAGGTGGAATACCAGAAACCGTCGGGTCTCCTGCAACAACCTGAAATTCCGGAATGGAAATGGGAACGGATTACTATGGATTTTGTCACACAACTTCCTAAATCACCAAGCGGGAATGACAAGATATGGGTGATTGTCGATCGGTTGACGAAATCAGCTCATTTTCTTGCTATTAAGGAGACCGACACCATGGATCGTTTGGCTCGTCTTTACTTGAAAGAAGTTGTGTCTAAGCACGGGGTACCAGTTTCTATTATCTCGGATCGTGACTCCCATTTTACTTCTCACTTCTGGAAGTCTTTGCACAAGGCTTTGGGTACCCAACTAGACATGAGTACGGCTTACCATCCACAGACTGACGGTCAGAGTGAGCGTACGATTCAAACTTTAGAAGACATGCTGCGGGCGTGTGTGATCGATTTTGGCAAGGGTTGGGAAGCTCATCTACCGTTAGTAGAATTCTCGTATAATAACAGTTATCACACGAGCATCAAGGCTGCTCCGTTCGAAGCACTGTACGGACGGAAATGCCGTTCTCCTCTTTGTTGGGCTGAAGTGGGCGAGAGTCAACTCACTGGGCCTGAACTAGTGTACGAAACTTCGGAAAAGATCGTACAGATTCGAAATCGGTTGGCGGCGGCACGGGACCGGCAAAAGAGTTATGCTGATCAGCGTCGCAAACCACTGGAGTTCCAAGTCAATGACAAGGTACTTCTAAAAGTCTCACCGTGGAAGGGCGTCATACGCTTTGGGAAGCGTGGCAAACTCAATCCGCGATATGTCGGCCCATTTACGATCCTGGAACGGATTGGGCCGGTGGCATATCGACTTGATCTACCGACGGAGCTCGGTAACGTACATAACGTCTTTCACGTGTCAAACTTGAAGAAGTGTCTGGCTGACGAGTCTCTCATCGTTCCACTAGAAGAGATCAAGGTTGATGATCGTCTTCGGATTGTGGAAGAACCTGTGGAGATCCTTGATTACAAGATTCGTAGCCTACGTCACAGCAAGATTCGTATCGTTAAGGTTCGGTGGAACTCGGACCGGGGACCGGAATATACATGGGAACGGGAGGATCAGATGAAGTCTAAGTATCCTCATCTTTTTCCTAAGGAAGCGTTTGAGTCGAGATATGTCTCTTCGGCAGCTGAATGAATCTCGGGTCGAGATTCCTTTTAACGTGGGGATGATGTGACAACTCGGGTAAATCTCTCTTTTGGTTTCTATCTTTTTGTTTGTTTCCTTCGTTATTTCGTTTGTCCTTTTGGTACTTGTGCAATTTTCGGGACGAAAATTCTTTTAACGTGGGGATGATGTGACACCCGGCAAATTCTGGTTAACAACGTTGTCTAGATGAAAGTCTACCTTAGCGAGTCACGCGTATATTGTACTTAACTGGGTTAGTTAAGTCGGGTTATGGTTCGGGAACTATTGGTTAGTCTAGAAGATCATTGGATGTTGGTCTAGAGGTTCGTTAGATGTCAGTCCTTAACCAAGTGTACAAACGGTGACGATTTGTAGGATCGTCAGGACATACGGAACGTACGAGTCTCGAGTCCCGGGAATTGGTGAACGAGTGTAAATATGTGTATTTACTTGTGTTATGTGTTTACAATCATTATGTGACTTGTCGGTACGTGAATATGCATTAACATATGTTAAAACGGGGTTTAACGCGCAAAACGCACAAAACCAACCCCTATAGGCGAGTAGGAGGCCTAATCACCTATAGGGGAGGCGAGTAGGAGACCCTAGGGGCGATTAGGGTCCTACTCGTGTATATGTAAGGGCGAGTAGGCCCAATCACATGAACATTCAGGCGATTAGGAGCCCTAATCGCCTGAAACTGCTGCATACTCGCTAGTTACGTGCTGGACGACTAAAAACGACTATAAATACCATACTTAACCTCCTAAACTTCATTATACCAACCCTAGTCGTCCCATAACCCGCCCCAACACATAAACAACCTCTGGAAGGCGATTTTTGATCAAAACTCAAGGTTTCAAGCTTGAATCATCATATTTTCATAATCCTAAGGTTTGATTTTCACCCATAACTCTTTATAAACGTTTTTAATCAATCCCTAATGGTCCAGACCTGTTCTTAAACGAAAAAGCTTTCTGAAAATCGTCAATAAGGGTTGTTAATCGGATTATAACTAATATGCATGCATTATGAGTGTGTATGATTAGAAAGTTAGGGTTTTTATGATTCATGATGATGATTTGATATGTTATTATGATAGATCAGTATTGATATTGATATTATGATGATAGGAATCTCAGTAATTGGATATTAGGGTTATGATTACGCGTGTTAGTATGATGTTGCATGCTATGTGAATTGGTGTTTGGATTACTTGGTTGCATGCAGGACTGATTATACGAGGTTAGACGAAGGATTTTGGGTTAAACATGTTTAGGATAGTGTTTGGGATGATATTGGGTGGTTACACACGTTCTGGATCTGATTTGGAGCGTTAAACGCGCGAAAAACCGGAACAGCAAGGTTACAGGCGAGTAGCATTCCTAATCGCCTATGTTATAGGCGAGTAGGGTGCTAATCGCCCATAATATAGGCGAGTAGAGGCCTACTCTTGTGTAAGATCAGGTGATTAGCCCTAATTGCCTATAAGTTCAGGGGAATAGCCCTAATTGCCTATAAGTTCAGGGGAATAGCCCTAATTGCTAGTAAGTTCAGGGGAGTAGCTCCTAATCGCCTATAATAGAGGCGAGTAGGGTTTCTAATTGCTAGTTGACCAACCTAATTGCTAGTTGACTTTTCCTAATCGCGTGTACTGCTGCTGTAAGTGTAAATTAGCATTCCGAGACCCGATTTAACATGTAGTAACATGCTAGGAACCCCGTAACATGTCTAATAACTTGGTAACATATATTTGGATGTATTTCGGTGATACGTGAACTATGTGCTATAACTTGTTGTGCGTTAACGTATGTTAAGTGTACTTGCGTTATTGTATGTTTTGGAGCGTAAACATAACACGGGGAGTCTCGGGTCACCAATGGGATGTCGAGTCTTGTACTTTGGGTCGGTTAAACAGTCACGGTGTTTTCAAACGAACTTGGTTATGGTCTGGACATCTAGGGACTAATTAACCTGCGGGTTATTAGTCTAAGTACTTGTAACTGTCGTATGTTAGGTCGCCGCTTACGGGACTAGCATAGCAGCTGGGTTTACTCGGGTTAAGGAGTAACGCAACTTAAGGTGAGTTTACGGCCCCTCTTTTAAATTGGTTTTATACTTTCGGGGGAGAAAACATGTGTTAAAACGATTATTTGGTAACTACTGTCATACTATGGGTTTCTATTGTGTACTACACGATCTTTGGAAGTCCCGGGGGGGAACCATGAATGTGCGGGTTTGCACAACGGGGAAATGTGAATAGCGCTATTGGGAGTGACCAACCCCGCTCGTCGACTTGGAGGGTCGGCGGGTGCATATTGTCTCAAACAGGAACAACAGGAACAACAGGAACTACATCGGGCATACTTTTGGTATTCGCGTTAGTAATGGTTTTCCAATCGTGGTAGTAACAAAACGTACGCCTAGCTAGCGTATACTGGTTTTCGATTATTATAGTATGGACAGGTGGACTTGGTACTTGGATACAAAACCTGTAAACTCACCAGCATTTTTGTGCTGACGTAAACTTTTGCATGTTTTCTCAGGTCGCTAAGGTAGCACGAATGGAACTAGGGCGCACGCGTCTGCACGGCGTCTAGCTAGAGTTGCATGATTTACAAACATTGAACATTGGTTTATTATTGAATAAGTGTTTTGAATAAGCTTCCGCTGTAAACGGGGATTTTAAACTATGTTTTGAAATTGCATTTATATTCATTTAGAATTGTTTATTGTGATCGTTGGTTTGGATCCTGGTTTGTCATGCGCCTCGCGGTAAAACTCCGCAAGTGGATTTTGAGGGTGTGACAGATTGGTATCAGAGCCAGGTTTTAGTGAACTAGGACTGCATGTAGAGTCTAGTCTATAGCCGAGTCGCACACACTAGACGATCACATGGTACAAACGTTATTGTGGTTTACGTATGGTCTTGTCGGGGTGTCTCTAAATCATTGGTCTTTCTACGTTACATCATCCGTTCTATCTTAGGTTGGGTTACTTGTTTTCTAGGCAGTGTAGTCTATTGGGGTAACTCGTGTGCTCTTGAGATTTGTCCAAGGCTCGGACATCTCCCTTTCGCACTCCAATAGAAACACTTGTCATAAACTACCGTAGTATTACGGTGTGTAGCTAAGAGTCTATGTTCGGTGATTTGAACTTTGAACTAGGAGAACACTGGGAGGACCATGTAGAGCGTTTTATCATTTTGGGTGCACACAAAATCATAAAACGAAATGCATGGAAGCCCTAGTGAGCTCTGGGTTTGGGGGGATAGTCCTGGATTGGATCTGGCTTTGATCTTGTGAACATTAGTGGTTATCTTTAACTGCGAAACTAAATTTTCTCGTTCTTTCTGCCAGAATCATGTCTGGAGTGCGTGGAGGACGTGGAGGTGGTCGCAATGGTGGACGTGGTGGTGGTCGCGGTGGTGCTGGTGGTCGTGGTGGAGGTATTAACCTATCGCAGGCTGATCTGAACAACTTGCTCCAAGCTGCCTTTCAGTTAGGGCACAACGGTGGTGGTAAGTTGATTTATCCATTTTCCTTTTGCCTCATTGGTGAACCTTGTGTACGTATTTCGTGGTTTCTCATACGTTTCATTTCAGGTGGTCCTGTTGACCCACCCCCACCCATGTGCACCTACAAGATGTTCCGGGACTGTAAGCCCCAGGAATTCTCTGGCACTGAGGGTGCGGTGAGCTTGCTTAGGTGGTTGGAGAAAGTGGAGTCGGTATTTCTGATGTGTAACTGTCTCCCAGAAGATCGGGTAAAGTATTCTGCTGCGTTATTTCAGGACGTGGCATTGACATGGTGGAATGGTATCACCCAGAACATGGGTATTGGGGAGGCATATGCTATGCCATGGGAGAACTTTGTGCAGTTGCTGAAGCGTGAGTATTGTCCGAGGGAAGAGGTACAGAAGCTGGAGCATGAGGTGTGGAACCTCAAGATGACTGGGTCGGAAATTGAGAAGTATACTGTGAGGAGGAATGAGTTGGCAGTGCTGTGTCCCGATCTGCACGTGCCAGAGTATCGTAGGATTGAACACTATGTCTCAGGGTTAGTACCGGAAATTGCAGGGTTAGTGGCTGCTGGAAATCATCCTACTTATGCGGAGGTAGTTCGATCGGCCCATAGGATGACCAACTTAAAAGTGAATGAGGGGATTTTGCCTGCGAAGGGTTCGACTGCTAAGGCCCCAGAGAGCAACAAGCGCAAGTGGGAAAATGACGGGAAAGGATCTGGGTCTGCACAGCAGGGTAAAAGGTTTGATAATGGGGGTTCATCTTCTTCGGGTAACAAGCAGGGTGGTTATGCGGGAAAACTGCCCAAATGCAACAAGTGTGGACGCCATCACCAAGGGAACTGCGATAGTAACCGTTGTCACCGCTGCCAGCGAACAGGGCATTATGCTAAAGATTGTCGGGCTACACTTCCATCGACTCAGGCTCCGACTAACAGTTCAGCTCCGACTACTCAGGGGACTACAGGGAAACAAGGATGCTACAACTGTGGTGACACTAGGCATTACAAGAAGGATTGCCCAAAATTGAAGCAGGGTGGAAATAACGGAAATGGGAACAACGGGGGCGGCGGCAGAAATGCACGTGCCTTCGTCATTGGAGCTGCTGAGGCTAGGCAGGACCCTGACACAGTCACCGGTACGTTTCTTCTCAATAATCGTTCTGTTAGTGTGTTATTTGATTCTGGTGCCGACAAGAGTTTTGTATCCATGGATGTTGGTCGACTGCTAGATGTAGTACCCGTACCATTAGAGACCAAGTATATTATTGAGTTGGCTGACGGTAAAACGATTGAAGCTACTAGTGTTCTTCGGGAGTGTCAGTTAGAGTTGTCGGGTTTATCGTTCCCCATCGACCTTATGCCGGTACCTTTGGGTAGTTTTGACGTTGTGGTAGGAATGGATTGGTTATCTTTGTATCGCGCGGAGATTGTCTGTTACGATAAGGTTATTCGGATTCCTCTCCCTGATGGAGAATTCCTTTCCGTGTACGGTATCAAGGGTGGTGTTCCGCTAAACATCATCTCTAGCATGAAAGCCCTTAAGTGTCTTCGGAAGGGTTATCCAGCCGTTTTGGCACTTTTAACTGTTTCCTCTGTTGAGGAGAAGAAGATCGACGACATTCCGGTGGTACGCGAGTTTCCTGATGTTTTTCCCGATGATTTATCTGGTCTTCCTCCTCATCGTCAAGTCGAGTTCGGTATTGATCTTGTACCAGGGGCTGCTCCTATTGCTCGGGCCCCCTACCGTCTTGCACCTCCCGAGATGCAGGAATTGTCTAGTCAGTTACAGGAACTCTTGGACAAGGGTTTCATCCGGCCAAGTTCTTCCCCTTGGGGAGCCCCGATTTTATTTGTTAAGAAGAAGGATGGGAGTTTCCGATTGTGCGTAGACTACAGAGAACTGAACAAATTGACCGTCAAGAACCGTTATCCTCTTCCACGTATTGATGATCTATTCGACCAGCTTCCGGGTTCTAGTTATTATTCCAAGATCGATTTGAGGTCCGGTTATCACCAGCTGCGCGTCAGGGAGGCTGACGTTGCAAAGACTGCTTTTCGAACACGTTATGGCCATTTCGAATTCTTGGTCATGCCTTTCGGTCTCACGAACGCACCGGCGGTTTTCATGGACTTGATGAACCGCGTCTGTAAACCATATTTGGACAAATTCGTCATTGTATTTGTTGATGACATTCTGATCTACTCCAAGAACGAGACCGAACACGGGGAACATCTGCGGTTAGTTTTGGAACTCTTGCGACGGGAACAACTTTACGCCAAGTTCTCAAAGTGTGACTTTTGGTTACGCGAAGTTCAATTCCTAGGACATGTGGTTAATGAACTAGGAATTCATGTCGATCCAGCTAAAATCGAAGCGATCAAGGACTGGGGAGCACCAAAGATGCCAACTGAGGTGCGGCAATTCCTAGGCCTTGCGGGCTACTATCGTCGTTTCATTCAGGGGTTCTCGAAGATTGCTCAACCCCTCACCACTCTCACTCAGAAGGATAGGAAGTTCGACTGGGGTGAACCACAAGAGTCAGCGTTTGAAGAACTGAAGTCTAAACTGTAATCTGCTCCTATTTTGTCTTTACCTGAGGGTCCTGATGATTTCGTTGTCTACTGTGATGCTTCTATTCATGGTCTCGGTTGCGTATTGATGCAACGCGAGAAAGTGATCGCGTATGCTTCTCGTCAACTTAAGGTGCACGAGAAGAACTACACCACCCATGACTTGGAGTTGGGTGCCGTGGTATTCGCGTTGAAAATTTGGAGACATTACTTGTACGGTACCAAATGCACCATCTACACCGATCACAAGAGTCTCCAACACATTTTCGACCAACAACACTTGAACATACGGCAGCGTCGTTGGATTGAACTTTTGAACGACTATGATTGTGCTATTAAGTACCATCCGGGCAAGGCGAATGTTGTAGCAGACGCCTTGAGTAGGAAGGAATCTACTAAACCTCGTCGCGTTCGGGCGTTGCAGCTCACTATTCATTCATCGTTACCTGATCAACTCCGTTCTGCCCAGTTGGAAGCTTTGAAGGAGGAAAACCTTAAAGCTGAAACGATGCACGGTGCCGACAAGCACCTAGAGCGAAGGCCTGATGGCCTGCACTATTTCGCAGAACGCATATGGGTTCCTTTATTCGGGGGACTACGGGAGCTTGTCCTTGATGAGGCTCATAAGTCCCGGTATTCTATTCATCCTGGTTCGGATAAGATGTACCAAGATCTGAAGGTGCTTTACTGGTGGCCAAACATGAGGTCGGACATAGCCTCATACGTGAGCAAATGCTTGACCTGTGCTAAGGTCAAGGTGGAATACCAGAAACCGTCGGGTCTCCTGCAACAACCTGAAATTCCGGAATGGAAATGGGAACGGATTACTATGGATTTTGTCACACAACTTCCTAAATCACCAAGCGGGAATGACAAGATATGGGTGATTGTCGATCGGTTGACGAAATCAGCTCATTTTCTTGCTATTAAGGAGACCGACACCATGGATCGTTTGGCTCGTCTTTACTTGAAAGAAGTTGTGTCTAAGCACGGGGGTACCAGTTTCTATTATCTCGGATCGTGACTCCCATTTTACTTCTCACTTCTGGAAGTCTTTGCACAAGGCTTTGGGTACCCAACTAGACATGAGTACGGCTTACCATCCACAGACTGACGGTCAGAGTGAGCGTACGATTCAAACTTTAGAAGACATGCTGCGGGCGTGTGTGATCGATTTTGGCAAGGGTTGGGAAGCTCATCTACCGTTAGTAGAAGTCTCGTATAATAACAGTTATCACACGAGCATCAAGGCTGCTCCGTTCGAAGCACAGTACGGACGGAAATGCCGTTCTCCTCTTTGTTGGGCTGAAGTGGGCGAGAGTCAACTCACTGGGCCTGAACTAGTGTACGAAACTTCGGAAAAGATCGTACAGATTCGAAATCGGTTGGCGGCGGCACGGGACCGGCAAAAGAGTTATGCTGATCAGCGTCGCAAACCACTGGAGTTCCAAGTCAATGACAAGGTACTTCTAAAAGTCTCACCGTGGAAGGGCGTCATACGCTTTGGGAAGCGTGGCAAACTCAATCCGCGATATGTCGGCCCATTTACGATCCTGGAACGGATTGGGCCGGTGGCATATCGACTTGATCTACCGACGGAGCTCGGTAACGTACATAACGTCTTTCACGTGTCAAACTTGAAGAAGTGTCTGGCTGACGAGTCTCTCATCGTTCCACTAGAAGAGATCAAGGTTGATGATCGTCTTCGGATTGTGGAAGAACCTGTGGAGATCCTTGATTACAAGATTCGTAGCCTACGTCACAGCAAGATTCGTATCGTTAAGGTTCGGTGGAACTCGGACCGGGGACCGGAATATACATGGGAACGGGAGGATCAGATGAAGTCTAAGTATCCTCATCTTTTTCCTAAGGAAGCGTTTGAGTCGAGATATGTCTCTTCGGCAGCTGAATGAATCTCGGGTCGAGATTCCTTTTAACGTGGGGATGATGTGACAACTCGGGTAAATCTCTCTTTTGGTTTCTATCTTTTTGTTTGTTTCCTTCGTTATTTCGTTTGTCCTTTTGGTACTTGTGCAATTTTCGGGACGAAAATTCTTTTAACGTGGGGATGATGTGACACCCGGCAAATTCTGGTTAACAACGTTGTCTAGATGAAAGTCTACCTTAGCGAGTCACGCGTATATTGTACTTAACTGGGTTAGTTAAGTCGGGTTATGGTTCGGGAACTATTGGTTAGTCTAGAAGATCATTGGATGTTGGTCTAGAGGTTCGTTAGATGTCAGTCCTTAACCAAGTGTACAAACGGTGACGATTTGTAGGATCGTCAGGACATACGGAACGTACGAGTCTCGAGTCCCGGGAATTGGTGAACGAGTGTAAATATGTGTATTTACTTGTGTTATGTGTTTACAATCATTATGTGACTTGTCGGTACGTGAATATGCATTAACATATGTTAAAACGGGGTTTAACGCGCAAAACGCACAAAACCAACCCCTATAGGCGAGTAGGAGGCCTAATCACCTATAGGGGAGGCGAGTAGGAGACCCTAGGGGCGATTAGGGTCCTACTCGTGTATATGTAAGGGCGAGTAGGCCCAATCACATGAACATTCAGGCGATTAGGAGCCCTAATCGCCTGAAACTGCTGCATACTCGCTAGTTACGTGCTGGACGACTAAAAACGACTATAAATACCATACTTAACCTCCTAAACTTCATTATACCAACCCTAGTCGTCCCATAACCCGCCCCAACACATAAACAACCTCTGGAAGGCGATTTTTGATCAAAACTCAAGGTTTCAAGCTTGAATCATCATATTTTCATAATCCTAAGGTTTGATTTTCACCCATAACTCTTTATAAACGTTTTTAATCAATCCCTAATGGTCCAGACCTGTTCTTAAACGAAAAAGCTTTCTGAAAATCGTCAATAAGGGTTGTTAATCGGATTATAACTAATATGCATGCATTATGAGTGTGTATGATTAGAAAGTTAGGGTTTTTATGATTCATGATGATGATTTGATATGTTATTATGATAGATCAGTATTGATATTGATATTATGATGATAGGAATCTCAGTAATTGGATATTAGGGTTATGATTACGCGTGTTAGTATGATGTTGCATGCTATGTGAATTGGTGTTTGGATTACTTGGTTGCATGCAGGACTGATTATACGAGGTTAGACGAAGGATTTTGGGTTAAACATGTTTAGGATAGTGTTTGGGATGATATTGGGTGGTTACACACGTTCTGGATCTGATTTGGAGCGTTAAACGCGCGAAAAACCGGAACAGCAAGGTTACAGGCGAGTAGCATTCCTAATCGCCTATGTTATAGGCGAGTAGGGTGCTAATCGCCCATAATATAGGCGAGTAGAGGCCTACTCTTGTGTAAGATCAGGTGATTAGCCCTAATTGCCTATAAGTTCAGGGGAATAGCCCTAATTGCCTATAAGTTCAGGGGAATAGCCCTAATTGCTAGTAAGTTCAGGGGAGTAGCTCCTAATCGCCTATAATAGAGGCGAGTAGGGTTTCTAATTGCTAGTTGACCAACCTAATTGCTAGTTGACTTTTCCTAATCGCGTGTACTGCTGCTGTAAGTGTAAATTAGCATTCCGAGACCCGATTTAACATGTAGTAACATGCTAGGAACCCCGTAACATGTCTAATAACTTGGTAACATATATTTGGATGTATTTCGGTGATACGTGAACTATGTGCTATAACTTGTTGTGCGTTAACGTATGTTAAGTGTACTTGCGTTATTGTATGTTTTGGAGCGTAAACATAACACGGGGAGTCTCGGGTCACCAATGGGATGTCGAGTCTTGTACTTTGGGTCGGTTAAACAGTCACGGTGTTTTCAAACGAACTTGGTTATGGTCTGGACATCTAGGGACTAATTAACCTGCGGGTTATTAGTCTAAGTACTTGTAACTGTCGTATGTTAGGTCGCCGCTTACGGGACTAGCATAGCAGCTGGGTTTACTCGGGTTAAGGAGTAACGCAACTTAAGGTGAGTTTACGGCCCCTCTTTTAAACTGGTTTTATACTTTCGGGGGAGAAAACATGTGTTAAAACGATTATTTGGTAACTACTGTCATACTATGGGTTTCTATTGTGTACTACACGATCTTTGGAAGTCCCGGGGGGGAACCATGAATGTGCGGGTTTGCACAACGGGGAAATGTGAATAGTGCTATTGGGAGTGACCAACCCCGCTCGTCGACTTGGAGGGTCGGCGGGTGCATATTGTCTCAAACAGGAACAACAGGAACAACAGGAACTACATCGGGCATACTTTTGGTATTCGCGTTAGTAATGGTTTTCCAATCGTGGTAGTAACAAAACGTACGCCTAGCTAGCGTATACTGGTTTTCGATTATTATAGTATGGACAGGTGGACTTGGTACTTGGATACAAAACCTGTAAACTCACCAGCATTTTTGTGCTGACGTAAACTTTTGCATGTTTTCTCAGGTCGCTAAGGTAGCACGAATGGAACTAGGGCGCACGCGTCTGCACGGCGTCTAGCTAGAGTTGCATGATTTACAAACATTGAACATTGGTTTATTATTGAATAAGTGTTTTGAATAAGCTTCCGCTGTAAACGGGGATTTTAAACTATGTTTTGAAATTGCATTTATATTCATTTAGAATTGTTTATTGTGATCGTTGGTTTGGATCCTGGTTTGTCATGCGCCTCGCGGTAAAACTCCGCAAGTGGATTTTGAGGGTGTGACAATTATTCATTGATTTTCGTAATATAATTAGTTTGCTAATTTAGTTATTATATTATGACTTTCGTAATATAATTAATTGTCATTAAAATCATTTTAATTTTCCATTTTTATAATTCAAATGATTGCAATTAGTTTGCTAATTTTAAGCATTATTCATTGATTTTCATAATATAATTAGTTTGCTAATTTAATTATTATATTATGACTTTCGTAATATAATTAATTGTCATTAAAATCATTCAATTTTCAATTTTTATAATTCAAATGATTGCAATTAGTTTGCTAATTTTAAGCATTATTCATTGATTTCCGTAATATAATTAGTTTGCTAATTTAACTATTATATTATGACTTTCGTAATATAATTAATTGTCATTAAAATTATTTCAATTTTTCATTTTTATAATTCAAATGATTGCAATTAGTTTGCTAATTGTTATTCATTGATTTCCGTAATATAATTAGTTTGCTAATTTAATTATTATATTATGACTTTCGTAATATAATTAATTGTCATTAAAATCATTTCAATTTTTCATTTTTATAATTCAAATGATTGCAATTAGTTTTGCTAATTTTAAGCATTATTCATTGATTTCCGTAATATAATTAGTTTGCTAATTTAATTATTATATTATGACTTTCGTAATTAATTAATTGTCGATAAAATCATTTCATTTCAATTTTCCATGTTCATATGCCTTTCGTAATATATTGTTTAAGACTTTTAGCCCATTTTGCTTTCCACATTTGAATTTTTCGTTAAAACTATAAACTTCAATATATTGTTTTTTTAACGTATAGCACAATCTTTATAGAAATTTTTTCATTTGACTCGGGTATTTACCATGTGTACACACGAGACTCTAACCTAGTAAAATATATTTGCAATCACATTATATATTGGCAATCATAGTTACTGTGTTAATACTTATCTATTTAAATGAAGTGTCATAAAATTAACATATCAATTGTTATCTCATTGCAAATCTTTTCCAGAATGAAAAATGTTTATATTATGTAATAATTATTAAATGATTTAATTTTGTTATAAAATGTTACGCTTTAACATGTTTTAATATTTTATAGGTTTGATAAGACATGAAGTTAAAAATTAAAATGGTTCCCTAAAGTTAAAAATGAGCAAATAATATATGTTAGGAGTAGATTGGTGAGATAGCATATGACAAAAAGAAAAGTAATATGGATCAATTATTTGGTCTTGAAAGGAAACATCAGAAAGAAAAAATAATCAGTTAATGAATTATGGAGTGGTTATATATGTTGGGTCGTCAAATGGACTCCAATGAGCCTCAAAATAAGATGTGATAAACTAAAGTTGGGATTCCACGCATCACAAATCATCATCATCATCATACTCAGTTAATCTCACCTATAGCAAAGCTAAGGTAGGGTCTGAGGAGGGTAAGATGTAGACAACCTTACCTCTACCCCTAAGAATAGAGAGGCTGCTTCCAGTGAGACCCCCGGCTCGATGTGGTTTGGTATCAAGCCTTGGACATAAAGCACAAAACACTTAGCAATCGGGACAAACCCAATCGGTGCATGTGCCCCTTTGTCTTTTGGCTATCCACGCCACCACATAATGCATGATTAACCGTCCGTCGTTTTTAACGTTATTTTCACGAAATTAGTAAAATAACGTTAAAACTAGTGCAACTTTACTTTTGCCCCCGAAGGGCCACACATATATACATTCCACGCATCACAAAAAATAAACAAATGAGGGTGGTGGAATGGAGTTAAAGAGGAAAGAGGACACATGTTCGTGTAGGTCAATTTTTTGGACGACATTTCGACAGTTGAGAGTTTTGATGGCAGCAGGTGCTTGGAATCACACAACAGAAAATTTTAGAGTTTCTGTAATGTATAGCTAGGATATCGGGGTTGAATTTGTTAACCTTTTAAGTTTTGATAAAATTCAATTGTGGTTTTCTCATTTAAAAGGTTAGTTGTGTTCAAACACTAAATTGAAAAGAATTCGTTTTTGTTTTGTTTTGTTTTTTTTTTTCTTTTATATTAGGAGTTAGTTTGTTGGTTTGTGTTTTCACATAATTGAATTGGTCGTTGCGTGAATAGAAATTATTAAGTGCGGTTTCACATCTATCATTTGATTTACCATAATGACTTTCATTTAGGTTACCAAGTGTGGGTGTGTTTTTTTTTTTTTTTTTTGCTAAACCAGAATCCTAGAGTAGAACTTGTTGATATGATACTCTCCATACTGTAGCCATCTAGTTTAATTAGGTTTTTTCATGGCTCCAACGACTGTCATTAGCAACTCATCGTTGTTAAACTTGTTGGTGATCCTTGGGTAATTTTGGTCGGAAAACTCATTACCCATGTCCTTAGCAACTCATCGTTGTTAAACTTGTTAGTGATCCATGGGTAATTTTCGTCGGAAAACTCATTACCCATGCCATGTTGTCCGATGAATTACTAACGGGCCCACTTTCACTAACGGTTTTTCAATGGATCAGTCCGTTCATGAAACTTTTATGTTTATATTGTTTAAATCAATCAAGTTCAATTATTCTCGTACGTAACACCCAAACTAAAAGAAAGGATATATATGTCGCTAAATTGGAGTTGCAATTTTGATGAAGTTCTTCTGCGTTACAAATTTGCAACATTCTTAATACAAGTCTTAATAATCAAATGAAGAGTTTTGCATCTTCTTTTTGAAAGCTTGCACTTATGGCTTCAAAGGTACAAGAAGAGGGACGCCATTTGCTGCTCAAACCGCAGCAACAATAATTAAATCGATACTGCATTAAGACTCTTCCATTTGACACTATTTATGTTTTATACGTCAGTATTCTCACTATATCAAATTACTTGTTCGAACAATACTTTACCAATGTGTTGGTTTATAGTTTCAGGATCATATAAAGCTCTGTAGTAGAATGTTTTGGCCACTGTTAAAAACGTCTGCTTCAAATTAGTATCAAGATCGTTGGGCGAGTCATATAGCACGAGTTGCACAAGTTCTTGCATTTTGGACTCGATCTCATAGCTTATTGTACAATCCTCCTAGACACACATTAATTATAGATAGTATTCCAATTAATAACTTTACATCCATTAAGAGGATACCAGATATATAGGAGTAATATTTATTTTACGTACCTTATGAGATAATTGGTGACAAATGTCATTTATATCGGTGGAGAGTCGTTCATACTTGGGATGTGAAAATGGCTCCTCTAGTAAACATAGGCCACTACTCAAATTTATTGTTTTAACTATAAGTTCAGCTTCCCTTGTCACGCCCGCAACTTTTTGCAAGTTCAACAACCACGCGTTCCACTTATTGGCATAGATAGTAAACAAAACAAGAAAAAAAAAAAAGATGAAATTTTATGTAACATATACGCGCAAGACTTGAAAAATGGTTAACAATAAGACTTATTTCCATAGATGAGAAAGAACTTACAATGCAATGGAGGTGCGGGTAGATGTCTACACCATAAGCCACTTTTGCGTTCGATGAAATTTGGTTTAGGGTTTCATGTAATGCATCCATCATTGCGTCCCAGGGTTTCCCATTTTTCTCATGGTGTTGTGTGTTGGCGAATTCATTTGCAAACGCTTTAATGTCAACATTTGAAAATTGTGGTCTCGAAAAGAAATTGGTAATGGTGTTAACCATCACAAGTGTTTGGGCCCAAGCAAGTCGCTCATTGCATCTTTCTGGCTCAAAAATGCTCGCTGATGCCTCGTAATAGGACCTTAAAAGTCTAGTGTTTAAGGTTTCTTCAATATTTAGATGTTCATACCACCTGTTATAATTTCACAAATGCAACCTTTTTAGAATTTCCGTAGAACTATTGTTAAGATATTGATTGAATAAAATATCAAGGTGAATAAAATAATTGACATACTTTTGGAAATATGTCCATTCCAATTGATGAATTTTTTGGCAGTGATTGTAGTCCAATTTGGCCATCTCAAGATACTGGTTATTGCTAATATTTCCCATTCTACATCCACCCATTTAAATAATTATATTTAGTTATTAATAAGAGATAAAAAGAACTCCTTAAGATGCTTAATTCTTAATGGTTTTGCATAAATAACCTGTAGAGGGTTTTTCCTATCCATATGTCGTCTTCACCTCCGTATTGTTCCAAGTAATATCTTGCCTCGAGTCGAGGTAAATTCGCGTACCATGGCACATCAAGTGCGTATCCAACCTGTTCGCGATTTTTAGAAGTTGTATATTGGACTCAATGCAAGTATATTGAGAAGATTTATTTATTTTATTATTGATAAACAAGCATACATACGGTACGCATAGTCTACTTGCATACATACATAGTAAATTGACAAGGTGTCTGTAACTTTGCAAAAAGAAATTAATCAGTAATCAAGCATCAAAGTGAAGATTTCAAACTTGGGAAGCAAACTTAATTTGAAGGTACGAAAGTTGTAGGACAATTTGAACTGAGTAAAATTGTGAAGTTACTTAATTATAAACCCATTAATCATGTATTGTTTACTTTAGATATATTTTAATTTTAATATAATTATTAACCCCTCAATTTTCGACCATAGTATAATTTAATTCACTTTAATTAGTATTGACATTAGGTAAATTGGATTTTAATAATCCAATCTTTCTCTTTTTGGCCGATAATAATCTCACCTGAATATTTTCTCTACACCAGTCCCACCTTTCAGACATTTTGCTCTCAATAAGCCCCTGTTAACTCACACTAACGGTGTTAGCTGAAACTCACAATTCTAGGCGATTATTCATCAGGTTTGAAAGAGGTAATCGAGACGATGATATTGGTATGTTCAAACGCATAACAGAGCATGGTTCGATGGTTTAATCGTCGGTTTTGGTCATCCCATCTGAGGAGAACATCAACCTACAACTGACGAACCATGGGTATTTCTGCAATTGAACAAACCAATATCATCGTCTCGATTCCCTCTTTCAAATCCCGTGAATAATTGCCTAAATTGTGACTTTCAACTAACGGTGTTAGTGTGAGTTAACGGGGGTCCATTGATAGCAAAATGTCTAAAAGGTGGGACTGGTGGAGGGAAAAAACTCATGTGGAATTATTATCAGCCAAAAAGAGAAAGGTTGGATTATTAAAATCCAATTGGCCTTGATATTATTGTTTGGTACATATATACCTCCCCAGGCAGGTCCTTGGTGATGATCCATTTATCAAGAAGCTCATTGTTGTTCCGTTTTTCTGTCAAGAAATTATAAGAAAATTTCTTGGCATCGTCGAGGATTTTCTCTCCGGGAAAAAGCACTTGAGAAGCACGATATAGATTGAACATCGCGGATATGGCTTCTGATGACTGCCCAGGATAACAAACAAATTGTCCATCTTTCTCAAAGTGTCGAAAAGCATCTATCACATTTTTTAATACGTTAATTAGTCACAAAAACCACCAAGTGTACTGAAGTTTTGCTTGTTGATGAAACTAACCAGGAGAAACTTGATAACCGTTAGTTCTTAAAACCCGAAATCCCATACACGTGTCATCTATATCTGGTAAATTGCAGTATCTTGTTACCCCAATTGCTTGTCCGTCCCAATACCTATAAACATTTGTTAAAATATAATTATTTAAAAAATTTCTCTTAAAATGTGCATGCTATCTATAGACATGGTCAGACATATTTTTACTAACAAACGACTCAATCATCATTCATCATATATATACCTGGATATATAATCAACACATTCCTTGATCTCAGACTGAAAATACCGTGCGATTCCAAGGCGTTGCAGCCGATCAACCATCCAACTTTTTTCAAATATTTCGACAGGGTATACATGTGGGACTGCATCCAGATCCAGTTGAGACACAAAAATATGCCAATTTGTGTTATTACTAATTAATTAATGGATAAAAATGGGATGTCAATCAAACCCGAACCCGATGGGTAAACCCGAAACCCGACACATTTGGGACGGGTAATCGGGTATGGGTCTGGTTATGGGATTAGTTTTTATTTTTTTCGCGGGTTTGGCGTTGGGTTTGGGATTTGATGATATACCCATTTACCCGACCCGAGTACCCGATAAAGTATATCCGTTTACCCGATTAGATACCCGATGTAATTTCCTATATATCTTTTAAAATATGTATTCATAATATATCTAACTAGTTTTTATCCCGGGAGCGTCCCGGGTTGAAATATCTAATATAACATAATAAAACATATTATTATTATTATTATTATTACTATTATTATTATTATTTTAAACAAATCTCTGCCATAAGTTATCATATTCAAATATAAAAAAACGAATATCTGCGCCGTGGTATAAATCTAGTGCCATTACAAATGAATTCGGAAGTTTGTAATCGATCATTCTAAAAAGAACTAATATGAAATAAGAAAAAAAAGTTAATTATTGAAATATCGAACGCATTAGTCTAAGGGTTATGTGATGTGTCAAAAAATTCATAGGTATATGATCGGGTATGTAGTTCGGGTATTTGGGAATGTTGTTTCGGGTAATCGGGTCGGGTATCACCTAATCCCAGACCCGACCCAAACCCACAATTTTTTTTAAACTAATCCCAAACCCGACACAATACCTGTCGGGTTACAAAAAATAGTCATTTTTTTCTCCGATTTTTATATAGCACTATGGTACTCATTGGAAAGATAATAAAACGCTCGTTAATTTTGTGTAATTTTTTTCTTTAAAACATCTCGTATATAAAAGATATTAACGTTTAAAAGTTATGGGAGGAAACACGAGAGATAAAATAATAAAGTTTTAATATTTAGATTTAGTAGATTAGGTATTTAATAGATTATGTTAAAGATTATAATAAATTAGGTTAAATCATATTTATTTATTTTTTTTAATTGGTTTAGTGTTGCCACATCACATCCTATGTGACATCTCTTAAAGGAGATATTGCATAAGAGTATGACAAGTAGGATTAATCCCTTTGCAATATATAGATATATAGATTGTCCATCTAGATTGTCATCTAGATTGAGAGTTCGTCATTTATCACTTTAATCCCGAAAACAAAAACGCCGGTGGGTTTGAGGGATTATAGACCTATAAATCTGGTGGGGATTATTAGTAAGTTAATATCTAATGTAACATTCGCTAATAGATTGTCGAAGGTGTTGGGCATGGTTATCTCAAACTCTCAATCGGGTTTCTTAAAAGGGAGGTTTATTTTAGACGGTCCCTTGGTCATCAATGAGATGGTAGGTTGGCTTAAAAAGACCGGGAGGCGCGCTTTTTTGTTGAAACTGGATTTTGAAAAAGCATACGATAATGTTAACTGGGAATTTCTGCTTTCGGCTATGTCTCAAATGGGTTTTCACGATAAATGGTGCGCTTGGGTGAAGGGGATTCTACATTCAGCTAGGTCTTCTATTCTTGTGAACGGATCGCCAACTTTCGAATTTAACTGTCAAAAAGGTGTGCGGCAAGGGGATCCTCTCTCTCCGTTTCTATTTTTGGTAGTTATGGAGTTTCTTCATTGCATGTTTGATAAGGCGATTAATATTGGGGAATTCAAAGGGATCACTTACAACGATGAAGGCAAGGTTTTATCTCATATGTTTTTTGCAGATGACGCATTAGTTGTTGGCGATTGGTCTGAAGATAACATTCGAAGTGTGGCCAGAATTCTTAGAGTCTTTTATCTATGTTCCGGGCTAAAAATCAACTTGAATAAATCATATTTATATGGGGTGGGAATGGATATCAGTGATGTGGAGCATATGGCGAATGTAGTGGGATGTCGTGTTGGTGAGCTTCCGTTTGATTACTTGGGGATTCGGGTTGGGGCCAACATGGCTAGAAGTTGTAATTGGAGTCCGGTCATTGAAACTGTTCGTAACCGTCTCGCGAGTTGGAAGGCAAAAACTTTATCCTTGGCTGGTAGGTTGACCCTTATAAAATCGGTGTTGTCAAATCTTCCGATATATTTCTTCTCGTTGTACAAAGCCCCGGTCACAGTGAT
This sequence comes from Ambrosia trifida, assembly GCA_028751855.1. Lineage (NCBI taxonomy): Eukaryota > Viridiplantae > Streptophyta > Magnoliopsida > Asterales > Asteraceae > Ambrosia > Ambrosia trifida. The sequence continues at coordinate 28,934,355 of CM054133.1, read as the reverse complement.
AGATCGTATAGAAGCCATGATGCGAAAATTCTTATGGTCCGGATCAGAGGATGTTAATAAAATCCATTGGGTGTCGTGGGAAGTAGTTACAAAAGAAAAAAATAAGGGTGGTTTGGGAGTGCCGAGGCTTAGAGAGGTTAATGTGGCGTTGTTAGCTAAATGGGGTTGGCGTTTCAAGACGGAGTCGGGAACCTTATGGTGGTATTTTATCAATAGTATACATGGTGGGAGAGGCTTATGGGAAGGTCTTCCGGTTCGGAACTCATTGCCCGGTTGCTGGAAAACGTTAGTATCAACATTGGCAGCCAACAAAATACAAGGGACTTCAATTCTGCAGTGGTTCAGGGGTATAGTTGGGAACGGTTGCGAGTTGAGATTTTGGTTCGACTTGTGGTATGGAGATACTATATTAAAGAAACGTTGGCCATGTTTGTACAAGATTGAAAGAGATAAGAAGTGCAAGATTAAGGATAGAATCATTCAAGGCGATGACGGCTGGTACTTTGATGGTAGATGGCTGCGCTATCCTAGAACGGTCGAGGAATTATCCGAGATGCAAGATTTGAATAGAATGTTGATTGATTTTTCGAAGACAGAGGGGGCCGACTCATGGTCTTGGGGTAAACAAAGTAAAGAAGATTATACAGTGGCTAAGTGTAAACAAGCCATGTATTTGTCAGACTCGCCTGTTAGTACATCCACTTTTATTTGGGAAAGATGGGTTCCATTAAAGGTAAATCTTAATGCTTGGAGAGCTAAACTTGATAGATTGCCGACTTGCGAGGCCTTGGTGAGGAGAAGGGTAGCGATTCAAGATATAGTTTGCCAAATGTGTGGATCGGCAAATGAGGATTTAAGACACACCATGGTGGACTGCAGCTTTGCTTTTGGAGTATGGAGTGGGATTTGCAAGTGGTGCAGGTTAGATCCATTCGTCGCTTACGATTTTAACGATCTTCTGTTACTATATAATAATGTTCATGGTGGTAAATGGAGAAAAAAGATTGTTAGAGGTATTGTTTTGGTTGGTATTTGGGCAATTTGGAATGCTAGGAACCAAAAGATATTCCAAGGCAAAGATTTGAAAGTTATGCATACGGTAGCGGAGATAAAGTCGAAGACATTTCTGTGGATGAAACATCGGTCGAAATTTGTTTGTATAGATTGGAAAGAGTGGTCTAAGTACCCGTTGTATATGTGTGTGTAATTGGGGCAGTACTCGTGTTTTTGAGTACTAGCCGTTTTTAATGAAAGTTATCGTTCAAAAAAAAATGTCTTTTAGTGTTTTTATATGATTTAACTATTTTATATTTATACATTGTAATTATTTACATACATATTTGATAATGCTAAATGTATTGGTTAGTAGTCACGCAATAGATACCCGACAGATTTTTAGTCAGATATACCCAATGGATAAGTTTTTAAAATAAACGGGTTTACCCGAAACCCGCGGGTATACCCGATACCCGACGGGTAATTACTCGATACAAACCCGACGGGTTTTGGGACGGGTTTGGGACAAGCATACCTAATCGGGTATGGGGTTGGGATTACCTAAACCCGTCCCAAACCCGACCCATTGCCATCCCTAGATAAAATTAGAACTTCAGATTTTTTTTTTTTTCTAAGTTGTCCAAAACTTATGTTTACTAGTAAGAAACCTATGTGTTGCCGCCGCGGTAACAATTTACAATGCGGTACTCAATTTTATTGTTTTACCAACCTTAGACTGAGACTGAAATTAAAGAATACAGTTCTCTTGATTATTGTATACCACCCTAGAGTTAGAAATGTTGATTAATTTTTTTTATTTATAACCACATCAAATCTAATAATTAAGAATAGAAATATTGATTAGGCCACTAATTTTAAATTAGGGGTTTAAATGACACGTAGCGGCTCAAGAGCTACCCGGGATCGGCTCGGTAAAAAACCCGAACGAGCCGAGCCTTAACGAGCCCGAGCCGGAGCCCGAGCCTGAAATATGGCCTGTTTAGTTATCGAGCCCGAGCTCGAGCCCTAGATACAAAGCTCGATTGGGCTCGCGAGCCTAAATGAGCCCAAACATAATTATAAGTTATTTATATATCTCTTATAATTTATAGCCCACATCTCCAAAGCCCAAGTCCTTATTTCATAGGCTCATTTAATAACACTCGCGAGCCGAGCTTTGAGCTTGTTTGAGATTGTTCTCAAATCACCTCGAGCCGAGCTCGAGCCCGAGCTCGAGCTTTTGATTTTGCTAGCGAGCCGAGCTCGAGCTCAAGATTCTAGGCTCGAACCGAGCCGAGCTCGACCTCGAGCTTCATAAAACCATAACGAGCCGAGCTCGAGCCCAGTCAGGCTCGGGCTCGGCTCGGCTCGTTTACACCCCTATTTTAAATTAAAGCAAACATCGTAAAACGCTAAAGTTTAAATTGTAGAAATAGTTATAGTCGTACTTTGTCTCTAACAGGCCCGGTGAGTAAGCTTGATATATAATGTAAAACAAAACATGTTGAACAGTTAAAAGTCAACCAGAATGTATTTTAATGTAAAATTAACTAAAAGAAAAAAAAAGTCATAAAATATGAGCATTTCTAACAAGTGTTTACAACCTTTTAAATTGTTTGAACTCATATTATACATAATAAAATTTTTACTAATTAATGTGAAATTATAAATGGGGGTTATGATATAAATGTACAAGTTAGTTTTGCAAATATGGGTAATATTGAAAGAATTTTCATAACATTTTGAGTGTGAAACAAATAACTTTTCATATGTCATCTTAAAAAACATATAAAATTACTATATTAGCCATCTTTGGCTCTTTATAATATAGTATAAAAGTATCTATATCTATATATCTATATATATAATAAAAGTTGTCTTTAATACTAAAAGCAACAAGAATTACAAGTGAAGCGTGGGTAGACAGGCAACAAGCTACGCCGCAACCCTTTTTTGAATAGCAAAGCCTACTCTAATAAACCAAAGCATTTTTAATGACATGTCATGATATTATGTAATCTTTCTTTTGAAAGATGACACATAGGATATAATGTGGCAACTCTAGACCAATTAAAAAAATGAATAAATATGGTTTAACATAATCTATTAAATACCTAATCTACTAAATTTAAATATTAAAACTTTATTATTTTCCATCTCATGTTTCCTCTCATAACTTTTAAACGTTAATATCTTTTATATACGAGATTTTTTAAAGAAAAAATTACACCAAATTAACGAGCGTTTTATTATCTTTCCAACTAGTACCATAGTGCTATATAAAAAACGGAGAAAAAAAACGAATATTTTTTGTAACCCGACAGGTATTGTGTCAGGTTTGGAATTAGTTTAAAAAAATTGTGGGTTTGGGTCGCGCCTGGGATTAGGTGATACCTCACCCAATAACCTTTTTTTATATTAGAATATGATAACTTATGGCAGAGATTTGTTTAAAATAATAATAATAATAATAATAATAATAATAATAATAATAATAATAATAATATTCATTAATCATATATTGGCAAGTCATTAATTATGTTGTCATATTAGATATTTTATTATGTCATATTAGAAATTTCAACCCGGGACGCTCTCTAACACGTAATTGCTATGTTTTCTTTTTCTACCATATTCTGAAATAGCTCAAATCTTATTGTATGCAGCTAAAGACCTTTGACTGAATGTATTGGTGCTAAACAATCTTTGTCCCCTTGAAGTGCTTGGGATCTTAATATTCTGTTTTAGGTGTTGATGTTGTAAGGTGAAATGGATATTTTGGTATATTTTTTTTTAAAGTATCTAATGTAAGTTGATACATAGATGTCATTTTAATAATTTAGATACTTCTAATTTTATTCACTTTACTAGAGTTCTCAACCCGGGACACTCCCGGAGTATAAGCTAGTAGATATAGATATAGATAGATAGATAGTATAGATTATTCCTATAGTAACATCGTTATAATAATAACTATTTCTGTAATCAAGTTCGATTAATATGCTAATTACATAGGATTTTTTACTACTCATATAACCAAAATGCTTGATAATAATTACCTCCCCCTTTGAACTCGTCAACAAGATTGGTCAGATATGTACGACACTTTTGATCTTTAGTTTGCATAAATGCAAAAGCAGTTGCTGATGGAGAGTAGACAATGGATCCATTTTCTGATTGAAGTTTTAGAAGCTTATCCCATTCCAAATCTTTCATCCCCTCCAAGCTATAAATCATGATTGTTGGGGTGTTATAAACTTTTTCTTTTGGGATCCTTTCAATATTTAAACATAAAAAAACCTCATAAGTGTCAAGTGTCATTAGTTAATGTCAAGTGTCTTGTATTTTGATTTCGAGTTTATTAAGAAAAGATCATAGGTTATTAATTAATAAATGTCAAGTCTCTTGTATTTTAATTTTCAAAACTGATGTTAAAGGACTAACTTTAAAAGCTTCCTTTCTCGTCTTTTGTACAAATCTTTTTACGACGGGTGAATCATTTGGCACTTCTATATCAAGTTTTCGCGCCAGTTCAATAAGCGCAGGGAACACTAACTCCAAACCGTGTGTCTTGTGTTCTTCATGTTGGTCTCCAAGCCTGTATAAGTTGTCCTTCACAAATTTTAATCCTGTATGTTGTTAAAACTAATAGTTTAAATATGTTGTGTAGTGCAAAATAAGTTGTGTAGTGTATAATGAGTTAATAATGACCTCCAATTTGTAAATTTCTAACCTCTTTCACACTTATCTGGATGGACCTTCCACGACGTTAAAGCAATGACGCAAGCCAATGTGTTGACAAGCCTATCAGCAACTGAAAATATCATGGATTCGCCCCATGAGCCATCAGGAAGTTGATGGTTCACGATCCATTCTAGACTTGATGGGAATTGAGGACCAACACTTTGTTCATCGACGTCTTCTATAAGTGCAACCCAAGCTGTATCATAAGCTGAAGGCGATATCACTCCATCGTTCAATGAACCAAAAATTGACTTGATTGATTTCACATACTTGTTGATTGCATGATCCTCTTCTGCAAATGGCAATTTATTGTGTTGTAGTACATCTGCACCATGTTATAAGATTAGAGTAGAGAGGGAGGGGTAAATCTGTGATAATGGATGGGTAAACGTCAGAGGGGGGCGACGAGAGAGGCGTGTTCATGGAGAGACGGGGAAGGACAGTCGGTCAGTGATATCCGTCCCCCTCGTGTTTGAATGGTCCAACAATTTTGTAATCTTAGTAATGACACACTGCCACCAAATTGCAAAAGCACTCCTACTCATAATTTAAATCTATATCAGGATTCACATACCTTTTTTGTAGGGCTTGAGGATGGCTTGGCACTGAAAATTGACAGGTTTTGTGTGACCAACAAATATGTAAGCTGCATAAACAAATATTAATCATTGAATAAAATCTACATGAATTGTTTTGATGAAATTTACACCTCTATCTTTTGTGAAAGACTTAATTGCTTGGCTTTTCTATTCCATATGGCAATGTATATATACAAGTTTACAATCCCTATTTTAGGGAATAGATAATCATCACTAAATATTATCTATAAATACAAATTATCAAAGTCAACTATATTAACTCTATTACACCCCCGCAGTCGAAACGGGAGGTGACCGAAGATTGAGACTGGAGCGGAAGTCTTCAAACAGCACCCGTGGTAGGCCTTTTGTAAATATATCAGCAATCTGGGAGCGAGTCGGGGTATGGAGAATCCGAATGGTGCCACGCTGAACATGTTCGCGCACGAAGTGAATGTCGATCTCAATGTGTTTGGTGCGCTGATGCTGAACTGGGTTGGTGGACAAATAGATAGCACTGATGTTGTCACAATATACCAATGTGGCAGTGGAAATAGGCGTGCGCAACTCAAGAAGAAGGTTGCGTAGCCAGCATATCTCAGCAACAACGTTTGCAACTGCGCGATACTCTGCTTCAGCACTAGACCTGGATATGGTAGACTGGCGTTTGGAGGACCAGGAGAGAAGAGTGGAACCCATGTAGACACAGTAACCTGAAGTAGAGCGACGTGTATCAGGGCACCCAGCCCAATCTGCATCTGTATAAGCCCTGAGAGAGACATTAGCGCTAGCTGAGAGAGTGAGACCATATGTGACTGTGCCCCGAATATACCGAATAATACGCTTCAACGCGTTCCAGTGATCAGTAGATGGACTGTGCATATGGATGCATATTTGTTGAACTGCGTAACTGATGTCTGGTCTAGTGAAAGTAAGATATTGAAGCGCACCTGCCAAGCTTCTGTAGAGGGTGGGGTTATCAAATGGAGCGCTAGATGTTGCACTGAGTTTGGGTTTAGAATCTACTGGAGTGGCCACGGGATTACAAGACTCCATACCTGCACGATTGATGATATCTAAAGCATAAGACTGTTGAGAGAGAAACATGTTGTTGCCTGTGCGTGTGACAGAGATACCCAAGAAATAACTGAGAGGTCCAAGATCTTTCATAGCAAATTCAGCCGCAAGGCTGCCCATGAGTTTCACCCGTAAATCATCAGATGAAGTGGTGAGAATAATATCATCCACATATATTAACAAATAAGCAACATCGCCCCCGTGATGGTATGTGAAAAGAGAATTGTCACATTTACTTTGCTGGAAACCAATGGATGTGACAAAATCCGTGAAGCGTTGATACCACGCTCTAGGTGCTTGTTTAAGACCATAGAGAGACTTTTTGAGTCGACATACGTGATCTGGAAAGTCTCTGTGACGAAAACCTGCGGGCTGGTACATATACACGGTCTCAGTTAAGTTTCCATGAAGAAAAGCATTGGTGACATCCAGTTGATGAATTGACCAAGACTGGGATAAAGCCAAAGTTAATACTGTCCGTATGGTGGCGGGTTTCACCACCGGGCTAAATGTCTCTCCACAGTCAATACCCACCTCCTGATTTCTACCAATACTAATCTGGCCTTGTATCTCTCGAGAGTGCCATCAGACCTGTACTTATGACGAAATAGCCACATACTACGAATAACATGCATGTCAGTGGTCCTCGGGACAAGTTCCCAAGTCTTGTTTTTAATTAAGGCATTAAATTCGTTTTGCATGGCGTTATGCCACTCCGGATTAGACAAGGCGGCAATGGGATTTTTTGGGAGGGGGGAGATAGTGGAAGTGGAGAGGTTAAATATTTGTTTAGGTTTGGTGATGCCAGACATGGCACGGGTAGTCATGGTGCGGGGAGGTGGTGGTGGTGGGTTAGGTATTGGGCTAATAGTGGGAGAGGAGTATTGGAGGTTGGGCGGGACGAACGGGGAAGTGGGCTGTGGGGACGGACTGTTCGGGTGTGGTGGGGAAGTGGGTGTGTTTTGGGCCGTGGAGGGTGATGTAGTGTGAGGTGAGTTGGGTTGGTTTTGGGAAGTGGGATTGGATGAGGTTTGGGCCGGTAATGGGCCTGAGTGTATAGGGGCAGGAGGGTGCGAAGTGGGTACAGTAGGTGATATTAGTAGTGTGGGGTGGGGTGAGTCATCTAAGAAGGAGTAGGTATGTGGAGTTGGTTTGTGACGTGTAGAAAAAGGAAAAATGGTTTCATCAAAGATGACGTGTCGGTTAATGGTGATGGTGCGGGTCTTAAGGTCAAGGCATTTGTAACCACGGTGGTTTGGTGGGTACCCAAGAAAGACGCATGGGTATGAGCGATAGGCTAATTTGTGAATAGTGGTGTGTGGGATGAGTGGGTAACAGATGCATCCAAACACACGTAAATGATCGTATGTGGGAATGCATTTGTATAGTCTTTGGGTAGGTGTCTGGAAGTGGTGTATTTTGCTAGGGATAATATTTAATAGGTAGGTGGTAGTTTCAAGTGCATGGTGCCAATATGTGTTGGGTGTGGATGAGTGGGCAAGGATGGTTCTCATGAGGTTGTTGATAGTGCGGATTTTGCGTTCCGCTTTGCCATTTTGTGATGAGGTGTGGGGGCAGGAAAAACGGAAGTGCATGCCATTTTGAGTACAAAAATTGTGAAATTGTTTGTTGGCATATTCACGACCGTTGTCACATTGAAGTTGTTTTATTTTGGTGTTAAATTGTGTCTGAACAAAATTGGTGAATTTAGTGAACATGGCAAACACATCAGATTTATTGGCTATGGGGTAGGTCCAAAGGAAGTTGGTAAAGTCATCTAAAAATAAGACATAGTATCGGTGACCCCCGTTTGAAACAACGGGTGAAGTCCAAACATCACTGTGCACTAGATCAAATGGCATAAATGTACTTGTATTAGAATTAAGAAAAGGGAGTCTAGTGTGTTTCCCAAAAATACAAGCACTGCAAGTTTTATTATTTAAAGAACCACAAGAAATTAAACTAGAAGATTTTAAACTTTGCAAAATGGCTGGGCCAGGGTGACCGAGCCGTTGATGCCAAATGTCTTGAGTGAGTGCAGCATAAGTGGATGCAGTGGAGAGATTGGTGATGTTGGACGGGCTGAGAGTGTAGAGATCCCCCGAGCTATTGCACCGTAGGATAGGTTTCCTGGTCTTTAGGTCCTTCACAGTAAAACCATATGGGTCAAATTCAACAGTTAATTGGTTATCAGTGGTAAAGCGACGTACAGAAATAAGGTTTTTAACTAGATGTGGGGCATATAGGACATTATTTAATTTGAAGGGTGGGAATGGTGGGGGCAGGGTAATATTGCCTTGTCCTAAAACCGGAATGGTTTTGCCATTGCCAACAATAATGTTACGAATAATGTCAGAATTAAAAATAGACGAGAACTTATCGAGTTGAGGAGACATTGTACCTGACGCGCCAGTGTCCATGGTCCATGAGGGGTCATTGTGGTGGAGTGCCAAGTTGTAAAGAGCCTGTGCAATATCTGTGGGAGAGTGTGTGGTGTTATAGGAGTGGGCCGCGTTGGACTGTGATGGTGGTGGGCCTAATATGCCTTGGCTGGAAGTAGCGGGCTGCTGGGCAGTAGACTTATTGGGCTGCGGAGAGTAGTATGAGGGGGAATATGGGCCGGATGGGTAAGGGCAAGGCGGGGCTGGCCATTGGGCCCAGGGCGGAGGTTGATAGGGGTTGGTTTGTTGGTTGGGCCAAGGTGTGGGCCAGTGGGCTTGTGGGTAATAGTGAGGTTGTTGATAGCGGCCTCTCCCATAGGATTGGCGCCCGCGTCCGCGGCCACGACCACGTCCGCGTGCACGAGAGTCCGCTTGGCGATCATAGGAATTGTTAGGGGAAGGGCGGCTGTCACGGGTTTGGTGAGAATGGGATTCGGTAGTGGTGTGGAGGGCGGTACCGGATGCTTGGGCGGATATTTTGGCTTGGTTGGCTTTGGTGTCCTCATGTTGGCAAAGACGGGACCGAACGGTGTAAAAATCCGGCAATGGGTGAGTGTTTTGGAGTATGAGAGATAGGCTTTCATAGGGTTCGGTAAGGCCGTTGAGGATTTGTAGGACACATTGGTTTTCGGTTATGGGTGATTCTAGGCTTTTGAGTTGGTCAAAGAGAAGTTTCATTGTTTGGCAATAGGAGGACATGTCGGAAAATTGTTCGAGTCGGGTGTTGAAAAATTTGTTTTGAATGGATAAGAGGCGGGTGGCTTGGTTATCAAGGAAAAGGTTTTTAAGGCGGACCCAAGCATCATAGGCACTAGTATTGGAGACCATAATGGTGTGGACAAGATCTTGGGTGATCGTACCGTATATCCATTGGAGGACAATGGCATCGATACGTTCCCAAGAGGCTAGAGGGGCGGGTGTTGTGGTGGCGGTATCGGTGGTAGAGGAAGAGGTAGCGGAGGCACGACGAGGTTGAAGGTGGTCATAAACCTCGTAGGCCTTGCAATGAAGGATAAATAGCTCCGCCCATGTGTTATAGTGTTCGGTTTGGCGGTCTAGGATAATAGGTATAAAATTCTTAATGTTGGTAACAGTGATTGCGGGGTGAATGGAAGAAGACATGGCTGAAAGGAAAAGAATAATAGGCGGCAGAAAGGATGTTTGGTGGCAGAATGATCGGCTGCGATCGGAGGTAAAGGTGACGGCAAGAAAAATTAAGGGTGAAGGTGATTAGGGTTTTTAGGCTAATGATACCATGAAAGACTTAATTGCTTGGCTTTTCTATTCCATATGGCAATGTATATATACAAGTTTACAATCCCTATTTTAGGGAATAGATAATCATCACTAAATATTATCTATAAATACAAGTTAATTGTTTATGTTACTTGCAATTTGCTTGGGATTGAGTTTGAAAATGCAAAAGTGCTTTTAGTCAGAAGTGTTTATTGGCTTATGAATTTTTGAAAAATAGTTTTAAAAAAAAAAGTGTTTGGATTAGCTTTTGGGATGACAAATGTTAAAAAGTCAATAGATTGTTTTTTTAAATGTTTCACTTAACTTATTGTGAATATTGATTGTATGGGTGGTAAATTTGTAATTTTTTTTCAAAAAGCCAAAAATCAGGATTTCTGACTTCTCAAAAACAGCTTAAAGTCAAAACAGAAAGTGTTTTTAAATTACACAAACAACTTATTGACTTCTTGGTTTTTGTGAAAAGCTAATAAGTCAATAAGTTGTTTTGAAACTCAATCTCAAACACTCTCTTAAAAAGGAGTTTTAATCATGCTTGCTAGCTAACATTAATATGCAAACGAGAAATATTTTTCAACTATAAAAGACATATAAAACTTAAATTAATTCATAAATATACATAACTAAGAACAAGACATATAAAACGTGCCCGTAAAGGAATGGAAGGGAGGAGAGGTGGCTGTTTGAGACAACTGACGTCGGAAAACGGTGGCATTAAGGTTGGTAGGAGGTGGTGAGTTGATGATATTCATATTCATATCCCTTATATAATTATTATTGTTTCTAGTAAATTATTTCACAGAATAAGTCATATGCAACTAGCAATTTATAGGAATCTAAACTAACCTAACCTTTTCTTCAATACTTCAAGTAGTGACAAAACAGCAATTTGTAAGAATCAAAACTTAGACCATTCACAATGGCTATAGAATCTGTATTTTCATAATTCATAGAATACGGAGAGTGGAGGACTTGAGGTGGGAGCGCATTAAATTAAAAAATACAATATAAAAAAGTCAATTATATTAACTAAAAGAAAACATTAAATTATATAAAAAAAATGGACATTAAATTAAAAAATACAATAAATTATACTAAAAAAACATCAAATATAAAAAGGTACATCAAATAAAAAGTTTAAAACTATTTCCATCAAGAATTGAATGAACTTTTCCCGTATTTCGACCGAAAAATCTAACATACATGCTATATTTTTACAATATTTCCCGTTTCATTCCCAATGTTATTTTCAATTCGGGATCGAAAAATTGATCGACGGGCATAGCTAGGAATTTCATATCCTCCTGTTTTTTCTTTCATACTACTGGTAAGCACCCAGTGTTCGACAAAGAAGGTATAAAATAGTCTATAAATCCATATTATAACAATAGGTTTCTTGTTCAAAACAACAATTCACACAGTTATACGCCATCGTAGGTAACACAGGAACCGTTGCAAAAAGGCCTGCTCAAGACAAGTAGAAAAAAGGGCGTTTAGAAAAATAACTTCTTTGATTTGCATATGAAAGGCACGTTAAGAAAACCACCTTTTGTGATCAACATATGAAAGGCAACATCTTTTGTACTAACTATCGACGCGCGCTGTAATAATTATGTTATAACTTAAGTTCCTAAACTTTTGTTCAAACTAAACTTTGTTAAAAACAGGTTGTATTAGGATAGTAAAAGAGATATTGGAAAGCTCACTTCTCATTCCATTCATGTGTGAATTTATAATACAAAATAGATACAAAGGAAACTTCAAAAATCATGGAGAGATTTCCTCCAATTAGTTACATAATATATCTATACTAAATATACATATTATTACACCCCCGCAGTTGAAACGTCGGGAGGACCGATGCTGAGACTGGAGCGAAAATCATCAAATAGGACGCGAGGAAGGCCTTTGGTGAAGATATCCGCAATCTGGTGTCTAGACGGCACATGTAACACGCGAATGTGACCCCGTTGAACTTGTTCTCGAACGAAATGGATGTCGAGTTCGATGTGCTTCGTGCGTTGGTGCTGCACAGGATTACCAGAAAGGTATACAGCACTAACATTGTCACAGTAAACAAGAGTGGCCCGAGAGAGAGGATACCGAAGCTCAAGTAATAAGTTGCGCAACCAACAGATGTCCGCAACAACATTGGCAACACCCCGGTATTCTGCTTCAGCACTGGACCTGGAGATAGTGGACTGGCGTTTGGAGGACCAGGAGATAAGGTTGTCTCCTAAGTAGACACAATACCCGGACGTGGAACGTCGCGTGTCAGGACATCCAGCCCAATCGGCATCTGTATATGCCATCAAAGAGAGATGATGGACCGGGCCAAGATGAAGACCATGATCCATGGTACCTTGAAGATAACGAATGATACGCTTCAACGCGTTCCAGTGATCCTGTCTGGGGTCATGCATGTGCATACAAACCTGCTGAACTGCATAGGAGATGTCTGGTCTAGTGAAAGTAAGATACTGAAGAGCGCCAGCCAGACTACGATAGGTAGAGGGATCATCATGAGGAGGACCAGCTTCGGCCGAAAGCTTGGATTGGGTATCAACCGGAGTAGCAACCGGCTTGCAGGAGTCCATGCCAGCCCGATGAATGATGTCCTTGACGTAAGCCTGCTGGGAGAGAAACATCTTGTCACCATCCCTGGTGACCTGAATACCCAAGAAATAAGAAAGAGGGCCCAAATCCTTCATAGCAAATTCACCTGAAAGAGTGTGCAGTAACCGGTGTCGCAGATCCTCAGTGGAGGTGGTGAGAATGATGTCGTCTACATAAATAAGCAGATAAGCAATGTCGGACCCATGGTGATAGATGAATAAGGAGTTGTCCGATTTGCTCTGCTGAAACCCGTGCATGGTTACAAAATCTGTGAAGCGCTGGTACCAGGCTCTAGGGGCCTGCTTGAGACCGTATAAAGACTTACGTAAGCGACATACATGGTCAGGAAAGTCTCTGTGACGAAACCCCAAAGGTTGATGCATATACACGGTTTCTTCTAAATTGCCATGCAGGAATGCATTAGTGACATCCAACTGGTGAATTTTCCACGACTTGGAGAGAGCCAAGGAAAGGACTAGGCGAATGGTAGATGGTTTCACTACCGGACTGAACGTCTCGCCACAATCGATACCTGTCTGTTGTTTACGGCCATCACACACCAAACGTGCCTTATAACGCTCCAAGCTGCCATCCGACCTGAATTTATGTTTAAATAACCACATACAACGTATAATGTTCATGTCTGGAGTCCTAGGTACAAGCTCCCAGGTCTTGTTTTTAATAAGTGCACTAAATTCATTGGCCATGGAAGTGTGCCATTCCGGAGTGGACAAGGCAACCTGGGGATTTTTGGGTAGTGGGACAACAGTGGAGGTATGGAGATTAAAGTGTTGTTTGGGTTTGTGTATACCACTCATAGAGCGAGTGTGTATAGTGCGAGTAGGAGGGGGGGGAGGTGGTGAAGGGTGGACAGACTCGAAGGTGGGTGGTATAGGTGGGGTTGTGGCGGACGCTGAGATAGGCGGTGTAGGTGGGTTTGTGGTGAAAGGGGATGGGTGAGATGGGACAGTTTGGTTGTGAGGTGGTGAGGTGATCGTTGGGTTAGAGGATTGAGGAGAAGTGGGCTCATGTGAATGGGCCTGGACAGGGGGGGTAACGGATGGGCCAGAGGGGGGCTGGTGTTGGAGCTGGGTAATGTTAGGGGACGGCATTGGTGGACAGGTTGGAGTTGGGCTTGGGATATTTGGGCTAGTGGGTGTTGGGCTGGTTGGGGTGTGGATGTTTGGCGGAACAGGTGGTGGGGACGAGTTTGGGTTATGCGAGTTGCGCAAGTAGTCCCAAACTAGAGGGTTGATGGTTGGGTTTAAAAATTCATAGGAAGGTGATGTGGTTGGGGATTGGATGGCATAGGGGAAAATCGACTCTTCGAAGTGTACGTGCCTTGAAATAATAATTTGATGAGAATTTAGATCAAGACACTTGTACCCTCGATGATTGCTGGGGTAGCCAAGAAATACACATGGGTGAGACCGAAAATTGAGTTTGTGTATTTTGGTTGATGGGGTTAGGGGATAGCAGAGGCACCCAAAAACACGAAGATGGTCGTATTCAGGGGTGCAACCGTATAGTAGGGATGTTGGGGATTTAAAGTTGTGAATTTTGCTTGGGAGAATGTTGAGAAGGTAGGTGGCGGTTTCAAGGGCATGATGCCACATGTTGGGTGGTAGGGAGGCTTGGGCGAGTAAAGTGCGAATCATGTTATTGATGGTGCGGATTTTGCGTTCCGCTTTACCATTTTGGGAGGAGGTGTAGGGACAAGAAAAGCGGAATTGCATGCCGTTATGATTACAAAAATTTTTAAAGTTTTGGTTTGCATATTCGGTGCCATTGTCACATTGAAATTGCTTGATTTTACGTTCAAATTGTGTATGAATTAAGTTGTGGAGAGTGGTGAAGGTGTAGAAGACTTCGGATTTGTTTGCTAAGGGGAAGGTCCACAAAAAATTAGTAAAATCATCCAAAAACAAGATATAATATTTATGACCACCCGTACTGAGTACAGGAGAGGTCCATAAATCACTGTGAACAATGTCAAATGCAAAATAAGTAGAGTTAACAGAATCATAAAACGGCAACCTAACACTTTTGCCAAAAATGCAAGATTGACAAGTGGTTTTATTATGTTTTCGATAATCAACAAAAGACGATAGTTTCAAAGACCGAAGTAAATTATCTCCAGGATGACCCAATCGTTGATGCCAGCGATCTTGAGAAACAGCAACAAAGGAGGATGGTTGAGTGGTCTTGAGAGGAAGTGGTTCAGTGAGTGGATATAGATCGCCGGTACTATTGCATCGTAGGATAGGAGCCCGTGTTTTGAGATCCTTCACAAGAAAGCCAAAAGGGTCAAATTCAACAGAAACTAAGTTGTCGGAAGTAAGGCGGCGGACAGAAATAAGATTTTTTATTATTTGGGGGGCAAAAAGGACATTATTAAGTTTAAGGGGAGGGTAGGGTGGGGGAAGGACTTGGTTGCCTTGGGCCACTACAGGTATAGACATGCCATTACCAACAACAATATTTTTATTAGTGCAAGTATTAAAATTAGACGGAGAGTATATACCTTGTTCATTGGCAGAGTGAGAGGAGGCTCCAGTGTCCATCAAACCATGGTCCGGTGGGTTGAGGGACAACGAGTAGAGGGCCTGTTCAAGGTCGGTTGGCGAGTAGGTTGTGTGGTGAGCCTGATCGGGCCGTGGGCCAAGTATCCCTTGAGAAGTTTGAGAGTTGGGCCTGGATGGGTAGGGGCATGGGGGTTGGGCCGGTTTGTTATTGAGAACGGATGCCCACTGTGACGCGGTCCAATTACTGGGAAAAACAATATATGGGTGGTTCGGGTTGGGTTGACTGTTTGTGTAGGACCGAGGCTGATTGTTTGCGGGTCGGTTGCGACCGCGACCACGGGTACCACGGGAGCGATTAGTGGAGATGGGTGTAGGCTGTGAGGGGTTGGGCTTCGGGTGGGATGTGGTGGTTGTGGTCAGCGCTGTAGCAGCGGCCTGAGATCCGCGGGTCAGTTGCCTCTTCTTTTTGCTTTCTTCCATAGTGAGCCGCGAGCGGACTTCACCAAAAGGAGGCAGCGGGTCACGGTTCTGCAGGACCGTAGATATACTATCGTATTGTTCCGTCAACCCCGTCAACACCTTGAGAACTAGGATCCTGTTGTCAACCGGCGAACCGACACTCGCCATTTGATCTGCCAAAAGCTTGGCATGGTCACAATAATCCCCCATGGATGAAAAATTTTCCAGAAACAGATTTGCAAATTCTTGTCCTAAAAATATGGCCCGGGTATTTTGATTGTCGTGAAATTCACTTTCCACGGCGGTCCATGCTTCGTACGCGGTCTGACCTGGTTGAATAATGATTCGGAGGAGGGGTTGTGAAACCGTGGCGTAAATCCATTGCTTCACGAGTGCATCTAATCGGGTCCAAAGTTGGTCAGCGGCGATGGCCGCTGCCTCAGCTTTGGCTGTAGCATTAGGATCAGACGAAGATTGGATGGTGGCGGCAGCCTGTTTTGGGGAAAGGTGGTCAAGAACCTCGTAGGCTTGACAATGGACCTGGAAGAGGGTCTTCCAAGTGGTGTAGTGGGGGGAGTCTTTTTCTAGAATAATAGGAATGTGAGCCTTGATATTGGAGATGGTGAGAGCAGGGTGTAAAGTTTTGTCCATGGTAATAGGTTTGTGGAAAGGGAAGATAATCAACAGTAATACAAAAAAGAAATAAAGAGGAGTGAGGGTAAAAGTAAGTGTGTGGGCTACAGAGGGAACACGTGAAAAAGGAGAATAGAGGAATGATGGGAATGTGTTAGAGATTGTGGGACCAAGAGAAAAGAAATCAGCCGGCAAAGAGAGTTGCAGCGGCGGAGGGTTGGTGGGAATAGGGTTAGGATCTTAATGGTTTGATACCATAAAAGAGATATTGGAAAGCTCACTTCTCATTCCATTCATGTGTGAATTTATAATACAAAATAGATACAAAGGAAACTTCAAAAATCATGGAGAGATTTCCTCCAATTAGTTACATAATATATCTATACTAAATATACATATTATTAGATAGGTACTGTAATAACTTTGTTATAATATAACTTCTTTAATTTTTGTTCAAACTAAATTGCATTATGACACTTCGCTAAACTTTTTACCCTTTTGTCGAAAAGTGGCTATATTAGAACAGTTCCGTCTAGCATTAAACAATCGCACAACACGCGATAATGAAACCTCCTAGTTTATCAATGTAAGACCCTAACCCGTAAACATGTGATTAACGTTTAAACTTTCAGGTTTAGGCCTTAATCAAAACTCACTCCCGATTAAAACTTTCATATTTAGAAAAAACCCAAACCATTATGTTCAATACATTATTGGATCCCATTATTGTTACATTTTAAGTGCTAAAAACATATACTAGTTTTTGAGTTTTAAACGAGAGTTCTTGTTGCGGAAGCTTTTGGAGTGTTCGGTTCTTCTCGCGACTTGATCCTTGCTCCGTAACTCCCATCACATGTGTACCTAGCACCATTACACAAAGAGTGGTTAGTGGGATTAATAATAATGCATTTAGAATAGTGGAAGTGCCGAAACACGTCAAAAACGGAACGATCAAGCTTGAGTGACAAAACATCACTTTTGGGGTTGAACCCCACCGTAGGCTACAGCCTGAGGCCGTGGCTTACGGTTGGGACCTGCTGTCCCTCCTTCAGATTTTTCAGACTTAGTCATTTTCCCTTGTTTTTCCCCAATTCTTGGATGCTTTAAAACCTATGTTCAAGGCCCTTCCTAAGGACACTTGGGGACTTATTCAACTCCATTTTATCATGCTTATAAAGTGTCATTTCATGTGATTAAGTCCCCCTTTCGGTTACTTAATTACTTAAGATGTTTTTACCCAAATCGATTCGTTAAGGCCATAGATTATACAAAACATTACTTGACCATTCAAGAAGTATAACAACCATATCATCAACCCATTGGACATTTGTTTAGCTGAAAACAGTGTCCGGTTTGTTTAATTATGACCCGGTTCTTAGATTCAACCTTTAGTGAACCTTTAAAATTCCCAAAATGCCCATATAGGCAATAAGTCAATTATAGCCATTCGAGGTGACACTACTCGATTTAAATCCATTGTTTTTGACCCATTAACTTGTTTAAAATGCTCCAAGCCCTTATGGACTTAGTTTTTCATCATTTTAAATGTTACACGGCTATTGGTCATTCTTAGGCGCATTAGCACGTACTTAGTTGTGTAAACGACTTACCAATTTGGCGCCCACGCTTCACGTGGGTAGCTATCATACGCATAAGACTTTGCCCATCACGTTTATTTACTACTGACTTATGGATCGCGCTTGCCCCATTTCCATACCCTAGTGATTCCAGTCCACAATTTCCTTGGCCTCGTGTGCCACAATCTCAACATGCTTACCTGTGGAAGAAGTTCCTCGACACGCATCATGTTTTAGGGATCCAAATGGTGACGCATCATCATTTGACCCATTTCATGAAACACTTTGAATGCAAAAGTAGACCTTGGTGCTTTACATAATATTTAGGTATCGATCTATTATACAAGTTTTAATCTGTTTAATGCATATCTCCTTTTGTTTACAACAAATCACTTCTTTAATAGTTACAAAACAAGTTATTATATAACTCTTTGTGATTTGACCGTTTGGTGGATTCCACCACTTGGGTGCGACATATCACCTCATTGATTGTTATAAAACAAGTTTTTACTTGATTTCCCCCATCTAGACCCGCGTAGTGGGTTTCACCACTTGGGGTCCTACCCTTTATCCCATACTCGATATTTATTCAATAATATGTAACACATACATCATTGTTTTAGTCTATTGGCGTAAGGAACACTTACCTTGTATTCACTCTCAATCTCTCATTTCCTTGCACTTTAGGCTTGTATTCGCTTGACCCGTTTTGCTTGTTGATCCATTCCTTCCAAGCTTGCACCTGGCTTGACAAGATCAACCTTCACTATACTCATAAGATTGATCAAGTTAGTCATCATGTCCAATAACTAACACATCTCATGAGTTTATTCACACCATCATATTACAATCTAATCTTGGGTCAATTTGACTTCTAAAGGTCAACTACCCTTAGCATTATCATGTGCACTATAATAGGGCAATTCTTCTAATTTTACTAACCTTTCATTTATCATATCGAATTTATTAAACATTATGCACAATCAATTTTCCAATCATCATTAGGCTACATTTTCACATATGGTGCGATTTATCCTTTAAGCATGTAATTCATGTTTTATATGAAAGAATTCCTATGATCACCCATCATACTATCACCTCAAATTGCAAACAAATTCATTGAGGCGTTTCAACGAACACTTTGTGGGCACCATATTTAGTATTGAAATTTCATGGGTGTTTTACTAAGACACCTAACTAATTTCACCCACATTATCATAGTATCAATTTAGCATAATCTTTTATCATATCATAATCAAAATTAAGCACAAGAGACAATACTCTTGTTATAGATAATGGGTTTTAATCAAGCTTTACCCACAATTCCTCTATCATCACTTTGGTGATCATCATAAGCTAGGTATAACATTCAATAATGTTATTCCTTGTCTAATTAGGATTCCCTGCCACTAGAGAACCCTTAAATAGCTACCAAACGTTTAAATTGGCAAAACCCACTTCCTACATAATCTTATGATCATAATCAATCACACCCTTAAGATGTGATTCATAACCAAATTATATATGTTTGAGGCTCCCCAAGGCTAGACCAACCTCTTTTAACCATCAATTTCACATTTTATCAAAACCCTAGTTTTTCACCATATACAAAAACGAATCTAAACATCAAATTTAACCAAATAAAAGGTACCTTGGTGTGATTTGGACCTTGGATGATTCGTTTTTGTATAATGCATGAAGAACCCCTTTTATTTTGGCTTTGATTGAGCTCATTCTTGTATTTTAGGTTTTGAAGGTGAAGGAGAATATCCTCCTGATGTTGGTGATGACCAAAACACACACAAGTGTATGTTTTCCTTGTTTTATTATTATCAACTAGGTGAAATCCCGTGTGAAAGGGAATACTATATCATATTTTAAGGTCTGTTTACTAAAGACCAAATCAAGAACCCAATTGTCTGTTGTAAGGAAAATTTGTTTAGTAACATATGTTCATGTCAAGATACCAGTTAATATTATTGATTGATCAGATGTTTAATACTAAAGGGTGTTACGCGAATCCTATATCTTTTTTTTTAAACATTCACTTAATTATTAAATTCGCTTGTTATTTCTTAATCACGCCTAATGACGTATTTAGGCGAAACGAAATTTCGGGGTGTTACAATCAACTTAGCCTAAAGTTTTTGGATCTCCGTAATAAGTGTAAAAGATTTCAGGTGCTATTTAAAAGGATCATGGATGAGGACAATGATTTAGCCGAAAACGTAGCAATTGAAGTGACCTAAGTTGAGTACCCAGGTTACCTACAACTAGAGCTTTGACCATATTTTGGCATGGCGGATTTTAAGGCTTAAATTAAGCTAATTATGTATCTAGTTTAGTAGTGTTTTTTCCAAGTTTAATGGTGTGTTTTCTAGTTTAATAATGTATGTTCTAGTTAAATAATCTATTTTGCTAGTATAAATCATTTATTTTCTTGTTTAATTGGTATATATATTTTTTAATTATTTAAAGTTGAGGACTGAGGGGAGAAATCAAATTCAAGTTTATGGTTTCTAAATAATATCGTTGCCCACAACCCGTGTGGATGGTACTCGTCTCCTACTACCCAAGTCACCGGAGGGGATGTTGCCGTGGCGGTGGTAAGATAATTCAAATACATAGATATACATGAAAAAATACATGAAAATATGTTTTAATTACATGGATATACATGAAAAGCACATAAATATATAACTATCGGTTCGGTTTCGGGCTATATCTTAACCGTAACCGATTGGATAATTTGGTTTGGGTTATTTTCAGTTCGGTTTAAGTTTTTTCAGGTATCGATTTTCGTAAACTCACCGATACCCAGTGTTGTAGAACTCGCTAGGCGCTAGCCGGCCGGTGGGGGTACCGACTAGGGATTAATCGGGATTAATCAGGATTAATCGGATTGGATTTTTATAGATATTTTTTCCAAATTTATACATATATAATGCTAATTTTATACCTTATATGTATAAATTTAGAAGTTTATGGGCCAAATATAAACTAGTGAATATGGAAGAGGGGTTAAATAATAAAATACCTAAACTTAAATAACCCTAATCACCTCCATCGTTCACCATATCCCGTTTTTTCTCCCAGTTCCTTCTTTCATCGGAAGGAACCATCAGACGCAACTAGGGTTCATGGAGTTTCATCGATTTTGCTTCTAAAACATGGATTACCATCCAGCTTTGAAGTAAGAACTTGTTTTATTTGATCGATTTGCTCCGGTTTTGACCCGTTTGAATTCATTTTTTACCTAACTTTGAGTTTTTTAGGTCTGACTAGGACCAATTTGGTCCGATTAATCGGTGATTAATCGATTAATCGCGCACTGATTAATTTTGGGCTTGAGTGATTAGCCCAAAATTAATCAGTAAAGTGAGGACTAGCGATTAATCACCGATTAATCGGGATTTTTACAACCTTGCCGATACCCATGATCAAATCGGATGGGGCTCTAACCCCTTATAATAGGATTCTAATCTAACATATAACTGTTAAGCCTTAATTAGTGATAAAATACATATACATAATTTACTACTTGATGACAAATGTGATACCTTCTTCATATATGATTGATTATTCGTCATTAAGATTGTTGAGCTGTATCACGTACAAAACCAAATGAGTTTATAGATGTATAAAAATAGAAAATTTAGTCTAGGTGGGGGTTCCAACCATGGGCAGTTCTTCACTAGGATCAGATCAGGCCTCGGCCCACCCAGTTTTTTTGTTTCGTAGTGTAAATCTTAGCGAAAATTTTGAAATTTTTTATACGTACTGAGTCTGGCCCTACCAGATTGGGCCCGGCCATACCAGGTTTTTCGTTCAAGATCCGCCACTGGTTCCGATGACACCCATTCTAGACCAAAAAATGTTACTACCATTTCATTTTTTTTTTTTCAAATTTGATGTGCTAAAAAAGCTATTTAAATGGATTATTAGCCAACCACTACTAAAAACCTAATTTATTTTTATGCCAGTTTTCTTATGGCATTAAGAGTTGTCACAACGTCACCATGACTTATTGATCTAGTATTATGATGTCTCCCTTTATAAATGTGAGGTTGTGGGTTCAATTCCTTCCGAATGCAAGGTAGACATGGACTTAAGGGTGTTAAAAAGGTTGCCGACCCAATGGAGAACGATATTTGGATCAATCCAGTGGTGGATCTTGAACAAAAAACATGGTAGGGCCGCACTCAATCTGGTAGGGCCGGACTCAATACAAATAAATTTTTTGGCAAATTATCGACAAAATTTACACTACGAAGCGAAAAAACTGGACGGGCCGAGGCCTCGTCTGCCCGTAGAAAGATCCGCCCATGGATCAATCATGGATAAACAACCGACCCGAGCTAGCCAGTTCTGTTTCTGGTCCAGTTCAATTTTATCAATCTAGACACTTACTGCACATCAACAGTTACTGCACATCATAACAAATCTTGAATCAATTAAACTCTATGATATTCACAAAGATCAACGACATTTCCAGTACGCCGAACACAATCACAACCTCAATGTAACCCAAAAACATGAATCCAGAGATCCCTAAATCTAGGAAAAGAACATTTGAGTGATCTGCTTCCATGTCATCATTCAAGAAAACGAAACTTAAAGTTCCATTGGCACGGCCGACTCAGGAAGGATAGAGCTGGCCAGCTTATCGTTGAGCTTAAAGGGTAAAGGTGGCATGTTCTTCATCATCTCACACATATCATTTAAGCTTCTGCAATCATAAATAATCCATCATTTGAATCAGACCTAGCTTAACAAAATAATTTACAGAGATCTTGGGGACTAGTTGGGCCAAATGTGTCGTCGGTACAGGTGTAAAGTGTAAACGAGAGCTCATGAGCTACACATGTAATCAGCTCGCTAAAAGCTGGAGCTTAAACGAGATCAAGCTTCAAAATAAGTTTGTTCAATTATATTTTAATTTATGTAACAAATATATAATACATAATAAACATAACTATATTATATATACACACATAAGGTTATTTCTGAACTCTAAAAAATGAACTCTATAACTCCTAACAACCAATCATTTTATTTATATATTTTACATATTTAACATTATTTAAGGGTAATTTTAACATTTATTAGATGCAATTTTATAATTATATGTGTGCCTGTGTGTAATAGCCAAATTACATATATGTGTAAAAACTAATTTACATATATGTAATCACAAAATTAGATATAAAAAATGTTAAAAGGACAGTAAAATAAAAGTAAACACGTAAAAAATAATCCTGATGCGAGCTCAAGCTTGAAATAAAATAAGTAAGAAACTAATATATAATAAATGAACAGGGCCTGAGGCAAGCTCGAGCTTAAAATTGTCACATGAGGTGAGCTCAAGCTTTGGATAAGAGGTCGAAACCAGAGCTCGAGCTTCATATTTTAAAGAATAATTTAAGAGTAAGGATAACAAGAAATTTGAAGTAGCAAAAAAGAAAGAGCTCATCACTTACTCCTTTAAGAGTACTGCAATGTTATTTCTTATTTTAGAAAGAAGATTGATGTTTTCATGCACCTGCATCACCAGAGAAATTTCACCATATTAGTTGTATAGCACGACGCTAATCTATTCAATAAAGGTGGCCAAATAGGCGAGTTGGGTAACAGTCATAACAGTGTCGGTTAAAATGGGTCAGGTGGGTTGATCGCTAACACTTTTTGACCATCTACTTTTTACTTCTTACAGATAATCAATGTATCAAATATGATTACAAAAATCATATTATTTCAAATAACGATTCAATTTTCGAATAACAGATGTACGAAGTTTCAAGCAATAAAAGTTTAAATGTCTTCAATCCTGTTTGATCTGTTAAAATCATAGTTGTCAAAAGCGCGCCTAGGCGCAAGGCGCAACCAGGCGCACCAAGTGCGCTGCGCCCTGTGAGGCGCACTATCGGGGTTGTTTTCAGGCTGATTTCCGGCCAAATTCAGGCTAAAAGTTGCCTAAATCTCTAAAACATCCTACATGAGTTATGAACAAGTCCTAAACAACCCTAAAACATCCTAATGTAGCCCTAAACAAGCCTAAAACATCTCCAAAATCCCTAAAAAATGTATTTTATACTATGCGCCTAATTATAAAAAGCCCTCGTTTTTTATGCGCCTTGCACCTAGGCTCAGGGCTCGGCCTATGCGCCTTGAGTGCGCCTAGGCGCTTTGACAACTATGGTTAAAATCATTTGATTGTTCCCTTTTAAGCTATTATTTTAGTTTTACATGTTTAGCCCGTTTAACTTGAGTCGATGATAAATTAAATATACCATAATAATTTGATAAATATGTACTTAGTTACCTTTAAAGCAGAAAAATTAGCAGAAATTTGCTTCATGGCCTGGACATTTTCCTCAAGAAGCGGCCCATATTCGCCACCAATCTCTGCAGAAACCAAAAACTTCTTTAGCATAAAAAAGGTAATTTGCAACACAAAAACATTTAAGTTAAATACAAATTATATGTGTCAACCTTCATAAGATATGTCATCATCACTGTCCATGGAATTTGATAAATGAGCATACGGGTGACCATTGGAATGATTTGTAGCATGAGACGATGGCTTCTCCTGTTGATCTGCAACTTTTTCCTTGATGTAAAAAACGAAAATTCGTGAATAATTAGTATTTGTGGCAAATTAGGCAGGTTAGCCAATTGAGTCGGGGCAACACGCAAACATGTGTTTTCTTTTCTTGAAATTTATAAGATCAATGTATTCTATATGACTTAAAAAATCTATTGTTAGAATGAGCTTTATATTTGGAACAAAACATTTTAAGAGTCGGTTTTTTTTTTTTTTTTTTTTTTTTTTTTTTTTTTTTTTTGCGATTCTCCTTTTTTGTAGAAAAAGTAATGCAAGATGCACATCAGAGTCAATATGATAAGCTAGGTAGTCACAGATGCAAGGCCTGTCGCGAAGGCGCAAAAAAGCGTATGCCACATAAGAAAAAGACGCAAGAATAAGAAAATAGAAATACATATGATATGCATAGAAAACTAATACTAATCCCAAAATATGATTAAAAGACCAAATATGCATATCACTTAAAATCATCCAACTAATATCAAAAATCAAAAAGAGCATTTAGAATCATCTGATTAAAATGTGTGTGTGTGGGTCGACCCAACCGGACACAGTTCGACCCGCACTTAAAACTACATTTTTTGACCCGAACCCATTTTGATTGGTTACCAACCCACCCATAAATTTTAGAATGAACTACGTAATAGAAGAAACATACCATAACTATGAACTTTAAACTTTTATCATTATCATGAAACTAAGAACCCAAAAGTAACTATTCAGTGAGACGAATATTTTGTCATAACTCATAACCATGACTTTTCTGTATGCTGATAATGTCATGTAAAAAATAAAGAGAAGAAGCAGAATGAAAATAATAGGGATAGAGATCATACAGCCATCCATATATGACGTAGTGCCACGTCACGCATTGTTTTGTTCTGCAATTTCGGTGCAATCTTTGCATAACGCATTACCTTACTATCCGAGGCGTATCTGCATTATAAAAACATCAAATATTATTTCAAATTTATTATAAGCACAATCGATGCAATGACTTGTGAAGGAAAATAACAAAACAGCAATATTAGTCGCAAAAAATAGAAACTTACTATTGCTTTAGGGTAGTGCTAAACGTACCCCTCCCTTCAGTTTCACATCAATACAATTCAAACCTTTTCTTCTTTTGCCATTTTTGAACTTTTATTATTATTAACTTTTTAAAGTATTTTAACTATATAAACAAATTCAAAAAAATAACGTTATTTAAAATTTTTTAATTAACGTTTCTTCTTATTTAGAAAAAAAAAAACATTTTTTTTTCTAAAAATTGTTTAAAATTCTTTTTAGAAAGTGTTTTAAATGAATAAAGCAAACCGGAAGTTAGGATTTGCAAAACGCAAAGTATGATATTTAGTTATTTACATAGGTTTTAGTTTTTTACCTGAAAGACTTAAAATGTATATTTATTCAACATTCTATGCAACAAAAATAAGTGGTTTTTGTGTGCTGCAGCCTGCAAGCATGCATGGAACCCTCTAGTCTTATTACTGATACCATTGATAATTCGGCATAATAGATAAGGCGATTTTAGGCTAATTAATTTGAGTAAAGCGGGCAACTAAGGATCTTGTATCTTATTCCTAAAAGGGAACAGAAAGGAAAGAACATTACAGAGGTGAGTGCATATCATACAATGAATCGAACGGAACAACAAAGAAGCAAAACAAACACCGGTGAGGCGCTTTTGAAAAATAATGAATTTTTCAAGAGTAGCATCACACATGACAGTTTTTATGTGCTTTTTCAAGGGGGTATGACGAGTAAAAGAGGGGGTACGTTATTACTCTATATGTATCGTCCCTTTGGTACGTTAAAATTTCACCATTCGTCCTTAAATTCCGTAAGTTACACTTATGACTCTATTGTACACTGATCAGTCCAGCTTTTGGTCCCACAAATAAAAACACCACATTCACAGTTGATACTAAGATTTGAAGTCTCAATAATCAGTGTTTAGGCTGTCCGGTGTGGTTGAGGACCGGCATTGATGCCCGACCTCCAGGTAATCCGCCACGTCACCAACGGGCCTTCCTCTTCTCCAAGTGCCGGGCCTAGGGTGTGGAACGACGGGCCTCCCTCGTCTCCGCCACGTCTCCGGCAACCTCCACCACCTTCTTCCCCGGCTTCTCCCTCTTCTCCGGCGACCTCCACCACCATCTTCTCCATCGTCGGTTAGGTCACCTCCTTCTCTGCTTTCGTCGTCTTCTTCGGCGAGCTTGCCGGAGCAAAAAAAACTCATTTCCGGCCAACCTGCTCTTTTTCTGGCGAACTATGGAGAAGAAGAAGTAGCAACAGATGGGGATGACGATGACGGGACCATTTGAGTTTTTTTTTTTTTAAATTCCGACCGTTCAACGATCTAATTGACCACGTGAAGGAACAGCACAAGCGGCAATAGGTTGCCGTTGATGACGATGATGGGCCTGGGGGCGGTGTTGCCTGGCCTCCCTTGCGCTCGCCGTCCCAATGCCGTCCCCCACACCGGATAGGCTTAGTTGTTTGGTAAAAATTGACCATAATTCTTATTATCTGACTCATACCTTAAATCAAAAATCCTTATAATTATCTGACTCATTAAAGTCAAAATAATCAAATTCTTATTTGTAAGAAACACATAAAAATCTCAACAATCACAAATTCCCCAAATGAAACCCTAGTTAATAAACACTAACCCACACACTAACAAAATCAACCATCATAATCATCATACTCAGTAAATCCAGTAGGACCCTCGGCTCAATAGTAGTTTTGCATCAAGCCTCGGACATAGGCACATAACACTCAGCATTCGGGCTAAGCCCAATTGGTGCATATACCCCTTGTCTTTCGGCTATCAATCGCAACAAACAATGCATGATTAACCGGCCCTCGCTTTTAACGTTATTTTCACGAAATTATTAAGATAATGCTAAAATTAATGCAATTTCACTTTTTCCCCTATTAGTGCAATTTCACTTTTTCACCTAGGGCCAGACATATATACATTATGCGCGCAGAGCAAGTTGCGCGGGGCGTAACACTAAAAAAATCAATATATAATTACAATTCAAAATTCAACAACAAAATATTCAAAAACTAACAGCTACCCACAAAACTGTACACATCCATCATTGAAGATTCAGCAAAAAGATTACAAAAGTTACATACTTGGAGAGTAGTTGTTCCAACAGGGACTGTTCATCAGGAGTCCAGACCTTTGAGAGACTAATGTTATTGTGCTTCAAAGCACGCTCAGAGGGGCCCACTGCTGAATCTTCCGGCAAGGTGGTAGTGACAATAATAACGTTGGTGGTTGAATTGTTGTTGTTATTTGCAGATGGGTTTGCCATGAATCAAGATTATTATTATTATTATTATTATCTATGAAAGTAGTATATTTTATTGAAAGATTGAAAGAACCCAAATGAAATAATAGTAAAGATTGAAGCTTTGGTTTGTTGGGATATCAAATATTCGAAATTGAGGGTGGTTAACTAATGTGGAGAGTGACTCACGTGAAAGAGAGAAGTATACAAAGAATGTGTATTTTGGTGGAGTTTTTTTTTTTTTTTTTTTTTTTTTTTTTTGAGTGAATCGTGGATTGTCACAAATATTCATTTCATCCTATAAGATTTTTTTTTTTTGACATTTTAAGTTTAAAAGTTTGGTTTTTGTATTAACTAGTCTTGGAAAAATTACAGAGATCGTCCTTTATCTTTACAATGTTTTTCAGTGATTGTTTTTTAACTTCAAAATTAATGAAAATCGTTTTTTATAGTGTAGAATCTTGCAGGTCTCATCCTTTAACACTTAGGTTATTTCCATCGCGCCCTTCAAATTGCCACCTGTGATTACGTGGAACACACCCAAAAATTATGGCTCATTGAATTTCATCCGGATTAATTGAATCCTTTTGTTTTGTCCGGCTGTAAGGGCATCTAATACTTTGGTTATTGAGCCACTAAAATTATTTAAATATTCAATGTAACCACTAAAATTAATTAATTAATTATTTAAATACATTTTAATAAATCAAGTAATTAATGCGCCCATGTCCAAGATTTTCTGAATGTTATCCCGATCGACGGTTTGGGTCAAACCATGTCTGGGGTTGAATATAGGGCAATTCTCAGATATCGTTTGGTGATCCCCATGTACCATGAAGATGAAGTCTGTCCAATTTGCCGTAAGGCATGCTTGGACAAATACGAGGAACACGCGGTTCACTGTAAGGAATTGCCTAGTTTCAAATATAGGCACGACTGGGTCCGAGACGTTCTTTGGGACATTTTAAGAAGGGTCGGGATCTCAGCAAAAAATGAGGCTCCTGTGAATTTCCTCTCGGACCCCGCAGAAGGGAGATCCACCCTACGTCCAGCAGACCTGCTTGTCTTTGGGTGGGCTGGAGGGAAACACACTTGTGTCGACCTAACAGGTGTATCTCCCCTGGTTGGTTTGAGGGATAATGGTTTTGTAGTAGGGCATGCGGTGCGGAAAGCAGAGGCGAAGAAAGTTGAGAAACATGCTAAAGCTTGTGAGGAGAACCAACACGTTTTCGTACCCCTGGCATTTGATATATACCTTTGGCTCCTTGGCACCGGAAGCCATCCGTTTCCTGACCAGAGTCCAACAGGTTATTCATAGCAATGTCTCGGCGCCGCGAGGGCATGGGTTTGTTTTTAGTAGGTTAGGGTTTGCCATTCAGAAAGGGGTGGCGGCGCAGCTTGTTGCCCGCCTGCCCGCTATTTTGATGTAATTTGTCACGGTTATGTGTTTAATTAAATAAAGATGATTCAAAAAAAAAATCATGGACTTTATATCAAAGTTTACACTTTACACCAAATGAGTTACCTTTAGTAATTAAATTTAAAGAAAAAATGGGTGATGATATGGAAAATGTAAGGATATGTGAAGATGTTTATATGGTTGGAGGTAAAAGTGATGTTTTTAAGGATTTGTAAGAATATGATGTGGCAGCTGACTAGGCAACTAAGGGCGCTTAAGAGCACCCTTAGCATTAGAGATAGTCTAACTTGGTTAGTTTTTGTAGTTAAGTTTGGCAAAATGACAGTTATATACTCATTTTTCTTTAATAAAAGACCAATAACCACCTCAACCATTTCCGGCGACCAGTTCCGACGTTTGAACCCTAACCATAGTTCTTCTCTCTCTCTCTCTCTCTCTCTCTCTCTCTCTCTCTCTCTCTCAACTGGTGCCCACCTCCATCATTGCTCTCCCCATCTCTCTTCAATACTTGTAACAACCCTAACCACCTTCTACATTGCTAAAATCCGACAACCCTCATTCAACCTCTGAAACCATCAGACCCAAAACCCTGTTCACCTCAAATTTAAAAACCTCATATCTGCAACCCCAGAATTGAAAATATCAATAATCAAATCTATTGATGTTATGGGGACGATGGTGGTGGGGATGCCGACGTAGTCACACATGTGATGGTGACAGGTTAGAAGTTGTTGGTGATGGCTAAGGTCGGGGGTGGGTGGGTGGGGCGAATGGGTTTAAAAGAAAAGAGTCGTTAGAGGGGTTTGGTCAGTGAGGGAGAGGGGTTAGGGTGATTGTCACACCCTCAAAATCCACTTGCGGAGTTTTACCGCGAGGCGCATGACAAACCAGGATCCAAACCAACGATCACAATAAACAAGTCTAAATGAATATAAATGCAATTTCAAAACATAGTTTAAAAATCCCGTTTACAGCCGAAGCTTATTCAAAAACAATATCTCAATAATGAAACAATAGTTCAACGTTCAAAAGACCATGCAACCCTAGTAAGACGCCGTGCAGACGCGTGCGCCCTAGTCCAGTCGTGCTACCTTAGCGACCTGAGAAAACATGTAAAAGTTTACGTCAGCACAAAAATGCTGGTGAGTTTACAGGTTTTGTATCCAAGTACCAAGTCCACCTGTCCATACTATAATAATCGAAAACCAGTATACGCTAGCTAGGCGTACGTTTTGTTACTACCACGATTGGAAAACCATTACTAACGCGAATACCAAAAGTATGCCCGATGTAGTTCCTGTTGTTCCTGTTGTTCCTGTTTGAGACAATATGCACCCGCCGACCCTCCAAGTCGACGAGCGGGGTTGGTCACTCCCAATAGCGCTATTCACATTTCCCCGTTGTGCAAACCCGCACATTCATGGTTCCCCCCGGGACTTCCAAAGATCGTGTAGTACACAATAGAAACCCATAGTATGACAGTAGTTACCAAATAATCGTTTTAACACATGTTTTCTCCCCCGAAAATATGAAACCAGTTTAAAAGAGGGGCCGTAAACTCACCTTAAGTTGCGTTACTCCTTAACCCGAGTAAAACCCAGCTGCTATGCTAGTCCCGTAAGCGGCGACCTAACATACGACAGTTACAAGTACTTAGACTAATAACCCGCAGGTTAATTAGTCCCTAGATGTCCAGACCATAACCAAGTTTGTTTGAAAACACCGTGACTGTTTAACTGACCCAAAGTACAAGACTCGACATCCCATTGGTGACCCGAGACTCCCCGTGTTATGTTTACGCTCCAAAACATACAGTAACGCAAGTACACTTAACATACGTTAACGCACAACAAGTTATAGCACATAGTTCACGTATCACCGAAATACATCCAAATATATGTTACCAAGTTATTAGACATGTTACGGGGTTCCTAGCATGTTACTACATGTCAAATCAGGTCTCGGAATGCTAATATACACTTACAGCAGCAGTACACGCGATTAGGGAGGCTAATCGCATGAATGGTCACACGATCAGGGCTAATCGCCCCTGATGTCACGCGATCAGGGCTAATCGCCCCTGATGCCACGCGAGTGGGGCTACTCGCCCCTAATGTCATGCGAGTGGGGCTACTCGCCCCTAATGTCATGCGAGTGGGGCTACTCGCCCCTAACACAGGCGATTAGCAAGGCTACTCGCCTGTAACCTTGCTGTTCCGGTTTTTCGCGCGTTTAACGCTCCAAATCAGATCCAGAACGTGTGTAACTACCCAATATTATCCCAATAACTATTCTAAACATGTTTAAACCAAAATCCTTCGTTTAACCTCGTATAATCAGTCCTGCATGAAATCAAGTAATCCAAACATATACACATAGCATGCAATCATCATACTAACATGCATAACAATAACCCTAATAATCAATTACTGAGAGTCCTATCATCATAATATCAATATCAACACTGATCTATCATAATATCATATCAAATCATCATCATGAATCATAAAAACCCTAGCTTTCTAATCATACACACTCATAATGCATGCATATTAGTTATAATCCGATTAACAACCCTTATTGACGATTTTCAGAAAGCTTTTTCATTTAACAGCAGGTCTGGACCCTTAGGGATTGATTAAAAACGTTTACAAAGAGTTATGGATGAGAATCAAACCTTAGGATTATGAAATAATGATGATTAAAGCTTGAAACCTTGTGTTTTGATCAAAAATCGCCTTCCAGAGGTTGTTTATGTGTTTGGGCGGGTTATGGGACGACTAGGGTTTGTCTAATGAAGTTTAGGAGGTTAAGTATGGTATTTATAGTCGTTTTTAGTCGTCCAGCCCGTTCCATGCGATTGTGCAGCAGTTATACGCGATTAGGGCTGCTAATCGCATGAATGTGCATGTGATTGGGCCTAATCGCCTAAACTTATACACGATTAGGACCCTAATCGCCTTTAAGGTTCCCTACTTGTCACACCACGCCAATGGCGGAAACACGTGGCGCAACGCTCGAAAGCATATCAAAGTCAAGATTAACACAAACTATATTTAATTAGAAAAGATCAATTTATTAGAATGTCGAAAATGAGTATCTCGTTCCATTATTGCACAATGCATTACATAAACGATAAACATTAAGTTTCCAATGTGGGGTATTTCCGTTTATGTTCCAACCCGATGGTAACAAGGAATGAAACCCCGACCAGTATCCGACAATCCGAATTCCACCGCACTAGCCCCATATCTATCCAGCACTTAGTTACCTGAAAGATATGTTTAAAAAGACGTCAATATATAAAATATTGGTGAGTTCACAGGTTTTAGTTTCATAACAGCAACATTTTCACAACCATCGACTCGACTCACTTTACCGTATAATTACTTTCCCATTAAGTAATTATACTAGGATCTTGTCGATTGATATTCCATTTTTACAACATGTGCGAAACCTGCACAACTTGTGGCCTTTGTAAGGAGTAGCTAGCTCCTACAAACCATAATGATGAGCAGTCCCTTGAGCCCCATAACCAAACCAAGACTAATAATAATGCCCCGCTCCAAGTCGTTACTCGGTTTTCCCACGACTTAAGTTCAGAATATATGCACCCCAGGCATAACCTAATGCATAATCGACGCTATCGATTAGGGGTGGGCCTTGTCAGGCACCAATAGTACTATCCAAATATTCTTTCGGTTTCATTTCCCTGAATTAATGATTACGGAAGAGAGGACTCAACCCCGAGTGGCGATCACTGCTCAAGTACTCATCAAGCCACTTATCACATTTTATCCTTTGAAAACCTTTTCAACATGTGACAATATTTGACAAACATATCTTTCCCCCAGTTAAAACAGTAAAATGGGGCCGTGAAACTCACCTGAACACTGTCTGGCTCACTAGGTAGATAGCATAGAGGGTCTCGCACCTACAAACGTCCTAGACGTATAAGTCACTATTCCTATAGTGCATGTGCCTTGGCAAGTTGTACACCCAACTCCTGACCATAAGTTATTCCAAATCCCGTTTAATTAAGCGCGTATCCTAGGTTTCGTTGGCGTTACATTACCCTTTGTGTTACAAGTTATATATTACTCTTGTTAATATTTCCTTAACTTGCATCCTATTATCATCGACTCGACTTCACTTAACATATAATTATTTTCCCATTTAAATAATTATACTTAAGATCGCATCGCTCGATATAATATATATTTCAACACTCGACCCGACTCACTTTGCCGCACATTTGTTTTCCCATTTAAACAAACATGCTAAGATCTTGTCGTTCGATTGTATATTCTTAACACCCGATTCAACTCACCATACCGTATATTTATTTTCCCATTCAAATAAATATACTAGGATCTTGTTGGTACGGCATACACATGTATATCTTTGTCTACTCGTCGCGGCTTTCCTTCCCACATATCTACTTTCCCATTAAGTAGATATACTAGAATTTTGCCGAGACGAGCGTACATATATGTAAATGTGTAGTTTTTCTTGTTAAGTATATACGTTTGTTTTAACGTCTTATTTGTTTATGTCATGTGTTTTCTCCCACGAATAATTCTCTTAACACTTAGGAAAGTGTTTATTAGTTTTCACCCAATGTATATATATATTTTACTTCCAAAAATATATATTTTCTCATCTTGCCGTAATGGCATTTTTCTCATGTTTTGTCCGTGTACGGTTCGTTAACGCGTCTTAGTTCGATATCTTAACTCGATTAGTTAATTCTTCCAAGTCTTTCCCAACATGTGTTTTATAGAAATATTATCCACATTTCTAACCCATGTTACTTGGAAGGTTTGTATTTTAGCCCAACTTGTTAACTTAGATACAAAAATGCTTCCAATACTTTTATATTCCCATTTATATAAAAGTATTCATTTTTGTATAAGTTTCTCAAGTTTGTTTAACATTTTTATAAAATCTCTATTTTATAAAAATCCTTATTTTAAAACCCTTTGTATTTTTATACCTTTCAAAAATACACTTTTATACAAAATACCCAAGTATTTACAAAAATCATCCTTAGACTTTATTACTTACATTTTTGACACCGAACTTTCCATACTTGTATTTTTGGACTAATAGTTTCTAAAATATCCATTTTAGTCCTTTAACTTTCAAAGTTACAACTTTAGTCCCTTAACTTCCAAAAGTTGCATTCTTCCACTCTAGCTTCCAAAGTTAACATTTTTCACTCAAAATAGTAAACTTTGAAGATTCAACTTTTTATTGGTAAGTTATTTTTGTATCAAAACACTTATGTTAGTCTTGCATTTCATATGGAAGACTAATTATATGTGTGTTTTATGTATTTGTCCATTTTATCAAAATATCATTCATCTAAGTAAGCTAACTTAGATTTTCCATCTTCTTCATTTATGAACTTCTAATATGTTTTACCACATATTATAACTTAGATGATCATAATAAGATGATTTAAAGTTATTCTTAACATATTCAAGTTTATTCTACAATTTTAACCAAAACATCATCCTACTTAGTTTTTGATGCAAACTTTACATATTTTCAAGATTAATACATCATCATTATCAAACCCATGGTTTATTTTCCTATCTTTAATCTTCCATTTTACACATGTAAAACCTATTAAAGATTATGTTCAAAACCACCTTTTAAACCCTTCATGTACAACTTGCTTCTAAGAACACATACATGAATAATAACAATCAAAAACAAGATTAAGAAGCTTACTACTAGCACAAGGCTAGGGAAGACAAAAACCTTGGATTTGAGAGGGGTTTAGTGTGTTCTTCCAAGTGGTTTAGCTCCAAGCTCTTGAAACACACAATAGGGGTTTGGATGATGGATTGTTTTAAGTGTTTTGGAGATGTAAAAACTTGAAAGGAGAATGTGTATGGGAGAGGGGAAACTCACGGCTTCAAGAAGAAGAAGAAGAAGAGTTGTTTTTGCTTTCAAGTGTGCATGTTATTATCTTTATACTATCCTTATAATATCTCCCAAGATCACACTTAATCTATCTAAGATTTGCAAAGATTGTGAAGTACTTATGGAAAGCTTTGGAAAGCATGTGGGAGGGCACATGGCCGTGGGTTTTAAGGGCCACAAGAAGGTGTGTAATCTTTTCCAAAATCTCTAGTAATCATGCTTGTAAATCTAGTGAGATGTGGGATCTTTTGGAAGCATGTACACATGAGTATCCTAATGTTTAACTAGATCACACATGCCTTGGATTATTATGGCCTAAGGGCCGAAATTATACAAGGATGGGGACAAAAGTTGTGCATGCTTGTACCTCCATCTTACACCTTTTGCTTTTAGTAATGCATGCCTTGTCCCCTTAGGTTACTAGCTTATGATTATTACATATGCATGGACTCCCCAAGACCTCCTTAGGCCGGCCCTTGGATGGGCTTAGGTGGGGTCCACAACTTCAAATATTTACCCAATATTTGTTAAGTTAAATCCCTCGTCGTTCGGGTGCCGTTTGGGTATTTTTCGGGTTTTAATCACGCGTTATCCGGACATTAAAAATACCTTTAATAACCCTTAAATATAGTCTAATTTAAGCGTTGATTGGTTATTTAGGCCTTCGCCGGGTGAATTTATGAGTTATACGCGTATCGGGTGCGGTACGCGCATTTTATTCGTTACCGGGAGATTTGTACAAGACGTTTTCATTGATGGTTTTGGAGTTCCAAAACTCATTATATTTCATGAAAATACCCTTTATTTTATATCCTGGGTGTCCGGGATCCTTTTCGTTTATTTAATTATTACCGGGTAATTGCCAACGTCCTTACCGGATAGCTTATTCGCACATGATCCAATCATGTTTTACCATTAAACGTATGCATTCCTATGCAATATTTGGAAATTGCTATCTCCTAAGGCCTTGATAATTAAATCACACATAATTGCATTTAGTTACGTTAATCATATACTAATTAATCTGTACGGAATTACCTTATTTTTGCCGGTTGTTACATTCTCCCCCCGTTAAGAGAATTCCGTCCCGGAATTCAATTCAAGTTACCTATCACAATAGTATCCTTGAACAGGGCGGGGTGTTTGCGCTTCATGAGATCTCCTGTTTTCCTAGTGAGCCCAGATTCATGCTCGGCTCACGCTTAGTGCTCTATCAAGCACAGTGTCATAGTTCAACTACGACTAAGCTCTTGGTCATCCCACCTTGACACATTTATCGGTTTCCCGAAATAGTAGAGCTTATCGTCAACCGGACTTCCGCCGATCGAGGAATTGACCAAAACTTCCTCAGTCTGGGCTTGCAGGATTCGCCTAGAGTCCCACCAAGCTCTTACGATAGTCCGAGCTTAATCATTACGAGACCAATTTCGATTGATATCTCCGTATCACCGAAGTATTAGGAACTTGGTCTACCACAATCTCTAAGCTCATTGACACCTTCTCGGAGTATGATTCTCCGTGAAAACCTATTATTAGACCGAAGTTCTCAAGGCCTATGCCTTGTCCGTATGACTTCTTAATAGGTTCGCATCTCATCCAAACAGTCTTTAATCTGCAAGATCTACTGGCCATCTCTCGGATAACCTAAACCAAGTTATGTATCTATCTCCGTCTGTCAATTGACGCACTGGAGAGTTACACGTATGCCCTCCAAGGGCTTTGAGTAGTATACCCCGAACACTGGGATGCTAATTCCAATCACATAGGAAATTTTGGTGAGGCAGCTCATGGATTCGATCTGCCCCGAACATCGATCGTGTCAACACGGAACAATTCCGTCAAGTACATTCAATTTGTACGGGAATGACAAGCCATACTCGTCTCAAATTGAGTATCCCATGCTTGTGTACAAAGTTTGTCGAACTAGAGGTAGAGTGACTACTACAATCCGATATAATGTAAGTCGGCAATTTGGTGTCTAGCCACAACTCTCTCCGAGAGTATAGGTAACTGTTCGTATGCCTCATCTCGAAGCCACAGATGAGTACGGAATGAGAGGGTTCCAAACAACAATCGATCATCACTTGGGTCACATCTGACCCCGGGACACCTCGGGTGTCATGGTGATGTCAAACAGGTGATCTTACCGTACCACATAAAAGTCCCCTTGGAAACCTCGTTGGGTATCCCATTTTATTTATCCTTCGGCTCGACTCACTTTACCGTATATTTACCTCCCCATTAAGATAAATATACTAGGTTCTTGTCGACCGATCAACCATATTCAAAATGGGACTTTATTCCGTAGAATCCTCTAGGTACTGAATTGCTGCTTTCCTCCTGAGCAATTGTGGTGAATGGTACTAGGACGCTTAGTATGGACTGATGGAGGTCGAAAGTTTTTGCGTCGCTTTCACCCCTCAGTTCTCTGACATTAAGCAGTGTATACCTGACGCCCGGGCCGTACAATTCCACAATCCTCGAGTAGTACGAGTCGACTCATCACCAACGACAAGATGCTTCCAGCACATAGGTCTATACCGAAAAGAGATATATGAAACATCATAATTTGTTGTCGCAATAAACAATGTATAAGGTTTATTAAGACATATCAATACGTTGGCCCCCATGGCGACAAGTATACAGAACACCAGTAGCTACCCAAGCCATGGGTATCCAGTACCAGTTCTGTTATATGTGCTTCATGGGCACTAGTGTTCTATCGTCAATAGCAACCTAGTAAATCAATTCCGAATAATACAGGCCACATGTCCTTACATTGACCTTC
Source organism: Ambrosia trifida (assembly GCA_028751855.1). Taxonomy (NCBI): domain Eukaryota; kingdom Viridiplantae; phylum Streptophyta; class Magnoliopsida; order Asterales; family Asteraceae; genus Ambrosia; species Ambrosia trifida. Next base: position 28,896,401 of record CM054133.1, on the reverse strand, counting down.
AGATCTTATGCAGAGATCTGAGTGAAAGGAGTCCTGAAACCAAAACCCTCATTCATCGAAGGTTCCATCCTTTCGGAATCTTGTTATGTAAATGGTGAAATCGGGTCATAGATGCATGCATTCAGCATAGATTTCACATTTGGCTTGACGGCTTCATGTGCTCAAGTCGTTACTTAAACAGGCGAGCGACTGATATCGGATCGCAAGTAATAGTCTTGAGCCTTTCCATATGGCATCCCATTCGATGCCTCAGTAGTCACACATATGAACGGAATATGTAAGCCTTCCAGCTCGTCCTGATTAGTCCGGTGCCATATGCCCTGACCTGGCAGCTCGCATTACTATGGTGTCTCTATCAGCGTCTATCAAGGATAAGGGGTTTTGCTCTAGCGTGAGCAATGCTACTCAAAGATGACTGGGAACACCCCTATTGACTCAAGGTCGAAATTGTATTCCATTGTTCCAAGAATCTACGCCACGACACCAAAGTAGGGTAAACCTTCCATCAAGGAATAACAACATTAATCGATGGGTCGAGACGATTAACCATCTTAACCCAGTAGTGTGGCACCTCTAAAGAGTAGATAATGCTGCACGCCCTTCTGGATTCAGGGTTCATAAAACCTCTTAATCATGTACCAGGGACTTCACCAATGCATGCCCATGGATGGGTCCACGATGGTATTCCCATAACCATCGGTATGGTACGTATGACTCCGAATGAATCTACTGGTGCGAGCAATAAATGATTTGAACCTTTCAACTCTTGCTAGTCCCAAGGGTATAGATCATAATATCGCTCATAATTTCTCGATACCTTCAGGTTCGAGACGTATTCGAAATCCCTTATCACAAAGGCAAGTCTCGCCTTGTCACGTGTAGATCACAGGGTTTCTTCCCGACATTGATTTGCATAACCGATCGCTGGGCGACCAAATCGCACGTGAAAGGTTAGGGCTGGACGTAGCGTCACTGGTGCCTCAGATTCTGGAGATGTACTGCTCACGAAATGTGTGATCATATACAGGAGTCGGCACATGACTTGGTCACCTACTCAGACGACCACGAGGTTCAGACTTTAGGGGAATACACATGTAACCACTAAGGCTAGAGTGTCTAAGCACGACTTTTAGAAAGTCCGTTGGACACCTGAAATTCTACATAATCAATGTCGGCACTACACAATCAACAAATAGAACAATGACGGCACGGGGGGTTTAGGTGATGTCTCCATTCCGAGAGAAACAAGAGCAATGCAAACGACAAATCATCACGTCATCGAGGTAATCCAACAGCTGTAACAATACGCCCTCTGAGCAACACGATAGTAGAAACAACATGGAAATGTCAGCAACATATCCACGAAGCACATCAACTAGGGACCACCACACCGGAGCAACACGACAACAGAGAAGTATGACGACAAGGCAACGCTGCCACAAGAACCGCATGACACAGAGAAATACGACGGCAAGGCTACACTACTGCAGGAGCAGTAAACAACAGGAATGCATCATTGACAATGCAGCGTAACCACCTGGATACGCAACTAGCAAAATAAAGCAACTGCAAGCATGCACAATGGCTGGGGGTAACACAGTAGCACGAATGCACGCGACAATATGACGCTCAATATGGAGAATCCCATAGTCCACACCACCATAAAGCTCCGTTATGGTGGGCACGCATCCCCGTGCGTCTCAGATCACTTGTGGAGGTGGGAATTTCATTCGTACCTTCGGCCTTGGGCCTAACCTCCATAGGCTCAATGGTAGGACTTGGTTAGATCGGTTGGCGCATCAGTCGTCATAACATAAATGGGAATGACGGGTTCCACATAATTTAGCTGACTTCTCAAGCCGATATTGTTCATGGAGAGAACGACCAGAGGCTTGTTATGAGTCACTCAAACAATGGCAACAGAAACATCGACAGTTTCCACTGAGGCCTGAGAACCATTGACAATGTTAGACTTCCTAAGAGCCCAAGGAATGATAACTAGTAGTTCAATGAAAGCCTCAAAGGGAATGGAATTAATAACAACAAACTCCACAAAGACACATAGATGGTCATAGCGGCCTGGAAAGGGTCATAGAGACGTCCTTGTTAACGACATTCACTTCTGCAGGAGCCTCAAATATATCGACAACGTCAACCCGAGCAGAGCCATAGAACAACATCGTCAAGCCCATCATGGACTGTACAGACAACGACCACAATGAACTCAACAACAAACATAGAAACGATGACATCAAGCTCGATAAGTGCTATCGAACCACTGACAACAACAAACTCAGCGAGAGCTACACTTGATAGCGTCAACAGGATTCGCTTGAGCCATAGGATAATAATAGGAGCAACAACGTCAGGCTCGACTGGAGCCTTAGACTCGTCGTAGCTATTATGTGTGTGGTGACTGGCATTCATAGGACCTGGAAACCAACCTACATTTTTCCCGATAACAAGGGTAGTGGTCACAACGAGCATAGCAAGTAGAGGTAGAAGGATCACGATTTATCGATACACCACGATAAAATGAAAACGATACCGACTCTGGCAAACCAGCCGAGTCATTCTTCTCATTAGGGTCTCCTTACATGCTATCTAGCACCGATAGTAATTAGCTGGAATGCCTCACTGTCACTCAAGCGAGGCCGGTGAACTTTCTTCCTGATAGGCCATGCCGTGAGAGTATCGAAATATGGCAAGAGATTAGACAGGTCACCGTGTCCACAACGAATGGACCTTGCAACCTTAGTTTATAGATCACCGTAACGAGAGGACGCAACGTCTCAATAATTTCGGGGATTGACAAAACACTTTCCATCAATCGTCGACCAATAATTAACTAGTCTCGATACCGCGACGACGGTGATGGACACTCAACATTGCAACAAGAGCAATAGGATTGTCGTCCCACGGGTAAGTTTAGTTTAACAGAATAACGTGACCACATTTAGTAGTCTGCCACTTGATTATCGAGGGGGATTTTAATGTCAGCAAAAAGCGTCTTGCAACATTCTGACAATCACAGAACACTCTTACGATTACGGTTCCCAAAGTGTGGTTCCACTTTCTAGGATTTATGGCGGATTCTGGCACAGTACACGTAACGAGCCTACTCTGGCGTTCCTCGACTGAAGCGAGACTACCAACAATCCTTGAAAAACAAACAGGAGGTAGATAGAAGAGTCTGATGATAACCTTTGCACCTCAGGAAGGTAGTATGACATATGTACCAACATGCTGAGTCCATCACAATTCATCTTCCGAACACGATCCAGCGCCATTGCAAAGGTTGTTAATCCATACTAGAATACTCACTACACCGAGTAGTGGCTTCCCACGAGTTAATCGTATGCACTTCCGAGTGAGTCCATTGCCAAACGCCGACTGGGGCTTGCTTGTTCTACTATACGCCGTCATCCTTTTACTGGCAAACCATGTCGCAGTCACGATTAGTGGCCGGAATTCTGACATCATCAGAGTTTAACAAAGCACTCATGTCTTGTGCAATGCGGCATGCTGCTTTCATCAGCAGTCCATGACTGCATGGGAACAACCAATACTGTTGTTTCAGACAAGGGCTACCGAGCTTTCAGGGTAACAATGATCAAGCTTCCTAATCCCGCAACTTCGATTCTGTCTTCCAACCGGAGAGGAAAAAAAATATCCAACCCTTGAAGACAACCTGGGCATGCGTTAGGTCGAACATGACTTATTCACCATGATAACACCGCAGCACAACGGCCACGAGTCTCATATTTAATCCACGCAGGGTCCCGCTCTCTAGACGCACTAGTCTAGCAGGGACGCACCCTAAGTCTTCACTGGGTTCCAAGTTTAGCATTCCTTGCATCGTTCCAGGCATTTAACTCCCATGCAAGGATGTTTTCGTCTCCCGTCTCTATCCGATGCGAAGATTTACGTCAAATTTCTCACATGAATTGTCGTTCGAGTTTCCTCCGTGTTCGTACCTTAAAGGTAATGTCGAAGAAAGCTTATTAGGTTAGCTAGGATCAAAATAAAGGAACATCGGCGAGGCCTCCCATTTAACCCATTGATCAATCAAAACTAAGACTGAATCTAAAGGACAAGAACAACTAAGACAAGGAGTGATCACCAATCCCGGCCCTAGCGCCCACCAAGGTTACCGTGCACCCCAAACTATTATTACGTGTGCACCCGTAATGATAATTTGTGTTGCCAGGTAATCTTGTTGCCCGCTAGTTCCGAGCTTCCTGATCCAAAACCGAGATTTCATACAACAAGTCTTGATCCTCCAAATCATAAACAACGTGGCGACATCCATTAACGCGATAGAGATTAGTCCTTCCGATCATCCCGCCTACAGGCAGGCAGGTAGGCTCCTCGTAGACCACAGTACCCTTCCTCTTGGCTGGTACCGGTGATTGATGCAGGAGCGCGGACTATTGTGAAGCGTGACACAACAACCTTACTGGCAAAATATCCGTACTACGTATATGTATTAACTTAATCTTAGAAAACCGGATTCCTATGCAACATAAACATCTTATCCGCATTTTCTAATACTTCACATATTGACACACATGGCTAGTCGGTCGGAATTTCCCCTTGTACAATCCATGTACAATCTTCTTTCTTTTCTGAAAATATTTTGTTGTGTTTTATTTTTGAAAACTTCGTTTTCGAGCCAAAACCGGTTATAGTCTAGATTTTTCAAAAATGCTAGTTCGCTACAACCTTGGCTCTGATACCACTTCTGTCACACCACGCCAATGGCGGAAACACGTGGCGCAACGCTCGAAAGCATATCAAAGTCAAGATTAACACAAACTATATTTAATTAGAAAAGATCAATTTATTAGAATGTCGAAAATGAGTATCTCGTTCCATTATTGCACAATGCATTACATAAACGATAAACATTAAGTTTCCAATGTGGGGTATTTCCGTTTATGTTCCAACCCGATGGTAACAAGGAATGAAACCCCGACCAGTATCCGACAATCCGAATTCCACCGCACTAGCCCCATATCTATCCAGCACTTAGTTACCTGAAAGATATGTTTAAAAAGACGTCAATATATAAAATATTGGTGAGTTCACAGGTTTTAGTTTCATAACAGCAACATTTTCACAACCATCGACTCGACTCACTTTACCGTATAATTACTTTCCCATTAAGTAATTATACTAGGATCTTGTCGATTGATATTCCATTTTTACAACATGTGCGAAACCTGCACAACTTGTGGCCTTTGTAAGGAGTAGCTAGCTCCTACAAACCATAATGATGAGCAGTCCCTTGAGCCCCATAACCAAACCAAGACTAATAATAATGCCCCGCTCCAAGTCGTTACTCGGTTTTCCCACGACTTAAGTTCAGAATATATGCACCCCAGGCATAACCTAATGCATAATCGACGCTATCGATTAGGGGTGGGCCTTGTCAGGCACCAATAGTACTATCCAAATATTCTTTCGGTTTCATTTCCCTGAATTAATGATTACGGAAGAGAGGACTCAACCCCGAGTGGCGATCACTGCTCAAGTACTCATCAAGCCACTTATCACATTTTATCCTTTGAAAACCTTTTCAACATGTGACAATATTTGACAAACATATCTTTCCCCCAGTTAAAACAGTAAAATGGGGCCGTGAAACTCACCTGAACACTGTCTGGCTCACTAGGTAGATAGCATAGAGGGTCTCGCACCTACAAACGTCCTAGACGTATAAGTCACTATTCCTATAGTGCATGTGCCTTGGCAAGTTGTACACCCAACTCCTGACCATAAGTTATTCCAAATCCCGTTTAATTAAGCGCGTATCCTAGGTTTCGTTGGCGTTACATTACCCTTTGTGTTACAAGTTATATATTACTCTTGTTAATATTTCCTTAACTTGCATCCTATTATCATCGACTCGACTTCACTTAACATATAATTATTTTCCCATTTAAATAATTATACTTAAGATCGCATCGCTCGATATAATATATATTTCAACACTCGACCCGACTCACTTTGCCGCACATTTGTTTTCCCATTTAAACAAACATGCTAAGATCTTGTCGTTCGATTGTATATTCTTAACACCCGATTCAACTCACCATACCGTATATTTATTTTCCCATTCAAATAAATATACTAGGATCTTGTTGGTACGGCATACACATGTATATCTTTGTCTACTCGTCGCGGCTTTCCTTCCCACATATCTACTTTCCCATTAAGTAGATATACTAGAATTTTGCCGAGACGAGCGTACATATATGTAAATGTGTAGTTTTTCTTGTTAAGTATATACGTTTGTTTTAACGTCTTATTTGTTTATGTCATGTGTTTTCTCCCACGAATAATTCTCTTAACACTTAGGAAAGTGTTTATTAGTTTTCACCCAATGTATATATATATTTTACTTCCAAAAATATATATTTTCTCATCTTGCCGTAATGGCATTTTTCTCATGTTTTGTCCGTGTACGGTTCGTTAACGCGTCTTAGTTCGATATCTTAACTCGATTAGTTAATTCTTCCAAGTCTTTCCCAACATGTGTTTTATAGAAATATTATCCACATTTCTAACCCATGTTACTTGGAAGGTTTGTATTTTAGCCCAACTTGTTAACTTAGATACAAAAATGCTTCCAATACTTTTATATTCCCATTTATATAAAAGTATTCATTTTTGTATAAGTTTCTCAAGTTTGTTTAACATTTTTATAAAATCTCTATTTTATAAAAATCCTTATTTTAAAACCCTTTGTATTTTTATACCTTTCAAAAATACACTTTTATACAAAATACCCAAGTATTTACAAAAATCATCCTTAGACTTTATTACTTACATTTTTGACACCGAACTTTCCATACTTGTATTTTTGGACTAATAGTTTCTAAAATATCCATTTTAGTCCTTTAACTTTCAAAGTTACAACTTTAGTCCCTTAACTTCCAAAAGTTGCATTCTTCCACTCTAGCTTCCAAAGTTAACATTTTTCACTCAAAATAGTAAACTTTGAAGATTCAACTTTTTATTGGTAAGTTATTTTTGTATCAAAACACTTATGTTAGTCTTGCATTTCATATGGAAGACTAATTATATGTGTGTTTTATGTATTTGTCCATTTTATCAAAATATCATTCATCTAAGTAAGCTAACTTAGATTTTCCATCTTCTTCATTTATGAACTTCTAATATGTTTTACCACATATTATAACTTAGATGATCATAATAAGATGATTTAAAGTTATTCTTAACATATTCAAGTTTATTCTACAATTTTAACCAAAACATCATCCTACTTAGTTTTTGATGCAAACTTTACATATTTTCAAGATTAATACATCATCATTATCAAACCCATGGTTTATTTTCCTATCTTTAATCTTCCATTTTACACATGTAAAACCTATTAAAGATTATGTTCAAAACCACCTTTTAAACCCTTCATGTACAACTTGCTTCTAAGAACACATACATGAATAATAACAATCAAAAACAAGATTAAGAAGCTTACTACTAGCACAAGGCTAGGGAAGACAAAAACCTTGGATTTGAGAGGGGTTTAGTGTGTTCTTCCAAGTGGTTTAGCTCCAAGCTCTTGAAACACACAATAGGGGTTTGGATGATGGATTGTTTTAAGTGTTTTGGAGATGTAAAAACTTGAAAGGAGAATGTGTATGGGAGAGGGGAAACTCACGGCTTCAAGAAGAAGAAGAAGAAGAGTTGTTTTTGCTTTCAAGTGTGCATGTTATTATCTTTATACTATCCTTATAATATCTCCCAAGATCACACTTAATCTATCTAAGATTTGCAAAGATTGTGAAGTACTTATGGAAAGCTTTGGAAAGCATGTGGGAGGGCACATGGCCGTGGGTTTTAAGGGCCACAAGAAGGTGTGTAATCTTTTCCAAAATCTCTAGTAATCATGCTTGTAAATCTAGTGAGATGTGGGATCTTTTGGAAGCATGTACACATGAGTATCCTAATGTTTAACTAGATCACACATGCCTTGGATTATTATGGCCTAAGGGCCGAAATTATACAAGGATGGGGACAAAAGTTGTGCATGCTTGTACCTCCATCTTACACCTTTTGCTTTTAGTAATGCATGCCTTGTCCCCTTAGGTTACTAGCTTATGATTATTACATATGCATGGACTCCCCAAGACCTCCTTAGGCCGGCCCTTGGATGGGCTTAGGTGGGGTCCACAACTTCAAATATTTACCCAATATTTGTTAAGTTAAATCCCTCGTCGTTCGGGTGCCGTTTGGGTATTTTTCGGGTTTTAATCACGCGTTATCCGGACATTAAAAATACCTTTAATAACCCTTAAATATAGTCTAATTTAAGCGTTGATTGGTTATTTAGGCCTTCGCCGGGTGAATTTATGAGTTATACGCGTATCGGGTGCGGTACGCGCATTTTATTCGTTACCGGGAGATTTGTACAAGACGTTTTCATTGATGGTTTTGGAGTTCCAAAACTCATTATATTTCATGAAAATACCCTTTATTTTATATCCTGGGTGTCCGGGATCCTTTTCGTTTATTTAATTATTACCGGGTAATTGCCAACGTCCTTACCGGATAGCTTATTCGCACATGATCCAATCATGTTTTACCATTAAACGTATGCATTCCTATGCAATATTTGGAAATTGCTATCTCCTAAGGCCTTGATAATTAAATCACACATAATTGCATTTAGTTACGTTAATCATATACTAATTAATCTGTACGGAATTACCTTATTTTTGCCGGTTGTTACACTACTCGCCTCCCCTATGGGCGATTAGGCTTCCTAATCGCCTGTAGGGGTTCCTTTTGTGTGTTTTGCGCGTTAAACCCCGTTTTAACATATGTTAACACATATTAATGTACCGACAAGTCACATAATGATTATAAACACATAACACAAGTAAATACACATATTCACACTCGTTCACCAATTCCCGGGACTCGAGACTCGTATGTTCCGTATGCCCTGACGATCCCACCGATCGTCACCGTTTGTACACTTGGTTAAGGACTGACATCTAACGAACCTCTAGACCAACATCCAATGATCTTCTAGGCTAACCAATAGTTCCCGAACCATAACCCGACTTAACTAACCCAGTTAAGTACAATATACGCGTGACTCGCTAAGGTAGACTTTCATCTAGACAACGTTGTTAACCAGAATTTGCCGGGTGTCACATCATCCCCACGTTAAAAGAATTTTCGTCCCGAAAATTGTACAAGTACCAAAAGAACAAAAGAAATAACGAAGGAAACAAACAAAAAGATAGAACCCAAAAGAGAGATTTACCCGAGTTGTCGCATCATCCCCACGTTAAAAGGAATCTCGACCCGAGATTCATTCAGCTGCCGAAGAGACATGTCTCGACTCGAATGCTTCCTTAGGAAAGAGATGAGGATACTTAGACTTCATCTGATCCTCCCGTTCCCAAGTATATTCCGGTCCCCGGTTCGAGTTCCACCGAACCTTAACGATACGAATCTTGCTGTGACGCAGGCTACGAATCTTGTAATCAAGGATCTCCACAGGTTCTTCCACAATCCGAAGACGATCATCAACCTTGATCTCTTCTAGTGGAACGATGAGAGACTCGTCAGCCAGACACTTCTTCAAGTTTGACACGTGAAAGACGTTATGTACGTTACCGAGCTCCGTCGGTAGATCAAGTCGATATGCCACCGGCCCAATCCGTTCCAGGATCGTAAATGGGCCGACATATCGCGGATTGAGTTTGCCACGCTTCCCAAAGCGTATGACGCCTTTCCACGGTGAGACTTTTAGAAGTACCTTGTCATTGACTTGGAACTCCAGTGGTTTGCGACGCTGATCAGCATAACTCTTTTGCCGGTCCCGTGCCGCCGCCAACCGATTTCGAATCTGTACGATCTTTTCCGAAGTTTCGTACACTAGTTCAGGCCCAGTGAGTTGACTCTCACCCACTTCAGCCCAGCAAAGAGGAGAACGGCATTTCCGTCCGTACAGTGCTTCGAACGGGGCAGCCTTGATGCTCGTGTGATAACTGTTATTGTACGAGAATTCTACTAACGGTAGATGAGCTTCCCAACCTTTGCCAAAATCGATCACACATGCCCGCAGCATGTCTTCTAAAGTTTGAATCGTGCGCTCACTCTGACCGTCAGTCTGTGGATGATAAGTCGTGCTCATGTCTAGTTGGGTACCCAAAGCCTTGTGCAAAGACTTCCAGAAGTGAGAAGTGAAATGGGAGTCACGATCCGAGATAATAGAAACTGGTACCCCCGTGCTTAGAAACAACTTCTTTCAAGTAAAGACGGGCCAAACGATCCATAGTGTCGGTCTCCTTAATGGCAAGAAAATGAGCTGATTTCGTCAACCGATCGACAATCACCCATATCTTGTCATTCCCGCTTGGTGACTTAGGAAGTTGTGTGACAAAATCCATAGTAATCCGTTCCCATTTCCATTCCGGAATTTCAGGTTGTTGCAAGAGACCCGACGGTTTCTGGTATTCCACCTTGACCTTAGCACAGGTCAAGCATTTGCTCACGTATGAGGCTATGTCCGACCTCATGTTTGGCCACCAGTAAAGCACTTTCAGATCTTGGTACATCTTATCCGAACCAGGATGAATAGAATACCGGGACTTATGAGCCTCATCAAGGACAAGCTCCCGTAGTCCCCCGAACAAAGGAACCCATATACGTTCTGCAAAATAGTGCAAGCCATCAGGCCTTCGCTCTAGGTGCTTGTCGGCACCGTGCATAGTTTCAGCTTTAAGGTTTTCCTCCTTCAAAGCTTCCAACTGGGCAGAACGGAGTTGATCAGGTAACGACGAATGGATGGTGAGCTGCAACGCCCGAACGCGACGAGGTTTAGTTGATTCCTTCCTGCTCAAGGCGTCTGCTACAACATTCGCCTTGCCAGGATGGTACCTAATAGCACAATCATAGTCGTTCAAAAGTTCGATCCAGCGACGCTGCCGTATGTTCAAGTGTTGTTGGTCGAAAATGTGTTGGAGACTCTTGTGATCGGTGTAGATGGTGCATTTGGTACCGTACAAGTAATGTCTCCAAATTTTCAACGCGAATACCACGGCACCCAACTCCAAGTCATGAGTTGTGTAGTTCTTCTCGTGCACTTTGAGTTGACGAGAAGCATACGCAATCACTTTCTCGCGTTGCATCAACACGCAACCGAGTCCATGAATGGAAGCATCACAGTAAACAACAAAATCATCAGGACCCTCGGGTAAAGACAAAATAGGAGCAGAACACAGTTTAGACTTCAGTTCTTCAAACGCTGACTCCTGTGGTTCACCCCAGTCGAACTTCCTATCCTTCTGAGTGAGAATGGTGAGGGGTTGAGCAATCTTCGAGAACCCCTGAATGAAACGACGATAATAGCCCGCAAGGCCTAGGAATTGCCGCACCTCAGTTGGCGTCTTTGGTGCTCCCCAGTCCTTGATCGCTTCGATTTTAGCTGGATCGACATGAATCCCTAGTTCATTAACCACATGTCCTAGGAATTGAACTTCGCGTAACCAAAACTCACACTTTGAGAACTTGGCGTAAAGTTGTTCCCGTCGCAAGAGTTCCAAAACTAACCGCAGATGTTCCCCGTGTTCGGTCTCGTTCTTGGAGTAGATCAGAATGTCATCAATAAACACAATGACGAACTTGTCCAAATATGGTTTACAGACGCGGTTCATCAAGTCCATGAAAACCGCCGGTGCGTTCGTGAGACCGAAAGGCATGACCAAGAATTCGAAATGGCCATAACGTGTTCGAAAAGCCGTCTTTGCAACGTCAGCCTCCCTGACGCGCAGCTGGTGATAACCGGACCTCAAATCGATCTTGGAATAATAACTAGAACCCTGAAGCTGGTCGAATAGATCATCGATACGTGGAAGAGGATAACGGTTCTTGATGGTCAATTTGTTCAGTTCTCTGTAGTCTACGCACAATCGGAAACTCCCATCCTTCTTCTTAACAAATAAAATCGGGGCTCCCCAAGGGAAAGAACTTGGCCGGATGAAACCCTTGTCCAAGAGTTCCTGTAACTGACTAGACAATTCCTGCATCTCGGGAGGTGCAAGACGGTAGGGGGCCCGAGCAATAGGAGCAGCCCCTGGTACAAGATCAATACCGAACTCGACTTGACGATGAGGAGGAAGACCAGATAAATCATCGGGAAAAACATCAGGAAACTCGCGTACCACCGGAATGTCGTCGATCTTCTTCACATCAACAGAGGAAACAGATAAAAGCGCCAAGACAGCTGGATAACCCTTTCGAAGACACTTAAGGGTTTTCATGCTAGAGATAATGTTTAGCGGAACACCACCCTTGATACCGTACACAGAAAGAAATTCTCCATCAGGGAGAGGAATCCGAATAACCTTATCGTAACAGACAATCTCCGCGCGATACAAAGATAACCAATCCATTCCTACCACAACGTCAAAACTACCCAAAGGTACCGGCATAAGGTCGATGGGGAACGATATACCCGACAACTCTAATTGACACTCCCGAAGGATACTAGTAGCTTCAATCGTTTTACCGTCAGCCAACTCAATAACATACTTGGTCTCTAATGGTACAGGTACTACATCTAGCAGTCGACTAACATCCATGGATACAAAACTCTTGTCGGCACCAGAATCAAACAACACGCTAACAGAATGATTATTGAGAAGAAACGTACCGGTGACTGTGTCAGGGTCCTGCCTAGCCTCAGCGGCTCCAATGACGAAGGCACGTGCATTTCTGCTGCCGCCCCCGTTGTTCCCATTCCCGTTGTTCCCACCCTGCTTCAGTTTTGGGCAATCCTTCTTGTAATGCCCAGTGTCACCACAGTTGTAGCATCCTTGTTTCCCTGTAGTCCCCTGAGTAGTCGGAGCTGAACTGTTGGTCGGAGCCTGAGTCGATGGAAGTGTAGCCCGACAATCTTTAGCATAGTGGCCTGTTCGCTGACAGCGGTGACAACGGTTACTGTCGCAGTTCCCTTGATGATGGCGTCCACACTTGTTGCATTTGGGCAGTTTTCCCGCATAACCACCCTGCTTGTTACCCGAAGAAGATGAACCCCCATTATCAAACCTTTTACCCTGCTGTGCAGACCCAGATCCTTTCCCGTCGTTTTCCCACTTGCGCTTGTTGTTCTCTGGAGCCTTAACAGTTGAACCCTTCGCAGGCAAAATCCCCTCATTCACCTTTAAGTTGGTCATCCTATGGGCCGATCGAACTACCTCTGCATACGTAGGATGATTTCCAGCAGCCACTAACCCTGCAATTTCCGGTACTAACCCTGAGACATAGTGTTCAATCTTACGATACTCTGGCACGTGCAGATCGGGACACAGCACTGCCAACTCATTCCGCCTCACAGTATACTTCTCAATTTCCGACCCAGTCATTTTGAGGTTCCACACCTCATGCTCCAGCTTCTGTACCTCTTCTCTCGGGCAATACTCCCGCTTCAGCAACTGCACAAAGTTCTCCCATGGCATAGCATATGCCTCCCCAATACCCATGTTCTGGGTGATGCCATTCCACCAAGTCAATGCCACGTCCTGAAACAACGCAGCAGAATACTTTACCCGATCTTCTGGGAGACAGTTACACATCAGAAATACCGACTCCACTTTCTCCAACCACCTAAGCAAACTAACCGCACCCTCAGTGCCAGAGAATTCCTGGGGCTTGCAGTCCCGGAACATCTTGTAGGTGCACATGGGTGGGGGTGGGTCAACAGGACCACCTGAAATAAAACGTATGAGAAACCACGAATAACGTAAACAAGGTTCACCAATGAGGCAAAGAAAACGGATAAATCAACTTACCACCACCGTTGTGCCCTAACTGAAAGGCAGCTTGGAGCAAGTTGTTCAGATCAGCCTGCGATAGGTTAATACCTCCACCACGACCACCAGCACCACCGCGACCACCACCACGTCCACCATTGCGACCACCTCCACGTCCTCCACGCACTCCAGACATGATTCTGGCAAAAAGAACGAGAAAATTTAGTTTCGCAGTTAAAGATAACCACTAATGTTCACAAGATCAAAGCTAGATCCAATCCAGGACTATCCCCTCAAACCTAGAGCTCACTAGTGCTTCCATGCATTTCGTTTTATGATTTTGTGTGCACCCAAAATGATAAAACGCTCTACATGGTCCTCCAAGTGTTCTCCTAGTTCCAAGTTCAAATCACCGAACATAGACTCTTAGCTACACACAGTAATACCACGGTAGTTTATGACAAGTGTTTCTATTGGAGTGCGAAAAGGGAGATGTCCGAGCCTTGGACAAATCTCAAAAGCACACGAGTTACCCCAATAGACTACACTGCCTAGAAAACAAGTAACCCAGCCTAGGATAGAACGGATGATGTAACGTAGAAAGACCAATGATTTAGAGACACCCCGACAAGACCATACGTAAACCACTATAACGTTTAGTACCATGTGATCGTCTAGTGTGTGCGACTCGGCTATAGACTAGACTCTACATGCAGTCCTAGTTCACTATAACCATTGGCTCTGATACCAATCTGTCACACCCTCAAAATCCACTTGCGGAGTTTTACCGCGAGGCGCATGACAAACCAGGATCCAAACCAACGATCACAATAAACAAGTCTAAATGAATATAAATGCAATTTCAAAACATAGTTTAAAAATCCCGTTTACAGCCGAAGCTTATTCAAAAACAATATCTCAATAATGAAACAATAGTTCAACGTTCAAAAGACCATGCAACCCTAGTAAGACGCCGTGCAGACGCGTGCGCCCTAGTCCAGTCGTGCTACCTTAGCGACCTGAGAAAACATGTAAAAGTTTACGTCAGCACAAAAATGCTGGTGAGTTTACAGGTTTTGTATCCAAGTACCAAGTCCACCTGTCCATACTATAATAATCGAAAACCAGTATACGCTAGCTAGGCGTACGTTTTGTTACTACCACGATTGGAAAACCATTACTAACGCGAATACCAAAAGTATGCCCGATGTAGTTCCTGTTGTTCCTGTTGTTCCTGTTTGAGACAATATGCACCCGCCGACCCTCCAAGTCGACGAGCGGGGTTGGTCACTCCCAATAGCGCTATTCACATTTCCCCGTTGTGCAAACCCGCACATTCATGGTTCCCCCCGGGACTTCCAAAGATCGTGTAGTACACAATAGAAACCCATAGTATGACAGTAGTTACCAAATAATCGTTTTAACACATGTTTTCTCCCCCGAAAATATGAAACCAGTTTAAAAGAGGGGCCGTAAACTCACCTTAAGTTGCGTTACTCCTTAACCCGAGTAAAACCCAGCTGCTATGCTAGTCCCGTAAGCGGCGACCTAACATACGACAGTTACAAGTACTTAGACTAATAACCCGCAGGTTAATTAGTCCCTAGATGTCCAGACCATAACCAAGTTTGTTTGAAAACACCGTGACTGTTTAACTGACCCAAAGTACAAGACTCGACATCCCATTGGTGACCCGAGACTCCCCGTGTTATGTTTACGCTCCAAAACATACAGTAACGCAAGTACACTTAACATACGTTAACGCACAACAAGTTATAGCACATAGTTCACGTATCACCGAAATACATCCAAATATATGTTACCAAGTTATTAGACATGTTACGAGGTTCCTAGCATGTTACTACATGTCAAATCAGGTCTCGGAATGCTAATATACACTTACAGCAGCAGTACACGCGATTAGGGAGGCTAATCGCATGAATGGTCACACGATCAGGGCTAATCGCCCCTGATGTCACGCGATCAGGGCTAATCGCCCCTGATGCCACGCGAGTGGGGCTACTCGCCCCTAATGTCATGCGAGTGGGGCTACTCGCCCCTAATGTCATGCGAGTGGGGCTACTCGCCCCTAACACAGGCGATTAGCAAGGCTACTCGCCTGTAACCTTGTTGTTCCGGTTTTTCGCGCGTTTAACGCTCCAAATCAGATCCAGAACGTGTGTAACTACCCAATATCATCCCAATAACTATTCTAAACATGTTTAAACCAAAATCCTTCGTTTAACCTCGTATAATCAGTCCTGCATGAAATCAAGTAATCCAAACATATACACATAGCATGCAATCATCATACTAACATGCATAACAATAACCCTAATAATCAATTACTGAGAGTCCTATCATCATAATATCAATATCAACACTGATCTATCATAATATCATATCAAATCATCATCATGAATCATAAAAACCCTAGCTTTCTAATCATACACACTCATAATGCATGCATATTAGTTATAATCCGATTAACAACCCTCATTGACGATTTTCAGAAAGCTTTTTCATTTAACAACAGGTCTGGACCCTTAGGGATTGATTAAAAACGTTTACAAAGAGTTATGGATGAGAATCAAACCTTAGGATTATGAAATAATGATGATTAAAGCTTGAAACCTTGTGTTTTGATCAAAAATCGCCTTCCAGAGGTTGTTTATGTGTTTGGGCGGGTTATGGGACGACTAGGGTTTGTCTAATGAAGTTTAGGAGGTTAAGTATGGTATTTATAGTCGTTTTTAGTCGTCCAGCCCGTTCCATGCGATTGTGCAGCAGTTATACGCGATTAGGGCTGCTAATCGCATGAATGTGCATGTGATTGGGCCTAATCGCCTAAACTTATACACGATTAGGACCCTAATCGCCTTTAAGGTTCCCTACTCGCCTCCCCTATGGGCGATTAGGCTTCCTAATCGCCTGTAGGGGTTCCTTTTGTGTGTTTTGCGCGTTAAACCCCGTTTTAACATATGTTAACACATATTAATGTACCGACAAGTCACATAATGATTATAAACACATAACACAAGTAAATACACATATTCACACTCGTTCACCAATTCCCGGGACTCGAGACTCGTATGTTCCGTATGCCCTGACGATCCCACCGATCGTCACCGTTTGTACACTTGGTTAAGGACTGACATCTAACGAACCTCTAGACCAACATCCAATGATCTTCTAGGCTAACCAATAGTTCCCGAACCATAACCCGACTTAACTAACCCAGTTAAGTACAATATACGCGTGACTCGCTAAGGTAGACTTTCATCTAGACAACGTTGTTAACCAGAATTTGCCGGGTGTCACAGTGATGGTGGAGATGGCTGAGGTCGGAGGTGGGTGAGATGGTTGAGGTCGTAGGTAGAGGTGGGTGAGGATGGAGATGGGTTTGGGTGAGATTGGAGGTGATGGAGATGGGTTTGGACGGAGGTGGAGGAGGGGGTTTAGGTGATGACGGATGTAGGGGAGAGGGTTTGGGTGATGACAAAGGTGACGGAGATGATTGGGTGATGAGGTCGGAGGTGGATGAGATGGTTGGATAAGGAGGTCGAAAGTGGAGGAGATGGTTGGTGAGGGTGGTTTTGTAATTTCATAAGAAAGTGACTTGATTTCACCAAGAAAACTAATCAGGTTAGTACTAAAGGACGAGACCTGCAAAATTTTACAACATAAAGGACGAGGCTCATCAATTTTGAAGTTAAAGGACAACCACTGGAAAACGCTGTAAACATAAAGGGCGATTTTTGTAATTTTTCCACTAGTCTTTTTACCCGTTGCGCATTACGGCGGCGTCGTACACAACGTAATGAAGTACAGACTACAATCAACCCACTTTTTTAAGATTCCTCATTGAACTCATCCATACATATATTTAATACACACCATCTTCCCAAGGAATCATGGGTTCGATTATTAAGCCAGACGGTTTTACCAGTATTTGCACTACCGTACCTACTGGCTACCGTACCTACAGGCAGGTGGGTTGCCGGGTTTTCCCTGAAATTAGTGTTTAAGAACTCGGGTTACTCTCGGAGTACTTGATTTGTCTGGTAGATACCCTGAGAGTGCTCAAGTTTGATTTGTTGGCATTCAAACAAAATCTTTGAAGACACGTGGCATTCTTTAAAAACATCATAATATTTGTTTTCCCACTCAAATGTGTCCTTCAAAAAACATTAATTAATTAATTGTGTTCCTTAAATACTCTGATTTTTTCCCTTAATCATCCATTTTAAATTTTCAATCTATCTTATTTGCACCCTTCATTCTATGTATCTATTCATCTTTATTAATTAGTTTTTTTTTTAAATTCATTTTAATGTTTAAATCAACATGAGTGTGTAGTCATAGTATGTAATATCAAGATGCACGCTTTCTAATCCCATCCACAAACTAAAATACGTGATAAAACAATCCCTTTTTGATGTTTTCCCTGATCATCTCGTGTGTGTTGACCTCGCCATATAATGACGACAATCTATGCTCCCAAGCATTCCTAGTAAACCATGTTCATTTGAACGCACCTCATATATTTTTTTAGATCGTACCAAGTGGGCATTATCATGTAACGCGCACCATACAAATGTATTATTCCTTTGAAAAAACAAACAAATATGCTATTAACCTAACTAAAAATTAATGCGAATGAATATCATTTTTACTAAAATGTAGTGTAACTTGACAAAAATGCTCCAAGGTATCGCGTGTTGGTTCAACCAGCTTTAAATACTCGTCGTTCATGCCGGTTGTGTTTCCGTGCGCAAGTATGCGTAGTGCTGACATACACTTTTGAATAGCGGTAAATCCAAGTGTCCCTCTCGCATCCGGTTTTTATTTAAAGTAATCAAACTCGTTTTCTAAGTCTTTGGTAATGCGTAGAAATAAACGTTTGCTCATCCGGAAACGACGTCTAAAAACCTTTGGGTCTAGATAAGTCGGCTCTTCATCAAAGTAATCTTTCATCAAGCAAACATTTGTCTCCACGCGGTCGCGTTCCATATATTTTCTTCGCAAAATAGGACGTGGAGGATTATTAACATGTTTCATATACTTCGTTGTGAGCGCACAAGGACTTGTAACCACCTCTTGCTTGATTTTCTCGTCGATTGACTCACCCGTATCGGCTAAAAACTCTTTGTAATAACAATTTGCAATGAATGATGAGGATGTGGGGAAACTCATTTTTTTTATAAAATGTTGTGGTGTGGTGTGTGTGTTTTATAAAGGTTGATTGTGTTTTATAAATGTTGTGGTGTGGTGTGAGTGTGTATATAAAGATATTAAAGTTGATTAAAAAAATCAAACTAGGCGTTAAAGTAGCCGTTGCTCCATCCCCATTGGTCCTTCTCCTTCTCCTTGTCCTGTTAAAAATTTCACGCCAAATGAATTTAAGGCCCATTCGCGCCTAGGGAGAGGTGTAATGGCACTAATTTGCCCTTTCACGCCCTGTTCACTGATCACTACACATGGTCTAACTAACCTTATTAACTAAAGTTAGACTCATTGACCAATGGTTTATACCCAACCAACTAACCGATTCAAGTTTAATTACCTCTAGTTGAACTTTGAAAAACCATTTAAAACCAACATTAGCCAATTATAATTGGCACATATGCAAAGATTCAAAAAGCCAATTAGGTGATACATAACGTAACAATGGTTGGCGATGTCACCCTCAGCAGTCGAGTGCACTCAATACTTTTATATCAGTTTAAGGATCGTTTAGGTGTTTATAATTACATCATGAATTACGATCCCATAATTACGAACACCTAAAGTTGAACTCCGTACTTAACCAATTTTTTGCTAATTTTGGGTTGAAACTTAAAAAAAATAAAAATAAAAATATTACGCTTGAAACTAGAAGTTCATCTTCTTAAGAAAAGATTATGAACATCACCAGTCTTGAAACTGGGTCTGTTTGGTATGGGGTAATGGAATGAGAGAGGGAATGGAATGGAATGGAAGAGGTAATGGAATGGGAGAGGTAATGAAATGGATCATTACCATTCCATGTCTTGTTTGGTTATCATGTAGGAATGGAATGAATTCTTACTTTGTGTTATTTGGTATGTAAGAAAAAACGAAAATATAAAATCGATGGTGAGTGGTGGGTGGCGGCAGTGACGATGGTGGTGGGCGGCGGCGGCAACGGTGGTGGTGGCAGTGGACGATTGCGGTGACGATTTATGGGTGGGCGACGACGGCGGTGGTGGGTTGCAACGGTGACGGTGGGTGGTGGTGGCGATGACAGTGGTGGGGGTAGTGGGTGGCAATGACGCAGGTGGTGGTGGTTGGACGGTGGTGACAATGGTGGGTTACGACGATGGTAGCAATGGTTGTGGGTGGCGGCAATAGGCGGTGGTGCTTGGATGATGACAACGATGGTTGGTTGTAATAATAATATAATGATGATGATGATGATGATAATAATAATAATAATAATAATAATAATAATAATAATAATAATATATTTGTTTCCATTCTTTGAAGGAATGAAATAGAAACACCACCTTACCAAGGAATGAAAATTCTTAAAATGGAAGGAATCCCATTCCTTATGGAATGATCCATTCCATTACTACATGGTAACCAAACATGTTTAATTTCATTCCATGGGAATGATCTATTCCATTCCACCTTTGATTCCTTCATACCAAACGCTACCTAGAGGTTCACTTTCTTAAGAAAAAACCATGAACATCACTAATCTGGTGTATGACAAACCATACAAGTAAAAAGCATTTTTTTAACAACTAAACTTCTACCGCATTCCATCTTTGGTGGATTCGGACTCTAGTCTCATCCAAGAGGGTATTTTTCCCTCTACCATTTTGCCACAACCTAAGTGGCTAGAGAAAAAAAACATTTAAATAGCCTAAAACATTTTAACTATTGGGAAACAGTACAACATATTCTTTGAACACCATGTAACAATCATCATACAAAAGGTTTTTGCTAAATCAATTGTGGACCAACAGTCGACTTTTCCACTAGCATCGCCACATTGGTTAAACATTTGTCAAATGATATCTTTAGGGTAGAACATGTTTAATACTCACTTTAAACATTTATTTGATGTCAACCATTCCATATATGCCATCAGGGTCATGGATATCAGTCATATTTTGATACGTTGTGTATTGGGGACCAAAAACATCCATAGATAATAGATTGTATATTTGATATGACACACCAATCATCATTGTTTATCTCAAGGGGAATGACTTTAATTACATTAGATGTCAATAACATAAATCATCATCAATATGTTGGTTCATAAGCAGTTAAGAAAGATTTCATGCTAAAGTATAAACATATTAATTCATAACTACTTGTTCTCCACATCAACACAAGTTATACACTAACCAACTAACATACTATAGCCATAAGTCATATGAAATATTTACATTCTGGAACCTCTGGTTGTTGCAGGAGACCAGACGGCCTCTGATACTCCACCTTGACTTTAGCACAAGTCAAGCATTTGCTCACGTATGAAGCTATATCAGCCTTCATGTTTGGCCACCAATAAAGTATCTTCAAATCCTGATACATCTTATCGGAGCCAGGGTGAATAGAATACCGGGATTTGTGAGCATCATCCAAGACAAGCTCGCGTAATCCCCCGAACAAGGGAACCCAAACACGTCCCGCGAAATAGTGTAAGCCATCGGTCCTGAGTTCAAGATGCTTGTCAGCACTGTGCATAGTTTCAGCTTTAAGGTTTTCCTCCTTCAAAGCTTCCAATTGTGCAGAATGGATTCGGTCAGGTAATGAGGAATGAATGGTGAGCTGTAAGGCTCGAACACGACGAGGTTTCACAGACTCCTTCCTGCTCAAGGCGTCCGCCACAACGTTCGCCTTGCCAGGATGGTACTTGATAGCACAGTCATAATCATTCAGGAGTTCAACCCAGCGACGTTGCCGCATGTTTAACACCTTCTGGTCAAAAATATGCTGGAGACTCTTGTGATCGGTGTATACTTCACACTTGGTACCGTACAAGTAATGTCTCCAGATTTTCAACGCAAAGATCACCGCACCCAATTCCAAGTCATGAGTGGTGTAGTTCTTCTCATGAACCTTGAGTTGACGAGAAGCATAGACAATAACCCTCCCGCGTTGCATTAACACACAACCGAGGCCACGAATAGAAGCGTCACAGTACACGACGAAATCATCCGTACCCTTAGGTAAGGATAAGATATGTGCAGAACAAAGTTTAAGCTTCAGCATCTGAAATATTGATTCCTGTGGTTCACCCCAGTCAAACTTTCGGTCTTTCTGGGTAAGAGTGGTGAGGGGTTGAGCGATTTTCGAAAATCCCTCAATGAAAAGACGATAGTAACCCGCAAGACCTAGGAATTGCCGCACCTCAGATGGCGTCTTTGGTGCTTCCCAGTCTTTAATAGCTTCGATCTTAGCCGGATCGACATGAATTCCCAGTTCATTAACCACATTCCCTAGGAATTGAACTTCACGTAACCAGAAATCACACTTTGAGAACTTAGCATACAACTGTTCCTGTCTCAAAAGTTCCAAGACCAACCGTAAGTGTTCCTCATGATCCGTCTTGTTCTTAGAATAAACCAGAATGTCGTCAATAAACACGATGACGAATTTATCAAGGTAAGGCTTGCAAACGCGGTTCATCAAGTCCATGAACACCGCCGGTGCGTTAGTGAGACCAAAAGGCATGACCAAGAATTCAAAATGGCCATAACGAGTGCTAAAAGCAGTCTTCTGGATGTCGGCTTCCTGGACACGCAACTGGTGATAACCGGACCGCAAATCAATCTTCGAGTAGTAACTAGAGCCCTGGAGCTGGTCAAAGAGATCATCAATGCGTGGGAGAGGATAACGATTCTTGATGGTCTATTTGTTCAGCTCACAATAATCAATACACATGCGAAGACTTCCGTCCTTCTTCTTTACAAACAAAATAGGAGCTCCCCACGGGGAAGAACTCGGTCGGAAGAAACCCTTTTCCAAGAGTTCCTACAACTGGCTGGACAACTCTTGCATCTCGGGAGGTGCAAGACGATACGGAGCCCGGGCAATAGGAGCTACACCCGGAGTAAGATCAATGCCAAACTCAACCTGACGATGGGGAGGGAGACCAGATAAATCATCAGGAAAATCACGAACCACCGGAATATCCTCGATCTTCTTCTCATTGTCAGTCGAAACATTAACAAGTGCCAGAATGGCCGAACAACCCTTCCGAAGATTATTTTCACCTCTTGGCAATAAGCGGACATGTTGGGGAAGGAAGCAAGTTTGAGGATGGCAAATTTTTGTTTTAAAAGGACGACTCGAGTGGCTTGGTTATCATGAAAGATGCGTTGTAAGGCGACCCACGCATAGCAAGCGGTGGAGTCGGGTCGTATGATGGTGCTTAATAGATCGTTAGAAATGGTGCCATAGATCCATTGAAGGACTATGGCATCAAGACGATCCCAAACATCATCATCGGTAGTGTTGGTAGCAGTGGCTTCAGTAGCGGCTGCAGTGGGCGGGGTAATGATGCGAGGGGAGAGGTGGTCGAGTACTTGAAATGCACGACAATGAATTTTGAAAAGTTCAACCCAAGAGAAGTATTGGCTGGTGTCCATTTCTAGGGTGATAGGGATGAATGTTTTGATATTAGATACGGTAATAGCAGGGTGTGTTTTTGGGTCCATGGTTTGGTTAAAGAAAGAAAAGATGAAAGTTCAAGAAGAAGAGGGGCAGGATTGAAAGGAAGGAGGTTTAGAGGTTTGATACCATGTCAGACTATGTAATTGTCTCTCTGTTTCATTCCATCATTTACAATCAATATATAATGTTTACAAGTCAATCTAAGTCAATGGTCTTCCTAGGAATCCTCCTATAGTCAATGGTCTAGTAAAGAGTTTACAATATTGTGATACAAATCAATACTATGATTGAGCTCTATTCTAATAAAAACCAACATTAGCCAATTATAATTGGCACATATGCAAAGATTCAAAAAGCCAATTAGGTGATACATAACGTAACGATGGTTGGCGATGTTGCCCTCAACACTCAAGTGCATTCAATACTTTTATATTAGTTTAAGGATCGTTTAGGTGTTTGTAATTGCATCATGAATTACGATCCCATAATTACGAACACCTAAAGTTGAACTCCGTACTTAACCAATTTTTTGCTAATTTTGGGTTGAAACTTAAAAAAAATAAAAATAAAAATATTACGCTTGAAACTAGAAGTTCATCTTCTTAAGAAAAGATTATATGAACATCACCAGTCTTGAAACTAGAGGTTCACTTTCTTAAGAAAAGACCATGAACATCACTAGTCTGGTGTATGGCAAACCATATAAGTAAAAAGCATTTTTTTTAACAGCTAAACTTCTACCCCATTCCATCTTTGGTGGATTCGGACACTAGTCTCATCCAAGAGGGTATTTTTCCCTCTACTATTAGGACACAACCTAAGTGGCTAGGAGAAAAAAACATTTAAATAGCATAAAACATTTTAACTATTGGGAAACAGTACAACATATTCTTTGAACACCATGTAACAATCATCATACAAAAGGTTTTTGCTAAATCAATTGTGTGGACCAATCATCATTGTTTATCTCATGGGGAATGACTTTAATTACATTAGATGGTTATGAAACCAGTCAATAACATAAATAATCATCAATATATTGGTTCATAAGCAGTTAAGAAAGATTTCATGCTAAAGTATAAACATATTAATTCATAACCATTTGTTCTCCACATCAACACAGGTTATACACTAACTGACTAACATACTATAACCATAAGTCATATGAAATATTTACATTTATAAGTACGATAGCGCGAAGGAATCAAAGAAGAAACTTAGAAACATCTTTAACGGCTACTTCCACTTTTACCTTCAGTCTGGACGTCTATAGGTTGTATCGCGCAAATCTTTACCATGATCTTCTTATAAGAAGGGCCGGATCCAACACGTGAATCAAAAACACACTGACCATGCCCCTCTTTATATCCATATCCAATAAGAAAACCACATCGGCGACACATAAGCTTTGTCTTTGCACCATTACGACCCAAAGAAATTGGAAGGCACAACATCTCATCTATTTGAGTGAATCGGCTTGGGTCAATGGATTGGAAGGATATTGAATCTTTCTTAACAGATTCACGGTATTCAGAGGTTGTTTCAACATTCCTATTCGAAGATGACAAGTTCAATTCATATCCGCACGAGCCACAACTATTGCAAGAAGACATATGAACACATCAACAAACTTAACAACCGTCGATTAAACTTCCCAAATGAGCGAAATTTCATGAGTTATTCTTAGGCAATTTGTGATCACATAAAACTCATTCTAATAGATTTTATCAATAAAAGTGTAGAAATTACTAAAGACATACAATCACAAATAATCTCATAAAACAGTAATATATATCAACAAATTTATCCTACATAATTAACAAGCATCAATCACTCATCGTCACTTGAACAAACCCTAAAATAACAATTAATCTTTAAAAGAATTATTTGTTTAAGTTCATCCATATAAACAGCCAATTAATATCCAGTTGCAAGTCATGAAAATAATTGTAATTTTATGAACAATTAATAAAAAAATCACTATAAATTTCAAAAGAAAGTAAAAATCAGTAATAGATTTATATAAATCAAACACTCACACACACAGCAATTTTCACATAAAATTATACATCAAACCATCGATTACAACCAAACCCTAATTGATCAAAAATGATTTGAAACTGAATCAAACAACGGAACTTCAAATCTGTCCGATTACCTGTACGAAACATGATCAGCTTGAGACATCCTTTGATAATCGAAACAACAATGTTAAGCATGTCCCTTATCATGTGATCCAGCTGGTTTATGGTATTCTGGAGTAGGGTTTGTAACGCTTGTTGCCAAGTGGAAAGAATCCAAGACTGTTAAGGTATCGGGATCAGTGCCTGCTGACGACTGCTAGCTTGTTACTTGTTCTGGATTATCTCCTTGCTGGATTTGTAAAAAAAGTTATAAATTTTTTTTATTTTTTTTTTGTATGGCTGTTGCATTTTATTCACACAAGCCTCTACAGGCCGTATGGATCAACTTTTGAACAATCTACGGGTCGTCAGCCTCTACGGCCCGTAGACAAACATGAAAACGAGATACGAGGTTCAGTTATGACTACCAATGATTGTGATCCCCTCTACGGGCCGTAGGTAAAGTCTAATTAATTTGGAGATCAATTTGGGTGGGATGGATGGATAAGTTCTACCTACGACTCGTATGGCCCTCTACGGGCCGTAGGTGCAAAAAGATTAAAACGTTTGGGACGAGGTTCGATCGTGGGCATATTGTATCTCACACACACACTCAGTCTTAATGCAAACTAGTAAAAATGCTCGCGCGTTGCCGCGGGTGCTTATGTTTTTGCCCTGCTCGTTGAGCTACAAGTTTCGCTTATGTTATTTATAAAATTTATGTGCTAATTCAACAATATATCAATTTTCAAAGGACAATTTATTATCTGACCACCAAATGAAAATTGGTATATATTTCCCTCCTCGGTTCGAGAGAATGGTAAACTGTAATTTTCAAGCTCAATAAATGATTTTGGTGCTTCTATACTCATATACGATAGCATCTTGCATCTTGATCATCTAAAGAAATGAAAAACCAAACCAATCAGTTGTAGAATAAGTACCTAGCAAGTAGCTTCCCTTAACGGCGTCATACATGCATAATAATAATAATAATAATAATAATAATAATAATAATAATAATAATAATAATAATAATATAATAGAGATGACTTGCATTACTCATTTGTACAATTGTAATCAAATGTTACACATAGGGGCATAAAGGGAAGGATTTAGCAAAAATATAATTGTTTACCTTGTGATCTTTTGTATGCCATCTTAAAATGATGGTAAAATTACCTTCTTACCCATCTCTCCTCCTTAATAAGGTAGTAGAGATATGGGGATCATCTGGGCTACCAGTTCGCTGAGTTCTATATTGTATGGCCCTCTACGGCCCGTAGACAATCTTTTTTTTTTTATTTTTATTTTTTTAAAACATAACCGAAAACCTCTAAATGTGAGTACCGATACCGAACACCCTCGGTTCGATACGAGATTGATACGGTATCGGTTCAGAATCGATATCGGTTTAATATTCGGTGATGTACGGTCATCCCTAGACTATGTTAACCAACCCCATTGCAACCCGGTTAAAAAAACCCGTTTTGTGCATACCTAGTGAAACCAAGTAGGGGTGTTCAGAATTCGATTCGAATTCGAAAAATTCGAAATTCGATTTAGTTCGATTCGATTACCAAGAATTCGATTCGATTATTAAGAATTCGAATTCGATTCGATTCGAATTCGAGTCCAGTAAATCGAATACGAATCGAATACGAATTTATGATTTTAAATTCGATTCGATTCGAAATTCGAATAAAAAATTGTACATGTATATTTTTTTAAATATATATACACATATACACATTATTATATACACAAGTATACACATTGAAAAAAAAAACTTCTATATTTTGGTCAAACTCTAAGAACCCATAGTGTCTATAACTTTTAGCATAACCATGTTTTATATATTTACCTTATATATCACAAAACTCTATAAAACTATACTCTCTACTATTTTTACTATTCTCGTATTTGACATATTGTTGTTTATCAATTTTGTAGATTTGTATTTTATATGTTAAAAATAATGAGTTTGTATTAGTTTTAAAACTAAAAGTAAAACAATTTGTTATTTAAGGTGAATTTGAACTAAATCGAATTTATTCGAATTCGATTCGAATTCGAGTTTCTTATTCGAATCGAATACGAATCGAATAAATTGAATTTTAAACGAATACGAATCGAATACGAATTCAGGTAAAAATATTAAAAATTCGAATAATTCGATTCGAATAATTCGAAAATTCGTTATTCGATTCGTTGAACACCCCTAAAACCAAGACAATAATTACAGGCCACCTGAACCGTCAACAATAGCAAAAGCCCAAAATAAAAGCCCATTAAGAGTCTAGGGTTTTCTGCTATTTGAACACATTCCTTCATTCTTCACTGCCTCTGCACTCGGCCACCCGCCACCACACCTCATCCATGGTAAGTTAATCCTTTAATCTTTCTTCTTCTTCTTTATCCTATCAACACGCATTGATCATAAACCCTTCTTCTGTTTTCTGATTCATTATTATTATTCTGTTCAGTGTTATCCTTGTTTCAATTATTATTATTATTATTATAAGTTTTAAAACCTAATTTTTCATCGTTGTTTTTATAAAGGCTTTTGCGAAAGCCCAGAAGTCAAGATCTTACTTCAAGAGGTATCAAGTCAAGTTCAAGAGAAGAAGAGGTCATAATTCATAATTAATAACTACTCAACTCCAATCCAATCCAATCTTTTACTTACATTTTGCTCATCTGCATTTAATTTTAATATTTGTTTTTTTTGTTTTTACAGAGGGTAAAACCGATTACCGTGCTAGGATCCGGTTGATTAACCAGGATAAAAACAAGTACAACACACCAAAGTACCGATATGTCGTTCGATTTGTATGTCAAAAGTTTATCTTACCTTTATTTTAACTTAAGTTGAATTAATTGTTAATACATGTTTAGAGGTAGCTAATTCACATTTATTTGGTTATTGGTTGTTGATGATGTTTTTAGACTAACAAGGATATAACTGCACAAGTCATATCTGCGACTATTGCTGGTGATATTGTTCTTGCATCGGCTTATTCTCATGAGCTTCCGAATTATGGTCTTAAAGTCGGGCTTACGAACTATGCCGCAGGTTTGTTTTCGTTTGTTTTTTTCCATAGTCTTAATTACACTGTTGCAGAAGGTGCCCTAGGCGCTAGGCGGAGGTGTTTATAGGAATTTCACCCTAGGCGATGAATTAGGCGAAATGGGGATTAGGCGGAGTCTGGACGGGCCTAGGCGGTCGTATTTTTTTTTATTGTTTTTAATTTTTTTTATTAAATTTCTAAGTATTTCTTAGTATTATGTGTATATATCTAAGTATTATGTGTATATATCTTAATATATTTTCAAAAAACACCTAAATTTGTGTGTGTGTGTGTATATATATATATATATTTATAGGGGAAAGTTAATTTGAGAACACCTATATTTCGTGCGAACCGCCAGAACGGCATCTAAAGCCATTCAAATTCAAATATTCTTTTTACATTTATCTTTATTGCTAAAATACAATCCCAAAGTACGAAAATAAATTGTTTTTACACATGTGTAAATTTACTGTTTATACATGTGTAAACTGGTTCATTTACACGTGTAAAAAGTTAATTTGAAAATGTTTTTTCAAAAAAAGATGAATTATTTGGAAAAAAAAATTCATTTATTAATGTTGTATTTTGATTATAATGAGATTTGTATTAAAAAAATTGATTTTGATTGTTTTTTTACTTGTTCTCACGGTTCTCACAATATTTAGGGTTCTCAAGATAACCCTCTCCTATATTTTTATATATATATATATATATATATATATATATATAATACATATAATTTCCGCCTAGTCCAGACTAGTCCCTAGGCTGGATCTCACCGCCCGCCTATTGCCTTCTGCAACCTTGCTTAATTATTTAACTTGCTTAGAAGTTAAGCTTACTTTACCTTTATTTGTGTTATTAGCTTATTGCACTGGGCTTTTGTTGGCTCGTCGAGTATTGAAAAAACTTGAAATGGATGAGGAGTATCAAGGCAATGTTGAGGTATACATGTAGTATTTTTTTAAATTAGTTTGTACCAATTGTTATTGTGTAATGTTATTATTAATCAAATTATTATTATTTTGGTTTTGCAGGCAACCGGGGAAGACTATTCTGTTGAACCAGCAGAAAGCAGAAGGCCGTTCCGTGCTCTACTTGATGTTGGTCTTCTCCGAACAACTACCGGAAACCGTGTTTTTGGTGCTCTTAAGGTATTCGCGTTGTATTTATTTATTCTTTGATCAAATGATTGTAATGTTTTTTTACTTATGAGTGTTAAGGGTAGCTATTTGTTTTAAGTGGCTAATTTTATGTACATTGTATGGATTGAGTAATATTTTTTGTCGGATAATATTAGGGAGCTTTGGATGGTGGACTTGACATCCCACACAGTGAAAAACGGTTTGCTGGCTTTGACAAAGACGGTAAGAGTCTAGATGCTGATGTTCACAGGAAGTACATATATGGTGGACACGTTGCGACCTACATGAATGTGAGTTTAATCTGTGATACCAATCAAAGTTGTAGTTTTATAGATACGATTTTATCCGTGTAGCAACTTGAATTTTATGGTTTTAATGCGTTGTAGACTTTAATGGAAGACGAACCCGAAAAGTACCAGACTCACTTCTCTGAGTACATCAAGGCTGGCGTTGAACCGGACAGCCTTGAAGAGGTTTACAAAAAGGTCCATGCTGCCATTCGTGCCGACCCAACTCCTAAAAAGTCTGAAAAACAACAACCCAAGGAACACAAGAGGTAGTTATAAGTATAACCTTTATTAAAGATGTTGCAATGACAATGTATGCAATTTTTGTAATGGATTTGTGTTATGTTTATTGTTTTAGGTACAACCTGAAGAAGCTGACTTATGATGAGAGGAAGCAAAAGCTTATTGAGAGGTTAAATGCGTTGAATGCTGCTGCTGGAGCCAATGATGATGATTCAGACGAGGACGACGAGTGAGATATATGTTTGGTTTTTTTTGATAAAAGGTTAGGTCTTTATGAGACTAAAGTTTGTTTTGTTTTGTTTTGTTTAGAATCTTGAGAAATGTTTTGATGATTAATTTTATGTTGAACTTGTTTGATTATTGGCTTTGATGTCATGGTGGTATTTTTGTCAAGACTTGATTCATTGTCTTTCTAAGTTATTTCTAACTAGGTTTTACCCTGCGCGCGTTGCGGCGCGCTAAACCGGTTAAAACACCTTGCCGCATGTTTGCGCAATGACACTGCTCCATATTATAGGTACTAACACTAAGCCTTAGATGGTTTCAAAAGGACTACAATCGGTCTTACGCTGGGCATGTGGTGGAGTATGTGGAAAACAGTGATGACGGTTAGCAAATGCATTTCATATGTGGGTGTAATAGTATTTTCTTTACCTTTCAACACACGTTGTATGTGGGTACTCTACTCGTCGCGCATTGCGGTGACGTAGGAACGCACATTAACTTAACGTTATATTATAGAATGAAAACATATTATATTTAACCTGACTTGTTTCTGAACAAAATATACGTCAAAACGTAAATCAACCGAAAATGCAAACAAATTGAAAAAGATTATTAAGTTTCAAAACTTCATGGATAATAGGATAAATGTTAAATGAAGAGAGTAATTCCAATTGCAATGGTTAATGACAATGTCAGATGATGGTTATGATGGACAATATATATCTCACGTGCTTACTCTATCATATTTGAAATGTTTAATTAATTAAACTTTAAAAATGTTGTATATCTGTAAGAGTAAGACCATTGGGTGTGGAGAGGGGTGGCATTTTCATGATGGGCCGCCACGTAGGAGTGGGAGGAGAGGCATCTTGATGATGGGCCTCCAATGGGGTGGCGTGCACTATGATGACGGGCCTCCTCATTGGTCAGAATTATTAAAAATAATAAAAAAATCAATTAAAAACCAATAAATAGCCCCCGCATCAACGACATCTCAATGCCTCTCTTGCCCATGCCGCCCCTAGGGGGCGGTGTAGCGAGGCCCGGCATGGTGATGTTCCTCTCTCTCTCCCCTAACAACACCACTTGTTTCTTTTATCTCTCTATAGAAACCAAAGCCACCGCTTCTCCAACAGCCATCGTAACATAAGTGCCACAACCATTACCTTAAACAACCTACTATCATCACTCTATATTCTCTTCTTCTATCTCTGAAAACCTGAACACTCTTTCTAATAAGTCCAGTTGTTGCAGTCGTTCTCCTCCGGTGGACACAAGCACCTCTCCACTGATACCTTCCTCACCACCACGTAAGCCCACTAAACACTCGCCAACAAATCAGAAGCTAACATCAACATCCACTCCCCCATCAAACGCCTACAGTTCTTCTGGAAAAGCCTGTCTCGGCTGAAAAATGCTTTACTGGTGATGGCGGGTTATGGTAGGTTGAGTGATGGCGTGTACAACGGTGGTGATGTCGTGAGTCGTGACGACGTAAGTGAAGGTGACTTCCAAAAGAAAACAAATAAAAAAACATGGACCAGTCGAGCGACAACACGTGGGCCACTCATTTGATAGTACTGTATTCGATGGCGACAGTCGCTACAGTGAAATTACTTCCCAGAATTGTTATATATATAATGCTTCTATCGTTAAATATGTAAACATTATCAGGTTTGAATAGTTATTTTTCTAGAATTGTCCTTCAGCTACAACTGGTTTTTTAACCCGAAAAATGCCCTAAACCCGAAAAATCTGCAAAGTAGTTTTTGGGATTTTCCAATACCCAAAACATGGTATTACAACCGGGTATTGAGTACCCGGTTCCATACCCTACTTTGAAACTGATGACATGGTATGGTTTTCAGACTGATACTTGAACAGTTGAACCTGGCCTGGTTATTATCAAATACCCGAAAATACTATACCTTTTCATACCCATAAGTCCATAACATGGGTCCATACCTGAACCCGGATATAGAAAAAGTGAATTAAATTTTAATAATTTAAACTATTCGAAATTGACTTTTGGCCTAAAAAATTGGCCACGTATATAATCTGTACTATTAACCTATTAAAAGTTTACTTTTGATCCAAAACTTTTAACTTAATTACACATATAGGCTTTAGGATATTAAAAAGACGAATTTACCCTTATATTAGTGTTAAAATCTAATTGAGTGAGTGTCAAAGGACGTAACGTGCTAAGAATTTGAAACATAAAGTAAAAAACTCGTCAATTTTAAAGGTAAATGACATGATTTGTATTCAGCTATAAACATAAATGACAAATGGTATGTTTAGTAAGAAGCTTTAAGCTTCAAGTTTTTAAGAAAAAACTCATATTCAATAAAAAAGTTTTGTTTGGTTGAAGGAAATTGGAACTTTTAGATTAGAAGAAAAAAGTCTATATAGAAAAGCTACTAGTATTAACGTTTAATAAAAACTCTTACTAGGTACAAACTTTTAATGAGTAAATGACACAAATACCCATTCTATAATAAAAAATAAAAGAACATGCATACAGATTTTTAGTTAATGCTTATTTTAGTCATTTTATATATTTTATTAAAATATTGAGCTACTCTGCCAAACACCAAAATATATTTAAAAAACTACAGCTTCTAGCCACCAGCTAACAACTTTCAACTACCAGCCACCGGCTAGTTTGCCGAAACATACCCAAAATTTATAATTCGGTCCAAAGTAAAGGTATTGGGTATGTTTGGCAAGAAGCTTTTAGGAGCTTCAAGCTTTTAAGAAAAAGCTCTTAATCAATAAAAAACCTTGTTTGATTGAAGTAGCTTCAAGCTTTTAAGAAAAAACTATTAATCAATAAAAAACCTTGTTTGGTTGAAAGAGCTTCAAGCTTTTAAGTTATGAGAAAAAACTCTATATTGAAAAGCTACTAGTACTAGCGTTTAAGCTTTTAGTTCATGCTTATTTTGGTCATTTTATACATGTTATTAAAAGCTGCTACTCTAACAAACACAAAAATATATTTAAAAACCTATAGCTATCAGCTTCCAGGTTTCAGTTACAGCTACCGACCAGCCGCTAGTTTTACCAAAGATGTTTAATTTTCATTAACCAAAACTCGAAATCGAAATAATAAGGGCTCAAAACTGAAAACTCGTTCACCGTCCATCGTCTCCGGCGACGATACGCTCTCCAATTTCCTGTATATTCTCTCTCTCTCTCTCTCTCTCTCTCTCTCTCTATATATATATATATATATATATATATATATATATATATATATATATACATAAATTTCCGTGTTTATGCTTGTTAATTGTTTGTGTCTATCCGTGTGTTAATTGTATATACATGATCTCAAATTAGGTTGTAGTCTGAAACCTAGTGGTTAAAACCTCATCTCTCATACTTTGATTAATATGTTACCTTTCTTCCGTTGCTCTTCGATTAATAACCTGATTTCCTATGCGCTTTTTCTGTTCTTCAGTTAGTGATTTGTTGTTTGCTTCAACTTTTTGCAATATGTTTTATTATTTATCTCTTATATTGTTCTATTAGCAAGTGCTTGACCTCGTTAAAGGATTGGCTGAATGATTGAGTTTCTTCCGATTCTCTTCGAGCAATAAGCTGATTTCCTATTTGTGTGTTTTGTGATTTTGGATTATGTTTGTTTTATTGCTTGTATGATCAATGATGTTATTAGCACTTTGACCTAGTTGAAGGCTTGATTGAATCATTAGTATGTGATAAGATTGGTTGTTTTACACTAGCTCGGTAGTTACTCCTTGAAATATTAGACTAAAGCACCAAATTAAAAGCTGTGTATTTCCTTGTAGCATAGGTGACCTGTGTTTTCTCTTTGCCTTTCTGCGTGTAGTTGAAGTTTTTATTCATCATTGTTTAGAAACTTTGCGTTTTTCAAGGCTTCCTTTCTTGTTTTCTATGGACTTGTTAATTAATTACGATCATATTTCTGTCTTACGGTGTCTTATCGTGTATGTTGAATATTGATGTTGGTTCTTTCATCAGTTTATAGGAAAATTTGGCATACAAGTGACATAATGGTCCATTTATTTCTTTCCGAACCTGACTGGGATTGGGATGGAGGTGATGATTCTGTTATAGAAAGAATATCTCTCTTGAATGACCTAGAATCTATGATCCGCTTGTTGATTGCGTCTCAAAGTCGATCAGAGGCACGGCTTTGGCTTTGCAAAGATGTTTCAGGGATTAGTGTTCTATCTCGTAGGCAAAAATGTGAGTTGTTTTTAACTTTACTTAGAACCAGTTCACAGAAGAGGGACATAGCCGCTCAAATTCTGCAGATGATTTTTGAGAAACAGCCAAAAAGAGCAGGGTCTATTTTGGCTAAAAGAAGTGACATGCTAGAGGACTTTTTCAGAGGTAAGTCTGTTAATTTCTACATTATTTTGTCTATTTATTGTATGATTGGTTCCTTTTTGGAGTTTGGATCATCCCACCTGTACTTGATATTCAGGACAGAACATTAGTTTTACCGCTTCTTGTTTGATAGGATATGATTAATGTTCTTGAAAATAAAAGAAATACGGATGAAATATAGAATTCAGTCTGCTTTCGAGAGGCGGATGTCTCTCTGAATGACACTCGGTTTAACCCTAATTCAATAACTAAAACATGCCTAGTAAACCATATCTCATCATCCCTTTTTATGTACCTATCTGAAACGAACCTAATATTTTTTTACGTATTTTAATCATAAAAATACCATGTTAACCTATTTTGGTTAGGTGAAACCATGAGTGTTTCCTTTTCACTCAACCCTAATAGCATGACTATTAGCATAATCAATTAATCGCCAAGTGTTGATACATAGTAAATTCTCGTGCTAATCCTTGTGCTGGGAAAGGTCAAACTTTCGATGGCAAGCATTATTAGGTATGCATTAATGCTACTTATTGTTAAAGGAGATGCAAAAATAAAATCCACACAGCAGCATCAGATACTTTTGGGCATACAACTAGTATGGACAAGTTGACCTGTTAGTGTCTCAGATGCATCAAGTTATTAAAGGTGAAAAAATGGGTGTTACATGTCAAAATGGGTAATCCTGGTTGGGTCAACTTGATTCACAAACACCAATTTTACAGAGTTTGTAACATTCTTTAATAACTTGTGTGTCAAAAATGATCAAAAAAATTATATATTTTATTTTCCAATGATGAGTCGGTTTCATGCGTTAAAAATACGCTTAGACGACTTTTGATCCATTGGACTCACTTAACCCGTTTATTTTTAAGCTATGTTTATTTTTATTCTATCCGGTTGATACACTAGACTACTAGAGACAAAAATAATGCAAGCTGACCCATTCAGAGCTTAAGTGTCTAAATCGACACCTCTAGGAATTATCATTTTACTACTAATTAGGTGTTGTCGTGTTGGGACTACGCAAATCTTGTAGCTTGTACTTCTTATTTAATTACTATTTCTGTTGGTGATACATAAGGATTACCAACGCTCATCTCATTCTGATGCTAAATTAATATGTGCCAATTGTTAATCATATAGGAAATACAAGGCGTATTTTGCTTTGGTTCTCAAATTTTTCTGGCACTAGTGATATGGAGCATAGAAAGGGGGCCAGAGCATTATCCCAATTTGCTTTTAAGAATCGTGACATTTGTTGGGAGGAACTTGAATGGAAAGGCAAACATGGACAATCCCCTGCAATGGTTGCCACAAAGCCTCACTATTTTCTTGATCTCGATGTTGAACAAACAGTCGAGAATTTCCTTGAAAACGTGCCTGAATTTTGGTCATCTCGTGAGTTTGCTGACACATTAAAAGATGGCGATATCTTGTTTTTGGATATGCAATTCTTTGTAAACATGTTTTTGAGATTAATGTACAAAGAAGATATGGAGGAGATTTGGGAAACGGTTAACGAGTTTCTAATGGAAGAATCTTTCTCATCCTTATGCTCCCACCTTTTAATTGCACTGAAGGAGAGTGAACTGTGTGTTTTTCTTGATTTGCTTAAAAATCTTCTCGAATTGAATACCAAACCCAAAGATTTTGGTGACACGTGTCACTATTTGGATGTCATACTTCCCAGATTCAACAGTTTAGATTCCATCGATGAGTTACTTTTGTTGAATGCGGTTATCAATCGAGGGCGTCAGTTAGTGCAGCTTTTACAAGAAGATGAACACCAGGAAGAAAAGACTCAAATCAAGGATATTGTAAAAAAGATTTGCACTCTACCAGAAAACACTAACTGTTTAGTCTTGTTAAGTAAAGAATGCTCGACGAAAAAAAGCATAAGTTCGATTAAATTATTAGGCTTGCAGTCTTGGGCTCTTCATTACTTCATGTCAGAGGGTTATAGGGCTTCTGAAGATTGGGAATCTTTATTTAAAAGCAATGGAATACGTTTTCGCCATGCTGGCAAGCATGAATTGTTGCAGTCCAAGATGTTAACAGATGACAGCGACTCCGATTCAAGAAGAAAAAAGAAACGGAAACATAGAAAGAAAAGAAGGAGAACCACACGCGATGACAGCTATGATAATGATTTTCTGGATTTTGATTTGGAATATAACAGGATGGATTTTCAATCCAAGGGGAGTTGTTGGTTGCTATCTACTGATGGATATTCTACTTCGTGGAGCAGCGTAAGTCTATTGAGGCTGCACAGTTATTTTTGCTTCTTATTTTCAGTGCATATATGAACAGGTTGTGTAAGGTTGTAAGGTCAAAACAGGCTTGGGATGAAAGAAGTGATTTTTTACGAGTTGAAATGGGCTGGGTAACAGTTAATAAATAACCAATGTGTTAATTATGAATACAAAATCGACGTTATATGAATTATAATTCTAATCTTTGTATACAAATGATTAGGAGATTGTGTGAATAATGTTTAGTCGAGTTTCAACCTATTCGACCTGTTTCAGATAATAAACAAACCTATTTGACCCGTTTCAGATAATAAACAAACCCATCGACCCGTCGATAAGTAAAATGGGTTGAAATTGCCTCATCTTAAAAGTTCCTAGTATCGCTTTTCTAATCTCTCTGATCACTGTATTTTTTCAGGCTGATTTGCCCGAACACTTGTCAAAGCATTGTTTTTCTACTTGGATGAAGTGGGGTTTCTATAGATGGGGAGATTCTGCTTCATAATATTATAGTGGATTCATCATGTTGTATTCAAGGTACATAATATTTTTGATTCATATTTAAAACAGTAATCATTTGGCTGTTTTAAAACTTGACCGTTCTCAAAGGCTACTCATTTTGGCTGTACCCTGGCCCACCTAGGAATTTAGACAAACCGACTTGCCTAGGGTGTAGACGAGCTGAGCTCAAGGTCAGCTTGGTTAACCTAACAGAACCCGAGCTCGGTTTGTGAGAAAGTTATCAAGCCCGG
Organism: Ambrosia trifida; assembly: GCA_028751855.1. Taxonomy (NCBI): domain Eukaryota; kingdom Viridiplantae; phylum Streptophyta; class Magnoliopsida; order Asterales; family Asteraceae; genus Ambrosia; species Ambrosia trifida. The sequence goes on along the minus strand of CM054133.1, from coordinate 28,858,458 downwards.
GCTCTGATCGTTTGCTGTTTAGTTACAGTTAACATATAGTTATTATTGCGTTATATATTCATAAGTCATAACAATAATTTTATATATAAACGTATCTATATATTATTTAGTTATTGTTTAATATTATTTGATTATATTAGAAAAGTAGTATATCTACATAAATAACGAGTTCATGTTGGCGTGCGAACCTAGGCAAATTACGTATATATTTATTAAACAAGCTTCAATTTAGGCTCGAGCTTGGGCTTGAACTTGTTTAAGCTCGGATCTCTTCGTGCTTTTAGCCAACCGATCTCAAGTTCAAGCTCGGATCTCTTCGTGCTTTTAGCCAACCGATCTCGAGTAGCTCATGAGTAGCTCGGCTCATTTTCACCCTTAGACCTGCATATATTGCCACCTCTACGTCAACATAAGATATAATTCATATTATTTTTCTCATACATTTGTTAATTAACTTTGGATTCTTAAATTATTTAGGGTTTGTTAATCTTGAGCCTTGCTACAAATTGGTAACCTGAAGCTGCTACTTCCTTGGGTGGATCCATTATGTGTGAGGAGGTCAAAATGTACACTGACCGCGACTGCGTCCGCGTCGTGGCAGAAATGGAATTAACAAAGCCATTTGATGAGATTCCGTACTCAGTGTGGTATGGAACTGAAGTCCTGTGGATTCCTTTTGAGTTTCTTTAAACAGAAGGAAGCTGATATTCGTTGATACCGTCTTTGGACTGTCCTTTTTATTTTTATAATTTATTTGCAAAAAAGGCCCTTATTGCTGGCTATATAAGATGGACTCATGGACATATGTTAATAATCTACTTGACCTTGTGTCGTAAGATTAGGGGTTCAAACGAGTTGAGTTTAAACAAGCTCGAGCCGGAGCCAAAGTGTAAAACAACCTTGTTTTGTAAATAAGCCTGGGCTTTGCTTATCGAGCTTGAGCCGGCTCGTGAGCCCTAAACAAGCCTACTATTCATTTAAATTTTAATTAATATATGAAAGATATATTTAGATAATAATAATTATTTCTATTTATAAATTATGAAAAAAGTAACTAAATTATATAAAAAACAATTATAATTAATATAATTAATCAATAAATAATAAACGAGCCAAGCTTGAGCTTGAAAAACTACTTACGAGCCAAACTCAAGCTTTAAAACAAAGCTCAAATCAAATTGAGATCGGCTTTAAAACAAAGCTCAAATCACATTGAGCTCGGGCTTGACTTGTTTACGCTGCAAATTAACAGAAAGTGAACTCAATTGTCCTTGATAATATAGATAAACTGAAATTGAGGGAACGAAGGCTGATGAAGATTATAAGCTCGTATTCAACCGGTGGGCGATTTTCTGCTTTGGGGTCGTTAATTTTCATATTAATTTGTGTATCAAGTATGTATGTGCTTTGTGCATAAGTGCAAATATGTACAACTTATATGAATGATGTATAGCTCTTTGGATGGTTTGATGTGTGTTTGCATGTATACCAAATTGAAGCATATTTATAAAAAGTTATATTTGATTTTAAACTCTACTTGTCTATTTTCAGTCGCTAAAATCTGTCACAAACTCATTTCCGTCTGCACAAAGCTTTTCGAGGCAAAACTGTCACAAATAAACTTAAACCATTTTAATGGTCACAAAATCATTGGCATGGCCATATCTGTAGTTGTCAACACTTAAATATTATAATCAAATGCCGTTCAGAAAAAAATATTGTAATCAAATAATTGTGCATTAATAGATTAATTAACTATCGCTGACTTTTGTATCTCCATGGCCCCTCTCCAATCTCAATACTAAGCTGATGAGATCCACACAACCATTCTATTCCAGTATTCCATTCCTTGTTTTGTGACTCTATATTGAGATCTGGTATGTAGTTTATTTATTTTTTCATTAGTAGTTAATTACTAGTTAGTGGTTGTAATCTTATAGTTGTAGTTTGTTGAAGTTAATTAGCTATTTGTCTTATTATTTGGCATGAAAATGGATAATTTCTTAATTAAGGGTTGTGGGTTGGCGGGATGAAATTTATGAACGTACCTACATGACCCATATATTTATTCATAAAAAAATATGTTGATACCTTGTGACCGTTTATCTAAACGGGTTCTAATAACGTTGTAAACGTGTTACACGGGTTTACATGTTATAAAAGGGTTTAATCGGTTAGTGAGTTGCTCGTGTTGTTACTTATTAAAAGATCATGTTGAGTGATGGGAGTATATTTTTTTTTACGAAAGGCTTTATTGGTTAGAAGCTAAGAGTATCCACGTTTCATTCTTTATTCTTATTCATATAATTATCTAAAATCACTGTTTCGTAAATTTATTTCTCATTTTCTAAAACCCTCTCACGTCTCATTCCTTATCCATAAAAAAAAATATTTTTCTTTAGTTTTTCCTAAATATAAGAATTCACTTTAGTTGTCCTTAAAAATATACGGATAAGGTATAAGGATAAGGAATGAGATGGAGCGGTGTTTTTAGATAGTTTTCTTAAATTTTATGGTTTTAATGAGTATAAGGAACGGGATGTGAATCCGTAAGCCTGCCTCAACGGATACCGTCGCCCGGGCTCCCCCCGTTCCCCGCTCCCGGGCGCACCGTAGGCCCGCTGCGTCGACTACGGTCACCGGGCGCTCCGTGGCCCGGTAAACGCATTTGCTCGAAAAAAATTAATCCGTGACACCGGACGATCACACTTAGGCCCGGGAGTATGATTCTTGCCGTGGCGTAACACGTATATCGACCACGTCTTAAGCTAAAGTTACTGCTATAGGAATAGGATGACATATATTCTGCTATTTCATTGGAATAAACTCAAGTAATGTGCAAGCAGGTTGTCTTTTTTATTGTAATCTTCAAAGAATATATATACATATGCATACTCTCTTTCCCTTTAGTCTTAACTGATCTAATGCCACAACTGTAGAGGAAATAAGATTTACTATGACTATGGAAGAAGGTGATTTGGAGCTTGGAGAAGTAGACATAATCAAAGAGAGCGTCCGAAGTTTGCTTGATTGCGTAAGAAACGAAAACAACCATGTTAATCCATTTTCGCCGTCCATTTACATGGTACCTAGCGCACTACGCGACGTGAGCCCAAGTTCTTTCAACCCTCAGGTAGTCTCTATTGGACCTCTGCACAGAGAAGATGAGAATGTGCAAGCATTTCAAAAGCAGAAGTCAACTTACCTCATGAGTCTAATGACTCGCTTCGATTCATCGCCAGAGGAAATACTAGAATTATGTATGCAGAAGGTCTACTCTTCAATGGAACAAATCAAGACATGTTACGTTTGGACGAAGACCTATAGTGACGGCGAAATTGCCAAAATGATGGTTATGGATGCGTGTTTCATACTTGAATTCACGCTTCAGATTTGGGAATCGCATTATCATAAATCAAATCTGCGAAAAAAAGTTCAAATCCGAACGATTATTTATGACTTGGTGTTGCTAGAAAACCAACTTCCTTTCTTTGTTCTTAATGAAATATATCACTGCACTATAATGAAGATTGCGCATGATGCCTCGCTCGTTGAGTTTATTTATCCAGTTCTATCGCGCCACAATCTGTTTGAAAGGCATATAAAAATCGACAACGTTTCAACCAAAACCACTCATCATATTCTTAGCCTTGTACATGAATGTTACAAGCCTCAAGATGGTATCATTCCAACGGATTCGTTAAGATCAAGAATCCATTCGGTTGTAGATCTTGACAGGGCAGGCGTAAACTTCGAACCTAACAAAGATTCAACATGGCTGATGGGGATGGAAGTAAAATTATATCGGTTCCCATGTTTTTTCGGCTCTTGGAGTAAGCCTACTCTTAGAATGCCGGTATTGTGTGTTGACGATTCTACAGAGGTACTTTTAAGGAATCTGATTGCATACGAGCAGTCATTTGAAACGGGTAATCATATTACGTCATATGCTGTTGCCATGGATATGCTAGTGAATTCTCAAGAAGATGTTGCCAAGTTAATAGACTGCAGAGTCCTCGTCAACGATATGGGTTCAGACGAAGAAGTTGCTAACATGATCAACAACCTAGGCAAACATGTTATAACGTATTCGTTTTACTCCAAACAGTGGGAAACATTGAATAAGTACTGCAATGGTTACTGGCCAAAACATATAGCCAGGATGAGGAGTACTTACTTCAATAGCCCATGGAATATGATCGCTCTACTCGTTGGAACTATCATATTTACTCTAACGGTGGTTCAAACCTTCTTTACCGTTAAGTCTGCTTAATGCAACAACCGGAGTTTTATATATGTTATGTCTTCTTTTCTTTTGTTGTTCACTATACTTATAGTTATACTTGACAGTTACTATTAGGAACTGGAAAGAACAACGGAACGTTTATACACATAAAGATATATAAAAAGATTTCGCATACTTTGCTTGTGTTTTTCAAATTTTGAATTGTATGATTTGTTCATTTACTCTGCACAACTGATTATTTAACTGTAAACTATAGTTTTATTTGCCCCTTTGAACCATATTATAAACTTTTACTCACATTCCACAGAACATCTGTCGCTTTCTCATAATATCCCTTTTCGCGTCGTTTTCATGTGCTAATTCCTTATATAATCTATAGTTGTTAAACAGTCGAAACATCTTACTATTACCACCTCTAAACAACAATAGTCAATAGCACAGTCTTCTACTACCCAATAGCAGCTGCTTGCCTGCATATATGATCTTGATTGGTAACTATCTCTTCGATGAGCTTTTCATAGCAATGGAGTACGTTTTCGCCATGTTGGCAAGTATGAATCGTTGCGTAATAAGAGGTCAACACTTAACAGAGTAATTCCACACAGTTTTTTTTTTTTTTTTTTTTTTTTTTTTTTTTTTTTTTGGAGCAGTGTAAGTTCATGAATCGTTGCATCGTACAGGGTGCTATCTACTGATGGATATATTCTAATTCATGGAGCAGTGTAAGTTCTTTGAGCTGGTGTAGTTATTATTATTATTTTTTGTTGTCTATTTATGCTCCTTAATAGCAGTGCATATATGGGCGGGGTGTGTAACGGGTCAAAATGGGGTTTGGGTTGAACAACTTATTTTTTGTGGGTCAAAATGGGCCGGGTCAGACCGGGCTACTTCTTAAACTGTTTTTATGGGATTGTGTGAATAGAAGTTATCGAGTTTCAACCTATCGTATCCCTTTAAGATAAAAGAACAAACACATTGGCCCATTCATAAGTAATCTCTTTGATCACTGTGTAATTTTGCAGGCTGATTTACCAAAACACTTATCAAGGCATTGTTTATCTACTTATATGAAGTAAGGTTTTTATAGATGGTGAGATTCAGCTGCATTATATTGTAATGAATTCATTATGCTGTATTCAAGGTATACGTGCTTGGTGATATCTATCGATTCAAAGCTAGACATGCTAGCAAAAACCCACTTTTGTTGGAGAGTAGCGGGTGAATTTGTTAGCGCTCACCCTTATTTGTATGCGAGGTGATTTCTCTTTCGCTATTACATTTTTCATGTAACCTAGAAGTTCTTCTTGAGAAATATACTTTTAACAAACGAGTTGTATATTGCATAGTTGTCAAAAGCGTGCCTAGGCGAGCGCCTAGGCGCGCCTAGGCTCGAGGCGCACCAAGTGCGCTGCGCCCTGTGAGGCGCGCGCCTAGGCACTGAGGCGCACTATCAGGGCTGATTTCCGGCCAAATTCAGGCTAAAAGTTGTATAAACCTCTAAAACATCCTAAATGAGTCATGAACAAGTCCTAAACAACCCTAAAACATCCTAAAGTAGCCCTAAACAAGCCTAAAACATCTCTAGATTCCCTAAAAAATGTATTTTATACTATTCGCTTAATTATAAAAAGCCGTCGTTTTTTATGCGCCTTGCGCCTAGGCTCCGGGCTCGGCCTATACGCCTTGAGTACGCCTAGGCGCTTTGACAACTATGGTATATTGACGTATTTATATAATGTTAAAAAAAATAGATTTATCCTCTCTAGTCTGTTGCGGTTGGTATAAGTTAGTTTCATGCACTCAAACTGTTTTTCTTTTCGTTTTGGTATATTTTCATGTGTTTTTATAAAAGTCATTTTGTTCCTTTTTTAAACAAATATATACTGTTTGGTCGAGTTCAACTCATGCGACCCGTTTGCAGTAAACAAACAAACCTATTGACCCATCTGTAAGTATATGAGTCGAAATTGTCACCTCTACATTCTATCTTACCACTTTTAATGAAAGTTTTGGTCCACTCATTTGGTTCTGCATTCTTGAACCCCTAACATACTGCAGGTTGATTTACCATAACACTTATTAAAGCATTGTTTATCACTATCTAATTTGCTGCATCCAATAGAAGACAAAAAAGTGTTTTGAGGTATGCCAACTTGACCCGTTTTAAAATGGGTTGAAACCTGTTACTCAACCCAACCGACACGTCCATTATGCAATCGCTACAGCCAATAGTGTATTTGTGATATAGGTATTGAACAAAAATAGGACAAAGCATTAACAGGTCAAGATCAATACATAGCCAAAACAAAGATCAATCTTAATCTCAAATCATCATTTAGTCTACATTTTCCTTTGTTCTCTTTCTTGTAAGAAAACGCTCTTTTGCAGCAGCCAGAGCATCTTGATTTCTTTTATGATGATCGGTTGGAGGCTTAACTGCTACATCTTCAGTCCCAGATTCTGCCTTCCTTGAGTCATTAACGACTTCTTTTTTATCGGATTTTTTCTTAAAATTAGCAGATGTTGCACCAATATTTTCTTCTGATGCACTTGCTGGTTCCGCTTTTGATGGTTGACTTTCGTTTGACATTTGAATCTTTGACTCTTCTCTATGCTTGCGGGATTTTGCTGACTTGCCATCTCTTGCTCCAAAGGCAACGTTTTTTCGGCAAGTTGAAGTAGAACTCAGTCATATCACCACCCTTCTTGGCGATCTGTTGCACCAAAATGTGAATTAGAACACAAGTTTGGATCAGGACGATACATGTTTTATTCGAATATTTTTAATAAATCAACTTATATGCAACTCTGCACTACAAATACACTTTATAAGACTTCCAACCCGTTTGACCCGCCTGACCCATTTGCAGGATAGTACTTAAAACAATAACACTGAAAGCAAAATACAACTTACATCTTCTTTTTCCTCACGAAGTTGACGCAAACGCTCTTCCTCCAACCATTTTGCTTGCTCTGCAAGTTTCCTTTTGTACGCACTGGTAACGAACTTGTCCTTATCTGCAAAAAGATGATCTTCTTTGCTCCTTTCTGTTACAACCTTTCTGTCATGTATTATCTCACGTTCTCTCTTGCGCAATTTTGCTGTGTCTATCAATCCTGGAATATATATCGACTGTAACAGGGAATGCATACAAACATCAATAAAAGATGATGACATTTTGGATAAGATAATAATAATTACAATCATACATTTCTTTCCTGTCGATCTTGCGCAGCAGTATGAACTTCTTTCTCCTTCATTTGATCATATACACTATCATAATTGAACACTAATGGATCCTCTTCTAAGGCTTTCTTATGTTGTTCCTTTACCTAAAAAAATCAATAAAAAAACTCCAAATTTAGAAAAAAAGGGAACCCAAAAAGAAATTTATGTTTTGATGACTCACTTACATCCTTAAGAGCCTTGTTCTTTCCGGCTTGTCGAGAAATTTCACTCGCAATATCATTATCATCATTATTATCATAACCAAAACCAAGTGCAGAAGGGCAAGGAGGTCTGGCAGGTTTCTTTTTCTGTAGAGAAGATGGTCGTCGTAAGTTTAATCCGTACTTCATTACGGTTTTTAGTCTGTCTGCTGAAAGAAAACAATAGGTAACAAAACATAAACAAAACTTACACCATGATCTCAATTTTTACACAAACATGACTACATGAGTTGTATATATAAGTATATAATACACACACATAGAATAACTATACAAACATGACTACATGAGTTGTATTATATATAACACACACACATAGAATAACTATCACATATGATATTATATTTATGCCAAACACCTCTAAATCTGCCAACTAGGTGCAAAATGATCCATTCTCAGAACCTTTAGAAAAACATGATTCAAAGAGATAACGGCAGTGGCGGATCTAGAAACATTTTTCAGTAGTAACGTTTTTTATTTTTTTCATTTTAGTAGCAACGTTTTTCAAATTTCGTAAAAAAAAACAAATTTTCCACTAATTTTCCACTACGCGCGCGAAGTTGAGCCGCAACGTCCGCACTCCCTCCCCATTAACTACATCCGCCCCTGGATAACGGTAATGCAGAATCGTGACAAGATTTCGGGTTTTAAACTCCATTAGAATAAAACTTCACAATTTCACAAAAACTTAATTAAGATATTAGCAGAACAAAGTCAAATAAATAACACAAGTCAAAGAACCATCACATATGACATTATATTCCACAATATTTAAACCTCTTAAGGTAGATCATAGTAATACTAAGGGGCTGTTTGGTAAGCCTCTTAATGAGGCTATGAACCATTAAGCGCTGAATGATTCAGCATTCAACGCGTTTGTTTCAACTTCTGAATAGAATGGTTAACGCTGAACCATTAAGACTTGGGATGTAGCTGAACCATTAAGCACTGAACTAGGCTGAACCTTAATGAGGCTCTCCTACCGATGTGGGACAAGAAAACTAACCATTAAGATATCCAACTTAATGATTCAGCACTTAACCATTCAAACATCTTAACCATTCAGACCTCTTAATGATTCAGCACTTAATCAACCAAACAACCCTAATTCCTCTAAACCTGCAAGCATGGTTGCATGATAGTAAAATAGACATTCACAAAAGCTTTTGATGTTAGGAGGATTAATTATTAAGTCAGACAATGATAGAAAACCTTGCTGTTTCATATGCATGAAAGATAAGGAATAGAATATGAAAAGGTCGGATTCATAGCCATAGGTGGATTAAAATAAGAGATGATGAAAGAAAACTAGACCTTTCGTGTGCACGATGAAGATGCAAAAGCGGCTGTGCTCATGCATGCACAAAGGAAGAGCCTCTGGAAGTTTTATGATCGAGGGGACCATTTTTATCGGAGATGGTTATTAAACGGGCCGTGTTTATGGGTTGATGAGTCTGGACATGGTATATTGATACGAACCCAATAATTGTGTCAGATATATGAACCTAAACAGAACCCGTGTTTTAATAAGTTGATTCGAACTTATGTTTGATTCTTTTTTTGGTATTAAGATTTTAATTTTCTAAATTTACATAGTTTATTTAAGTAATTACGTTTAACTTAAAGTATTCTACTTTTTTTTTTTAACTTTTGGATAACAAAGAACCAAATACTTTTAAATTACTAGTAGGAATGCCCGCGCGTTGCGGCGGGTGCATCTGTTTCGCCCCTCGTGCATCGTGTTTTTTGTTATTTGTTATGATGAAGTAGAAAACAACGATGTATAAAATATATGTTACTAAAAACTGAAACTCATAAGTATATCTTCTGAAAATTTTAAATGGGTACATAACAATAGGTCGTACTATTCCTTGCAACACTCTTAAATTGGCCCACGTCCTTTGGTGGGACCCTTTTATGTATCTCGAAGGCAGATAAGTATGCCATCGTAAAGCGGTGCTTAGCGTAGTGAAGTGGCGTTGTATCTCTTAATGACCATAAGATTGTAGTGCTTAGCAAGCAAACATGACCACTATTTATAAGACTATAACATTGATACAAACATAATAAAGACATGGAGGTTATGAATGTAAAGAGTCACCATTGTTAATTTCCTCATCAATTTTATAATTATGTTTAAATTAATTTCTTCAACAATTTAATATTTAAGTAGAAAGACAATTTTACCCACTATTTATAAGACTATAACATTGATACAAACATAATAAAGGTTGTATTTACTTAAATTTTGTAGGTATCCTTCACTGATGCTTTATAATATAGTATAGAAGATAAAAATTCGGGTTGATTCATTAGCGTGAGCATGAATTTATAGCTTTTTGATTTCTTATTTCTTAACACAAATAACATAAGTAATTAACACATAGTTAAGTTTTTGTTTTCTCTTTATGCTAGTGTTTAATTTATTTTATTAATTAGAATTAGAACTTAAACAATATACAATTGCCGAAAGCAAAATAATATTGCGAACCACACTACATACAACGTTTAACAAGAACATTAAATTGATCAACAAATACCTTAAAAGTCTTAGAACAAATATAGTTTACGTATAGATCGAGTTAACTATTTCATGGCGTTCAAGGAGACCATGTTGATTGAAATTGAGGAAAGTCTCCATACCCTTCTCCAACCATCCTCTCCATCATCTATCCTTCATGCCTATTTGTTCCCTGCAACATCAGTTTTCATCCCATGCAGTAAGTGGAAGCAATATTTATAATATTTTAGAAACACATTAGCAAATCTAGAATGTTATATTTATAATTTTGTCCGTTTTATTTAGTTAACAATATATATGATTAAAGATACACAACTTCTTAACAAGGATAGTTGGGAAAGCCATATGTCCCCTTCATAGGGGTCATATCATCCAATTCAGTAGAGTTGATGTCAATAGGTCATAGAACATGCTTGCTTCTGAAAAGCTTCATGGAGAGAAACTAAAAATGCACAAAGAAGAGAAAAAACTACACTATTTAATTTTGAAAAATATTTTCTCATCAATAATTCATAATATTGTTTGTTTATTGTTTTAATTGTTAGTTGCACAATTAAATTACCTCAATTTGATTCTGCAACGATCCAACATAGTTGATTATTACATCCAATATCACTGGCATTCCCATTGTCTATAGAAAATAACTAAATTTAAATGGAGCAAAACAATGATATATTATAAAGATAAATTTTTGTAATTGTCAAAGAATATATGAACAAGTAGAAAAAAATGTATATCTATACATCTAATAAAACAAAGTCCATGAGGACACTTGGCAATCCCACATTCATCCTCCAATTACATAGCCAATCAACTAATGCCAAGTGTCTCTATTGTGAGAATTTATAAAATTTTTCTTTTTTCTAAAAATCAAAAATCATTTATTGGTTGGTCAAAATCGGTAATTAATATTAATTTTCCCATTAATAAGTTGGTCAAAATCGGTCATTAATATTAATTTTCCCATTAATAAGTTTCCTATTTGTTAATTAAAACCAATCTTTCTAATAACTTTCTCTCTCTAAACCCTTTTCTGCAGCAATCTTCTCCATTACTAGGTTAGTTCGTGAACTTCCCCTTCCCACTGATCAACCATGATTTCTTGCATCTTAATATCTGGCAGGTTTGAAAAAACTCGAATCACTTAATATCAACTGCTGTAATTGCATTACCGATGCGGATATGAAGCCTCTCTCAGGTAATTGTTCTTTATAGTTTACATCATTGTTGTCTACATGATCAGCTCTAATCAATGTTCTAATACAATAAGCCTATAACATATATGGTCAAGAAAAAGTGCTTTCTTAGAATAATTCGAATTTTATTACAGTTTGTAATGTAATGAACTTGATAAGAATATATAATCTCGCATATTTTACTAATATATATAATTTTTATGTCTCAGACCTTACAAACTTGAAAGAATTACAAATTTCGTGTAGCAAGGTCACGGATCAGGGTGTCACATTCCTGAAAGGTCATAAGCTTTGATTTTGAACCATACATATTTTCTTTTCCATTATATAATTAATAGAATTTTTTTTAATTGTAATAATTAATAGTAATAATTTTGAAACTAAGGTATTGTGTATTCTTTCTGTTTGGAGTTCATCATCTTCTCAATTTCAAACCAATGTTTCACTTCGTTTGGCTGTGACAGGTGACGGTAATAGCAGTGGTGACCATGGTGCGGTGGTTAAGAGCCATGCATTTATGAGTTTATTCTAATTAATTAAGCTTTGTATTTTATAATATTATATGTTATGGTGCAGGCACAATCAAATAAACTACAAAAGGATGTATAAGTTTGAGTCATTCTACTGGTTCGTTCATCTCCCAATTTATTTTTATTTTTGTAAATTCGAATGTGTATGTATAATTTACAGTATGCTCATTGAGTTCGAGTGTGTATGATTTCGTAATTTCATTTGATTTTCAGGTTAATGTTCTATGGCATGGATAGGTGGCTCGATATTGATAACATATCATACGAGGTAACAATACAAAAATTGTCTCATTTTAATCAAAATTATTTTTATATCACATTAATAACTTTCTTCTTTCATAATATTAGTCAATCTTCGACAAGTATTTAGGCATCCCCTTTCATTCGCAAACCTTAATACTTGGCTCCATTTTGTTTGAGTGGTTACACTTGAACGATCTTCTTCATATACAAAAACCGAAGAGTTAATTTCAATAGGTATGTTCTACTTATACAAATGTGTTCTTGAGTTAGGATGAATTCTCGAGTGCTCTTAAAAAATTATTTTTTTTATAAAAACATTAATGACTATTTTTTGAATTTTAAAAACAGAATAGTCATTAAATGTTTTTTATTTTAAAAAAATTAAAAATCTGGATTATAGTGTTTAGGAAAGTTATTAAACACTTTGACCGAAACATTAATGAATGATTTTCGATTTTAAAAAATATTTATTTTTATAAAAACATTAATGACTCTTTTTTGACTTTTAAAAATAGAATACTCATTAAATGTTTTTTATTTTAAAAAAAAGTAAAAATTTGGATTATAGTGTTTAGGAAAGTTATTAAACACGTTGACCGAAACATTAATGAATGATTTTCGATTTTTAAAAAATAAATTCTTTTATAAAAACATGACTCTTTTTTGAATTTTAAAAATAGAATAGTCATTAAATGTTTTTTATTTTAAAAAAAATTAAAAATCTGGATTATAGTGTTTAGGAAAGTTATTAAACACTTTGACCGAAACATTAATGAATAATTTTCGATTATTAAAAAATAAAAAATTTTATAAAAACATTAATGACTCTTTTTTGAATTTTAAAAATAGAATAGTCATTAAATGTTTTTTATTTTAAGAAAATTAAAAATATGGATTACAGTGTTTAGGAAAGTTATTAAACACGTTGACCCAAACATTAATGAATGATTTCGATTTTTAAAAAATAAATTTTTTTATAAAAACATTAATAACTCTTTTTTGAATTTTAAAAATAGAATAGTTATTAAATGTTTTTTATTTTAAAAAAACAAAAAATGTGGATTATATTGTTTAGGAAAGTTATTAAACACGTTGACCGAAACATTAATGAATGATTTTCGATTTTTAAAAAATAAATTCTTTTATAAAAACATGACTCTTTTTTGAATTTTAAAAATAGAATAGTCATTAAATGTTTTTTATTTAAAAAAAAATTAAAAATCTGGATTATAGTGTTTAGGAAAGTTATTAAACACTTTGACCGAAACATTAATGAATAATTTTCGTTGATGTAAAATAAAAAATTTTATAAAAACATTAATGACTCTTTTTTTAATTTTAAAAATAGAATAGTCATTACATTTTTTTTATTTTAAGAAAATTAAAAATCTAGATTACAGTGTTTAGGAAAGTTATTAAACACGTTGACCCAAACATTAATGAATGATTTCGATTTTTAAAAAATAAAAAACATTTATAAAAACATTAATGACTTTTTTTTTGAATTTTAAAAATAGAATAGTTATTAAATGTTTTTATTTTAAAAAAATTAAAAATTATGGATTATAGTGTTTAGGAAAGTTATTAAACACTCGGCTGTGGAGTAGTCCGGGAAGCAAAATGTGGAAGAAGATTTACACAATGTAGGGTTAGCAACGATTTCGCAAATATGGAGCGTATAATTAGCATTTATCGTGAGTTACTCAATATTGGAAACATCTAATGTTAATAATTATGATTACCATTTAATTAATAACATTTAAACATAAAATTATTAATCATATATAAATACATTTATAAATTTATTTTTAAACATTCAAAATCAAAATTTAAAAAAAAATCCAGTTTTTAAAATTAATGACATTTAAACACAAAATAAATGCTGAATTATTTGATTTGTCACATTACTATTTTTAGCGTATAAATAGCATCTATAAGGTAATAGTCGGTTAAAATTATTGAGTAATGCTCCTTTTACTTATACATGGGTCACTTTAGATAATGTTCCTTCCTATTAAACACTTTGACCGAAACATTAATAAATGATTTTCGATTTTAAAAAATAAATTTTTTTATAAAAACATTAATAACTCTTTTTTGAATTTTAAAAATAGAATAGTTATTAAATGTTTTTTATTTTAAAAAAACAAAAAATGTGGATTATATTGTTTAGGAAAGTTATTAAACACGTTGACCGAAACATTAATGAATGATTTTCGATTTTTAAAAAATAAATTCTTTTATAAAAACATGACTCTTTTTTGAATTTTAAAAATAGAATAGTCATTAAATGTTTTTTATTTAAAAAAAATTAAAAATCTGGATTATAGTGTTTAGGAAAGTTATTAAACACTTTGACCGAAACATTAATGAATAATTTTCGTTGATGTAAAATAAAAAATTTTATAAAAACATTAATGACTCTTTTTTTAATTTTAAAAATAGAATAGTCATTACATTTTTTTTATTTTAAGAAAATTAAAAATCTAGATTACAGTGTTTAGGAAAGTTATTAAACACGTTGACCCAAACATTTATAAAAACATTAATGACTTTTTTTTGAATTTTAAAAATAGAATAGTTATTAAATGTTTTTATTTTAAAAAAAATTAAAAATTATGGATTATAGTGTTTAGGAAAGTTATTAAACACCCCGCTGTGGAGTAGTCCGGGAAGCAAAATGTGGAAGAAGATTTACACAATGTGGGGTTAGCAACGATTTCGCAAATATGGAGCGTATAATTAGCATTTATCGTGAGTTACTCAATATTGGAAACATCTAATGTTAATAATTATGATTACCATTTAATTAATAACATTTAAACATAAAATTATTAATCATAAATAAATACATTTATAAATTTATTTTTAAACATTCAAAATCAAAATTTAAAAAAAAATCCAGTTTTTAAAATTAATGACATTTAAACACAAAATAAATGCTGAATTATTTGATTTGTCACATTACTATTTTTAGCGTATAAATAGCATCTATAAGGTAATAGTCGGTTAAAATTATTGAGTAATGCTCCTTTTACTTATACATGGGTCACTTTAGATAATGTTCCTTCCTATTAAACACTTTGACCGAAACATTAATGAATGATTTTCGATTTTAAAAAATATTTATTTTTATAAAAACATTAATGACTCTTTTTTGACTTTTAAAAATAGAATAGTCATTAAATGTTTTTTATTTTAAAAAAAGTAAAAATTTGGATTATAGTGTTTAGGAAAGTTATTAAACACGTTGACCGAAACATTAATGAATGATTTTCGATTTTTAAAAAATAAATTCTTTTATAAAAACATGACTCTTTTTTGAATTTTAAAAATAGAATAGTCATTAAATGTTTTTTATTTTAAAAAAAATTAAAAATCTGGATTATAGTGTTTAGGAAAGTTATTAAACACTTTGACCGAAACATTAATGAATAATTTTCGATTATTAAAAAATAAAAAATTTTATAAAAACATTAATGACTCTTTTTTGAATTTTAAAAATAGAATAGTCATTAAATGTTTTTTATTTTAAGAAAATTAAAAATATGGATTACAGTGTTTAGGAAAGTTATTAAACACGTTGACCCAAACATTAATGAATGATTTCGATTTTTAAAAAATAAATTTTTTTATAAAAACATTAATAACTCTTTTTTGAATTTTAAAAATAGAATAGTTATTAAATGTTTTTTATTTTAAAAAAACAAAAAATGTGGATTATATTGTTTAGGAAAGTTATTAAACACGTTGACCGAAACATTAATGAATGATTTTCGATTTTTAAAAAATAAATTCTTTTATAAAAACATAGAATAAAATATGCTCGAAGTTTTTTTAGCGGGTCGATATGGGTAATGCTCATCTTCTCAGACGTGTCAAATTAAATTGTGAAATTTAGGTGGTAGTTAGTTTCTTATTTTCCTTTTTATTACTTTCTTATTGTTGAATATGCTATAAGTCTATTTTTAACACATACCATTTAAGTCGCCTTATTCAGGTTGGATTGTATTTAAGAAACCCTGTATTCTCACATGGCCAGCTTTATGTCGCATTGTCAAGAGTTAAAAGCAGGGCAGGCGTGAAGTTACTTATACTTGATGCTGGTGGGAAAGTGATGACTAAAACAAAAAATGTGGTTTATAACGAAATTTTCAGCGATATTTGAATAAATGTGTATTCGTTGCTTTTAAATTTTAATAAAATGTTTCTACTTTATTTTTCTTATACGTTATACTACTCCAAATAATCGTACGTTGTTGAACTGCGTGTCAACGCGGGCAAATATCTAGTATGTATATAAAGATTAACTCATATCTTTATACCTTGTAGCATCCGGGAACCATATCTTGCAAACGTCTTAACTTCTCATTGATTTTTTTCTCTTCTCATCTAATGAAGACATAGTTTTTTTTGGACAAAACAATGTTTCAAAACATGAAATTAGCTCTAAAATTTTGTTTGGGGTTATGAAAAGACTATTAGCATTCAAGAAATTGATTATAATGAAGTATATATAATAATATAGAGGGGGGTTGAAAGGTCTCACATTTAAGATGCATCATAGGTTAGGTTGTATTTTGTGTTTTAAAAGTTGTACATAAAGGCATAATTGGGATAAGATTTTAGGATGTGAGGTATTGGATTATGTTAAATTTACTAATCTACCTTCCTAAGTGTCTTAATAGTCACAAGTATGCCAATAATACCCTTAATTTTTTTGCTTAAACATGTTGTACATCTTGTTTGTTAAGTTGTACGGAAATGAAAATGACTATCTTAGCCATCACTCCTCCTTAATAAGATAATATAGATTATATATAAACACTTAAAAAAAAAGATAGGTTAAAGCGATGGGTGATCAGTTGGGTTGACATGAATACAACCCGTTTAACTAAAAGTGTTTGTGTGTTCGACCCCAAACTGACTGAATCCATTTTGAGTAAATCCAAATCCGTGTTTTTCGTGTTAGGTTATTGCCGTGTTAAGAATTCGCACTCATAGTTTAGTGCAAATAATTTTATGTCAGTTTTTGCTCAAACTCATGTTACAAGTAGCTAAAGGGATTGGGTTTGAGTCATTGACGAATCTTGAAATGTGTTTTTGATAAAATCTGAAGACCAGGCTAAATACATATAGTTTTATTGAAATATTTTAGTAAAATTTATACTACGAAAAGAAACCGAGGGGACAGACCCACCACGAAAAGATCCCCATGGTTTGAGTAAACGTTCGCAAGTTAACCTTGTTAACTTCATAATGTTTTTAATAAAATAATTCATGAGTTAGTGTTTTGAAAAGTTTAAAATCTAAAACAGAAAGAAGTCATCCTTTTTATATTTTGTGTTGTAGTTTTATAATTTTAGGGTATTACAATTTAAATAAAACATAACACCCGTATCTGATAGGGGAATGAGCACTCTAAGGTAGGTACTAGGGGTGTAATCGAGTCGAGCTGAGTCGAACCAGGCTAAGCTCGAGCTAGAACTTAAACGAGCCAGCTTGACTCGGCTCGTTTTTTTGGTCGAGCTGAAAAGCCGAGCTCGAGCTCGGCTCGTAAATGTTCGAGCCGAGCTCGAGCTGGCTCGAGCCAGCTCGTTATTTTTTTTAAATATTTATAAAATAAAAAACAAAAAAAATAAAAATAAAATTACACATATACATGTATATTTTTTTATTTTTCTAATATTTTAATCAATGAAAGACATACTAAAAGTATTATTTGTATAATTTGTGTTTTTGTTATATTATTTTTCATATTTTATTGATTAATTCAAAGTATTATTAAGTATATAAAAGATGTTTATCGAGCCACAAACTGAGCCACCGAGCCGAGCCACGAGCCAATACCCCTAGCTCGAGCTCGGCTCGATTTGTAATCGAGCTGGCTCGGCTCGATAACAAAACGAGCCTTTTCGAATCGAGCTTTTTTCGAGCGAGTTGCGAGCCGCGGGCATTTTATACACCCCTAGTAAGTACCCTAGTTCCAACCAATTCTACATTCTTATGTCAATTTCACCTCAAATTACCCTACAGCCTAGAACCATAAAAACACTAGCGACACTTTAAGATACTTTACCTAAAACTCTTTTTTTTTTTAATTTAAAAAAAAAATTAAAAATAATAAAATAAAAAAAGTAAATCTTGTTAGAATAAATATAAATTATGCTTATTATATTTATTTGCGGCCATCATTATCATTTATATTATATTGATCAATTATTAATATTATCCTAAGCCCAATAACAGATATGTCTTTGATGGGCGGACTATCATTAGATGGGTCTTATTAGGGTGTCCCTTGGGTATGTATAAATATGAAGAGATATTATGAGATTAAGGTTGAGACAATCATAACACATAACACCATTAGCCATCCCCTATCTCTCTTTCTCTCAATGTGTTCATAATTTAAGAACACATAAACCATCAGAACTGTATACCTTAAAGGGAACCTGAATCCACTGACAAGCATGTCAACCTCAAGTCTCTTGTAACATCAGTAGCAGGTCTCATGGATCTATCAGGTATTACTATTATTATTATGTTTTCCATTACATACAGTCAAAACTGATCAATATGTGGTATCAGAGCAATGTTGCTTAATCAGTTTTGATTGTTTTCCATTAAGATCTGGAATTAAAATCGGAAAACGATTATTTTAAAACCTAATAATGATGTTTACGGGTTCCTTAAAATTTTCGGCTAAAGAGGAAAAAAAATCGGTTATACTTTTATTTTTTAACCGATTATTTTTTTTTTTATGTTCTAAAGTTTATGGAAATTTTCGATTGATCTTCTTCAAGAACATCATAAATTTTTCGAAAATTCCTTATGATTTGGTTCAAGATTGGATTAAATCTTGTTTCTGATATTTTAGGAAACTTAATCTCTAATAATTTTGAAATCATGTTGATAAAGTCAAAGATTTCAAAATATTATGAAATCTTTGGAGATAATTATTCCTATCTAAAATTGGAAAAAGATATAACTAAATCCCTAACATTTTTTGAACCACCTAACTCTATCATTTTTTTGTTTCCGATAATAATAATTGGTTTTCGGTTTTAAGGATTAATAAATTAAGTTCTTAGATTATCAATCAGTTCCTAAATTCAGGTTCTCAGTTTTAAGTTCTCGGTTATAAAGCTTTCAATCAGGTTAACGAACAGGAGTTCTCGGTCAAGGTCTTCTACTTCAAAAACCCATAATGTTTTTTCGAGATTCCATAATGTTTCCGAGAACCCATCTTATTTATTGAGAACTATCATGTATTCGAGAACCAATATTTTTTCAAGAACTATTAAAGAATCCGAGAACTGTTAAAGTTATCCGAAAACATAAGTTATTCGAGTACTCATAATATTCGAGAACTCATTAGTAAATCGAGAACTCATCATGACATTCGAGAACTCATTATGATATCTGAGAACTCATTAAGTCTTTGAGTACTCATGATTTATTCGAGATCTCATAAGTCTTCCGGGAACTCATCACTTTCGAGAACTCATAATTTCGAGAACCCCTTATGTTATTCGAGATCTCATAAGTTTTCTGGGAACTCATTATTTTTCCGAGAACCCCTTATGCTATTCGAGAACTCATATAATTTTTTTTTTGAGAACTCAATTCTTTGAGAACCCATTATTTCGAGAACTCATAAGCTAATTCAAGAACTCTTCTTTTTTTAGGAACTCATAAGATTACTAAGAACCCAATTTTTTCGGGATCTCTAATAAAATTTATAGTTTTGAAAAACCTAATGTATCAAGTTTATTCAAAACATTATAAAACCTTGCTTAACTTGCAATAACATTTTGAGGTGTCACTTCTGCCCAAAGGTGATGTGTCACATTAGTTCGTTATAAAGATCTCGTTAAGCATTGTAGCTCGTTCACATAAGTGTCATAAGGTTTCACTTCTGCCCAAAGGTGATGTGTAACAAATTATGTTGGTGAACTGAGTGTATTGCATTAGAACTTTGAGTGTCTCACTTCTGCCCAAAGGTGATGTGTTACATTCACTGTTAGCAACTTAATACTTAAATAAATAGCGTATAGCCAAAGCTAGAGCATGTTATTTAAGTAGCTTATGTTGGTGTTATGATATTATCACGTCTTCATTACAAAATTGATCCTCACGATTAATGATCCTTCATTAATATAATGATCATAATATAAGTCTGCCTTACATCAATCCCCATAACTCTAAACTAATCTCACATTCTTCTATAAATTACTATCTCAACTAAGTAATCCACTCTAATTATCAAAACTAAGAAGAGTTTGCTTAAATTTTGTTTTTATTAAGTTACCTCTTAAGACATGACATTCCTACGCTCTATCTGATAAAGTATTACAGAATAACACATGAGCATAATAAGTGGAATAAAAATGTCTCTTATGGTAATTAAGAACTCCTTTTACTGATTCGCTATTAATGATTCTGAAATTCCTAAGACTAATGTATTATCTATGGAATGAAAGAATATAACGAATTCCTAAGAAGCATGAAATAAACAAGTCTAACTCTGTGGTTAAATGGGATCTGTGAATACATCTTAATATTGAATAACACAACCCATAAAGCTAAGGGGCTACACATGGAAATCAATAAATTTCTAGTGCATAATAATTTTTCCATCAGTACGATTAGATGCATTATGAATCAACTATAACACTCAGAAATATCAAAGTAAAATGAGTGTGTTGATAGCGAATTACGTACAGGAAAAGGAACGCATTAAACTAGAAAAGTTGATGTTATTCACCTTAGTACCATTAAACCTAAAAGAGGAAGAATAATTACCATAGAGAGGATAATTATAAGGTCTGGAAACAAAATACAAGTACTACTTTCAGCTATAAGTTTTTCCAAAGGGAAAGTCTTACTAAGCAAAACTATGCCATTAAGAATAGGTATAAGCAATGAGATTACCCATAAGTAAGGAGAACAGCTGGCTAAGATATGTAGTGCCTAATTAAGGATATTTAACTCCTCAAATGCTAATGAATTCCAGTTAACACATGATGGTTGAGTCTAGTTTTATACGTTTCCTTACCATAATTCAACAAATACTTAAGATGAGAGTTGGTGGCAAAATTAAGGGTCTATTAATCATTAATAACTGATCTTAGTGTTGAAGCTTTATGATACCTTACGATATTCTTGAGATTACTCAGAATTTAGTATCAATACTAAAAGCTACAATATTTTGATAGTTACAAGGTTTTAATGACCAAACCAAAGCCACTATTAAGTTAAACTCTTATATTGTTTGTTGTCATTATCTGAATAGAAACCTTATAAAATAAAACTAGATGATCCAATACATTTTCACAGCTTTGTTATCATGAAAATGAAAACTTAACAAAGGAAAATGAGACCCATGCCATTCATCCACTAAGACCAAAATTTCATGAGAAATCATGATCAGGTCACTAAAGGATGCTTGGATATCAAATCTCATTCTCAGTGACTTTAAAGCATGTGTTAAACGCCCTAAACATTAAATGGCGAAAGGAATAAATGGGTTTCCATCATAAGTCATAACTAATTGACATTAGTTGAGCTTAGATAAATATCTAATTGTATCTATTCCGTTTCCTACAGACCAAAAGTATTAAAGAAATCAATTTGTATATAATTAATAAGATTCCCTCTAAGTATGTCCTTAAAATTTCTTATGAAATCTGGACGATAAGGGAAATCAAATATAAAAATATGAAATATTCTCGTTCACACGCATCGTTAAAACTTATTATGTGGAGATACTAAGAGACCTAAAAGATTCGTGGGTGCATTAGATGTCATACTTATGACTTGCAAAAGTTACAGAGGTGGGGGAACGAAAATTTGATCTATCCTCAAATTACATCTCTTGCACTGGACAACGCTCTATCACAACTTGTCTCCTTAGCATTTAACGTACTCCTAACAAAGTTTTGTGGATGCCTAAATGTGGGCGAACTTAGATTTCTTACTAAAGTAATACTCATTAAGAGAAACGAAAATAAACATCATTAGGTTATTTTCTCTTTTAAAATCCATGGATCTTCCAAATGTTAGATCTTAAGCATGCTGCATGCTGAATTCATTAAGATTTCTAAGATAAGTGGGAGCAGCAAAAGTACTTATTATGACTTTTCGGAAGTACAAGATGCGGGGGGGGGGGGGGGGGGGAGACTCATTAAAATTCGAGATTCATTAAGTTTAACTCCGAATTTAACTTCGATTATTCCTCTTGTACACCTTACTGCACCAACTCTTACACACTTAGAAACTAATATTGCTCCTTATATACCTGAAAATAAAAACACCTAATTAAAGTTAAGTTTGTATGATAATAAGCCCAATGTTCAACTCAGAAGGTCATCTGGGTCTAAAAGTCCATTAAATTTGATGATTATGTAACCTGTCTGACTAACACAAAATGGATGTTTGGAAAGTTTACTGATCCTACCTCTTCTAATTAAATCATTAGTATCAAACAATTTTCTAAATGGAATAAAGCTATTATTAGCATAACTCATTCCATAATTTAGAATAACGTTTGGGATTTGGTTGAATAACCTAAAGGTATTCATAATTAAACCAGATCCGAATGGGAACGTTGTAAGATAAGATTGATTGTAAAAGATTATACTCAAGGAGGGATTAGATTATCAAAGAATCTTCTTATCTGTGTTACAAAAGATTTCTTTGAGGATCATTACCGTCCTAGTAGCTCATAATAACTAAGAGCCACATTAGATGGACATTAAGACATCTTTCCATAACGATGACCTACATGTTTATTAAGTAACCTGAAAGTTCTAAACTGAAGGTTAAGAACACTTAGTTTGTAAGTCAATAAGATCCATGTATGGGTTGATGCAAGCATAAAATGTGTTTGAATCATAATGAAATTACTCTTCATCAAGAACTAAGTGGATTAAAGAACCTACCTTAAGATGAGTAGGAGAAACTAATGAAAACTTGTCCTTACATAGATGACGTTTCTCTTGACAAGTATATGTTGCCTAAGTCAAAGCATTGTTCATGCATAATTTTGACATGATGAACATAAGGGATTCCTCTTACGTGATAGGAATCAAAATATACCGAGATAGACCCAACGGGATATTAGTTTCATCCCATAAGTTTTACTCTAAGTGGGTCCTTAAGTATGTAACATACAAAATTGCTCTCTTTTAGAGGATAATAGGATAATTTGAGATTATCACCTTATGCTTCATTAATTAGAAGACTGATGTAAATTTACGTCTATGCTTGTTTATGATATTGTTCGTATTGCTTGATACTAGACTTATCTAGATTGATGAAAAGCATCTAATGGAACATTACAATATCTTTAAGAAACAAGAGACTATAATCAAAAGAAGAAGTGATAACCTAAAGTGATGTCAATTTTGGGGTATATCATAACGTTAGCAGACATAACTATCTCATGGATGAGTCATAAGGA
Organism: Ambrosia trifida; assembly: GCA_028751855.1. Lineage (NCBI taxonomy): Eukaryota > Viridiplantae > Streptophyta > Magnoliopsida > Asterales > Asteraceae > Ambrosia > Ambrosia trifida. The sequence goes on along the minus strand of CM054133.1, from coordinate 28,834,805 downwards.
ACTATTAACAACAACCTAAGTTATCACGACATAATGTGTTGCTAATCACAACATAATGGTCATTAAATGTTATGATAAATTTATCAGTTGACTCATAACTTATTAACTCCATTTAAATATTATGTTGAAGACTTACCGTGATAAAGTCAGCTGCCCTAATTTCTCGAACAGTAACAGATTGGGAGGAGCTGCATTAGAGTTTGATACGAAATTGTTGTTTTCTTATGTTAAGAACAAATAGAGGAAATCATAATTTTGTATCGAATGCATTCATGATATGCTTATGGATCCAATAACTAAAGGTCTATTACCCATAAAGTCTCACTAAGGGCTAACTAAGAGAAAATGGTTTTACTAATGACCATGTACAACTGCATATCATACTATGAATGACTTATGACTAATGACTAATGATTAATTTTCCTCATTATGATTTGTTTGTCTATTAGTTTGCTAAGCTAGCATAATGGCATAAAGACAATAATATAACAAATCAACTAAGGGCATAACGCTAATTGATCCTAATGTTAAGTTTTAAATTTGGGTGTAGTATGATTAATGGGGGTCCTAAGTCGAATAAAGACTTAACGGCTGTATTTCTCTGCTATATTTTGGGTTTATAACTAAAATGAGTATTAATCTGCAGACTAATGTAATACTCATAATAAATGATTACTCGACCAAGTGGGAGAACGTTAGAATAAATATAAATTATGTTTATGATGTGTTGGTAAACACACCTGGTTAATATGTTAGTTTTGTATATATTTTAGTCTTTTATTGTGTACTTTTAGTCGGTCTTAGTTATTTATTAGTACGCATGTGTTTTGTAGGTGTTCATGGACGTTGGGGCGTAGACGAGAAATTTTGGTCGAGCGAAGAACACCCGAGTCCAGAGCACAGAGTTATAATAATAATAATAATAATAATAATAATAATAATAATAATAATAATAATAATAATAATAATAATAATAATAATAATAATAACAACAACAACAACGTGACAAAAGTCACGAAGTGGAGGCCCAAGTCATTGGGAGGGTTTTATTAATTCTAATTTTTAGTGACGGGAAGAATATCACACAGGAGTTCGAAGGCGCAACCTTCTTGGGTTGTGGGGCAGACATCGCACGAGAAGAAAAAAAGAAAAGGGAGAGACATGTACGCGATCAAGATGCAAGGCTAAATCATTGTAACTTCCTCTAGACGAACGGTTCGATTAGGTTTCATACTTTTTATGTTTATTTAAGTATTGGATATTGTTTTGCTTGTGATGACAAACTTCTTAACATTATTGATGCATTAGTTAATTGAAACAATTTGTTTATGTTTTGAGTTCTTTCTTTACAACTCGTTCGGTTGATGACAAAACCTAGATTCGAGTTGGGTGACTAAAGAGGGTTGACTTGATATTTGCAAATTGGGTAGTTAATAGGGTTTGATGACAAGAACCTGTGCTACTGGCTAGTTAATTAATTTCCAGAACTATGTCTATGTGGTTCTCAATCAATAAACTGAAAACTGTGTGAAACCTAGAACCTGATGTTTAGAAGGAGTTACTTCTTTATAATTATTGTCTTTACTCAAATCAATTCAACTCAACTTTTGAAAGCATCGCAATATTTTACTTCATAAAATATATTTTTAATTAATTAGTTTAACTGATAAAATTGCTATTAACACTAACCACATACTCCTCGTGGTTCGACAACCTTACTCCCTATACTGCAGTCCTTGTAGCTAAGGAGTTGTTTTTAATATAGTTTTTGATTAGCACTTCGACACGCGATCAGTTTATTATATTTATTTGTGGCCATCATTATCATTTATATTATATTGATCAATTATTAATATTATCCTAAGCCCAATAACAGATATGTCTTTGATGGGCGGACTATCATTAGATGGGCCTTATTAGGGTGTCCTCTGGGCATGTATAAATATGAAGAAATATTATGAGATTAGGGTTGAGACAATCATAACACATAACACCATTAGCCATCCCCTATCTCCCTTTCTCTCAATGTGTTCATAACTTAAGAACATATAAATCATCAGAACTGTATACCCTAAAGGGAACCCAAATCCACTGACAAGCATGTCAACCTCAAGTCTCTTGCAACATCAGTAGCAGGTCTCATGGATCTATCAGGTATTACTATTATTATTATGTTTTCCATTACATCCAGTCAAAACTGATCAACAAATCTAATTAAAATTCAGATGACATTAAAATTAAAGTCTTAGTTAGTTGAAATCGACAATAACTAGAAAACTGACTAGAAAACATATTTTAAAGTAAAGCTAATTAGGCCTTAAAATTTGTAATGTTGAAACGTGGTCAAACTTTGGCCGATCTCAAAAGTATAGTCAACTTAAGTAACTTCTATTGCCATGTCTTCCCTTAGATCAGGGTCTTCGACCATGTTTATTTTAAACATCTCTTCAAAGCGTTCACATTTCTTTTTACATTAACTATTTATTTGATGGTGATTCAATTTTTAATGTTTTTATTTAAGGGCTGTTTGGTTGATTAAGTGCTGAATGGTTAAGATGTCTGAATGGTTAAGTGCTGAATCATTAAGTTGGACCTCTTAATGGTTAGTTTTCTTGTCTCACATTGGTAGGAGAGCCTAATTAAGATTCAGCATAGTTTAGTGCTTAATGATTTAGGGGTTGTTTGGTTGATTAAGTGTTGAATCATTAAGATGGTCTGAATGATTAAGAGGCTCTGAATGGTTAAGAGCTGAATCATTCAGCATCCCTTATTAGATTAATGGTTCAGCACTTAATCATTCCATTCAGATGCTGAAACAAACAGTCTGAATGCTGAATGATTCAGACTTGAATGGTTAAGAGGCTTATTAAGAGGCTACCAAATAGCCCCTTAGTGTTTAATGGTTCAGTAACATTTCAAATCTTAATTGTTCAGCCTTAACCATTGCTTTTACAAGCTGAAGCAAACACGCTAAATACTAAATCATTCGGTGCTGAATGGTTCAGAGCGAGAGGGCTTACCAGCTAGCCCCTTAATCTTATGCTGATACAGGACTGAGAATACCGTCTTTCCTAACTCTCTGGTCACGTATTATATTAGGGTTTATATTTGTTATTTGTTTCAAGGGGAAAACGACCACAAAGGCTCAAAATCACCCGTCGATTTCGCAATTCATACAAAATTTCGTCTCAAATTGTTCCAATTTTGAGCTCTGCATCCACCAAATCAGGTAACTAGCTAAACGAGTGTTCCAATTTCGTCTCATTACTCAATTTCAATCTTATAATGCTAAATTAAGTAGATAAATCGTAGTTTTTTTTTAGAACAATTTATTGTTCAAATGAGTGCATGTTATGTTAGTTGAACTAAATGTTGTTCAGTGTAACTGAATAATAGTTTAGATTTTAGCAGTAAAATTTTTATGTGTGTAAACGAGTTGAGCGGAGCCCGAGCCTGACTGGGCTCGAGCTCGGCTCGTTATGGTTTTATGAAGCTCAGGCTCGAGCTCGGCTCGGTTCGAGCCTACAATCTTGAGCTCGAGCTCGGCTCGCTAGCAAAATCAAAAGCTCGAGCTCGGCTCGGCTCGAGGTAATTTGAGAACAATCTCAAACGAGCTCAAAGCTCGGCTCGAGATCGCAAAACCTCGGCTCGCGAGTGTTATTAAATGGGCCTATGAAATAAGGACTTGGGCTTTGGAGATGTGGGCTATAAATTATAAAAGATATATAAATAACTTAGAATTATGTTTGGGCTCCTTTAGGCTCGCGAGCCCAATCGAGCTTTGTATCTAGGGCTCGAGCTCGGGCTCGATAACTAAACGAGCCATATTTCAGGCTCGGGCTCGTTAAGGCTCGGCTCGTTCGGGCTTTTTACCGAGTCAATCCCGGGTAGCTCTCGAGCCGCTACGTGTCATTTACACCCCCCAAGTAAAAAGAATATGATTTTGAATTTATGGTGCTAAGTTGATAGATCAGTAAACTTACTATGAATGTCTATGATATGTAATAGACTTACATATTGTTCGAATCTGGCCCTGTTATGCGAATCATACACTTGGTTCATAGATGAACATGATTGAGTATGCACATATGTGCACGGACTTGGTTTAGAGAGAATAGATGGTGGGAAAACTTTGTATGAACACACAATATTATTAATCCACACAATACAAATGACAACATCTTTGGGTATTTATAACCTTAATTAACTAACTACTGAATCGACATGATCACCCTTCCAATACCTGACATAACTATAGACGCAACCTTTCTAATTTGGCACCTAAAACTGCCCTTTGACTTTTTAGTTTGACTTTTAATAATGCTTCTATTATCTTGATTATTATCTTCCAACACATATCATATTTGGCTAGATCATAGGAATGATATAACCCGTTCTTCACGACATTGTAAGGTTATGCTTTCAATCATGTAATCAAATGAAAAGTTATAATACAACTAGATTCTGTGTCCAAATAATCTTCAAACACTATTATTTGTAGTTTGTTCTTATACATACATACTCTCTTGCCTTAGTTTTGGTGTAACTTAAAGGAAATAATATTTACTATGGATGAAGTCCATTTGGAGCTTCAAGATGTAGACGTGGTTGACGACACTGTCCAACGTCTTCTTTATCGGGTAAAAGATGAACACAACCAAACAAACCGATGTTTGCCATTGATTTACATGGTACCTAATACGTTACGAGATCTGAGCCCAAGTTCTTTTAGCCCTCGCGTGGTCTCTATTGGACCTTTGCACAAAGAAGATGAGAATGTTCAAGCGTTTGAAGGTCGAAAGGCAAATTATTTGATTGATTTAGTGCGTCGTATTCATTTCCCACGTGAGGAAACATTGAAATCATGTGCGCAGAAGGTCCACGCTTCAATGGAACGAATCAAGGCATGTTATGTTTGGAAGAAGACCTATAGCGATGTTGAAATTGCCGAAATGATGGTTATGGATGCTTGTTTCATACTTGAATTCATTAATTGGTTTTCCGAATTTGATAAATCACATCCGGGAAACTTTTTGCTAACTCAAACCATAATTTGCGACTTGGTGTTGCTAGAAAACCAGATTCCTTTCTTTATCCTCGATGAAATATTTCGGTGCACTATATTGAAATTTGATCCTGAGGCCTCCCTTATTAAACTTTTCCGTCGAGTTCTAACTTTCCTCAACCTCTTCAGAGCAGATATAAAAATCCTCAACTGTTCCATTAATTCCATACCTCATATTCTTGGCCTTCTACATGAATGTTACAAGCCTCAAAATTATGTTACATCGGTTTACTTCCCCTCAATAATCCATTCGGCTGTAGATTTATACAGGGCAGGAGTGAACTTCAAACCTAACCAAAATCAAACATGGATGATGGGGATGGAAGTCGACGTATATAGGTTGATCCCATGTCTTTTTGGGTCTTGGAGTAAGGCTACTCTTAGAATTCCAGTATTAAGTGTTCATGAATTCACAGAGTTGGTTTTTAGAAATCTCATCGCATATGAGCAGACGGGTCAAACTCGTAGTTATGTTACATCATATGTTGTTGCCATGAATATGCTTGTGAATACTCAAGAAGATGTTGCCACGTTGGTAGACTCGAAAGTCCTTGTTAATAGTATAGGTTCAAACGAAGAAGCTGCTATTGTGATCAACAACATGTGCAGTGAGGTTGCGTGTCTAGAATTCTTTTACGGACATCAATGGGAAACGTTGAACATGTACTGCGATAATTACTGGCCGAAAAATATAGCCTGGTTGAGGAGGACGTACTTCAGTAGTCCATGGAATATGATTGCTTTATTTGCTGGAATTGTCCTATTTTCTCTAACAGTGGTTCAAACTATCTTTACCGTTAAGTCTGCTGGAAACAAGTACTAGTTTTTATCTTCTTTTGTTGTTCACCAGAGTTATAATCTATACTAGTTCTTTATGTATAAAATTTATAGTGTATATAATACAAAGTGGTTGATTTTTAATGTTGTTTGGCACATACCATTGAAGTGGTTGATTTTTGAAACACTTTGGCTGGTGGTGTGTTAAATAAATTGTTTAGTTTGATGATAATAAAGAAATGTGTAGTCAGGGAAAAGGAGTGTTCAGCAATCGAGTTAGACCGAATCGCTCGAGAACCTAGACCCTAAGGTTACCGAATTGGTATCGTACTAGTACCAAATTTCATGTACTGAATGATTTTCGATGCCAATTCGGTACCAACTTTTTGGCATTTTAGGGATCGCTACTTTCGATTCAGTACCAGTATTTACCAATTTTTACCTTTAAATAACAGTACCGTACTGAGCATTTTCAGCACTTGTACTCAATTTTCGGGATCGGTACTTTTGGTACCGGTATCGCTACCGAGCTCATCCCTGCCCTAAAACCTATTAACTAACGTTGCATCATTCGACGAAGGCTGATTAACTTCTATCAGTAGTGAGGTTTATCATCATGAAGCAATTCATCTTTTCGACGAAGACTCGAGTATTCACACAAAAGAGGAAGAAGCACCTAGCTGTTTATTGTGAGATTTATCCTCATCTAAACCTGTTTTGGAACCTTGTTGCTTACAAGCATAAAATCTCACATCATGTTGTAAAACAATGGTACCATTTGGTGGAGTAGCATGGGGAAATGAAGATAAGAGCTTGGGACCATTTGGTCTGAAGTTCGAATCCGATCCAGAGTGGTTTTACCACAGTGGGAGTTCGGGCGTCGGGTTTTCCTCCGAATTGGTGGCTTGGTGTGGACTTGGGCTGCCCAGTGGGCAGCTATTTGTCAGTGCTGCCCATTTAATCCAAAGCTATTCCATTTCAGCTAAACTTGTAGACGCAAAACCTGTTTGTGAAAAGAAAAACACAACCAATTTTAACCCATACATATGCAAATGGATCAATTTACTATCTCAGGAGTGGCAAAATGGTCGGTCACACGAAGTTTTGGCCTGGAATTCTTTTATGAATATAATTAGTGTGTGAAACATGATTTTACTAAAACTACCTTGTTAGTAATCCAGTTTTTTTGCACAAAGGGATATAGGAGTCAGTATTCATTAAAATACACCTTGGAGCAACTTTGGACTCGTTTCGTTCTTAACTAATGTTTTTTATTTGACCCATTTGACGTGTTATAGATAATATATAACCCAAATTTACCCATACATTAGAAAACGGATCACATTTCTACCATTTAGTGATACTTTGATCTTACACAAATGGTGTTGTTTTAGAGTCTGAAAATGGGATGCCTGCTATAACCGGAAAATCAAGAAGTGAATCGAAGGACCATGAAAAAACGAATAAAAAACGTAAGCATCGGCATAAGAAACTATGGGTGGCAAAATGGGTAAGTTGGGTGGGTTTGGTTGTTGGGTCAGGATGGGTTGGATTAGGATGGGTATGGGTCAAGATGGGTAGATTAAAAAGATGGGTTAGGATGGGTTGGGTCAGGATAGGTTTGGGTCTGGATGGTTTGATTTGGATAGGTCAAAACAAAATAGATTAAAATAACAATAAAAAATTTAAAAAATAAAAAAAATAAAAAAAGAGTAAAAAAAAAAACAAATTTAAAATTAAAAAAACAAAAATAAACTTATAAAATAAAATTTTAAGGGATCTAAAATATTTCATTTCGAACCGGACCGGTTCGACCCTATTGGGCTGGTTATCAACTCGGAATGTTACGACCTGGTCGGGCCTGGTAATGACCCAGACCGTTTCAACCTGACCCGTCCCGTAGCGACCCGGACGGTTTCGAACCAGACGGGCTCGGTAGCGACTGGGACTGTTTCGACCTGACCGGGCCCAGTAACGACCAAGACCGTTTCAACCCGACCCGTCCCGTAGCGACCCGAACGGGCCTGGTAGCGACCCGGAACGTTTCGACCCAGCCGGGCCCGGTAACGACCTAGACCGTTTCAACCTGACCCGTCCCGTAGCGACCCGGACTGTTTCGAACCGGACGGGCCCGGTAGCGACCCTGACAGTTTTGACCCGACTGGGCCTGGTAACAACCCAGATCGTTTCAACATGACCCGTCCCGTAGCGACCCGGACTGTTTTGACCCGGCCTGGCCCAGTAGCGACTCGGAACGTTTCGACCCGGCTGGGCCTAGTAACGACCCAGACCGTTTCATCGTGACCCGTCCCGTAGCGACCTGGACGGGCCCGGTAGCGACCCGGACTGTTTCGACCCGACCGGGCCCGGTAACAACCCAGATTGTTTCAACCTAACCCATCCCGTAGCGACCCGAACTGTTTCGGCCCGACCGGGCCCGGTAACGCCCCGTCCCGTAGCGACCCGGACTGTTTCAACCCGGTCGGGCCCAATAGCGACCCGGACAGGTTCGACCCGACCGGACCCGGTAACGACCCAGACCGTTTCAACCTGACCCGTTCCGTAGCGACCCGGACCGTTTCGACCCGGCCGGGCCCGGTAGCGACCCGGATCGTTTCGACCCAACCGGGCCCGGTACCGACCCAGACCGTTTCAACTTGACCCGTCCCATAGCGACCCGGACCGAAACCGGACAGTTTCGACCCGGCCGGGCCCGGCCGGGCCCGGTTGCGACCCGGACCGTTTCGACCCGACCGGGCCCGATAACGACCCAGACCGTTTCAACCTGACCCGTCTTGTAGCGACCCGGACCATTTCGACCCGGCCGGGCCCGGTAGCGACCTGGACCGTTTCGACCCGACCGGGCTCAGTAACGACCCAGACCGTTTCAACCTGACCCGTCCCGTAGCGACCCGTACTGTTTCGACCCGACAGTGCCCGTTAGCAACCCGGACCGTTTCGGCCTGACCGATCCCGTTAGTAACATGGACCGTTTCGACCCGACCGGGCCCGTCAATGACTAGACCATTTCGATCCGAATGGGCCGGTCAATAACGCAGACCGTTTGCACTCGATCAAACCCGCTAATGACTCGAACCGTTTCTATGAGATCGGTCTCGTTAACGACCCGTGTTGTTTCGACATTGCCGTCTGTTAACGACCCGAACGGTTTCGAACCGACTGGGTGATCAACAAATGCAAAAGATATAATTTTTTGTTTTTAATGCATTGATTTCTATTAGGCAACAACGCTTTTAGTGTTGGGTGAGTTTTAATTCATATTTTTATATGGTTATCTAAAAATACCCATCTTGACCCATTTGTTTTTTTTTTTTTGACATACCCATCCTGACCCACTTACTTATTTCCTACAATTAAAATTACCCTAACTAACCCCCTTGAAAATTATACTAAACCTATTTTAACCCACAAGGTCAAATTTTAAACCCAAAACAACCCAAACTCAACTTGATGGGTTGAAATTGCAAGGTCTATAAGAAACTAATAGTGTGATTATAAATTTTTGTTCCTTTTAAGAATAGTAGATTGTACTTTCATTACCGGACAAAGAAAATTACATCAAGAAAGAATGATGGAATTATAAAATTGTTTCAGAAAAGGAAGAATGATGGAAACAAAGAGGTCAATGACATTCACAAGGCAGGAAAAGTAAGGCAATTTGGGTGCATTTTAATGGATCGTTTAAGACTTTGTAATGGGTTTTGTCATTGGCTCCTTGGGCTATATCTTGATAGTTTTGCAGCATAAGAGCCCAAAGGTTGATTAAATACAAGCGATAAAGATAGCAGCATATATATTGTTGTTTTCTACTAAAAAAAAATATAAATTGTTGTTTTGCAAATAAGATCTTTACATATTGTAGTCAAGTTAATCGAGGTGCTAAAAGTTTTAGCCTTATCTATCTGATTTCACTTCATAATTCTATGTACATACACTATGCTTGACATTTAGAAAGGCCTCAGAAAATTAACAGGATTTTTAACAAAATATATGACAATCAAGAAACCTTTATTTAATTAATGCTTAACGTGACATAACGGGTTCGGAAAAAACCAAAAGCTCTGCCTTCTATCTTACAGGTTGTAATGGGTCGGACTGACATAATTTTTGGAATAAAATGATTTTGGAGGCTTTATGCATTAAAAATAGACAATTTGACGTGTTTCATTTTAGTTATTAATATTTTTTTATCTGTTTGTTCATTAGAGATAAAACATAATTGATTTTTTTTTAAAAGCTTTAATTTTGTTTACATTAATAAAAAGGGACAATTTACATTAAGATGGCTGGCCGGTGCACAACAAGCTGTGCCGCCAGCCCTCCTAATGTTAAGATCCTTTAGAAAGCCTGGTGTTACTTTCCTTTGATTCTTGAAATTTATATGTATAAATGAGACATTATATCTTGTATTTTGCTGAATTAAAAATCAGGTCATGGTAGCTTGTACATATGTTCTTTTTTTATTTTATTTTTTTCATGTTTTAAACTTTTGATTATAAAAACTTAATTATACTATGTATTATTAACAACTTAAGATGAACAGTTCAATGGATAATCTGGTCATTTCCTCACATGTGTGTTTCACCGTTACATTTCCACGCTGCCTGCCACGTGTTTAAACAGTTAAGCATACAACCACAAACCTACGTGCAGGTTCTTTTGTTAGCCACGTTTCTTCCTACAAAACGTGTAAGAAAAAGAAGCAGCCTCACATCTTTGTGAACCACGTTTCATAGCTTCCCTCTTTATATTGAAATTGTTCCGGTTGGGTTTGTGAGCAAGAAAAACATCAAATCAAAAAATATTTTTTTTACCCGTCAATGGTGGTGACGGTTTCGGCCAAAGAGTTTGAGTGGATGTTTAGATTATGTGCACCTCCACAAGGTAGGATTGACAAAGTTGTGGTGATGTGTGGTGGCGGCGGTGATGGTTGAGGTGTGGTGGTTACGACTTACTGATGGTTGAGCCGTGGTTGTGGCCTATCAACTTCCTTCTTTGCCGATTTTGTGGGAATGGTTATTCAATCCAACCCACCTCAACATTAATAAAAAGCTTTTAGAACTTGGTTTATCCTAAAAACTTGAAGGTGCAGTAGAGAGAGAGAAGAGGGAAGTGAGAGAGGTAGAGAGAGAGAGAGAGTAGAAAGAGAGAGAACGAGAGATTAGATAGAGAGAGAAAGTGTAGAGAGATTGATAGATGTTTACTTGGTTTTGATTAATTTTCAAGATCCATTTTGAAATCTGTTTAGTATATGTACAAATTATCTACTATTGTACTGTTAGGGTTATGATCAAATACACAAGACACTTTTTTTAGGAAGGGTGAGAAGGATTGTGATCCATTGATCATATATTTAAAGGGTTGAGATTAGTTTGTTTGAAAAAAATAAATAATAAATTAGAGAAAGAGCATAAAAGGAAAACAACATTTTTTGACTTTCTCTCTCCACATGCAATGCACATGTCAATTCCCCCTATCGTTTTAAAACGTCTATAACTTTTTCATACGACATTTTTTTTTCAAAAAAATTTCACCATATTAACGAGCGTTTTTTTATCTTTAATATGAGTACCACATTGCTACATTAAAATTGAAAAAAAATTCGTGCTAAATGGGTTTTTTTCTCCGTTGTGTCTTCTGCACGTTCATTGTGTTATAGTATGTATGTGTGCTTTATAAATATGTTATTTATGTTTTTTTAGTCTACACGTGATTTAACTTTGTCCATTGTGTTTATAGTATGCTTTTAATTGTGTTTTACGCAAATGAGTTTTGTATTTAGGTGTACATTGTGTTTTATTATGTTGTTCATTGTGTTTAAGTCTATTATTCATTGTGTTTTAGTCTTCTGTTCATTGTGTCTTTTATATGTCGTCCATTTGTGTTTTATTAGACTGTTCATTGTGTTTTATACCCTATTGTTCATTGCATATTTAATTGGTATTCATTGTGTTTTATGTTATCTCCATTGTGTCTTACGCAACTGGGTTTTCAACTTTTTATCCAAAAGTATTCATTGTGTTTTAATCTTCTGTTCATTGTGTCTTTATTATGTCGTCCATTGTGTTTTACACAATTGGGTTTTTAACTTTTTTTTCAAAAGTATTCATTGTATTTTAGTCTTTTGTTCATTGTGTCTTTCGTATGTCATCCATTGTGTCTTATGCAACTGGTTTTCAACTTTTTTTTCAAAAGTATTCATTGTGTTTTAGTCTTTTATTCATTGTGTCTTTAGTATGTCGTCCATTGTGTTTTACTAGACTCTTGATTGTGTTTTATACCCTATATTTAATTGGTGTTCATTGTGTTTTACATTCCATTGTGTCATACGCAAGTGGGTTTTGAAATTTTTTTTCAAAAGTATAGCAATATGGTACTCATATTAAAGATAAAAAGACGCTCAATTTTATGGTATAATTTTTTTTAAAAACGGATGACGTATAAAAAAGTTACGGGTATTTAAAAATGAAGGTGGAAATGGCATGTGACTTGCATGTGCATATGTTTTTGACAAAATTACCCCTCTCACTTGTTAATCCTTTGGACACATGTCATTTTCTAGTGGCTTCTCACCTTTCTCATTTTTTGTAGCCTTTGTAGAATAACCCAACCCTGTACTGTTAATCCTATTATATGAGTTGTAGTTAACACTTTTAACATATATATTTGAATTTTCACATTGTCTATTTTTGAATTTTGATTAGAGATGGTTTCTTATCTACCTGCGGTTTTTGTTGAATACCGTGTTAATTGTATGCAAGCAAAGGCAAACATGTTCTGTTACTAAAGGAATATGTCCGTCATGTACAGTTATTACAAAGGCATGTCCGTGCATGTACGGGTTTACAAAAGGAAAATTAGACATGAATGGGTTATCGAAGGTTCGGTTCCCGCGCGTTGCACTTAAGGGTTTGGTTTCCGCGGCACCGCGCGGTGAAGAAAACCTAGTTATGATTAAAGCTGAATGGCAATTCTGCCTTCATTTATATAAGTTTGGTTTTTCTATTTATTTTTATTTTGTAGAACAATTCACACATTAATTTTATTCAATGTACAATGCTACCTTCAACAAACTACTTCAAACCGTCACGTCATCATGTCACATCATTTCAAACTAGAACCCACTTTTTTCCTTCAACCATAAAACAATTTCAAACCTCCATCTCATCACCTACTTTTCCTTTTATTTAATTTATTCCCCACACAAATTTTTTTATTTAATCATTAAAGTACAAGTGGGGGACCCACCCCACCCCCAACGGACCCTCCGCTACAACAAACCAATTCCAACCGGACCATGGCCTCCAATGCATAAATCTCCCAAGCTTGATCCATCCACTATTAACAGATCATCCGCTAGAACACATTGTGGATGCTCTTAGTGTGTATCATAGTTGGACTCTCATATAATATAAGACATCAAGTCAAACCTTTGATGCATCAAATAGTCAGATTACATCTGGTTTCAAGGTCCAATTTTGGAAGATATTTTTTTATTTATTTTAACTTGTAGGTATTTTTTTAGAACTTATTAGTGAGAAGATGAAATAAAAATGGCCGTCACTTTACTAGTAAATGTGACAGTTTTATTTTATCTTTTTGTCTCCTTAGTATAGAGATGCACTCTTTTGACTATGTGATGTTTCTTTACAAAAACGTGTTACTTATTTTGTATATTTAATAAAAAAAACCTATATTAAGTAAAAATACGTACTGGTTTAAATGTTAAATGATTAAGGAGATTTTAAATTATAAAACACACTTTTGGATAACTTTACCTATTTGACCATTTCATGTTTAGTTGACTGTTTTTAATTTACCTATTTGACTCATTTCTTATCTAGCTGACTGATTTTACTTTACCTGTTAACTCGTATTCTGTTTAGTATGCCATGTTTACTTAACGGTTTGACTAAGAAGCATTACCCGAATCAATCTCTAGGTAAACCAGCACAACTGATGAACTGAATCTGCATATGACTTTGGATGAACCTCGTTTATACGAAATTAAAAAATCTATTTTTATAACAAAAAAGACAACTTCATGTAAATATAAATGCAATTTGGTTAGGTCTCAATCAATCACTAATATTTAAAATTTTAAGAAAAAAAGAAAGAAAAGACTATGTATGTTTGCATTCCTTTCTGTTTTTGTTTGTATGTTTGTAACTTTTGATATTTATATTTCATTTGGATCCTCCTGTCTGCTTGTTTTTCCTCTTTACCATACTTTTATAAAATCGTCTGGTACTTCTAGATTTTTATCAGTCGCCATCCACACTTATCATAATTTCAACTATGTTTTTGGAACTATTATCAGTTTTATCAAATAAATAATGGTTCATTATTTGATTATTTATCGGAATGTAGTTTTATTTTATACAAATTACAATGTAACTATTATAATACTGTAAAAGATAATTATCAATTTACTCATTTTTTAAAGGTTACTTGATTTTTTTGAACCGCTAAATTTGAAACTTTAGGATTTAAAACACTCAAAGCAAAGTATCTATCTATACATCTAATAAACTAAAGTCCATGAGGACACTTGGCACTCCCACATTCATCCTCAATTGTGTAGCCAATCATATTGTGCCAAGTGTCTCATTGTGGGAATTTATAAACTTTTTCATTTAAAAAAAAAACAGAAAATATAAATACTAACCTAAAAAACACGCGGACATATTATCTCATTCTACTCGCCTCCATCCATTCAAACCTGCAAACCCTAATCAGAGGATTCTAGGGCGATTCAACCAATCATTCATCTCCAATCTAAGGTAATCTCTATTTCATTCTTATTTCATTCAATCCATCTTTATCCCTCATTTTCACGGTGTTTTTTTTTGTTTTTTTGTAATGTCTTTGTCGATTGAATGTTTCTTTTTCCCTGTTTTCATTCTATTTGATTATTTATGTTTCGATTTGTGTGTTTATGTTACGACAAAGAAAACCTTGGTTTGCCCTTAATTAGGGTTCTTGATTGTTTGATTAGGTTTCTTGATTGTTTGATTAGGGTTCTTGAATGGATATTGATGGACTCAGACAGTGTTTTTTTTTTGATTTGTCATTGATATTGTTAGGTCAAACTTAGGTTTTCAGAAGATTATATTGATGTTGTTTTGATGCAAGTTTGTATGAATATTGCGAATATGACTCGATTATATAAAGATTTCAATTTGGGATTTTCATACAAAGTTTTTCACTAAATATACTTTCAGTGACATTAATCTGTTTTAAAAAATTAATAGGTTTTAAGATTTTTCAGATTTGTCATTTATGTATTCATGTAATGATGCAATTTTAGTTATATGATATCATGTTTTAATTTGTTTTTACTGATAATACAGGTGTTTTAAAGGTCGTCTCAGAATGGTTTCTGGATTTTGGGTTAAATCAGAGGGCAGAGAACGTGTATGTATGGTAAGCGACCTTTCTTATGCGTTAAAAATCCGTTGCTTGTTAATATATGTTCATTGATCACTGCACAGTATTCGGATGGATAATCTTTATTAACTGAAAATCCAATAGATTAATTTATAATCAACTGTTTTTGGTATTGATTTGTAGGCCTTGCCTGGAGATTATAAGGAATGGATTACTAAGTATGGATTCCCTACTGGCATGACCAGAATTCATACTTTGGATGAGAGATCATTCGAAGTTAAAGTGATGAATATCGCTGGGAAATGGTTTTTTTACAACGGGTGGAAGCACATGATTACCACGCTAAACTACCCAAGTGGTTGTCACTTTGTTTTTGAGTTCGAAGAAATGCTCAACTGTTTTAATATGTATACTTTTCATCAGGATGCCATAGCTGCACCGGGCAAGTATTTCTAATGCAAACTTGATGACCCACTCAGTGATCTGAATCGCCTGGTATGTTTTTTAAATGATGTGTAGAACCATGACATAACGCCTTAAATACATTAATATGTAGTAATGTTTCAACATTGTTTTTCAACTTTCCAGCATATAAGTGCCTTCGTTCATCATGGTTTGTACAATCGAAACCCTCCTATGGAACCGATTATGGTTAGCTCATTTCCAGGTAATCTCATTATATAATTATTTGTTAGATAATAAGACTTTTTTAAATCTTGATGTTCATAATGATAACAGTGGTTAGATATTCATCTTCTTTGCAGGGCATGTTTTCCAGATCCAACTTGAATACGATGGTGATGAGATTTTCATTACCCAGGGATGGCCGTACATGAAACAGAGGTTTAAGATAACAGCAGATCATCTGATGGTGTTTGAAATTTACAACGAGGTTTGTTTGTCGATTCGAAATTTCAATAAATATCATTAATTTTGTTTGAGATTTAGATCATTAATTTGTACACTTTTCATGTGTTTCATTGTAAAATTAACAGAAAACATTGGAGTTGTCCATCTTTGAGAAAAACAAGCTGACCCTGCCTCCGGAGTTGTGGGAGGATGTTGAACAGCCCGAGGATGATCACCATAATCAGGAGGAAATAGTTGTGGTTTCTGATGATGATGGAGAAGAGTATTCAGATGAAGATGATATGGAAACTGATGATGATGAATCTGGATCGGATGAAGATGTATCCGATATAGAAGATTGGGCCGTTCCAGTTGTGTTTGTTGTTGACAGGCATTTTGTAAGTATTATATGTTAAAGCAATATGTTATAATCATTTTGATGCTAAATAAACCTTTTTATAACAAATTTCATGTATGGTTATTTGTTTTAGCGGATGAAGACACAATGGGCGAAGGCCAATGGCTTGAACAGGCCGCGCTCATTGACAATTAAGGATGCTGAGCAAAATAGCTGGGGTGTTTCTGTAGGTATTGAAGACAGGGGATCGAGTAAGCGTTTTTACATCAAAGGTATGTCTGTGTTTGTTGCTGACAATGATTTGCAGGCTGGTGATCAGGTGCATTTCCGTTGGTTTGAAAAACGAGGTCTGTTCAAGCTCTCTAAAGTAGTTAGGGTTGATGGTAATTAGGACGGGAGGCAGTGGGTAGTTTTTTGGATATAAATCACATACTTTTGGTCCTAAGTCGTGGTGGTTTTTGGTTCAATACAGTGGTTGTGGGTAACTCTTAACACGATGGTTATGGTCGTTTTTGGGATGATGATTAATGTTAGTGGTCACATACATTGATTTGTTTTTTGTGTTGATATGTGTTTTGAAAAATATATTTGTGTTATGGTTTGTATTTACGACATATGATCTTCTATGTTTTAATAGTTGTTAGCAATAATTTGGGAAATATGTTTTTTTTAGAAATAGGTAAATATGCTTAATATGATTTGTTTGCTATAATGAGAATTAAAATTTAGACAACTTTAGATTTTACAAATTGACTTTGTTAATATTGTTGATTAAAACTTAAATTTGGTAAATTACATTACATTAACATTAAACATTCTCATTATTAACATACTTAAATTTCGTAACTTTGACTTTTTATTTGAAAAATTCCCAAGTTTTAATATCTTCCATTTTTAAAGAAATATACATGTTTTTTAATATTTTAAAGTCAAAAGTAATTAATAATTTTCAAATTCAAACCGTTTTATGTTGAGAAACAAGATTTTTGGAAAGACAATCAATTAACGATGTGTAATTGACTACTTTTTATGGTTTCAATCAACCTATAATTTGTCTTTTTGACATCCTAATTTATGGCGTTGACTTTTTTCTGTTAAAATAGTGTTGCTGTGTAACTGTTACCACCTTGGTATGGTTGTTTTTGGGATTGTGATTAACTGTTATTGGTTACATACATTGGTGTGTTATACCTGTTGATATGTCTTTTGAGAAATAGATTTATGATATTCTTTTTTTTAATACATATGAATGCTTATTAACAAAGTCAACCGTTTTATTTGAAAATGTTAAATTTTTCGAATAACATTTTAAAAAAAAAATAAAACGTTTTTTAATATTTTAAACTCACAAGTAATTAATAATTTTCAAATTCAAACCGTTTTATGTTGAGAAACAAGATTTTTGGAAAGACAATCAATTAACAATGTGTAATTGACTACTTTTTATGGTTTCAATCAACCTATAATTTATCTTTTTTACATCCTAATTTATGCCGTTGACTTTTTCCTGTTAAAATAGTGTTGCTGTGTAACTGTTACCACCTTGGTATGATTGTTTTTGGGATTGTGATTAACTGTTAGTGGTTACATACATTGGTGTGTTTTACCTGTTGAATGCTTATTAACAAAGTCAACCGTTTTATTTGAAAATGTTAAATTTATCCAGTACCATTTTAAAACAAAAGAAAACGTTTTCTTTTTATTTTAAACTCACAAGTAATTAATAATTTACAAATTAAAAAAGTTTTAATTTGACAAACAAGATTTTTGGAAAGACAAAAAATTAGTCTTTGACTTTTTTACAATAAGATTTAAGAAACAACATTTATTTTCATAATTTCGGAAAGTTTGACCACTTAATTTGATTGAAAATGTATTATGGAAACCTTTAAAGTTAATCAATTAGATTGGCATTTCCTATTTTGTTTCTATTTATATAATCTATACTAAAAATACAACATTTCTTCCTTATTTATAATAGGTATACGAAATTATATATACATGTACAATTGAATCGAATATAATTCAATTTTTTTCTTCTACATTTCGCAGGTAGCATATACTACTTTAGGTTCTTACATTGTTTATTTATATATCACACGAGTACTAACATTTTTTAGTTCGCGGTTATTTGTGATAAATATTACACACGTGCAGGCAGATGGATCCAAATAATGTAACATTTTTGAATGACATAACATGGCGGCTGAGTAATTACACAATCAAAGTTAAGGTACTTAGGCTTTGGAAGAGAGCAAATCGAAAGATACCAGGTGAAACTCTTGCCATTGATATGGTTGTTATGGATGAACAGGTTAGATTTGATATCATCAATTCCTTTGTCACATATATGTTACACAACTCGATTTAATATTTTCTGGTCAAACTATGTCTTCTAATTACATATTTTTACGCAGGGTTCTAAAATGCAAGCGATTGTGTGGAATAGATACATGAAGAAGCATGAAAAATTTCTACGTGAAAATGAATCATATTATATCTATAGACCACAACTAGCGGATAACAAATCTGTTAAACACTTTTCTAAAAATGACATATTATCGTTTACTTTTGAAACAAATCTTACAAAGTGTAACAGATTTGATGGTAGCCAATATGGTTTTAATTTCTCTTCTTTTGAGTCTATTAAGTCTGGTAACCTTTCTCAAGAACAAAGGATTGGTAGTTTTCGAAGCCTTAATCTTTTATATATTTTTATTCTTTTAATTTGTCTTCTTATTTATTAGTTGAAATAACATTTTAAATATTTTAGATTTCATTGGGTTTGTTGAAGAATGGTGTCCACCCAAGCCTATCGAAACAAAAGCTGGATTGAAAATGAAAATGAACCTACTCTTGATTGATCTAGAGTATGTGTTTCATTTTTCCTATTCATAATTTATTATCTCATAATCTTTCATGATATATTCATTTCTCATTTGTACGATTAATACTTAGGAAGAAATGTTTGAAATTTATGCATGATCTAATAAAAAATGTATTGTATGTAGTGGGGTAAAAATGTCATGTTGTTTGTGGGATGAATATAGTGAGCAGATGTTTGAGTACATCAAGCAGAACGAAGCTGAAGTCCATGTAGTTCTTATTGTTCAATTTGGTAGCTTTACCAATTATAAAGGTTTGTCATTTCTTGCAATTTGTATTACATTTGACATTTTTATTACTTTTTTTAAAAAAAATAACGCTTGCTTTTTTCTTTTTTTTTTAAGGTAATATAAGTTTGCAAAATGGGTTCAATATAACTCGCCTGTTTATCAACGAAGATATTGACGATATTCGTGCTTTTAAGAAAAGGTGATATGTTTAAATTATCCTGTAATTATTTACATATATCTAAATATTTGACTTATTATATATATGTTATATTAATTTTTTTATTCTTACAGTTATATTGAAAAGTTTTTTTCTACGGAATCATCGTCTGTACAACGATCTCTTGGATCGTCTGGTAGTATGAATATTAATGATGAATTCTTGAATAAAACCCCTTTCAGCACTATTCGTGATCTTCCTTTGATAACAGAGGTAAGATTCAATTGATTTATCATATCATTATATACAAGTTTTATTTAAAATTCATTTTTTAACCGATTCCTGTTTCTTTTGTAGGTGAACAAACAGGTCATTGTTCTTGGAACCATTAAGGGTGTCGATGATAAAGCTGAGTGGTATTATTTGGGATGTGAGCACTGTAATCACAAGGTGGAGCCGACCTTAAGTTTACCTGATGATAATGAAGAAACAGATGTTACTTCGTTTAAACAGGTGTTAGTTTGCCCCAATAGAGAATGTCCAAAGCACATCGTCTCTGCTGATCCAGTGTATGCTTTATCTTAAATATGTACATCTTAAAGTAAAACACTATTAAATTTGTTTAATAATATTTTGTAATTTGTAAATGTAGGTTCAGAGTACCTTTAAGGGTTCAGGATTTTACTGGTATTACATCCCTTACTTTATTTGATCGTGAAGCAAAGAAATTGCTGGGAATGTCAGCAATGCAACTTTTAGAAAAATCTAAACAGGTAAGTTGTTTATACTCAGTCCAAAACAAATTACTTATTTTGCTTTATATTATGTATGTCATTTGTTATTAAGGTTTCTGGTGAAGAAAAAACAACTCCAACTGAGTTTCATGCTCTTGAAGACAAAAAGTTTGCGTTCAAAATTAAAGTGGGTCAATTCAATATTGACAAGCACCTAGACGGATATAGTATACGCAAGTTTACGAATGAGTCATCGATACTTTCTTCACTAGAACAAAAGTTCTCCGATATTCAGGTTTTTTATTCCCGTCCTATATTCCTTTATAGGTTGATTTTATAAAAATTTATTATTGTTTTACTATATAATCTGACACATACAAATCCTTTAATGTTTTTAGGTGGATCAACCTGGATTTGAAAGCTTGGATGGAGTTGAATCGTCTACACAAAATGCAGTCTCTCTTAAGGTTCTTTTCACTTATTAAATCACTCCCGCAATTAAATTTAAATTGCTACTATTATCAAACTTTTTACCTTTCATTTACTTTTGTAGGATTCTGTTGGAGATAACAACACTCCAGAATCATCTTGCAGAGTTAGTCTGGTCCATGACGAGCAGGAAGTGAAGCGTAGCCTCGACAAAGTTTACGGTCTAGAAGATGATGCAAGTGAGTCTACTACCAAAGTGCGTAAGGGTGATAAGAAAGTTTGCACGGACAAATCAGTTGAGATCCCCCTGTTGATCCCAAAGCTTGAAAAATAAGAACATTTATCCGTTTGTTTGCTATTTTTTTGGGGATTTTTTCTGAATGTTTGTTTATGGTTTGAGACAATTTGTTTTTTATTATGGTTTGTTTGATGTTTGCTACTATTTTTCATTTGAATTAGTTGTTGGTTTGAACATTTATGTTTTTTTCCTTACCTTTGGCAAATAATTGTTCGTTGTTGAATAAATTTTAATTATTTATACGTTATGTTGAATTGTCTATAAGAATCATAACATTATTTATAGGTCCACCTATATATAATTAACATTTTTTTATCATATTTATATTTTTACAAACAATTTATCAAACATAAAGTTCTAATACATTCAATAACATTATTCAACAAAATATGACTAATATTTAATTATATTCCGTTTTTACAAACAAATTTTTTAAAAAAAAAATTTTAAGTTACTTTAATATAAAATTCTAAGTAATATAACGAAATATTATGTTAAAATTACAAAGTTGCTATAGTACAATTAATTTAAACAAGTGTATTCTAATTACATACTTAATAAAAAAAAACATAAAAAATACTAAATATAATTAAGTTGACTTTTTCGTTTACTTTAAAATTCAAATAGTATTTCTTTAATAATGGTAAGTATTTAAGCTTATTAATAAACATTTTTAATTAGAAATTCTTTGTAATTACACACTTGCTAAAAATAAAAATCGTTACATATCCATAAATTCAAATTTTCGAAAAATTTGAATTGTAATTACACCAAAAAATTCAAATCCTGAAATTCCTTTAATCATGGTAAGTAATTAACCATATTAAATAAGTTTTGACTAGAAATTTAATTTTTAAAAATCTATAAAACCCTACTACTATAAATCAAAGCAACACGTTTCATATAAAGGAATCCATTCAGTCTTACAGACAAATCAGAAGACTCAAATATTCAAGAGTTCATCTTTGCTTTTTTCTGTTTTCTCTACTTTCTATCAAACAAGTTGAAGGTAAGTAATTCTTTTATTTCAATATTACATGTTTTCGCATAACATGATTATCTACATGTTTTTTCTCTACTGTTCCATCAAAGAAGTTGAAGGTATGTAATTCTTTAATTTCAATATTACATATTTTCGCATAACATGATTATCTACATGTTTTCTTTAGTTCGCATAACTTGATTATTTGTACTTTATGTTGATTTATAATATATTGTTAGTTAAGTATTATGTATCGTTGAATGTTTACATATATATAAACCTATCATCCATAATTTTAAGTTTGTTTATATTTTGTTAAACTCTTATAATGCATTTTATGTAGAATTGCATCCTTTTAGTTGAAATGGGACGTAAAAGACTATCTAACAGTTCGAATGGTAATTTTTTTGGCATAAATATACAATGTATTTCTATTTGTATTATTTTTAATTTGTCATCTAATTTTTCGATTTTTTATAAGGTGATGACAAACGAACGCCATTATCTAATATCTCAAACGGTACACTTATTTCGTAGTTATATATGTCTTTATTTATATTATCGTTTACTTATGTAACTAATACATAATTCTTCATAGTTATCTCCCATGAAGAAAAAGTTAAGCACGCGGCCGAGTGTCGTAAATATAGAAAATTACAACTGGATGCAAAGAGATGCAAGGTGAACAATCATAATAATGGAATTCAAAATGTGCCGCCAACTACAATATTTAATCGTTACTCCGTTGAACGTTCCAACCATTATATTCAGCAAAGCTCATCTTTCCAAAGTACATTGAATGTTTCTACACCCGGTAAACCAACGAATAACACTTTTTACTTTTAAGTCTTTCTATACAGTCTGAACTACCATTCCACATTTATAATTTAAGTCAATTTTATTTGTTCGTCTATTTTTATAGGACAATTGCAACAAAATCCTTTGTTTAATTTATCAAATGGTATTTTTATTTATTTAAACTACATGTTTTACTGTATACGAATATCCTATTTTCTTATTGATTTCATTATAAAAACTAATACTATTTCATACGTTGTTTCTACGCTTGAAGTCAATAAAAATATTGCAACGGAGTGTCCAAAATCCAGAAAACTACAAATGGATTCTAAGAGAGTCAATGCTAATCAATGTCAAAATTCAAACTCATCAACATCCAGAAGTACTTTAGTTTCAATCGATATGCCATCCTTTAAATCAACCTTCAACAACCCATTTAACGCATCCTTTTCTGGTAATAAATTTGTATGACATTTAAATATTCGATAGCTTTACTTTTTAAATTGATGACAAATTTTTTACTCTAACACTGTCTCTTTGTTATTTCATTATGTATTATCAGGTTCCACACAAAGAACTCCTTTGTCCAATATTACAAACGGTATCATAATACTATCTTATACAAGTTTTATTTTTACATTAGTCCTTTATTTTAACATTAAACGTTCATTGAATATACAAACTGATATTATTTTTATCCATAGTTTCCGTTCCTGAAGTCCAAAGACAAAAATCTGCAGAGTTACGAAACGTTAGAAAAGCACAACTTGATTCAAAAAGACGTAAAGTTGGTTCTGTTAGTAGACCTCGAAAACAACCCACTGTTGCACATGAGTGTTCAAATGATGACACGCTAAGAACTCCTACTTATCCAACCCCATCTGGTGCAATTTGCTTTGTGTCGATTAATGTAATGAATTTCTGAATCTTATTAATACTAACTTTTAAATGTTATTCTTAATTACAGGTGGACTTACTGATGTTAATACGGTCTCACTTGCATCATCTTCTGCTCAAAGAGAACCGATTAATACATCAAGGAATAATCGACGTTGCATCTCACCTGTCCGAATGGTTAGTTTGTCTGACGAAGAAAATGTGGAACCTCAAACAATTGAAGGCTTGCAATTTAAGGGTGTCTCTAAAGGTAAATATTAAATTTACAAAACATTTAAAAGCCTTTTTTTTTTCTTTTATAAGTTAATTTTATTTTATTTATTCTGTTTGCAAGATTATCTGGATCATGGTGATCAAACGGTTGTATGTCAAATGTGTAATGCAAAATTGTGGAGGTCAGAAGCTATTAGAAGCGTAAATGTTGGTGGAAGAACAAGCTATATGCTATGTTGTGGTTATGGAAAGGTACAACTTCCAGATTTCAAAGAGAGCAATTTAGATTATCAGAACCTTTTCAAGAACATAGAATTAAAGAGCAAATATTTCTTAAAGCACATTCGCCGCTTCAATTCTATGTTTTGTTTTACTTCAATGGGAGGGAAGGTTGATTCAAATATCAATAGTGGAAAGGCTCCCTTCATATACAGAATAAGTGGTGAGAATTATCACATGATGGGTGGTCTTCTTCCTTATGATGGTTCGAAACCGAAGTTTTCGCAGTTATATATATATGACACTGAAAATGAAGTTTCAAACCGAAAAAACATTTATAGGTAATATTCTAAAAATTTTATTCTACTTTTTTTTAGCCCTGTATATAAATTTTAATGTATTAAAATTTTTTTTTTCATTCATTTCAGTAAGGAAAAGGAAAAGTGTAAGGATATTTCTGACCTCCTTGACATTGAAATCATTCAGTACCTGAAGTCGATGTTAGACTCAAATAATGAGCTTGTGAAAAGTTATAGGAGTGTACGGGATCGATTTCATGAAAATCCTGAAGTTACCCTTAAGTTGCGTCTTATTGGTAGGAGAACTAAAGATGGCCGAACATACAACCTACCAACTTCGTCAGAAATCGCTGCTCTTATTTTTTCAGACAATGATGAGCAGCTTGACAATAGAGATATTGTCGTGGAATCAAGATCAGAGGGACTTCAGCGTATATCTGAACTTCATCCGTCGTATCTAGCCCTGCAGTATCCATTGCTTATTCCGTTTGGAGAAGATTGTTATAGGGTTGATATACCACATAGGGAAGAGAGGAAATCTAAAAAGAAGGTCGATTCAAAGTGTTCAATGAGAGAGTATTTTGCATATCATATTCAGGACAGAGTTGGTAAGTTCTCATTGATTTTGAATGCAAGGCGGCTTCTTCAACAGTTTTTGGTTGACGTTTATACAATGATTGAGAGTGAGCGCTTATTTTATGTCCGTTTCCAGCAAAGTAAACTTAGGTGTGAAACTTATACTAATCTTCAAACGTTGAACCAAAATGGACCTACTGACTTGGCAAAAGTAGGGACACCTGTGATTTTACCCTCTTCTTTTACTGGTGGTGCACGCTACATGAGGGAAAATTATCTTGATGCAATGGCTATTTGTAAAAGGCATGGATACCCTGATTTTTTTATTACAATCACATGCAATCCAAAATGGCCTGAAATTAGACGGTTTCTTAAAGACAAGAAGACAAATCCAGAAGACAGGCCAGATATTTTAGCTAGACTATTCAAAGTTAAGCTAGACTCAATCATGAAAGATTTACGTGAAAAAGCACTATTGGGCAAAACTTCAGCAGGTAAAATTCATTACAAAAAAAAAAACTTCCAATATATATTCATATATTAGCATCTTTATTCACTTATACTAATACAATTTTTATTTGTTGTTTCTAAATAGTAACGTGTTTTATTAACTAACTTTCTAACTATATTGTTTTACTTTATGTTTCAGCTGTCTATACTATAGAGTTCCAAAAACGTGGACTGCCCCATGCTCATATCTGTTTGTTTCTTAAAGAAGCCAGTAAGCTACCCACAATTGAACACGTTGATCGTTTTGTTTCGGCTGAAATCCCTGATAAGAATCTTGATCCGGAGTTGTTTAGTCTTGTGAGTGACTTTATGATGCATGGACCATGTGGGCGTGAATATCCGAACTGTCCGTGCATGCTTGACGGTAAGTGCTCCAAGAAATTTCCAAAGAAGTTTTCTCCTGCTTCAACGTTAGATTCAAATGGATATCCGGTTTATAGAAGAAGAGAGTCAGGGATATTTGTTGAAAAAGGAACTGCTACGTTAGACAATAGACATGTGGTCCCTTATAATGCAAAACTTTTAAGGCGTTACCAAGCTCATATCAATGTTGAATGGTGTAACCAGGCCGCTTCAATTAAGTATTTATTTAAATACATTAATAAAGGACCTGATATGGCTAAAGTTGCTTTTGTAGAAGATAATGGAGAAGGTGAAGAAGTGATGCAAAAAGATGAAATCAAAAAACATTTTGATTGTAGGTTCCTTTCAGCATGTGAAGCTTCGTGGAGAATATTTAAAAATGAAGTGCATTTTTTTTCTTCCTCTTCCAAAAAAAAATGGGACTTTCGAAAGATGGGTAAGGCAATTGGTCGTGTTCACATGGTTAATCCATCTATGGGCGAGGCGTATTTTTTGAGAGTGCTTCTAAATAAAGTAAAAGGCCCTAGATCATTTGAGGAGATAAGAACGGTCAATGGAGAAATCTTACCAACATTTCGTGATGCATGTTATGCTCTTGGCCTCTTAGACGATGACAAAGAATATGTAGAAGCTATTGAAGAGGCTCATTATACAGGTTCTGGATATTCTCTTCGTAATTTGTTTGCGATGATGTTGCTGTCTAATACCTTATCTAGGCCTGAGCATGTTTGGGAAAAATCATGGAAGTATCTGTCAGATGGTATTATGCGTAGACACGAAGACGTATTCCAAATTGAAGGTAACAAATTTTAATTTCGAAATTTAATGAATTTATTTTTTTTAATGTCCCTTTTATTTTAAATTGAATGTTCCAAACTTTTTCGTTTTTAGGTTTGTCTCTTCCTGATGAACAAATAAAGAACCTTACGTTGCTTGAAATTGAGAAACAGTTGTTTCGGAATAACTCAAGCCTGCGTAGGTTTCCTTCTATGCCTTATCCGGATAATGATTCGATATCATCTGCAAATAACCGTTTGATTCTTGATGAGCTGAATTATCAAGTAAGTACGTTGGCTGAGGAATTTCATACCTATTCACGTTCTTTAACTGATGAGCAACGTTCAATTTTTAATCAAATCATTCATGCGGTTGATGGTAACAAAGGTGGGCTATTCTTTGTTTATGGTTTTGGAGGAACTGGTAAAACCTTTTTATGGAAAACGTTGTCTGCTGCCATAAGATCTAAAGGACAAATTGTTTTGAACGTTGCATCCAGTGGTATTGCTTCTCTGCTGTTATCTGGTGGAAGGATAGCGCATTCTAGGTTTCGTATACCTTTGAATGTTACTGAACAATCATTGTGCGGTATAAAGCCCAATAGTGATATTGCTGATTTATTGAAGCAAACTAAGTTAATTATTTGGGATGAAGCTCCAATGATTCACAAGCATGCTTTTGAGGCACTTGATCGTACAATGAAAGACGTCCTGCAGTCAAATTCTTCACCTAATTCTGATTTGCCTTTTGGTGGTAAGGTTATGGTTTTTGGTGGTGATTTTAGACAGATCCTTCCGGTTGTTCCAAACGGTAGTAGAAGAGATATTTTAAATGCATCAATAACTTCTTCTCCTATTTGGAATAGTTGCAAAGTCCTCACTTTAACAAAAAAACATGAGGTTAACTTTAGGTAACAACACGTCTGAATCCGATGAAACAAAGGCATTTGCAAACTGGCTTCTTGAATTAGGTGAGGGTAAAGTTGGTGAGTCAATTCATGATGATGAGTTTGATGTGGACATTCCAGATGATCTTCTTATTAAGGGTACATCAGATCCGATTTCTAGATTAATTGACTTCGTCTACCCTTCACTTATCCAACTTTACAAAGATAAGGATTACTTTGGAGAACGAGCAATACTTGCACCTACAAATGAAGTCGTACATGATATAAATGAAAGGCTTCTTGCATTGTTTCCTGGAGATGAAGTCGAGTATCTGAGCTCTGATAGTATATGTCAGATTGAGAATGGTAATAACCGTTCACAGGAAGACTTATACTCTCCTGATGTCCTTAATGGTTTAAAAATTTCTGGGTTACCTAACCATCGTTTAGCACTTAAAGTTGGTGTACCCGTCATGTTGTTGCGAAACATAGATCAACAAAATGGTTTGTGCAATGGAACGAGATTACGAATCACCAGACTTGCAAAGCGTGTTATTGAAGCCGAGATCATATCAGGTGGAAACATTGGTACCAAAACTCTTATTCCAAGAATAAATTTGATACCATCTGATATCAAGATTCCAGTAAAGTTCCAAAGGCGTCAATTCCCAATAAGCGTATGTTTTGCAATGACCATCAATAAAAGCCAATGACAGTCTTTATCAAAGGTTGGATTGTATTTAAGAAACCCTGTATTCTCACACGGCCAGCTTTATGTCGCATTATCAAGAGTTAAAAGCAGGGCAGGCGTGAAGTTACTTATACTGGATGCTGATGGGAAAGTGATGACTAAAACAAAAAATGTTGTTTATAAGGAAATTTTTAGCGATATTTGAATAACTGTGTATTTGTTGCTTTTAAATTTTAATAAAATGTTTCTACTTTATTTTTCTTATACGTTATACTACTCCAAATAATCGTACGTTGGTAAACTGCGTGTCAACGCGGGCAAATATCTAGTACATCTAATAAAACAAAGTCCATGAGGACACTTGGCACTCCCACATTCATCCTCCAATTACATAACCGATCAAATAATGCCAAGTGTCTCATTGTGAGAATTTATAAAATTTTCATTTAAAAAACAAAAATACAGAAAATATATATACCAACATAAAATACACGGACATAACAATTGTCATTATCATCGCCTCCTCAAACAAACCCTGCGAACCCTAATCTGAGCGATAAACGGCGATTGAACCAATCCTTCATCTCCAATCTAAGGTAATCTCTATTTCATTCTTATTTCATTGAATCCATCTTCATCTCTCCTTTTCTCTGTGTTTTTTTTCGTTTTTTTCTCATATCTTTGTTGATTGAAGCTTTTTTTTCCCCTGTTTTCATTGTATTTCATTATTTATCTGAGATTGGAGAGTTATGTTATGACAAAGAAAACCTTGGATCGCCCTTGATTAGGGTTCTTGATTGTTTGATTAGGGTTCTTGAATGGATATGGATGGACTCGGACACTGGTTTTTTGTTGATTTGGATTCGATGATGTTAGGTCAAACTTACGTTTTCACAAGATTAGATTCATGTTGTTTTGATGCAAGTTTCTATGAACATTGTGAATCTGACTCGATTGTATAAAGATTTGGATTTGGGGTTTTTCAATTTAAGTTTTTCACTAATTATACTTTCAGCGACATTAATCTGTTTTAAAAAATTAAGAGGTTTTAAGATTTTTCAGATTTGTCATTTATGTATTCATCTAATGATGCAATTTTAGTTATATGAATTCATGTTTTAATTTGTTTTTACTGATAATACAGGTGGTTTAAAGGTCGTCTCAGAATGGTGTCTGGATTTTGGGTGAAATCAGAGGGCAAAGAACGTCTATGTATGGTAAGCGACCTTTGTTATGCGGAAAAAATCCGTTGGTTGTTAATATATGTTCATTGATCACTGCACAGTATTTGATATGTATCGTAAATCATTCAACAAATTTATTTGTTGGATTTCAGTTTATCGTCATAAATTTCCTCATCGGATGGAGAACACCAAACTGAAAATCCAATACATTAATTTATAATCAACTGTTTTTGGTATTGATTTGTAGGCCTTGCCTGGCGAATATAAGGAATGGATTACTAAGTATGGTTTCCCTACTGGCATGACCAGAATTCATACTTTAGATGAGAGATCATTTGAAATTAAAGTCATGAATATAGCTGGGAAATGGTTTTTTTACAACGGCTGGAAGCATATGATAACCACGCTAAATTACCCAAGTGGTTGTCACTTTGTTTTTGAGTTCGAAGAAATGCTCAACTGTTTTAATATGTATACTTTTCATCAGGATGCCATAGCTGCACCAGGCAAGTATTTCTACTGCAAACTTGATGACCCACTCAGTGATGTGAATCGCCTGGTATGTTTTTTAAATGCTGTGTAGAACCATGACATAACGCATTAAATAAATTAATATGTAGTAATGTTTCAACATTGTTTTTCAACTTTCCAGCATATAAGTTGCTTCGTTCATCATGGTTTGTACAATCGAAACCCTCCAATGGAACCGATTATGGTTAGCTCATTTCCAGGTAATGTCATGTATATAATTATTTGTTAGATAATGAGACTTTTTTAAATCTTGATGTTCATAATGATAACAGTGGTTAGATATTCATCTCCCTTGCAGGGCATGTTTTCCAGATCCAACTTGAATACGATGGTGATGAGATTTTCATTACCCAGGGATGGTCGTACATGAAACAGAGGTTTAAGATAACAAAAGATCATCTGATGGTCTTTGAAATTTACAACGAGGTTTGTTTGTCGATTCTAACTTTCAATAAATATCATTAATTTTGTTTGAAATTTACATCATTAATTTGTACACTTTTCATGTTTTTCATTGTAACATTAATAGAAAACATTGGAGTTGTCGATCTTTGAGAAAAACAAGCTGACCCTGCCTCCCGAGTTGTGGGAGGACGTTGAACAGCCCGAGGATGATCACCATAATCATGAGGAAATAGTTTTTGTTTCTGATGATAATGGAGAAAAGGAATCTGTTGGATCAGTTTGCTCTTGTTTGCTAAGTAAGAACTTGCTATCTTGACACTTAAGTGTTTAGCAAGTCCTTGTAAATCAGATTGTAAGCACAGCGGAATGTTATAAGTTAAAGCAACACTTTTTATGCAAAGGCAGAGTTACAACTCCCCCTTGATGTTTGAAACTAAATAAATGACAAAGTATTTATTATGAATCTAAGTTGTAAATGAGAATTAGATACTTAGAGAGATTCACAATAAATACAGAAATGGAATAATAACAATGAGAGTGTTTGAAGGATTTTCTGTTAAAAATCAATGTCTAAAATAGAAGGTTGAAGCCTTCTATTTATAGACGATTACATGCATGTATCTTGCCTAAAAAGCAAGCACAGAAAGTCCAGTTACAAGTTGCACAAGTTGCAACATTGAAAGAAACAAATAAAGCTAAAAGTAATATTAAACAATAAACTACTGATGCAAAAGGGCGGTGGCAAATATCTTCTGCTAAGTGCTGATGAAGGACAACTACTGAAGAGTAGTTTTGTCTTCAGTACTTCTGAAGTGAACTTGTCTGGTTTGGACTTCAGAACTTTTGCAACTTCAGCACTTCTTCATATCTTCTAATCAGCAGTTTCTTGTCTTCTATTCAGTACTTCTATACTTAGCCAAAAATGACAGAAGTGAATTAGACTAAGGTTTACAAAAGTGGTTTCACCGATCCTCTTTGTCCTAACAATCTCCCCCTGGATTGATGAAGCCAAAACCTTACTAATTCCTTATGTGTTTCTTCTGTCTTGAACAATCTTCCATATCTCTTTGTACATGGTGTTCTTGAGCTGGTTGTACAGATCATCAGACAGAGATCCTCTCTGTGGGTCTAGATGTTGAATTGTGAGCAGGTCTTGTGTTGACAGTTTCTTCAGATCACTGATCTTCTTGTAAGCCCTGCTTGAGAAGTCTCTTCTTGTCAACAGTACTGAGTTGTTATCAGTAAGTGACCATCTGATGATAGGGATCTTTGACTTGTTAAAGTCAGAAGAATAGGGAAC
The DNA here is from genome assembly GCA_028751855.1 of Ambrosia trifida. Classification (NCBI taxonomy): domain Eukaryota; kingdom Viridiplantae; phylum Streptophyta; class Magnoliopsida; order Asterales; family Asteraceae; genus Ambrosia; species Ambrosia trifida. Next base: position 28,802,980 of record CM054133.1, on the reverse strand, counting down.
CAGACTTGTCCCTTGGGTTGATGGTCCTGAGTGCTGGATGTCTTCAGTTTCAGATAGCCTCAGGTGGGATTCTCTTCCTTGTTGTTGTTGTTGCATACCAGGCATCTGAACAGTTGGGAGATGGTGTTCAGTCACTACTTTGGTATGCAGTTTTTCTGTGATGGTCTTTTGTATTTGATAAGCAAAAGTGGAAGGATCCCTGAACTGTGTTAACAGAGGTTTCTCCTCAATGTCAAAATCTGAATGGACTATTGAGCTTCCCTCAAGTAGTACCATTTTGAAATCAGTTTTGACATTGTCCTCTGTCTTCTTCTTCTGAGCAGCAGATCTTCTAGATACACCAGAAGTTCTAACTACTGATCTTGAAGGATCAGCAGTTTGAAACTTCTCAGGATTTGCAGCCTTGGCAGCCAAGTATTTTCTATATGTATCCATTAGTCTTTCTTCTTTCCATCTGGATACAGAGGCTTTTGAACCATATCCTTCTGCTACTAGCTCTTCTATTATCTGGGCTCTCTTGGCCTTTCCTTCTTTGCTTGTGGCCATTTTGTCTGCAAGCAGTTGTGCTCTTCTTGTCAGCTCTTGCATAGAGAGTCCTTTGAGTGTAAAGGCTTTAGTCTTGCTGTTCTTGGTGATATAAGACACCAGTTGTTGTCTTTTATCCTGTTCAGCAATCTCATCAAGGCTAGCCTGCCTTTGTAGTTCAGCTGCATAAGCCTGAAGTTTTTCTTCATGGCTTAAGTCCAAATCATCCCTTTCTTCCAGAGATTTCCAAATCTGATCTTCTCTGGCCTTCTTGTTGGCTGCAATTAAACTCTTCTCTAATAGTTCAGCTGAATGAGAGATGGGAGAAGGGTTTAATACAGTCATTATTGTAACAGATGTAGGCCTGATGGGATCAGATGTTGGTTGAGTGGGAGCAGTGGTTCTGGAAGGTTCAGTTGTTTGAGGTTGGGAAGTGTTGACTTCTGATGTGCTGACAACTGCTGATGGTTTGTCAGCTACTGAAGGATTGTCTTCAGTACTTTCTGATTCTTCATCAGAAGTTTGGTCATCAGAAGTTTCTTCATTACACCTTAGGGAATCATCAGAACTTTGGGTCTCATCTTCTTTCTCAGCAGCTTCAATTTCTTCAATAGAGACACCAAACTGTTTGGCCAATCTTTCTTTCCTGGCCTGATCTTTCTGATCTCTTTCAAGGAGTGCCACTCGTGCCTTTACTCTGGCTTGGAATGACTCCTTAGGTTCCCTGATCTTCTCCCCCTTTTTGGATTCATCAATTCTAACCCTTGAAGCAGAGGGTTGGGAGAAGTGTCCTTGAAGATGAGCAATCTGTTGACTGTTGAAGTCTATTTTGTTTGACAGATCGTTCATCTTGGTCTTGATCACTCCAAATTGGTTCTTGATTAACAGCTCCAAGTCAGCTGTATATGTTTGGAAGTGATTTCTGATGAGTGTGTTCATCATGTGGTACAGGGGACCCTCTGGGCTGCATAGCTGGTTCAGGTCTATGCTTGTTTGCCCAGGGAATTTGGTAGGCATTTGCTGTGAAGGGGGTGTTTTTGGGAGATCCTCATGTTGTACAGAGGATGCCACTCTAGGGGTTTTACGGATTGAGTGGACTTTAACCTGTGCAGAGGTGACTGGCTTCTTGAGCCTGGATACCTTTGCAGCAGGACCTTCAGAAAGCGCCGTCAATTCAGTAGTTGTAGTTTTTGAAACATCATCCAAACTAATGGAATCATCTGTTTCCCTGATGTTGCCCTCAGTGAGGACTGTCTCAGTTAAATCATGAGCTGAGCCCAACTCAGTTCTCTCATGAACCTCTGTTTCTTGGTACTGAGGATTTCCTACCTCAGGCATTAAGCCTTCATCAGTAGTTGCCACATCTGAGGTCTTAGCTATGTTACTTCTGTCCTCAGATCCACCACTGGGTGGTAACTGAGTAGTAGCAGCCTCAGATGCCCCAAGAGTCTCTAAATTTGGGCTTAAAGACTCTGGTCCACCCTCATCTCTTGGGATAGGGCTAATGATGTCCACATCCATGTCTAAAGTAGTAGTTATGTCCCCTGTTTGTTGTGGTTGATGGGGACTGACATGATCAGATGGGACATTCTCTCTTAGCCCAGAGAGAAGTTTGGCAATTTCAATTGCCTCTTGTTCAGAAATTTGTGGGGAAGGTTCAGTAGTTTGGGCAATAGTTTGTTGTTCAGCAGTTTCAAAAGAAGAGTGTGTTTGATATGTTTTTCTAAGTCTTTTTCTTTTGAAATGAACAGATATGGGTGCTCTTGGTGGGGTTTGAGATGGATGAGACTGAGAGGGTGTTTCAGTCTCAACAGTTTGAAGAGCAGAATGCTCAAGAGCATGTTCAGGCATCTCAACCTCCTGAACAGCTTTTCTTTTGGGTTGGTGGGTTACAGTTTTTGTTGGCTTGGGCTTTTTGGCTTTTGGTGGTGTTGGTGTGGAAGATGTGGGCTTCAGGGGGACTTGTTGTTGTTCTCCCTGATCATCTTCTGGCCAGGCAGCCGGTTTGTTTAGTCTTGAGTATGCTTGTGATGTTAAAGGGTTTAAAGTTGAAATTTTTCCCACAAGCACCTCATTACCCAGTTCCCCTATTATGCATTGCATAATGAACCTTGGGTACAACAAAAACTTTTTCTTGGTATTATTGTGATGTAACACCAACTCATGGAAAAACAGTTTTGATGCCCTGTATTTGGTTTCATTCACAATGGAATGAAATATTGGTTGAAAAGTGGAGGGCATCTGGTCATATGACCATGTTTTTGGACTCAAACACATAATTATATAATGAAACAAAAGTTTGTATTTTGGTTCAAAATACTTTTTGAATATTGTTGCATGGGAGAGAGTACCTTGATAACCACACTCAGTCATGGTTAGATGAATATCTTTGTTAGCAACATGGTCAGGGGCAGCTACATCATCCAGACCCAGTCTTGTTGCTAGTGTGGCCGGTGTGATGGTCAGTTGTTTCCCTTTTATCTTTGAGTTGAGGGAAATGACCTCACCACCCATTGTAACCGTCTCAGCATTTTCCCAGAACTCATTCAGAGTTTCAGTGTGAATTGGTGGGTTAATTGTGAGAGCAGTAAAGTATTGGGATTTGACGACAAGATCAATGATCTCATCGTATTGGGACCAGCCTTCTTGTTTTTCAAGAAAAGCTCTTTGATTGTGTCCCTGTTTTAGAACTAGAGCCATTGTGGTTTGGGTATTTTGATCGAACAGTGAATTTTCAGGTGTAGGTTTTGAGAGAGTTTTGAGAGAGAAGGAGGGATATTTTGTGAGTTTAAAAGGATAAGTGTGTGAAAAAGGTATTTATTAGAAGTTTTAACCGCTTGAATCTTCTTTATTAGAAGTTTTAAAACCGCCTTTGGTTAAAAATCTCTTTATCAGAGGTTTTAAACTTATTAGGTCAAACCTCTGATGATGGGAAAAGTCAGATTTGCCCTTTTGACTTAAACTGCTGATGAAGGATTACTTCATCAGTAGTTCCCATTTTCTCTTCAGTAGTTTTAACATCTGATGAGAAATGTTTTTATAAATACTTTGTTCATAACTTCTGAAGTTTATTTTATCAGAAGTTACACACTTTTTCAGAAAGTTATCCCCATACTGATGATTTTTGTTCATCAGTAGTTTCTCTCAAACTGTTTTTGTTTTTCAGAAGTTTTGTTTCAGACTTTTGACATTTGTAAGTGAAAACCAGAAAAAAGATGGAAAAGGTTAACCTGAAATCCACCAAGGTAAACAGGATGGAATCAGGGGTGGAAAAAGGAAAAAAAAAAATTTCATTTTGATTCCACCATGGTAAACAGGATGGAATCAAGGATGGAAAAAAAGGAAAAAGAAAAATTTTGATGCATATCAGTAGTGATTGATGTAGAAGTTTGCTGTAGAGTTGGGTAGAATCAAGTGTTAACTTGGATTCTAACTGATATGCAGAAAAGAAAATAAAATAAACACTTACAAATTTAGCATTCCAAGCATGGAAACTAACTTCTGAAATGTTGATGTGTCAAGGGGCTTAGTGAAGATGTCAGCTATCTGATTAGCTGTTGCTACATGCTTCACCTCAATCTTGCCTTTTTCATAGCAATCTCTTATGAAATGGTACCTGATCTCAATATGTTTAGTTTTTGAGAACTGTACCGGATTTTGAATGATGCTAATGGCAGATTTGCTGTCTACAAACAAAGGTGTCTTGGTCTCTTTGATTCCATAATCAAGAAGTTGATATTGGAGCCATTGTATCTGTGATGTACAACTTGCAGCTGCAATGTATTCAGCTTCAGCAGTTGAAGTTGCAACAGATGTTTGCTTCTTTGATTGCCATGACACTAGACAGTTACCCAGGAATTGACAACCACCAGATGTTGACTTTCTTGTCATCTTACACCCTGCATAGTCACTATCTGAAAAAGCTGATAACTTGGTATTGCTTGAAGCAGGATACCAAATTCCCAGTGTTGGAGTTCCTTTCAGATATCTAAAAATTCTTTTGACTGCAATAAGGTGTGATTCCCTTGGTGCTGATTGATATCTAGCACAGACACATGTTGAAAACATAATATCTGGTCTAGAAGCAGTTAAATATAAAAGGGAACCTATCATGCATCTGTACATGGTCTGATCAACCTGTTTTCCTTGATCATCAGGTTCAACTTGTGTGATAGGTGTCATGGGAGTGGAACATGATTTACAGTCATTTAAAGAAAATTTGTTCAATAATTCTTTAACATATTTTGATTGATGTATAAAAGTTCCATTTGTTTGTTGTTTGATCTGCAGTCCTAGAAAGTACTGCAGTTCTCCCATGGTACTCATCTCAAATTTTGATTGCATGAGTTTCTTAAAATCATCACACAATTTTGTGTTTGTTGAACCAAAGATGATATCATCAACATAAATTTGAACAAGTAAGACATGATTTCCAACATGTTTAATGAAAAGTGTTTTATCAATGGCACCTCTTGTAAAGTTATTTTTGAGTAAAAAGGTGGAGAGTGTATCATACCAGGCTCTTGGAGCCTGTTTGAGCCCATATAGAGCTTTATCCAGTCTGTACACCCACTCAGGATGAGAAGGATCCTCAAACCCAGGTGGCTGACAGACATACACCTCCTCCTTGATTTTACCATATAAAAATGCACTTTTCACATCCATTTGATAAACTTTTATTTTGTTGGAAATGGCATAGGCCAGAAATAACCTGATGGCCTCAAGCCTTGCAACTGGAGCAAAGGTTTCATCATAGTCAATTCCCTCTTCTTGAGAGTACCCTTGAACTACCAGTCTTGCCTTGTTCTTGATTATCATACCAGCTTCATCTTGTTTGTTCCTAAAAACCCATCTTGTACCAATTGGTTGCTTGTTTTGAGGTAAGGGACAGATTTCCCAGACCTGTTGCTTGTTGAACTGTAGTAGTTCATCTTGCATAGCCTGCACCCAATTATTGTCTTTGAGGGCTTCCTGGTACTTCTTTGGTTCCAACTGTGAAATAAAGGCTGAGAATAGGCAAAAGTTGGAGAGCTGGTTTCTGGTCAGAACACCTGTAGCTATATCACCCATGATTTGATCAAGTGGATGATCTCTGTGTTCAATCAGTTGTTGTAAACCACTGACAGGTGTAGGTGGCTCTGGTTCTTCAAACAAACTACTGAGGTCTATGATATCTGGTTCAGCAGTTCCAGCTTCTTCAGTAGTTGCAGGTGCTGAAGCAGATGTTTGAGTTTGGCCTTCAGTATTTGTTTGATCAGAAGTTTGGAAAACTTCTGATGGTGTTGTAGTTGACTTAATGACTGTTTGAGGAGTCCATGGTGCAGGATCCTCATCTTCAAACCTTTGATCACCATAATAAGTAGGTTTGGAAGAAGTAACAGCCTTTTCAGGTCCAAAGTGAAAGTTGTCAAGGTCAAAGAGTTCAGCAGGATGTGCTGGAATAAGAGTGTGTTTTGACTCATTGAACTTGACATTCAATGTTTCTTCTACTATCTTGGTGTGAGAATTAAAAACCTTGTAGGCTTTTCTAGTTGAAGAGTAACCAAGAAAGTAACCTGAGTCAACTTTGGCAGCAAACTTTGAGATAGATTCCTTGATGTTCAAGATGAAACATTGACACCCAAAAGCCCTGAAAAAGGAGATAAGGGGCTTCATGCCATGAAGAACTTCATAGGCAGTCTTGGAATGTCTCTTGACCACAAGAACTCTATTCTGAACATAACATGCTGTGTTAACTGCTTCTGCCCAAAAGTACAATGGCAGTCCAGAATCAGCTAACATTGTTCTTGCTCCTTCTATCAGTGTTCTGTTCTTCCTTTCTACTACACCATTTTGTTCAGGAGTTCTGGGAACACTGTATTGTCTAATAATCCCTTTAGACAAACAGAATTCATCCAGAGTTTTGTTCCTGAACTCTGTCCCATTGTCACTTCTAATGGTTTTGACAGATAGAGAATATTGTTTCTCTACTTGTAGAATGAAGAACTTGATGATTTCAGCAGCCTCATCCTTGGAAAATAAGAAGAATACCCATGTGAATCTTGAGTAGTCATCAATGATGACTAAGCAGTACTTCTTTTTACCAAGGCTCATAATCTTGACAGGCCCAAATAAGTCCATATGGAGTAGTTGAAGACATGCAGTTGTTTTTGATTCTTCAATAGACTTATAGGAGGACTTATGCTGTTTTCCCTTTAAACAGGATACACAGTGTTCTTGACACTGGTATACTTTCAAAGGTAGACCTCTGACCAAGCCCATTTTTGTGACTTTATTTATGGTTTTAAAGTTCACATGGCCAAGTCTCCTGTGCCAGAGATCTGTTTCTGAAGTTGAAGCCCTTGAGAAGAAACAGGCAGTGTTGTTCAATACTTTGTCTTTTTCAATGTCCACTGCATAGACATTGCCACATCTTTTGGCAATCAGCAAAGTATGATCTTCTATAATCTTCTCAATCAACTTCTGGCCTTCTGGTGAGATGATCTTGCAAGCTGTCTTTGTGAAAAAGGAAGAATATCCTTTATCACACATTTGTGACACACTCAGCAAGTTGTATTCAAGGTTCTCCACCAGATTGACCTTGTCAAACTGTATTTTGCCAGAGGAGACATTGCCATATCCTAGCACATATCCCTTGGCATTGTTCCCAAAGGACACAGATCCTTCTCTTTGGCTGATAAAGTTGTTTATCAGGTATCTGCATCCAGTCATGTGCATAGAGCCTCCACTATCAACATACCATATGCTGTTTAAGCCCCTGGAAACTCTCTGCACATAAAAGCAAATTAGTTAGATTTGGAAACCCAAGCCTGTTTGGCTTTGGGTTTGCTCTTGAGAACAGTTACAGTTTGTTCTTGACCAGGTTGAGAAATCCATGTCTTTTTGGCAATGGATTTTTCATGAAGAACTATGGTGGTATCCTTTTTAGGACCACCATCAACCTTGGTCATCAGTAGTTCTACCATGTTCTTTAGATTTTGAATCTCAGCAGTTTGTGAAACTGCTGATGATTCTGGTCTAACTACTGACAAGGAATTTTGAGAAAAAGATTTTGGTTGAGATTTTATCTTTTTCAGAGAAAAGGTGTTTTCAGGTTGTTGTTTCTTGGGTGTAAAGACTTTTTCATAATCATTTCTGATTTGATTTCCCACAACCTGTTGTTTAAATTTTTGATTGAACTGAATTCCTTTTCTGTATCTACAAAATTCAGTTTTGTGGTTGAACAGGCCACAAATTTCACATGCTTTTGCCTTCTGTTTTTGTTCTGAAGGCAAATTTCTGACAGTTGTGAAAAGATTTTGCTCATCAGTAGTTTTCAGGATCTCAACTCCTGAAGTAGATGAAACTACTAATGGCTTATTGTCAGTTTTTGTAAATACTTCTGAAGTACTTTCCTTAAAAATGCCAGGATTTCTGTTTAGAAAGTTTTCATGGAAAGATGTGCATTCTTTCCCTTCAGAAGTTTCATTTGAAACAATTCTTCTCCCATCTTCAGTAGTTTTGGGAGAAAAATCTGTTGGTGTTTCAACATGATGGTATCCTATGCCAAACTTCACATTTGAAGCACTTTGTTTATTTAGCAGTAGTTGATACCCCCTACAAGATTCAACCCATTTTTCACAAGTGATCCTGGTGTCAGCAAGCTCTTGTCTGACATCTCCCAGGTCATTTAGCATCATTTTGATTTGTGCTTGGGTTTCAATGGCAGAGTCAGTTAATTTAGAAACCTCTTTTGTTTTAGCACACAGTTTTCTTTCCAAATCACATTTTATCTGTGTGTATTTTCTTTCTAAATCATTGGCTTTGCCTTGTAGGTGCACGTTTGTCTCTCTTATGAGAGCAAAAGTTTCTTTGCAAGAGTTTGAACATAGTTTTGTCAAAGATTCTTTTGATACCTGAGACAATGCAGATTTTGAGGTACAGCCTTCAAATGCCATTAAGGCAAAGTTCTTTCTGCCATTGTCTGGTTCTCCCCAGTTGATGTCAAACACTTTGTTGTCTGCATCAGGATTACACTCTGTGGTGTCATATGGGAGACTGCTCCAGTCAACATACCCCGAGGTAAAGAGGCTTTGTTGAGGGGGTTGTTGAGGCTGTGGAGGAAGTTGAGCAGCTGGAAAGGGAGGGATTGATTGTTGGCTCTGCATCTGTTGAGCAGGCACTTGAACATATTGTACTTGAGGCATATATTGCTGTTGAGGAGCTTGTGCCTGTACAAAATGAGCACTCCCTTGAGTTCCATTGTTCCTATTATAATTGGGGTTATAGTTATTTCCAGATTGTGATTGGTTAAAGCTAGAGCTTCTACACTCTCTAGCAAAGTGTCCCAACTTCTGACACTTGTGACATCTCAGTTTAGATTTGTCAAAACCAATTTTTGTATTACTGGTCAATCCTGGAAATTTCCTTCCTGACCTTTTATAAAACTTGTTAGTTTTAATGCTTAGCATGGCCAGTTGGTGAAGTATGTCCATTTCTTCCAAGTCATCACTGCTAAAATTTTTCAAATCATCCATGATAAAACATAGATTATCAGCAGTTTGACTTTGGTCATCATTGTCATAACCTGGGAAAGATCTTTCTGATGAGATCCCAGTGGTTATGTCAATATTGTCATAAGATCCATAGGAACAAGTTGGTGAATCTTGTCCCAAAAGTGCTGTACTACCTGGTAGGTAGTCATCAGCAGTTTTACCAGAAGTTTGTAATTTCTTCTTATGATCGATTTCTCTTTCAAAAGTGAGTAATCTCCCATGGAGTTTTGTAAGAGTGAGGGAGCTAAAATCTGGTGAGGATCTTAAGACAATGGAGTAAGTTTCCCATTTGTCAGGTAGAGACCTTAAAAATCTATGTAACATAGATACTGTTGTATAGGTCTGACCATTTAACTTTAGCTCAGAGATTAATGAGGAGAATCTTTCAAATTGTTGTGTCAAAGTTTCCCCATTAATATAAGCAAATGTTTCATATTGTTGAGCCAAAATTTCTCTGGTGTTGGCAATCACCTCTTCAGTTCCTCCAAACTGTTCTTTAAGACAGTCCCAAAGTTCTTTGGCACTTTCACAATGTAAAAGGCCAGAGTATATTTCATTTGGGAGAGCCATTGCCAACATAGAGAATGCCTTAGCATCTAGCTCAAGTTTTAGGAAATCTTCATCTGTATAGTCTTTGGGATCCTTAGGAATCCCTTCTTTAGTTTCAAGGTTTATGTTTACTGGTTTGTGTGGACCATATATCACAGATCTCCAACAACCAGTGTTGGTTTGTGACAAGGTATGTGCCATTCTTTTCTGCCATATATTGTACTCATTTCTCACAAGCATGGCAGGTTTGGTGGCAGAACCAGTATTATGTGGATCCATTTTTAAAGAGTATAGATTTGTCTGATGACTCTTTTAAGTGATGGATATTGATAAAAAGTGAACTTTTGATCTTTTTATTGAATATCAATAAGAGCTTTGTGTCTGATTCTCAATTTGTTAGATTGATATGTGATCAGATAAACCAATGCTCTGATACCAATTGTTGGATCAGTTTGCTCTTGTTTGCTAAGTAAGAACTTGCTATCTTGACACTTAAGTGTTTAGCAAGTCCTTGTAAATCAGATTGTAAGCACAGCGGAATGTTATAAGTTAAAGCAACACTTTTTATGCAAAGGCAGAGTTACAACTCCCCCTTGATGTTTGAAACTAAATAAATGACAAAGTATTTATTATGAATCTAAGTTGTAAATGAGAATTAGATACTTAGAGAGATTCACAATAAATACAGAAATGGAATAATAACAATGAGAGTGTTTGAAGGATTTTCTGTTAAAAATCAATGTCTAAAATAGAAGGTTGAAGCCTTCTATTTATAGACGATTACATGCATGTATCTTGCCTAAAAAGCAAGCACAGAAAGTCCAGTTACAAGTTGCACAAGTTGCAACATTGAAAGAAACAAATAAAGCTAAAAGTAATATTAAACAATAAACTACTGATGCAAAAGGGCGGTGGCAAATATCTTCTGCTAAGTGCTGATGAAGGACAACTACTGAAGAGTAGTTTTGTCTTCAGTACTTCTGAAGTGAACTTGTCTGGTTTGGACTTCAGAACTTCTGCAACTTCAGCACTTCTTCATATCTTCTAATCAGCAGTTTCTTGTCTTCTATTCAGTACTTCTATACTTAGCCAAAAATGACAGAAGTGAATTAGACTAAGGTTTACAAAAGTGGTTTCACCGATCCTCTTTGTCCTAACAGAATCAGATGGAGATGATATGGAAGCTGATGATGATGAATCTGGATCGGATGAAGATGTATCCGATATAGAAGATTGGGCCGTTCCAGTTGTGTTTGTGGTTGACAAGCATTTTGTAAGTCTTATATGTTAAAGCAATATATTATAATCATTTTGATGCTAAATAAACCTTTTTTTAACAAATTTCATGTATGGTTATTGTTTTAGCGGATGAAGACACAATGGGCGAAGTCCAATGGCTTGAACAGGTCGCGGTCATTGACAATTAAGGATGGTGAGCAAAATAGCTGGGGTGTTTCTGTTGGTATTGAAGACAGGGGATCGAGTAAGCGTTACTACATCAAAGGTATGTCTGTGTTTGTTGCTGATAATGATTTACAGGCTGGTGATCAGGTGCATTTCCGTTGGTTTGAAAAACGAGGTCTGTTCAAGCTCTCTAAAGTAGTTAGGGTTGATGGTAATTAGTTATCTTACTGGTGGTAGTTTTTTGGATCTGAATCACATACTTTTGCTCCTAAGTCGTGGTGGTTTTTGGATCAATATAGTGGTTGTGGGTAACTCTTAACACGATGGTTATGGTGGTTTTTGGGATGATGATTAATGTTAGTGGTCACATACATTGATTTGTTTTTTGTGTTGATATGTCTTTTGAAAAATATATTTGTGATATGGTTTGTGTTTACGACATATGATCTTCTATGGTATAATAGTTGTTAGCAATGATTTGGGAAATATGTTTTTTTTAGAATTAGGTAAATATGCTTAATATGATGTGATTGCTATAATGATAATTAAAATTTAGACAACTTTAGATTTTAACTGTTGACTTTGTTAATATTGTTGATTAAAACTTAAATTTGGTAAATTAAATTACATTAACATTAAACATTCTGATTATTAACAAACTTAAATTTCGTAAGTTTGACTTTTTATTTGAAAATTTTCCAAATTTTTATATCTTCCATTTTAAAAGAAATATAGATGTTTTTTAATATTTTAAAGTCAAAAGTAATTAATAATTTACAAATTCAAACCGTTTTATGTTGAGAAACAAGTTTTTTGGAAAGACAATCAATTAACGATGTGTAATTGATTACTTTTTATGGTTTCAATCAAGCTATAATTTATCTTTTTGACATCCTAATTTATGTCGTTGACTTTTTTCTGTTAAAATAGTGTTGCTGTGTAACTGTTACCACCTTGGTATGGTTGTTTTTGGGAATGTGATTAACTGTTAGTGGTCACATACATTGGTGTGTTTTTTGTGTTGATATGTCGTTTGAGAAATACATTTGTGATATTCTTTTTTTTAATACATATAGCAATCCTTATTAACAAAGTCAACCGTTTTATTTGAAAATGTTAAATTTTTCGAATACCATTTAAAAAAAAAAAAGAAAACGTTTTTTAATATTTTAAACTCAAAAGTAATTAATAATTTACAAATTAAAAACGTTTTAATTTGACAAACAAGATTTTTGGAAAGACAAAAAATTAAGTATTTTCATATAAATCACGCGCTAATTTAGTATTTTCATATCCTAATATTAGTCGTTGACTTTTTTACAATAAGATTTAAGAAACAACATTTATTTTCATAATTTCGGAAACTTTGACCACTTAAATTGATTGAAAATGTATTATGGAAACCTTTAAACTTAATCAATTAGATTGCCATTTCATATTTTGTTTCTATTTATATAATCTATACTAAAAATACAACATTTCTTCCTTATTTATGATAGCTATACGAAATTATATATAGATGTACAATTCAATCCATTATAATTCAATATTTTTCTTCTACATTTCGCAGGTAGCATATACTACTTTAGCTTCTTACATTGTTTATTTATATATCACAAGAGTACTAACATTTTTTAGTTCGCGGTTATTTGTGATAAATATTACACACGTGCAGGCAGATGGATCCAAATAATGTAACATTTTTGAATGACATAACATGGCGGCTGAGTCAGTACACAATCAAAGTTAAGGTACTTAGACTTTGGAAGAGAGCAAATCGAAAGATACCAGGTGAAACTCTTGCCATTGATATGGTTGTTATGGATGAACAGGTTAGATTTGATATCATCATTTCCTTTGTCACATATATGTTACACGACTGAATTTAATATTTTTTCTGGTCAAACTATGTTTTCTAATTACATATTTTCACGCAGGGTTCTAAAATGCAAGCGATTGTGTGGAATAGATACATGAAGAAGCATGAAAAATTCCTACGTGAAAATGAAGCATATTATATCTATAGACCACAACTAGCGGATAACAAATCTGTTAAACACTTTTCTAAAAATGACATATTATCGTTTACTTTTGAAACAAATCTTACAAAGAGTAACTGATTTGATGGTAGCCAATATGGTTTTAATTTCTCTTCTTTTGAGTCTATTAAGTCTGGTAACCTTTCTCAGGAACAAAGGATTGGTAGTTTTCAAAACCTTAATCTTTTTTATATATTTATTCTTTTAATTTGTCTTCTTATATATTAGTTGAAATAACATTTTAAATATTTTAGATTTCATTGGGTATGTTGAAGAATGGAGTCCACCCGAGCCTCTCGAAACAAAAGTTGGGTTGAAAATGAAAATGAACCTTATCTTGATTGATCTAGAGTATGTATTTCATTTTTTCTATTCATAATTTATTAGCTCATAATCTTTGATGTTATATTCATGTGTCATTTGTACGATCAATACTTAGGAAAACATGTTTGAAATTTATGAATGATCTAATAAAAAATGTATTGTATGTAGTGGGGTAAAAATGTCATGTTCTTTGTGGGATGAATATAGTGAGCAGATGTTTGAGTACATCAAGCAGAATGAATCTGAAGTCCATGTTGTTCTTATTGTTCAATTTGGTAGCTTTACCAATTATAAAGGTTTGTCATTTCTTGCAATTTGTATTACATTTGACATTTTTATTACTTTTTTTAAAAAAATAACGCTTGCTTTTTTTTTTGTTTAAAGGTAATATAAGTTTGCAAAATGGGTTCAATATAACTCGCCTGTTTATCAACGAAGATATTGACGATATTCGTGCTTTTAAGAAAAGGTGATATGTTTAAATTATCCTGTAATTATTTACATATATCTAAATATTTGAGTTATTATATATATGTTATATTAATTTTTTTAAATTTACAGTTATATTGAAAAGTTTTTTTCTACGGAATCATCTTCTGTACAACGATCTCTTGGATCGTCTGGTAGTATGAATATTAATGATGAATTCTTGAATAAAACCCCTTTCAGCACTATTCGTGATCTTCCTTTGATAACAGAGGTAAGACTCAATTGATTTATCATATCATTATATACAAGTTTTATTTAAAATTCATTTTTTAACTGATTCCTGTTTCTTTTGTAGGTTAACAAACAGGTCATTGTTCTTGGAACCATTAAGGGTGTCGATGATAAAGATGAGTGGTATTATTTGGGATGTGAGCACTGTAATCACAAGGTGGAGCCGACCTTAAGTTTACCTGATGATAATGAAGAAACAGATGTTACTTCGTTTAAACAGGTGTTAGTTTGCCCCAATAGAGAATGTCCAAAGCACATCGTCTCTGCTGATCCAGTGTATGCTTTATCTTAAATATGTACATCTTAAAGTAAAACACTATTAAATTTGTTTAATAATATTTTGTAATTTGTAAATGTAGGTTTAGAATACCTTTAAGGTGGAAACATTGGTACCAAAACTCTTATTCCAAGAATAAATTTGATACCATCTGATATCAAGATTCCAGTAAAGTTCCAAAGGCGTCAATTCCCAATAAGCGTATGTTTTGCAATGACCATCAATAAAAGCCAAGGACAGTCTTTATCAAAGGTTGGATTGTATTTAAGAAACCCTGTATTCTCACACGGCCAGCTTTATGTCGCATTATCAAGAGTTAAAAGCAGGGCAGGCGTGAAGTTACTTATACTGGATGCTGATGGGAAAGTGATGACTAAAACAAAAAATGTTGTTTATAAGGAAATTTTCAGCGATATTTGAATAAATGTGTATTCGTTGCTTTTAAATTTTAATAAAATTTTTCTACTTTATTTTTCTTATACGTTATACTACTCCAAATAATCGTACGTTGGTAAACTGCGTGTCAACGCGGGCAAATATCTAGTTATCCAACATTTCACATCAGGTTCATCAAATTAATCACCCAAATTTTCTAAAAAAAACATTAAGGGCATGTTTGGTAGCCTCTTAATGAGGCTCTAAACCATTAAGCCCTGAATGGTTCAGTATTCAGATTGTTTGTTTCAACCTAAAAAAGGCTCTGAATGGAATGGTTAAAAGCTGAACCATTCAACACTTAGGGCCTGTTTGGTAGCCTCTTAATGAGGCTCTGAACCAGTGGCGAAGCTTGACCCGAAAGTTCGGGGGGTCGGAAGTCACTAGTTTCGGGGGGTTGAAACCTTATATACCAAAAAATTTATATACGAATACTATATAATTGGAACTTCTGAGCGAAAATTCGGGGGGTTGGTCGCCCCTCCCTGCCCCTTCAGAGTTGCGCCCCTGCTCTGAACCATTCAACTCTAAATGATTCAGCATTCAGACTTTTTATTTCAACCGAAAAAAAAGACTTTGAATGGAATGGTTAAGAGCTGAATCATTCAGACTTTGTGCATAGCTGAACCATTCAAAGCCTTAATCAACCAAAGCCTCTTAACCACTCAGACATCTTAATGATTCAACACTTAATCAAACAAACAGCCCCTAAATTCTCTCTCATTATCAATTAAATAATATTTTTTATACCTTTATCATTATTTTTTCTTTCTCCCCACTCACAATCACTTTCAAAGAAATATTAAAAAATAAATGAGGTGGAACAGTGTTTCTCTATATATACAAATGAACACTAACATTTTTCTCTCCTCCACTCACAACTAACAACCCCTCAAACTACTTTTTAAAATACGAAAAATCACACATAATATAGTGAAACTGATGTAAATGCTATAAATACTATAAATACTATTAGACTATGTGTTGTGGCTCACTTTGAGCCACAACTTGATCCTATAATATTGTGTCACGTAGGCGCTCACGTGTCACTGGCTCGCAACTCAATCCTGCTCACTTGATCCCGTTGTGACTCAAGGTGAGCGGGTCATTTTATTTTACCAAATTAATAAATATAAAACATAAATATTTTGCATAAAATTTTATAAAACATTGCATTAATTTAAAAAACATATATTACACTAAAAATATTACACTAAAAAAATTACACTAAAATAAAAAACATTACAATTAAAAAATAACTAACGTAAGGTTGAGCTTGAGCGTAACATTTGTCTCGCCGAAACGTGATGAAAGTCATGCCCAACCTCTAAAAGATACTCGACGTGCGTAAAAGCTAGGAGCACGTCTTCTGTTTCGCCGGGGAGATCTTTATAGACTTTTTTTATACGTGATTTTGAAGTTTTTACACTTCGATTTGAGATCCCCGTACTTGTGGGAGATTGAATCACAAGTACGTTTGGTTCCCCCGACGGGGTTACCAAACTCCACTAGGACTTTACCCCACTATGGTCTGCGGCTTCGAGAACCACAGCTTGTTGGCGCTCCGTCGCCGTGCACTTGATTGTAGGCGATTATTAACGCGAGTCCCTCCTTTTCGGTCCATTGCACCATGATTTTGGTTGATTTTTAAAGAAGTTGGGTAAAAATTAAGTGAATGTGTGAAGAAGAAGAAAGAGAAGAATGAAGATGAAGAATGATGAAGAAGGTGAAGTAAATATATATTGGTAAAATGTAATTAATGAAAATGGTAAAAAAATAATTTTTCTTAAAATTTTTCAACGATCATACTCCAGTTAGCAGACGCGACCGCCATCGCGTCTGGTCGCTCACAGAGACAATAACGAGAGTATGTTACGATGTACACGATCCACGTGGCTTAGTTGGTGGCTCGCGACTAATGGCAAAATCCGTTAAAGGTTACTTGATCGTTTACCAACTATTTAAAGTCAATGGACCATTTATCATTTCAGAAAACTTAAAAATAAAAAAAAATAAAATAAATGCAAAGATCCTAACCACTAAACAACCATAATATCTAATCAAAAATTTTACCAAATAATGTGTATATATATATATATATATATATATATATATATATATATATATATATATATATATGGTAAGGTTCTGTAGAAAACCCTAAATATTTGAGGAAACTCTAAAAAACCTTTAGAAAAACCTACTTCCCGAGCTTTTTTTTTTGAAAAAATTAGGACATGTAATATACATGTTTTTAAGTGTTTTGAGCCAAAAAAATCAAAAAAGCGCCGAAGGGTTTTTTTTTTAAAATAAATAATTTTTCATCATAACATATGTTACCAGTGCAAAAATAAGCTAACATGTGTTATGATGCACAACTTATTTTATATTTTTTTAAAAAAAAACCGTCCGACGCTTTTTTGATTTTTTTGGCTCAAAACACTTAAAAACATGTATATTACATGCCCTAATTTTTTCAAAAAAAAAAAAAAGCTCGGGAAGTAGAGTTTTCTGGGGGTTTACTAAAAAAACGAGGGTTTTCTAACGATACTTCCTATATATATATATATATATATATATATATATATATATATATATATATATATATATATATAGGGAAAGGGTAAAATGAGAACATGGTTGAGTTGGAAGAATAGCAAGAACTCACTTTATAACCACATACTTAATTTATTCAAAAAAGATTTTGTGGTTGTAAATTAAAGTATAATAAAATATTGAATAGAAATTCAAAAGTCAACATTGGTGTGTTGGGTTTTTTACACCAGTGTAAAACCATCGTAAAAAAAAATTCAGTTTTTTACAGTGGAGTTACCCGTTTTTACGTTAGTTTGTAATTTTTTTTTAAATTCACATTTTACGTCGGAGTTTTCACGGTTCTTACAACTCAATCTTGTTTTCATTTAAACCTTATCCTATATATATATATATATATATATATATCGGCGTGCACTTTTAAACAATTTAATACACTTATTTCACACTTTAAAAACTTTATTTTCACGAATCAAACTAGGGCATGTAAACAAACCAAACTTTCGGCGAACAGTTTGTGAACTGTTTGGCGGGAAGTTCGTTTGTGATCGTTCGTTTAATATATGAACGAACACAAACAATAAATTACGTTCGTTTAGCTAAACAAACGAACATGAACAGAGGCCGCGTTCGTTCGTTTATGTTCGTGAACGTTTGGTAACGTGTTCGTGTATGTTTGTTTTTGTTCGATGATTGATTAGGGTTTTTAATTTTTTTATATTTAATTTAAGTATTTCAAATTTTCCAGTGGTAGATTATTTAACATATATTATTGTATCACATGTTAATATTACTTTAACTATTTTGATTAACTGTTATTTTTGGTGGATTAAACGAGGATTTCAAGTTTAATATGATACGTCTGTGTTTTTATAAAACATTATGTGATCAAGATTATATCACGTATATTTGAGTAATTGGATTAGCATATTCTAGTCGGACAATGTTAGCGATGAAAAATGCGAATTTTTAGAATTTAATGTGTTAGTTTGTGCTCGATTTTGTTTAGTAATGCCTATTTGTGTTCGTTTACATTCATTTGTGTTTGTATTCGTTTTTGTCTGACACCTAAATTTAGCAAATATATACAAGCGAATACGAACAAAAATCTCGTTCGGTAAGTGTTCATGAACAGTTTGTGAACACGTTATTTTCTTAACAAACTAACACGAACAAAAAATCTCGTTCGGTAAGTGTTCGTGAACAGTTCGCGAACACGTTAATTTCTTAACAAACGAACACGAACAAGGCCCTGTTCGTATTCGTTTGGTTCGTTTACAGCCCTAAATCACACCCTATATGTCGCATCTTATTACATGGATAATATAAATATATATTATAACTTAGTAAAATAAATTCATCATATCATTTTTTTACTTGGGTTTACCTCTTTAGAGGGTTCCCGCCCGGGCTTGGTCTTGAGTTCGAATCCTGCACACCACGAAAAAATTCCCTGTAACGGTTTGAGATAACTTCAAAGTGGACACCGGTGCGTGGGTAGTGATTCGAACTCGGGTTGAGGGGTTGTTTGTCGATTGGTTTCACCGCTGAAGTACACCTTCCAAAAAAAAAATATCATTTTTTTACTTTTATATTGAGATTCTTTATTTTATAAAGGGAAGTGGTTCGGAAATTAATTCAACTTAAAGAATGATGAAATGGCAATGATGAGAGATGAATATATTGAAATAAAATGATGATGTTCATATTTTGTAAGTTATATAATTTTTGTCCTTCACAAATGGTAAATATCATACATGTTTCTTCTTCGTTTAGATGTTTCAAATAATCAAATCGTATTGGATTCTTTGAGCAGTTTCGAGTAATAAGAACACTAGTAAACTAAGATAGTTAGACTATGTGGTGTGCACTCGGGGAAAGGAATCGGGGAGGTGATTTGGCAAACTCCCCGATCGGGAACACCGCCCCCCCCCCCCCCCCCCCCCCCCGTGATTTTTTCGGGGTAAACGGGGAAAATTACCCGTTTGAACCGAGCGATTTGATTGGTTTATATTTTTTGAACGTTGGTGGTGGGTCCCCATGGCATATAGCCGTTTGAAATAAAAAAAAAAAATTAAACCTTTTATCTATATATATATAAACCTTCAATTTAAACCTTTTATCTATATATATATAAACCTTCATCAACACAACCATACCCACAACTATCATTTTCCATCTCCAAAAAATTTATAAAAATTCAATTTGTTACCATGAGTTCGTCGGAGGAGGAGGAACAAAATGTGATAAATTTTTACGTTGGCGCAATGATGGAAACGGCAAAACTTATAGCCGAGTTGGAAGACGAAAGCGATAGTGAAGCGTCTTCGGTACCATTGACACGGAGCGCGGCGCTTGATAGAGATCGTGAGGGTATGTTTTTGTTTTTTTGTTAAAATGTTTTATTTTTTTTGTTAAAATTGTTTATTTTTTTTTGTTGATATGTTTTATTTTTTTTGTTGATATGTTTTGTATTTTTTGTTAATATGTTTTATTTTTTTTAAAGGTGCACACGAACGTTTGGTGGCCGATTATTTTGACGAAAACTGTGTTTACACGGACGAACAGTTTAAACGTCGTTTCCGAATGAGTAGAAGATTGTTCGAACGAATTGCCGATGATTTAGCTAATTATGATGAATTTTTTACACTACGATACGATGGTAGAGGAAAACGGGGTTTTACGACCCTACAGAAATGCACGTCTGCAATTCGTCAATTAGCATACGGCACTGCGA
Organism: Ambrosia trifida; assembly: GCA_028751855.1. Lineage (NCBI taxonomy): Eukaryota > Viridiplantae > Streptophyta > Magnoliopsida > Asterales > Asteraceae > Ambrosia > Ambrosia trifida. Next base: position 28,782,883 of record CM054133.1, on the reverse strand, counting down.
GTGATTCATGGGATGAGTATTTAAGGATGTCTGATAGAATGAGTCGGGAATGTTTGTACCAGTTTTGCGAAGATGTTGTGAACTTATATAGCAAGGTTTATATGCGTACGCCAAGAAAAAGCGACATCGAAAAGCTCTACGCGCACCATGCAGAGAAACACGGCTTTCCTGGCATGCTAGGAAGTCTTGATTGTACGCATTGGCCATGGCGTAATTGCCCCACCGCATGGAAAGGTCAATATACTCGGGGTGACGTAGGAGAACCATCACTTATTCTTGAAACCGCTTGCTCACAAGATCTTTGGATTTGGCATGCTTTTTTTGGCGTTGCAGGTTCGTGTAACGACTTAAATGTTCTAGCAAGATAATTGAAGACGAAGGTCGTGCGATATGCGTCTACGATCCGAATGAGATTGAAGAAGTGCTCGAGCCAGTTGACGAGGGACAACAAGAATCAAACACGTGGGCGTTACACGATGCCACTATGAATGGAAACCTTGTTTCGGATCTCGTTGATCACATTTGGAATAATTTTCGTGTCGACGACAATGACGAGTAGTTTTTTCTAGTTTTTTTTAATGAACTTTAGTTTGTAATTTTTATTATTTTGTGACTTTAGTTTGTATGTTTTTTAATTTTATGAAATTTCGGTTTTTTTTATTATACGTTTTTTTTACGTTTTTTTTTTATTATTTACGGTTTTTTTAATTTTATTTTAATAAAAAAATAATTATGAAATATAAAATATATAATTAAAAAAAAGGAAAAAGAATAAAAAAAGGAAGGGGGAATGGGGGAGTTGGGGGAAACCATTTCCAAAGTTTGGGGGAGAAAATGGGGGAAATGACATGGCGCTGATGTGGCAGTTGGGGGAGTTAGGGGAATGGGGGGGCACACCATATAGTCTTACCGTGAACACCCTTTGGAGCCTGAGCTCGCATGCCCATAGTAGATGACTTTAATTTCTATATTACATATGTCAAGATTATTAATTGTTACATTGCCTCAAGTTATGTCTCTATGAGTAACATAACTACATATTCTTCCACATTCGCAACAACTTTGATTAACCATGGGACCAAAAGCTCTTATACCAATTACTAGCACGTCAATATGATTAAAAGGATCCACACTAGCAAATAAATTTAACATATTGCAGCAAAGGAATCTCAAATGGACCACTACATGAGAAGATGGGCCCGTTCTCATGACGCCCAATTTTTTTCCTTAAAAAATAACAAAAATATCATGTGTAAAAGAGTTAATGTCGATTTAGACATTTAGTTTGGATTTATAAAACAATTGGCTCGCTAGCTTAACTACTAGCATGCCCTCCCTTGTCTATTTAAAACGTAAACATGTAGACACAAGTATGAGTAATGCTTTTTAAGTTTATATATAGGGACAATTTTTTTTTTATATGTAAGAGGTTGTTTAGTAGCCTCTGAATGGTTAAGAGGTAACCTTAACACTCTGTTTCAGAGTTTCATTAAAGGATGGAAGAGAAAGAATTGGAAAGGAAGTGAAGAAAAAATATGTTTCAGAATTTTTTTGTAGGAGGGAAAGGGATGGAATAAGAGGGATAATAGAGAGGTTTTTAGGGTGATTTTCAATCTTTCCAATTTGAAAGGAATGTGAGAGAAAGGAAGAGGAGGGAGATCATTTCTCTTCCATCCTTTAATGAAACTCTGGAACAGAGTGTAAGTCTGAATGGTTAAGAGGCAACCATTAAGATGTGCCTCTTTACCATTCATACTTAAGATTACAATCTTAACCATTAATATCAACTATTCAGATATAGTCTCTTAATAATCATTCAGAGGCTACCAAACAATCCTTAAGTTTAATATTTTACGGGCCCATTTTCTTTAGACACGGGTCTCAACGAATTCTCTGGTGGCGGCCCTATATCAATAACATGATTTCAACGTCCCCAAATGATTCTAAATGGCCGGAAAAAAACCATGCATTTTGGTTGAGCTATGAATTTTGTTTTATTGGCTCGATTCCGTTTGACAATGTTTATCTTTAAAACTTGAAAATCGAAAGCCAAGTTCGCAAAACAGGTTTTTGTCCTAGTATCAATAGACTTGCATGCGCTCTTGCATCATCTAACTTAACATTAAACTACATAAATAAATTTATAATTTTTGCGAAGCAGTCGGCAGACATAATAAAGCTAAAAAAGGAGAACTAGCATCTAAATGAATCAGGCATCGCTTTTACAACGTTATTAAAATTACTATGATTGCTTGCTTTTAGAAAATCAAATAAACATGATAATGTATTTAAGGCTAAGAAAAATACCTTTATATACCTTTTCATTGTCACAAAGGACAATTTTTTAAGATAGCCTGGTATTTTAAACTTTTTCAAGTGATTCATGTATCCTCAAATTTATACATGAAGATAAATTGCATGTTGAAGTTTTAACACCCCAACCGATAATGGAATCATCGGGGTGTACGATAGTGATGATTGTTCAAAAGCTCATGGTAATAAAGTGTAAATATGATTACATTAAGTTGAAAAATTTATTACATTGAAATGAGATACAAAATATACAAATGTCTAAAGAAAACTTATCAAATCTAAACAAATGTATAAAATCCAATTCTAAACTCTAAATCCAAAAGCTAAGAAGATGTCTGAAAAATCAACCTGAAACATGTACGAAAATAGTATTTGTCACTACAAATAAATTGTATTGGTGAGCACCCTATTTGCATACGTATATAATTGATTCAAAAGTGGTTTGCAATTCATGTGCTATACGATTTGCTATTATGTAACTAAGTCGTACAAATGTTCAAAATCAAACCTATAAGAATCTAGAATAAAAAATTTAAGTTTCAAGAATCAAATAACAATAACCAAGGGCTTCCCCTCGAAAGGGTAAATCAAACAAGGGATATATATCATAGTACTTACTATTCACTGTTATGTTCGGCTCAAAATGAGTTAATGATTTTGACAAGGCATAAGTACACACAATTAAACATAAGGCAAACACGTAAGGCACATATATAAATTGCATTTGTGAATGTTACGTTTAAACATATTTAAGTGAATGAGTAAATAAGTGTACATGAATCAACCCAAAAGTGTGAAAATGAAAAACGGGAAAGTATACTCACAGTTTGCGTAGTTACTTGGAATCTACCAAACGGTGAGAGTTGCATAAGAATAATCCCTAAGGATTAACCTAAACAAAATAAGCAATAAAAAAGGAAAGAACTTAGAATCTAAGTTATCTAGGATTAGGCACTTAGGGTTTCGAGACTAGATTTGGGGATTCTATGGTTTTTGAATTGAATGATAAGTGAGTTTAAATAATTTTTAATAGTTGAAGAAAAGGTATAAACTCAATTAGCTTATAATTATTATTTCGAATTATGAGGATATGCAAAATAATTAAGTGCGTAAATAATAAAACGAGTTTAATTGAAACAATTGACTTTATATGATTTAATATAAAATAAAAAGTATAAATTAATGGAACGAGTAAATAAATAAAATACACTTAAAAGCTACAAGTCGTTTAAATTCTGAGGTAATAACAAAAATTTCAGAATTTTAAACTTATAATTTTGGTATATTTTATATTTTTAATTGATTTATTAACAATTAAAAGAAATAATTAGGGATTAAATACTAAAATAAGTAGTACACATATTATTTTCTTATAAAAATATAAGCTTAACCCTTTAAAAAGTGGGAAATAATTTTATTTGTAATTTTCTATTTTATTTGAAGTAAAATAGAATTTTAATTGATAAATAATTGAATAAATGAATTTATATAGTAAAAAAAATGACATTTTATAGAAGATAAAATTACCACAAAGTTTAATATGGTTAGAAATGATTCTACAAAAATTTTGGTATTAAAATTATGTAAAACGAATTTTTAATGAATTAATTACGATTAATACGAAAGTATACATAAAAAAATATTAAATATTTTTTTTCCGAAATTAAAAATTTTAATTATGAATTTTAAAGTTTTGGGAATCTTTGAAAATTTTTATAACAAAATTCGGGTGAGATTTGATATATAAATTAATTAATATAGTATATATATATATATATATATATATATTCATAATAATTAATCGAACCCCACAAAAAAATGAGAAAAAAAAAGGTGTTGGGGACATGGGTCGAACCTGTGACCTTTTTCTTGTGTCTGCGTGCCCAGACCAGTTGGTTTGGGTGCTTCTTTGTGTCAAGATCCGATTCAAAAACAGATAAAGAGACATCAATTTTAAGCAGTAAATTCCCAAATCCTATCCTTATAAACCCTAACAAATTAACCATCTAAACCGAATATAAACACGAATTAACCATGTGGCTAATGATGTTCATGCAAAATCAAGTCAAGAGGTGGGATTAATTAGAACTTACCAAAACCGAAAGAGTGTACACGCGAATCAACAAAAAGGACGGACACAAAAGCTTCAACTCCGACAGATTGCGAGTTTGAAAGTGGAATTTGATAGAGGGTTAATGATTTTGGCCCTATATGAGTTTAAATACATATTAGATTGCGTTAAAAATGTTCGAATTTATGTAATTGATTTCGGGTTTTAGGAAAGCTTAAATCTGGTTGAAAACGAGATTAATTGGTCCTTTAATCACGTACAATAATGTGTGACAACAATTATGGAAGGTAGATTAGATATAGGCGAGTAGATTATGGGTTTCAATTAGGGCTATTCATGAGCCGAACCGAGCCGAGCCAGGTGAAGCTCACGCTCGGCTGGGTTATAAACCGAGCTGGCTCGGCTCGACTCGGATTTGAAACTGAGCTAAAAATCAAACCTCAAGCTCGGCTTGGTTTTAAACCGAGCCGGCTTGGATTGGCTTGGCTTGAATTTAAAAAGAAAAAAAAAGAAAAATGGCTTTTAAAATTCAATAGTCTAAAATAGGGCTGGCAAATCGTGTATACCTGACCTGTTAAGACACGATACACGAAACCTGACTACCTGTACACGACACGAAAATTTTTCGTGTCTATTTTTTTATACACGAACCTGTTAATTTTTTTAACAGGTATACACGAAAAGTACCTGTTAATACCTGTTTGCGAACATTATACTAATCGCATGTTTACGAACCTATTTAGTGAGAAAATTTCCAAAAGTTCACCAAAAACCTAGATAATACATGTTTGTGTACCTGTTAGTACCTGTTTACGTACCCGTTAATACCTGTTTGCGTACCTATTAATACATATTTGCGAACATTATACTGATCCCTTTTTGGAGTGAGAAGGGATTTAGGGTTAATGTGTTTGGGTAAAGCTTTTTAAATATATTATTAATTTTAATAAAATTCTAAACAGGTATTAACATGTACTTGCAGGTAAACAGGTATGTTACCTGTTAAGACACGAAAATTAACAGGTAAATTCGTGTCTACCTGTTTAGGACACGAAACCTGTTAAGGCCATACCTGTACCTGTTAAGATCGTTCAGGTTCGTGTCAGGTAATCGTGTTCATATACAAAATTGCCGGCCCTAGTCTAAAATATTGTTCAATAGTTAAAAATAGCACATTGAAAAAGTTCAACCCAATACATTACAAGCAAAAATCAAGTTCAAGAAAATACAAAATAAGTCTTAAATTTCAACGGAATACAGTATAAGCTCATCAACATACAAATTAACCCCCTAAATATGTCCAGTTGAGATTATCCTGGTCCAACGTTAAAGTTCGAATTATTATTGGCCAATTGGCCAAACTTTGGATTATTTAAATTCAATACCCTTTTTCTTAATTCTATTGGTTTTATTGTTGAATCCGTGTATTTGCAAAAGCATAAGAAATATATGGATTTCTAAATCATAGGTTATTTTTAAAGGTCAGTATTCTATTTATGTTATTAAGAAATGTTGACCAAATAAGTGGATTATGTAATATGTGACACCCGGCATATTCAGGGTAATACTTTTCATACTTTACATACATACGTTTCATACTTTGCATACATACGAGTCTACCTCAACGAAAACATTGAAAACAACTACTTAATATCATACTTGACCAGGTCGGTTGAGTCGTGTCGATGATTCGGGAATCATCGGGAGTCGTTACAATGGTCCGAGGGATCATTGGGTGTCGGTCCATAACCATGTGTACAAGGATCGGTGATTCGTGGAATCGTCGGGTTTAACGCACACACGCAAGTCTCGAGTCCCGGGAATTGGTGAACGGACGTTAACGTGTTAGTTATCGTGCGTTATATGTTTTTAATCATTATATGACTTGCCGGTATGTGAAAACGTGTTTATATATGTTAAAATAGGGTTTAACGCGCCAAAAACCCGGTTACATAGGTTACGGGCGATTAGGCCACCTGGGATAGCCTAATCGCCAGTAAAGGGGCGAGTAGGAGGGTTGTTAGGGGCGATTGTGGCTATTCGCTAGTAGCTATTGGCGATTAGAATCCCTAATCGCCTATAGCTGCTGTATACTCACCTGACCTGCATGTGACGACTAAAAACGCCTATAAATACCACTGAAGGGATAGGGAGCCTAATCTAGGGGAAAAGGCATCCCTATACCCATAAGCACAACTACTAGCGCCAGACTCTGGCATCGGCGCACGACCAACATAAAGTGTGGTACAGCGCGCGACCTCACATACTAATAAGCAGAGGTCAACACCTGATAAGCGCGTGCGACCACGCGCGGCATCTTCTCTTACCACCTTTGGTACGAGGTACGGAAGATAATGAAGGGAAGATTCACAAGGATATCTGATAGAGTACGCACCAAGGAAAAGACAACAGGTGGCAAGAGTGGTCCAACTACCACAAAAGAGGATGCGACGTGACTGTTCCCATGCTTCCACTGTCATCAACAGTGACAGCAGACATCCCCTGCCGACGTCAGGAGCATGGTCAACGACTTTAGCAAGGACTGGGGCGCCGCCTGCCAACCAGGGCTCGCCACGTGTCCCCATCGACCAACAACCATGCTGCGATATGACGTCATCCATAGTGATCTGCTTTTCCTGCCATTTTCATGGAAGGGTTGGACCCGGATTTGGGCCGGACCCAAAATAAGGAAAACTTCTCATGGGCTGCTATGCAAAGCCCATGAGTTCTCCTATAAATAAGGAAAGACATCTCCTTGCAAAGGCATCCAAAATTACTCATTGCAACCTAGCATTACTCTTGTAACTCTCTTTATTTGTTCATTAATAATATTCCGGCTAGTTACAGTGGACGTAGGTCATTCCCCGACCGAACCACTTACATCTTGTGTTCTTATTCACGTAACTCACACACACATTCATACTCCTTATTATCACCCGGGTTTAACCAAGAGGTTTGGGTAAAGGATTAACCCTGACGAACATAAGTATTAACCCCCACGGTGATCAGTGATAATCACCGTGATACTTATTGTTTCTTCATTGGCGCCATCCAACGGTTAGAACAGTTTTCTTTTCCATCTTTTAAACCCACCCATGGCTGAACCCAACCCTAACACTTCTGTCATTAACCAAACCGGGGACGTCGATGCTCAGTCCCCGGAAAACCAAACCACACCACACACTGTCGTCAAGAAACCTACTTCACGACTCGAGCAGCCGGATCTCGAGATCCGTGACGTAGGCTCGGACGACGACAGTGACGGCGGTTCTGAGGAAGAGCCAGACCAGTGGCTTCTCCGTCAGAACGCCAAAAGCGCTGCAATATATCAGCGCAAACTCTTGCAACAAGCCAAAAAGAACGGCAAAGCCCTCACTTATGATACCCCGTCAAAAAAGGGGTACAGAAAGAAAGACTCGGCCACCCACGGCGATGGTCGTAGCGGGGAACTCGGTGGAGACGCCAGGGTTCGGGGCTATGCGAAGTCACGTGACGAACCAGATGGCTATGAGTCGTCTAGCAGCGACTCTAACAACAACGGAAAGAAACACAACCACCGTTCACGTCACAACGACGAAGACGATGACTTGGTCAAGCCATTCAGACCAAAAGCTTTTGCCGAAAAGTCAAAATTCGTCGCTCGCATAGCGACAGCCAAAATCCCAAGGAAGGCTAAGCTTCCTAGCAGCATCGGTAGATACGATGGCCTGCGTGACCTAGATGACCATGTGCACGACTTCGAGTGCGCAGGTATGTCGGTGGACTGGCCTGTTCAGGTCTGGTGCCACTTGTTTGCTCAGACCTTAACCGGCGCAGCTAGGGTTTGGTTCGACAACCTCCCCGCGGGGAGCGTTAAGGACTTTGACGACCTCACCGATAAATTCGGCAATCACTTTTCGCATCTGCGCAAGCACAAAAAAGACAAGGCGCATATTCTGTTATGCCGCCGGTATGACCACGAATCCATCGAGGATTTCATAGTTCGCTTCAACAAGGAAGCCTTGCAAATAGGCTGTGGGGAGGAGCTCACACGGGCAGCGTTCATTCACAATGTGCGCAGCCCAGAACTCATGAAGTGCCTCACAGACAAAGACGGTATTCCGGAGTCCTGGGATGAACTCATCCAATCCGCAAAAATATATGCCTCCTCTGAGAAATCTTTCAACCAGATGCATGGCTTCCAACCGCAACACCATAATAATAATAGTAATAAACACAAGAACAAGTCTGTTTGGAGCCGCATCTCGGGCACCGCCGACGAGGGAAAATACTCCCCCGCGGGTGATGCCCGCCAACTCATCAGTACTAAACAATCGCGGGACCAACGTGGACACTCAAAGAAAAACCACGATTGGGCCCCGCTAACAAAGACACCATCTCAGGTCCTGAAAACAGAGCAGGTCACGTTGAAAGAAGCCAATCCTCTGGGAAAACGAAGGAACGTGGACCGAAGCAAGTTCTGTGAGTATCACAACGACATCGGTCACCTCACAGACAATTGCTATAGCCTGAAGATGGAGATTGAGGCCGCGCCGAAGTCGTGTCAGCTCGGTCACTTGGTAAAGAATGTCCACCGCACTGGCAAGGGTAGCGCGGGTGACGAAAACCAGGGTGAGGGGTCGCGAAAGAAAATCCGTGACCTCAACACTCATGCCGCCACACTCATCCCTCGTCATCACTGCAACATGACTAGGCGTGGCAAAAACACCCAGCACGGAAAGCGCACCCGCATACAACCACTTGATGACTAATGGAAAGAGGCCGATGTCCTCATGCCAAAAGTCAGAGGCGGCGCCTCCTGCACCGCCCCGCTCGTCATAACCGCAGTCTTCGGGCATTACCGCACACGGTATATGTTCCTAGACGGTGGCAGCAGCACAGATATTATGTACGAGCAATGTTTCCAACAGCTGGATGCGGAAGACAAAGCGAAGCTCGTACCGGTCAATGAGCCAATCTCGGGTTTCATTCATGAGACCATCACACCGCGGGGCATGCTCTCCCTGCCAGTCACGTGGTCCGATGGCAACCATGAACGCACGGAGATATGCGACTTCATGGTTTTGCCAGCCACCTCTAATCATGACATACTCTTGGGTCGGGAAGGCATCGCGCGCTTTAACGCCAACGCTTCAACGGCGCACGCGATGGTCGGCTTTCCAACCAAGACATGCATCGCCTTCATCAGAGCCAACAAAGACTGCCACACCACTGAAACTACCAAGCCACCAAAAATGTTCAAGACAAATGCCCGCACTGAGCCGGAAAAATGGGCGCTAAACCCTAAATTTCCGGAGCAAACGGTGGTCATTGGCCATGAAATCTCCGAGACCATACGCAATCACTTGAAACAGCTTTTAATCAGCAACATGGACGTCTTCGCGTGGCAACCAGCGGACATGGTCGGTGTCCCCCACGAAATAGCGGAACACAGGCTCAATGTCTATCGCTCCGTAGAACCAATAGTGCAAAAGAAGCGTAGCATGGGCCCGGAGAAGACAAAGGCCATGAACGAACAAGTCACCGAGCTGCTCAACGCGGGCATCCTTCGCCCCATCAGATACCAAACCTGGGTAGCTAATCCCATCATGGTCGCCAAAGCTAATGGAGGATGGCGCATGTGCGTCGACTATAAGGATATTAACAAGGCGTGTCCCAAAGATTGCTATCCTTTGCCAGAAATCGATCTAAAGGTGCACTCTCTCGCCCCGTATCGGTTCAAATGTTTTTTGGACGCATACAAGGGGTACCACCAGATCCAGATGGCTAAGGAAGATGAAGATAAAACAGCGTTCCGCACAGACGCGGGCATCTTCTGTTACACCAAGATGCCTTTGGTCCTGAAAAATGCGGGCGCCACATACCAGTGCCTAATGGGCACGGCCTTCATCAATGAAATCGGCGTACGGCTTGAAGTGTACGTTGATGACCTGGTAATCAAGAGCAAGGAAGAAAGTGACATGCTTCGGGACATCCAACAAACGTTCAATCAATTACGCAAAGTGCGCATGAAATTGAACCCGAGCAAATGTTCATTCGGGATGGAAAAGGGCAAATTTCTGGGCGTCATTGTAACGCGGGATGGTTTCCGCGCCAACCCAGAAAAAGTTCAAGCCATCGAAAGGATGCCTTCCCCTGCTTCCGTCAAAGAGGTACAGACACTAATGGGCCGCCTTGTCGCCCTCAATCGCTTTTTATCTAATTACGCTTCAAAGTCGTTCCCGTTCGTGGACACTTTGAAGAACTGTCTGAAGAAGAGCAACTTCTGCTGGACTCCAGAGGCGGAATCAGCATTCCGGGCAATGAAACAATGCTTAATGAACCTTCCGACACTAACAGCACCTCTCCCTAAAGAACCGCTCACACTCTACCTATCCGTCACGGAACGGGCAATAGGCGCGGTTCTAATGGTTGATCGCAAAGGCGTGCAAACACCAATTTATTACATCAGCCGCACGCTGTTAGACGCAGAAACAAGGTATACAATAATGGAAAAGCTGGTTCTCGCACTTGTCCATGCATCCAGAAGGCTGCGCAGGTACTTCCAAGGCCACCCGATAAACGTCCTCACGGACTATCGGATAAACGACATTCTCGCTAAACCCGAGCTATCGGGCCGACTGGCAAAATGGGCCATTGAGCTGGGGGAACACACGATCAATTACAAACCCCGGCCCGCAATTAAAGGCCAGGTCCTCGCGGACTTCGCCGCGGAGATACCTACGGACCAAGTCCAAGAATGCAAAGCAGAAGAATCACACGCACCGGTACACGATCCGTCGCAAAAATGGTCCCTGTACACAGACGGGGCCTCTAATGACGACGGCGCCGTCGCGGGATTACGCCTTATCAGCCCAGATAAACATGAGTTCACATACGCCATCCGCCTCGATTTCAAAAGCACAAATAACGAGGCGGAATACGAAGCGTTGCTGGCAGGCCTCCGCATTGCGGAAAACATGGGGGCCAGGCACATGGAGGCACACGTGGACTCATTACTTGTCGCGCGACAGATCAATGGGTCCTATGACGCAAAAGATGAAATCATGGCCCTATACCTGGAACAAGCCAAGCAACTCATGCGACGGTTCGACTCATGCACGGTCGAACACATCCGGCGCAGTGAAAACAAGCCAACCGATGCGCTGAGTAAAATGGCATCCACGGTCTTTGAACACATGGCCAAAGAAGTACGAGTTGAGGTCCTTGAAAAACCATCTGTCCCACCGCGACAAGTCAACGTCATCCAAATAGGCAACGCGTCCTGGATGACCCCAATCAAAGCCTTCTTATCCTCCGGCATCCTGCCTGACGACAAGTCAGAAGCTCGGAAGATCAAGCACAAGGCTTTACAATATCAACTTATAGACGGTACCTTGTACCGCCGCTCTTACCTAGGGCCGCTGCTGCGCTGCGTAGACTCCGCAGACGCCTCCTTCCTCCTCAAAGACATACATGAAGGAACATGCAGGCTACACGCGGGCCCAAGGATGGTAGTAGCGAAGTTGATGAACGCAGGTTACTATTGGCCGGGCATGCACGTGGACGCGGTCAACGAGCTGCGTAAATGTGACAGTTGCCAGCGCCACGCTCCGAATACCCTGCGCCCCAAAAACAACCTGGTGCCCGTTACAGCGGCTTGGCCATTTCAGAAATGGGCTATTGATCTGGTCAGACCATTCCCAACGGCCCCGGGTAACGTAAAATACTTAATCGTCGCCATCGACTACTTCACCAAGTGGGTCGAGGCAAAGCCTCTAGCCAAGATCGACGGCGCACACGTCAAAAAATTTATTTGGGAGTTCATCATATGCCGATTCGGCCTACCAATGCAACTGGTAAGCGACAACGGCACGCAATTTGAGGACCAATCCCTCCAGGAATGGTTGGCTCAAATGGGTGTTAAACAAATTTCACATCGGTCGCGCACCCGCAAGGCAACGGTCAAGTGGAACGGGCCAATCGCACAATAGTAGAAGGCATCAAAGCACGACTCGGAACCAAGAGAACCGGGTGGGTAGAAGAAATCCCTCATGTCTTATGGGCCTACCGCACCCTCACAAAAACTAGCAATGGCGAAACGGCATTCAGCCTGACATATGGTACCGTGGCGGTCATCCCCGCCGAAATAGGTTGCCCTTCCGCAAGAGTGTTAATGGCTGAAACAAGAGACAATGACAAGGAACTCCGATTGGACCTCAATTTATTAGAAGAGCGCCGCAATCTTGCTGCAATCAAAGAAGCCAAGTACAAAACACAGCTAGAGCGCTACTACAACAAGCGCGTCAAAGAGTCCGCATTCAAGATCGGGGACTATGTTTTCCGAAACAACGAGGCTTCCAACGCCGAAAAACCCGGAAAACTAGCCCCTACTTGGGAAGGCCCATACAAGATACAAGAAATACTTGGCAAAGGCGTGTACGCCCTAGAAAGACTAGATGGCACGCCTATCCCGCGACCTTGGAACGGCACGCAACTGCGACGCTGTTATCTGTAAAAATTTGTAAATGGCTACACATGCCACATCCTTATCAATGAAAAATGGTTTCCTATATCTGCACTTCTACTTGTCTTTTCCGCGCCAGGGTCTTCAAGACTTGGACAAAACCTTCGTCGGACCAACACTGCTGACTATCAACGCCATGCAAGTCTTCAAGACGCGCCTCGAGCACGTCGGACTTGCACAAACTGGCGTCAAACACAGCGCCCCATGGTCTTCAAGACAGGTTTACTTGCCGGACTTAACTGACGCGCGAAACGTGTATGCGTAGAACTTGTCTTCTAGACTTGCAATATACAAGTCGGACAAAGGAAGCGCACATCACATAGAAGCGAAGTCTATGGTCTTCTAGGCAAGGCAATCACGCGCCCAACTCGGACCATCTGGCACAAGCCGCGCCACGCTACAGTCTTCAAGGCAAAAGTATTCACTTTAACGCCGGACTGTCTAGCCGGACGCGCGCCCTAACCTCTACTTACACACCGGGTGACGACTTGGTTAAATAAGTGCACAGAAGTTAGAGCGAGAAAAGTGAACACGATATAACAAACCACAAAACTTTTCATTAGCTTAAGGGAATTAAAAACCCTTTCATATTTACATAAGTAATTACAAGACATGCAAACGCCTACTCATCAGACAAAGTAGAAGGACCTTCGCCAGAAGCCTTCTTGCGCATCTCCTCTTGGCGCCTTTGTTCCGCCTCCCGTGCAAGTTCATCAGATCTTTCTATGAAGTACTTGAGGGCAGCAGGAGGGTCCGCATTGCGATTACAGTCCGCAATCACTTGAAGGATGGGGAAGTCAATCTTCTCGAACTTGAGCAGCTCCGCCTCATATTCCTCCTTCAAAGGCTTCCCATAATGCTTCGTGAGGTCAAGACGCCCTTCATTCTGGGCTGCCAAGAAGCCATCCTCATAACCCTCGCCATACCCATAGGCTTGGGCGCTGGCAGCAATCGCAGCAACTTGGTCGCCCAACTTGGGCTCCTGCCAAAATCTCTTAAAGACCTGCGGAAAAATCAAAGTTAGCAAATCAACATAATAAATACAAGGTTAACAATAAAGAAAGGCATCAAGACTTACCCCATTCATCCCCTCAGTCATCAACCAGTGGATGGAGTCTTGCATTTGGGTCTGGACAGCAACCGCCTGATCCAACAGTTGTTGGGCCGCCTCACATTCCGTGACAGCCGCGGCGCGAGCCTGCTCCGCAGACTCGAGATCTTGCTCCAAATCCTCTTTGGCATTAAGGATTTGGACCCTCTCCCGCTCCAGAAAAGAGACACACTCGGTAGCCTTGATAAGATCAGCATCTTTGGACTCGAGCTCCTTGCGCTTCTCCACAAACAGAACAGTCCTCTCGGAGAGGGCCTTGCAAGTCTCTTCTAACTTCCGGGTAGTCACCCGCCCTTCCTGCTGCGCTTCAGCCAGAGTCTCCTTCAAGCGCATGATTTCAGCGTTGGTCTTCTTCCAAGACTCTGACCATTTGCGCCTATCCGCCACCGCCTCCTCTTCAAGCTTAAGAGCTTTAGCCTCTGCATCATGGGCGCGGCGACGGTACTTGGAAATTTCAGCTTTGAAGGCAGCCTCTTTTTCAGCAAGGCCTGCCTTCTCCGCCTCCAAGTACTCCATATCACGTTGCACCGCCGCGTCCCGACGGCGCAACGAGTCCATCATAGACAGTTGAGTCGCCTGATTCACACACAAAGCTGCCATCAATTCAGGGCGACTCAACGTATCCTGGTGTGTGCGCTCATAGGGAGGCACCACCTCGCTCACGAACTCCTCCGCGGCCAGGGAGTTGGAGAATAATGTGTTCTCCCTGACCGCCCAGCGAGGACGCCAGATGGCGTCGCCACCAGTCCAGCAAGAACCGTCATAGGCCCCCGACGGTTCCTTGCTGCCAACCCTCGAGGACTCGCACCGAGCTTCGCGCGAGCCACTACCAGCACCAGCGGCCCCTGCCCCCTGGAGTGCCCTCTCAAACCCATCGGTTTCATGAGTCACTCCCCGGGCTTCAACTTCGCCGCGCTCCTGCGCCTCCTGCTCCTTCAGTTGGCGGGCCTTCTCCTCCAAGAACTGTTGCTCTTGAAGGCGAAGACGCTCCGCCTAAGCTCGTTCTACTGCCTCAGCCTTTCGCTTAGCTTCATTGGCAGCCGCTATCTTCTCAGCCTCAGCCCTCCGAAGGGCTTCATCGGCCTCCGCCTGTTTGCGCGCCTCTTCTTCTTCCCTCCAGAGCCTTTCTTCCTCCACCCTAGCCGCCTCCGCAGATGGAGACGTAGGAGGAGGAGTAGGAACAATCTTTGACGCAACTGAAAAGGGAAAACAAAACAGGTTAAAAGAAAGACAAAGGCAAAAGTACTTAGAAAAATAACGAAGAAACACTTACTAGGCGCCTTCTTCTTGATCAGCTTTTGAAACAAAGGCTGACGAGTAGCGGCAGCGCCAATGCCCACTGAAAATATCGGCGCAACCCCCTCCTGCGCCCCACCACCGGCAAAGGGAGACTTCCCCTTGCTAGCATCCTCAGATGCTCCCTTGGGGGCTGAAACTGTGTCAGGAGGGATAACTCCCTCATCGCCAGCTGGCGTGCTGGACACACCCTTTGATACCCCGGCGCTGCTAGCAGTGGCGCCGGTGGCACGTCTCTTCCTCTTCTGCAACTTAGAAGAGTCATCCTCGTCCTCATCCTCGGACGCGGGCCCGTCTTTCCTGCGGCGCCGGCCCTTGATGACTTCTCCCACTGAAACGGAAGAATCCGAGTCAGAAACAGGCACCTTCACTGAATACTTATGCTTCCGCAGAGCGTGTTTCCAACGTCCACGCCCCGCAGACGCCTTCAAAGGTTGCACAATCTCTACTGAGGAATCAGAGTCATTGCCAAAAATACTAGTGAGCAAAGGATTGATACTAGACTCACCAGTCGTATAGAAAGGCTGTGGCGCGCTCACGAGGTCCGGATAGTAAAACCGGCCAACGAACGCCTCTAAACAAGAAACTTGGCCCTCCGCCAGTGGCCTCCACTTAACGCCCTTCTCCTCGCGGGCAGCAAAAAACTGGAACTTGCTCACACCTAAAGCAACAAACAGTTAGAAACATTACAGCAAAAGCGTGGAAAATATAACAGATTACTTACCCTCCGGAGCAATGTAGGGCTCCTTGCCCTCGCGGAGATGAAGCCGGCTCATCCCCAAAAGGAAAAAGATTCCCTCTGTCAAGTTCTTGAACTCCAACTTAGTGGCGTTGGAGGTAAGGGTGATGAACCAGGGCTGATGCTTATAATCCTTGGGCACAGCCATGTCCGCCACACGTTGCTCATCCGCGATCACTTTCAGGGCAGACGAATGGGGATTACACCCCTCTTCACGAAGAAGAACTTCTCATTCGCCCAATGCAGAGACTTGGGGTTGTGGGTGGCCATCGGCGGCACCCTAGGGCGTGGCTTGAATGAGAACCACATCTCATCACGCGCCAAAAAGTAAAAGACGTTGAACTTCTCCACAGTTGGTTCAACGTCAAGGGCGCGGCAGGACGCCTCGAAATGCACTAACCTCAACATCCCGAAGGCGGTTAGTTGAGTAGGCCCAACGCCATACTCCACCAACGTGTCAATTTGGAAGCGGGTGCACGGCAGGCGAAACCCACACTTGGTGAAGTGGGCTTCGTACAAGGCCAGCCGGTCACTCCCGGCGGTAAGGACAGTGTCCGCCGGAGATGGCAACACAGGCTCCCACTCTGGCAAGATGTCATACATCTTGCAAAACTGATCGAAGGATTCCTGACTCCAAGCACAGTATGTGTTGGTCATCAGTTTCCTCTCTTTTATTTTCCCCTGCTCAACAATTACCTCCTCCTCCACTTCCTCCACCACCAGGTCTTTCCTCGGACCCTCGCCGGAGGGGGATTGACCCTCAGACAACTCAGACATTACTCAAAGAGAAAATGAGAACTTATCGGAATCTGGGAAAATGACCGGAAAAATTGAAGATCAACCGGAAAACTTGAAGATCGGCCGGAATCTTCAAGAAAATCTCTGATCAGAAAAACTCTGACGAAAAAGAGAAGAAAATAGGAGGAATCAGACGAGAAGGAAGTCCAAACTTTGAAGTTTCGACAACGAATCTTCAAGATCAGGGAGATCTTTGAAGATTAAACGGAAACTTCGACAAGAACTCGCCGGAGAATAGAGAGAGAACAAGAGAATATGAGAAGCAAATGAACGTGTAACCGTTCAAGGATACATGCATGATCCTTATATACCCACTGCATTTATGGCAGTGGGTCCCACATGAGAAAAGCAACCGTCACAAACTTTTCAAATTCGAAGGCTAAGATAACGACACGTCTCATACGCGCCATCAAACGGCCAGGATCAACACAAGGAAACGATCCGGCACACCACTCGCCAGATGAATGCCACGTGTCAGCAGATGTCACCATTATAAAAGCTGTCAAACGCGTGACTACTCACGCGTCTGACAAAAGGCACGTGCAAAGCGACACGTGGCACAACCTTATCCACCAAGACAACAAGAGAGGCGCGTGGCGGCACACGCGCCTGACACCAGACAAAAATTGATCACAGCACCACAATGATGTGACAACCAACAGTCAGCACAACAGACGAGGACCTGACACGTCAGAAACCATTAAAGCTTCCATCAGAAGCAACTGATCATTCGACTTCCAGGCGCATTAACTCATATTTATGAGAGACAAATTGAATGCCAATGATTTCAAATTTATTACAACTCCAGACCCGCATTCAATTCCACAGCGCAAACTTGACGTAAAATCAGAAAAGACGTTCCCCGCTCAACTCCTTCACAAGTCAAGGCGGAACACGTCTTCCTCAGCGCAAACTTGACGTAAAACAGAAAAGACGTTCCCCGCTCAACTCCTTCACAGGTCAAGGCGGAACACGTCTTACTCAGCGCAAACTTGACGTGAATCAGAAAAGACGTTCCCCGCTCAACTCCTTCACAGGTCAAGGCGGAACACGTCTTACTCAGCGCAAACTTGACGTAAAACAGAAAAGACGTTCCCCGCTCAACTCCTTCACAGGTCAAGGCGGAACATGTCTTCCTCAGCGCAAATTTGACGTAAAATCAGAAAAAACATTCCCCGCCCAATCCCCACACAAAGAGCAGGAGTGACCAGAAGCAGATGAGCTGTCATCCGCGACTCGATATTTTGAGTCTAACGCTCCACCTACTCTCCATCAAAGAGCAGGAGAAGCCCTAGACTAGGGGGACTTGAAGGGATAGGGAGCCTAATCCAGGGGAAAAGGCATCCCTATCCCCATAAGCACAACTACTAGCGCCAGACTCTGGCATCGGCGCGCGACCAACATAAAGTGTGGTACAGCGCGCGACCTCACATACTAATAAGCAGAGGTCAACACCTGATAAGCGCGTGCGACCACGCGCGACATCTTCTCTTACCACCTTTGGTACGAGGTACGGAAGATAATGAAGGGAAGATTCACAAGGATCTCTGACAGAGTACGCACCAAGGAAAAGACGACATGTGCAAGAGTGGTCCAACTACCACAAAAGAGGATGGCGACGTGACTGTTCACATGCTTCCACTGTCATCAACAGTGACAGCAGACATCCCCTGCCGACGTCAGGAGCATGGTCAACGACTGTAGCAAGGACAGGGGCGCCGCCTGCCAACCAGGGCTCGCCACGTGTCACCATCGACCAACAACCATGCTGCGATATGACGTCATCCACAGTGATCTGCTTTTCCCGCCATTTTCATGGAAGGGTTGGAACCGGATTTGGGCCGGACCCAAAATAAGGAAAACTTCTCATGGGCTCCTCGGCAAAGCCCATGAGTTCTCCTATAAATAAGGAAAGACATCTCCTTGCAAAGGCATCCAAAATTACTCATTGCAACCTAGCATTACTCTTGTAACTCTCTTTATTTGTTCATTAATAATATTCCGGCTAGTTACAGTGGACGTAGGTCATTCCCCGACCGAACCACTTACATCTTGTGTTCTTATTCACGTAACTCACACACACATTCATACTCCTTATTATCACCCGGGTTTAACCAAGAGGTTTGGGTAAAGGATTAACCCTGACGAACACAAGTATTAACCCCCACGGTGATCAGTGATAATCACTGTGATACTTATTGTTTCTTCAACCACCCTTATGTTTTAAAACATCATTTGTGAAACCCTAATACACCCCAAAGCCACCCCACACCTTATCCAACCTCTGCAACACGTTTTTGAGCAAGAAATCACATTTACAAGCTTTACACCTCATAATCTCACCATTTCAAGGTGTGTTCTTCATCCCAAACCCTTGTAATGATATTATTTTGATCCCTAAAGGTCCGGACCTGATTTCTAAACATTTGTGTCTTTGAAAACTCATTAAAATCAGTTTCTAAACAAACCCAAACCTCTATATTTGTTATATGTGATGTATTCATGCAAGATAGGATTTTTATCATTTAACCATGGTTGTTCTTGCATTATTATTATGTTTCTGATCTAAATGAGTTCATATGATGTTAACCTAGGAGTTTGAAGGTCCATAGATGTGTATCCTTGATGTTAGGCGTTTCGACCCGTTTGAATGATTATGAAGGATTAATGATGATATATTGTGTTTTGATGATTGTTTAAGGTTAGGGTTTACTCTAGGATGATGCTAGAACAGTAGGATAATGTCGGACAACGTCGTTATGTGATGAAATATGGATATTTGCTATTTAGGGTAAGTTTTGCATGTTGATGTGATGCTTACATGCTAATTATACTATTTTGGGAAAACGCATGCATTCGGGATGGCTAGGATGATGATAAATTAGGGGTTTTTGCTTGAAATAGTTAGATTAATGTTTTGGGTTTGATATTGGGTGTTTCCACACGTTTCGGATCTGATTTGGAGGGTTAAACGCGCAAAAAGGCGGAAACATGACAATATGGGCGATTAGGGGTTTCTAATCGCTAGTATTAAGGGTGATTGGCCCCCAATCGCATGAACTATAGGCGATTGGGAGCCCAATCGCCATTATGACTGGCGATTACAATCCTACTCGCCAGTTTGACTCTCCTAATCACCAGTTGACTTTCCCTAATTGCATGTTTGATTCCTAATCGCGTGTAATGCTGCTATATGTATATTTTAACATCCCGAAACACAGATTGACACCTAGGAACATGTTAGGAACCCCGTGACGTGTCCAATGACTTAGTAACACGTGTTCGGACCCGTTTGTGCATTAATTGAGCGTTATGCTAGACTTATTGAATCTTCGCGCGTGCTAAGTGTTTAATTGCATACGTGGCATGATATTTTGCTTTCGGCTAACACGTGGGATGTCGGGTCTTGTCTGGTGTGGTCGGTTAAACGTTTAAACATCATTTCAAATGTACACGGTTATGGTCTGGACTGTTGGGGACTAATCAACCTACGGGTTGTTAGTCTAACACCTTATACGCTCGTCATGATAGGTCACCGGTATTTGGTGTCGTCTATTGAGCGGGTTTACATATCTTAGAGGGGAAGCAGTATCAGGTGAGTTTCACGGCCCCACTTTAAGTCTTTACATTTCGGGGGAGACACATGCTTTATACATATTTCGTAAAATATCATGTTATACTAGTGTTAAATTCATTTGTGCTATACGATACGTAAAGTCCCGGGGAAACCATGAATATGCTGGATAGCATAACGGGGGAAATGTGAATAGATCTATTGGGACTGACAGACCCCACTCGACGGTTGGAGGCCGGGCGGGTGCATATTGTCTCGGTCATAACGCTACCGTGGAACGGTAGTGCATAATCGTTTCGGGCAAAATCATATATCGTTGTCTGTAATGGTTTCCGGTCGTAGTAGTATTACTCATGCGTCTAGCTAACGCTATCATTTCTAACATAGTGATAACATGATGGCTTTCATTACTTAAACGTTTAACATAAAACCTGTGAACTCACCGGCATTATTTGCTGACGTTTTTAGCATGTTTGTCTCAGGTCGTAGAGGTAGCAGCATTTCATAGGTGCACGGAGTCTTACGGCGTCTAGGATTCATATGCATCTTATTTAGCATTTTCAGACTTTTATGCTTTTACTTTCGTGTTGTAATAAAGTTTCACGCTTCCGCAGCGATGGATCATTTATGAAAACTTAATGGTTTGCTTATGTCGTTTTTACGTATCATATAGTGTCGTTTATTGTGACCGTTGACTTAGATCCTGGTTTATCACGCGTCTCGCGGTAAAACCCCGCACGTGGAATTTGAGGGTGTGACATAATAGGACCAAATATAAATACTATCATTTGGCAAGCTGATTATAGAAGTTGATTCATATATGGAGGTAATATTGAAACTCAGACTTTCGTTCTAAGAAGTAGTTTGATACCTTTAGATAAAATAATTACTTTCAAGTTCCAGATTCCATTACCAGCATCGTTTGTAACTACTATTAATAAAAGTTGGGGACAATTGTTATCTAGAGTCAATTTGTTTCTAAAAGATTTGGTTTTCACACACGAATAACTGAATGCGACGCTGTCAAAAGTTAAAAAGCACAAACAGAGTTAAATTGCTAATTTGAGATAGAGATGACAGTGTGACAAATAAAACAAAGTTGTATACAAAGAAATATTTAAATATTTAAATATTTATGAATTACTTTTATAATTTTAGATTAATATATAAGTATTACTTTAATTACACATTTATATATTTTTATTCACTATTTAATTTAGTTTTAATAAAACCTATATTTATCTATAATATATTATAAAGCATCTAGCCTGGATTCCAATCAATTTTAAGTAATTACAACATTTTATACTTATAGTAAAACAATTTAATGAAGTTAGTAAGAGGCAAAATGATAGTTTTTTACAAAAGTATTAAATTAATAAATGAATTGATAATTACTTTAGAAATTTGTCAACATAAAATAAATTTAGAGAATTTGAAATGGTTTCAAATTTCGTTGACATTAAAATAATTATTTAGGTTTTTATAAAATTGAATTGGCTTAAAGGAAAACTAAATACCATTTTATGTATTTGTCAATCCATAATTTGTTAACCGACCTTTCAGTTATTCATATTTTAGTGCTAATCATTAATGAAATAAATGACATAAATAAGAATCATGTTTACTGTGCCGAGTTCTTCTTCAAGTTTTGAAACCGATAAATCTTCTGTCTTCATTGATAGTTAAATTATCAAAGGTTCTTTAAGCCACAACTATAACCGATAATTACCTCAATGAGATATAACCTTAATTTGTTCCAACTTCGTGACCACCCTATCTCGAATAACATCACTCTCTCTTGTTCCCTCTATTCGAGTTATTGTTGCAAAGTATCTTTCCTTCTACTTTGGGAGGCTTCGGGAATTTCCGCCGCATTCACGGCTGTCGCAACCACCGGAAACTCGCACTGCTGGTTCGAACCACACTCGTCGTACCACCACATAACGTGCACCA
Organism: Ambrosia trifida; assembly: GCA_028751855.1. NCBI lineage: Eukaryota > Viridiplantae > Streptophyta > Magnoliopsida > Asterales > Asteraceae > Ambrosia > Ambrosia trifida. Next base: position 28,760,519 of record CM054133.1, on the reverse strand, counting down.
AGCTTAATCTGTTCTTCTGCTCCGATCGGTGAGGTAGTCATTGACCCTCATTATTTATTTGATTCCTTCGACTTAGACTTTGATTTGGGGTTGGGTTTATCGAACGTTTTCGATGATCCAAGCTTACAATTGTATATGATGCGTGTGCAATGTGAGAGTGTGTTGTGTGCGTGTTTGACCATGAGTGTATATGTAGGTTGTATGTCTGTGTTTGCTTAGCATGTGTATCTGAATTGTGTTTGTTCATGAGTGTATGCATGTATGCGTGAGTGTTATGCATGTTTGATATGTATCCATTGATGTTTAATGCATTAGTAAAGTGTGTTAGTGTGCATGAATGTGTGGATGGTGGGTTGAGTAAGTGTGTGTTTTTTATCTTATTATATAAATTCATACCATCTCACTTCGAAAGGTTAAGATAACATTGCTCATAGTCTTGCTTATAAAAGAACTATAAAATGAGTGGATAATAACTAAAAATTAAATTAATGATAACGGGTTCATCTTCTTGAGTACTTCAACCCAAGTAAAAAATTTCAACTTAAGTTAATTTTCGTTATTAATTGAAAACCAGTTGAATCCAATGTTCATAACCGATTAACCAAACTGAATCTATTGAAACCAATCAGTTTTTGAAATATCTTAATCAAAAGTTTTGTTTTTGATTTTGGTTATGGCTATGGCTCAAAACTGAACTAAACTGAACAACAATTTACGCACACCCTTAAATCACCAATCGAAGTGTTGTGGTCCCACCGCAATGCACAGGCACCCAATAGTAAAAGATAATAGTTTAGACTGTGTTTTACATGATCAACTAACCTAGTGACTTTATATATGTATATATATATATATATATATTTGAGCGTCAAACAAAATCTTTATTCACCAAAAGACTAGCAAAACGTTAGCCAACACCAAATTGTGTCCTCCAACAATTACAATAAATCTTACACCCCCATTCTGACTAAATCGAAATTACACCAATGATCCCAATCAAAATTCAAAAGATTTGACCTATTTTTAACCCACAAATAGCTTTGTCGCCTAATCTCTTCTTTAATACCGGTTAAATTGGGTACCTTTTGATTGAAAATCACCTCGTTTTGTTTCGCTAAATGAACGAGAGAGTTACCTGGTATATTGAATACACAAGTCTTCTCCATTTTTCCGAGCCTCTTATCAGCCACAAAATCCAGTACTTGTACCGCAAATGAGCATCCTACAAAGACATGATCTGCTGTTTCATGTCCCTTTCCACAAAGTTTACATAACACGAAACATTGATGTTTCTTCGTTGCAGAGTGTCCAAAGTCAGGAGCCTATCCAAATACAACCTCCACCATAAAGTTTACCTTCAATGGCGTCCACTTGTTCCAACAAAATACTTCATTCACAGCCAGAAACTTGTGACTGTACAGCTTATCCCGAATGTTTTTAACTCAAAAGACCCCGGTCGGATCCAAAATATAAGACCATTTTCCTCTCCAATGCCCAGCTTAGCTTCCATTAATAGGAATGTAAGATCTTCTAGCTGTGCACATTAATCCGCCAAACTCGGTTCCCTAGTCCAGTAGAATGAAACCTAGATACTTTTGCCAAGCGACCCAATTAATTTTGGAGTGGTCCTCGGTGATACCCCACAAAAACTCTTTAGGTATGCGTTCAAGATGGTCAATAACTTGTTGAGGAGCTCGAAACAAAGAGAAGAAATACGTCAGAAGCCCATTCAACACGGACTTAATGAGGGTCACATGACCTCCAACCGAAATTATATTTCTCTTCCATAAAGCCAAACGTTAACCTCCACAACCGGTTTCCAATTCTTAACCAAGTTCATATTCGCACCTACTTGGAGACCCAAGTGGATGAATGGAAGTGAGCCCGTTTTACAACCGAAAATACTCGCCATTTCTTCCACCTGATTCCGGTTTACCCTGAAACTGAAAAGATAGCTCTTGCCCATGTTTACTTTTAGTCCGGATGCACGGTAGTAACATCTAACGAGTCTTCTCAGATTTCTAGCTTTCTCCACCGACCATTCCCCCAAGAAATTTGCATCATCAGCATACAAAAAATGTGAAATAACAGACCTTTCAAGCTCACATCTAATGCCCTTGTACAACCTAATGTTACACGCTTCTTTAATGACCACGACAGTGCCTCCATGGCTATTATAAACAAGAATGGTGACTGCAGATCCCCTTGTCTCAAACCCCATTGACATTTAAATTCCTGTGTCGGAGACATATTGACCAAGACCGATTCCTTCACCATGGTAACTGTAGCCAATACCCAATCAACCCACTTACTTGGAAAATTCATTTGTCTTAGGAATGATCGTAAGAAACTCCAGCTAAGAGTGTCATAAGCCTTCTCTATATCTACCTTTACCAACATTCCACCTTGTCTACGACTCCTCAACCACGAGATTAGTTCATTTAGCATTAACGGGCCATCTAATATACTTCGGTTAGCAAGGAAAACTGTATGCTCTTCCGAAATTAGAGGATGAATTACTTTCTTCAACCTATTAACTAAGACCTTTGAGATTATCTTGTTAATACACCCGATGAGGCTAATCGGCTGATAGTCCTAAAGTAATCCAAGATCGTTGCATTTTGGAATTAGAGCCAAAAAGGATGAAGTGCACCCATCAAGTAGATTGGATCAATTAACATATATAAAAGTTTTTTTTCGAGTTTCTAAAGTTACACTGGATTAATATTAATACATTTTTGCAATTGTTTATATTGTATATAGAACAATATTGATCATTCATGTTGTGGATGTTTAAGTTTGGATAAGTTTTTCTTATAGTGAAACTAATATTATTTGAATTTACATAAGAAAGATAATTTGCGCTAACAAATTGAGCAACAAACATATCTAGTTACAAAACTTTTATTAAAAGATTGTAAAACAAACTATATAAAAAAAATGGTAGTACTTTTGTAATATCATAATCTAATTGTTTAATTTTTTACATATAAATCACATAAAAATGTTGATTTTATAAAATCTTGATTTTCCACTATCCTGGTTTTAGGGAAATTTAAAACTAAAAGGAAAATATAGTAGGCCCCTGGTCCTATTAACTTTTGTGCCTTTTTATTCTAGATTTGTAGTTTTTGAGTGGAGACCACCACTATTAAAAGTTACTATAGTAACCTTTTATTTAATATTTCTATATTTAAAAGACACTTTAGCAAGGTTGATTCATATTTCCATAACTTATGGTTAAAATGATAAGATATAAAATATTATTATACTTATATAATCTTTTCAAAGATTTTGGGATTATTTATGTAAGAAAACATATATCATGTGTGAGTATATGTATGAATGTAATGTGTATGTTATTCAAAGTTGATGAATATATAAGTGACAAAAAATATCATGTTATTGTTCACATATGATCTACATATAATTTCAAATGTTCATATAAAAATATGACATATTGGTATAACTAGTTTTTATCCCGGGAGCGTCCCGGGTTGAAATATCTAATATGACATAATAAATTATCTAATATGACAACGTAATTAATGACTTGCCAATATATGATTAATGAATATTATTATTATTATTATTATTATTATTTATTTTAAACAAATCTCTGTCATAAGTTATCATATTATTATTTTAAAAAATTCATGGGTATCACCTAATCCCAGGCCCGACCCAAACCCACAATTTTTTTTAAACTAATCCTAAACCTGACACAATACCTGTCGGGTTACAAAAAATAGTCGTTTTTTTTCTCCATTTTTTATATAGCACTATGATACTCGTTGGAAAGATAATAAAACGCTCGTTAATTTGGTGTAATTTTTTTCTTTATAAAATATCGTATATAAAAGATATTAACGTTTAAAAGTTATGGGAGAAAACATGAGAGAGAAAATAATATAGGTTTAATATTTACATTTAGTAGATTAGGTATTTAATAGATTAGGTTAAACCATATTTATTCTTTTTTTTAATTGGTCTAGAGTTACCATATCACATCCTATATGGCATCTCTTAAAGGAGAGATTACATAAGAGTATGACATATAGGATTAATCCATTTCCAATAGATATAGATATAGATATAGATGATGCCAAGGTAGTTGTCAAAAGCATATGGCGCCTCCGAGTATAAAACTTTAATTAACAATGATGGTATGGATCAAAACATGAAAACTCTGAAATTGTGCGTTTTTATATTTTATTTTATTTTTGAGAAATCTTAAAAGCGTTTTTATATGGCTCCAGCTATTCACACCCCCACCCTTCTATTTCAACCTCCCCCGCCTCCAAAGTGCCTCGTTTTACCCTAAGCGAGGCGCTTGGGGTCAAATCAAACGAGGTGTACGAGATGGCAGGGAAAAGTGGAATATTTTGATCCAAAGCGCCTAACTTTGGCCAAAGCGAGGCGCTTTGGATCAAAGTTTTAATTTGGGGTATTTTTTGGTGTTTTGAATTTGTTTTTATTTTTTTTAATATAATTATTTAAAAAAGTTAAAAAAAATTAAACTTGACATCATCAACCACGTATAGACAAAGATTTTAACAATAGATTCAGGAAGCTTGAACAATAGATTCAGTACTTCTGGAAAAAATACAACATTTGAAAATTAGGCACCTGGTTTGCTTGATTAGACCACAGACGCCTAGCTTTGGCCAAAGCCAGGCGCTTTGGCCTTTTAAAAAAAATTATTTTGTTTTAATTCATTTTAAATACTTGTTATTGATTAAAAAATAATTTTAATTCATTTTAAAATGTTTTTAGTTGTTCCCAGTACAACAAAATTCGTTTGAGGCATTACGGGTCGTTTATTGCTCGTTTGTGTTTTTTGGTTGAAACATCCGAGTTTGTTCAACTTTCATGAATCATTGTACGTGGTGCTCCGACTATACAGTCGATACCCATATTTTTTCAAAACACGATTTTTTGCATGTCTAATCGACATGCTGGACTTCTGGTCTCTGTTTGACGCGATTCGTAATGTTTAATTGATCGTTTGTGGTTTTTAGAAGTCACATCCGATCAATTCAAAACCAATTAAAAAATTACAGAATTCGTCCTTTAAGTTTACCTCGTTTTTCAATGGACACCCTTTCGCGTTTTAGATGATGAGACTAATCCTTAACGATTTAAAATGTTACACCCATTGTCCTTAGGCACTAACCAGGTTAGTTTTTAACGTTAAATCTGATCACGTGAGAGACATGTGAGGGCATAACAGTAATTTCATCTCTCCCTCTTCATATTTCACCTTTAAAACCAGACGAATTAGGGCATTTTGATCAGATGATCTAGGATTCTTCAATATAAGCGTAAACCTGATTCCTAAATGTTATAATATTGAACCCTAACCCTCGAATCCAAACAAATTCGACTACGGCCCTTAACAATTTCATAGGGTTGTTATTCCTTGATGATGGTCGTCCTATTCTGCATAAAAAAGATCGAGCTTACCTTGATTAAAACGATGGTAATCGGTCTTGACAAGAAGCGATGGTACGATACTTCACATGAGAAATTGGGGCTTGATTCGAATAATCTGGATGGGGTTTTTGTTGCAGAAGTGGTCGACTAGAGTGTCTGAGGTTATTGAATGATTCAATTTATAAAATGGTTAGCGTTTTGGGTGCGATTAGATTTGGTTTCAAGTGGGTATAAACAAAACGATTTTACATGGTTAAATTGGTCACTGAATCCAGCTTTTAACTCGTTTAACTGTAATTTTTTCCTTATTTTTTGGATTTTTATTGTATATAGGTACTTCATTGGAGAAAATTACTGTTATGCCTTCACATGTCTCTCACGTGATCAGATTTAACGTTAAAAACTAACCTGGTTAGTGCCTAAGGACAGTGGGTGTAACATTTTAAATTGTTAAGGATTAATCTCATCATCTAAAACGCGAAAGGGTATCCATTGAAAAACGAGGTAAACTTAAAGGACGAATTGTGTAATTTTTTCTTATATTTATTGTTACCTTTTAAAATAGTATATATTTGTTCTTTCACAAGAATTCAACACATGAAATGAAATAAAAAAATCTATCTATATATATATAAAAGAAAACGTATATGCTGACGTGGTGTGCAATGGAGATCTCAACCTCCCTTTGAGAGTGTCATGTGGCATCATAATTGAAAGATTTTAGTGTTTTTGAACTATTTCCTTTTTTAATTAAAAAAAAAGATAAACATAAAACCCTAAATTAAATTGAGTTATTTTAGGAAAAAAAAGAATTTAAAAATAAATTTAAAATTTTCTCTCTCATGTTTCCTCCCATAATTTTTAAACGTTTATATCTTTTATATACGAGATTTTTTAAAGAAAAAAATTACACCAAATTAACGAGCGTTTTATTATCTTTCCAACGAGTACCATAGTCCTATATAAAAAACGGAGAAAAATCGACTATTTTTTGTGGGGTTTCGTTCATATAGGAAAAAAACACACAAAGTGTTCATGTTATTCATTAATCATGTTTTTTCTTTTAAACCGGGTTCTTATCTACGATGTTGAAAATCAGCCCAATCGCCATGTTATTATTGGAATTTTACTAGGTATACTTCATCAAGAGAAGTTAGGAAAAAGAATCGCGCAACACTGCAATACATGGTGTCACCTTATAGCAAGGTTATTTTTTTATTTATTTAATTACAAGAGTAATAATTATTACTATTAGTATTAGTATTATTAGAATGGTTATATTTTTCAACCCGGGACGCTCCGGAAGGAATTGATAGTTGCTGACGCGGCGTTCAATGGTGGCCTCAACCATCTCTTGATTATGCCACGTGGCATAATGAGATGCAATGATTACAACTTCCAACTTAAGTGTTTGTTTAGTTGATCAGGTTAGGAATTATAAGAGCCATTAGAATGTGAGAAATTAGAGAGATGTGATGAGTTTTTTAATAGTTGCAGCTTACATAAGTGATTCTTTAGATGATTACTGATTAGGTTTTAGATTAGGGAATATGAGTTATTATTGATTAGAATACTATGAACATGCAATGATTGAGAGATTTTGTGGTTAGTTAACTTGAGCTATTTACAATAGGTTATCACGTAAAATTAGATTTTTCAACCCCGGGACCCTCCCAGGGTAATCAACTAGTGAATTTCATATGCAAGAATGTACATAACTTTCAGTAACTTGCTAGGCAGACACCCAATATTTGTTTAATTTAGGTTTTTGTTTGTACTATTAAAATAATTAGTAATTCCCAAGTCCAATTATTTATTTAATAAGATCATAAAAATTTAATGGTGGGTGTTGTCTATTTGCTTGAATATAATTATGGACTTCTAATCATGGTAATAATGCGGTCGTGGGTGATGTTACTTTTTATTTTTATTCAATATAAAATGTAATAATATATTTAATTACTAAAAAAATATTACTATTTTGTTGCATTTATTTGTTCCATGCTTCGTTCTATCAATATATTCGTTTTTCCTGATGTGTCGGTGCTTCACAAACTCAAATTCTACTATTCTAGAAATTCGTGTTTTTCACATTCCACAGTCGGCTACCACCTTTGAATTATTTACGTGTCCGTACATTTATAGCTTGAACGATTTATTCGGTTTTTTATAGCGTGTAGGTAATTATGCTGTTACATGTGTCGAAAAAAGGTGGTGATATTTAAACCCCCCAGCTTCTATTTTTACCCCCTAGAAGCGCCTCGCTTAGGCCTAAGCGAGGCGCTTCTGGGGGGTGTTTTATTTTGGTAGTTTTTTGGTGTTTTGAGTTATTTTTTTTTTAATTTAATAATTATAAAAAGTTAAAAATAAAATAAAATGTCAATGACTTAAACTTGACATCATTTTCTTGTAATTACTTTTCAGTTGTTATCCGAGAGATAGCGGTCAACGATGAAGACAACCTGAAAGTGGATACCATGGATCAGAGAGATTCAAGCTAATTAAACTCATATCTCAAGCCGGTGCAAGTTATGTTGTAACGAAATCATTCTCACATGAATATCCTGCGTAAAGGACTAAAGCCACATATCTTGCCATTAATACCAACTGAATTTTACTTGCTTGCATGAAAAGTTCATTGTACGATGTCTTTTTCAGAGGACCTCGACTCTTGAGATGTTGCAGGTGTTTGAAAAGTTTGAACTGAAATTGAACTTTTCATGCAAGCAAGTAAAATTCAGTTGTTTTACTAATTTCATACTCTTGATACTTTTAAACAATCGGATCGGCGCTAAACAATAGAAAGTAATTACAAATATTGCAAGAGGGTCACTATTCATATATAAAGAACATTAATCGGTTTCATCTTTGTTTTATTGAGTTCAACTTTCCATGATCTACCTTTATCATCTCAGAGAGATATCTGTCAAACGATGGAAGGGAACCCGAAACAATAAAAAGTAATTACAAAGAAGATGATCAAAGATGCTACAACATAACTTGCACCGGCTTGAGATATGAGTTTAGTTAGCTTGAATCTCTCTGATCCATGGTATCCGGTTGTTTTCAGGTTGTCTTCATCGTTGACCGCTATCTCTCGGATAACAACTGAAAAGTTGTCTCATTAATTCCAATTCCAATTCCAATTCCACCGGTGCAATCAGAATCTGAAGAGAAGCTATCATCTCAGAGAGATATCTGTCAACGATGATGGCGCAACAGAGGTTAGCGGTAACTTTAAATTTTGAATGATCGTCGGTTTGCTCTCTATATCTCAAGCCGGTGCAAGTTATGAAATGACACATGCAGAATGTAATGTCATGCACAAATGTGATTTTGTATTAATGGCAAAGTGATTTGTAAGGGAAGAAGAAGAGAATGTTATATATGTTTACCTTCCCATAGATATGAGTTTAATTAGCTTAAATCTCTCTGATCCATGATATGAGAGCATAAGAGAAGAGATAATAACATATGAGCTTCAACATAACTTGCACCGGATGATTGCCAATGAGATTGATAACTGGACAGGTTAGCCAGGTGTTTGTCAAAAAGGTAGAGCACACCACTAGAGCAAAAAGTTGTGTGTATGAATAGTGACCCTCTGGCAAACCTGCCATTATTTAGCGTAAAAAGTTCATTGTACATATACCTCCTTATTTAAAAACAAATCACATCATTGTAGAGGTTACTAGGTTACTCATCCACTTTCAGAATCTGAAGAGAAGCTATCATCTCAGAGAGATATCTGTCAAGTAATTACAAGAAGATGATCAAAGATGCTTCAACATAACTTGCACCGGCTTGAGATATGAGTTTAATTAGCTTGAATCTCTCTGATCCATGGTATCCACTTTCAGCCTGTCTTCATCGTTGACCGCTATCTCTCGGATAACAACTGAAAAGTTGTTTCATTAATCTATAAATAAATCCTTACAAAATATTTTTAACTTAAATCTTTGAGCATACCACACTTAGAGGGTCACTATTCATACATAAAGAGTATAATCGTGATGTGATGGATTTTTATATCTGCAACTTAGTTCCTTTTTACCTGGTTGCAAAGGAACTTCAGGTCAGCCAGACCTTTGTCAAAAGCAAGTGTGAAGATCAAGATCAAGAAGAATAGTACGGTCAACGATGAAGGTGTGTTGTATGTATAAAATTGTGAATAATTGTAGTGTGTTCGGTGCAGTCGACGAACATCATTCAAAATTTCAACTTCCCGTTCAGGTGCTTAAGTCCACCTTGAAGACTGGATACCATGGATCAAAGAGATTCAAGCTAATCAAACTCATAGGAATCTTGAACGAAATTATACAGTTATTTGGAATGTTCCTGATCATTACAGTGAGATTGATAACTTCTCTATGGAAGCAACAAATTCAAAACAGAGGTAGGTTTGCCAGAGGGTCACTATTTATACATAAAGAGTATAATCAAACAAGGGTTGTTATCGGAGAGATATCGGTCAACGATGAAGGCAACCTGATAAAGGCTGAACACGAGTATAATCAAACAGCGATGTCAAGGGTTTTAAGACAAGGAAGATGAATTCAGTTGTTATCGGAGAGATATCGGTCAACGATGAAGGTGTGTTGTATGTATAAAATTGTGAATAATTGTGAGAGTCGATATGAAAGCAATAATCCATCGAGAACTAGAGAAACAGAGAATAAGAGAAGAGATAATAACATATGAGCTACAACGACGTCATATTTTGGAAGCTGAAGTTCGGAGAGAACTAAATATTCGGTTGTTGTTTTTCTTCTCTATACAGAGTGACGATAGGCGTTTTCGATTTCCAAATGAATCAACGACTTAAACTTGACATCATCAACCACGTATAGTCAAATATTTATTCTCCATATCCATACCTTGTTTCAAGTATCTTTGTAAAATTCATTTCTTCTTCAAGACTACTATGAGTCAAGAAGAACAGTACGGTCAACGATGAAGGTGTGTTGTATGTATAAAATTGTGAATAATTGTGAGAGTCGATATGAGAGCAATAATCCATCGAGAACTAGAGAAACAGAGAATAAGAGAAGAGATAATAACATATGAGCTACAACGACGTCGTATTTTGGAAGCTGAAGTTCGGAGAGAACTAAATATTCGGTTGTTGTTGTTTGACCCATCCGGATGTGAAAGACAATATCCATATTTACCTGATTATAAGAGAGGTCGAAGATATTGCTCAATAAACATTATTATTATTATTATTTTATTATATTTGTAATTTAGTTCCTTTGTTTTATAATCACATCATTGTAGAGGTTACTAGGTTACTCATCCACAATGTTCTTACCTATGAGTTTAATTAGCTTGAATCTCTCTGATCCATGGTATCCACTTTCAGGTTGTCTTCATCGTTGACCGCTATCTCTCGGATAACAACTAGAGAAACAGAGAATAAGAGAAGAGATAATAACATATGAGCTACAACGACGTCGTATTTTGGAAGCTGAAGTTCGGAGAGAACTAAATATTCGGTTGTTGTTTTTCTTCTCTATACAGAGTGACGATAGGCGTTTTCGATTTCCAAATGAATCAACGACTTAAACTTGACATCATCAACCACGTATAGTCAAACATTTATTCTCCATATCCATACCTTGTTTCAAGTATCTTGTAAAATTCATTTCGTCTTCAAGACTCCTATGAGTCACAAAGGAGACATGGTGTTTGACTTTTTTGTGTTTGACCCATCCGGATGTGAAAGACAATATCCATATTTACCTGATTATAAGAGAGGTCGAAGATATTGCTCAATAAACATTATTATTATTATTATTATTATTATTATTATTTTATTATATTTGTAATTTAGTTCCTTTGTTTTATTATTATAATAATTTATTATTATCAAGAATCGGAAATTAGTAAAACGATTTATGAAAGTATCAAGAATCGGAAATTAGTAAAACGATTTAATAAATCATTGCTCAGACGTTAGGGTTTGATAAACACAAAGCTTATTATTTATAAAGCAACAAAAACACAAATCGTACCGTGAAATAAAGAGAGGCCCATTAGGAGTGCCGTGGAGGAAGATCGTCGGTTTGCTGTAGTCGATGATGGCGCAGAGGTTAGCGGTAACTTTAAATTTTGAATGATCGTCGGTTTGCTGTAGTCGATGATGGCGCATAGTTAAACAAAAGCTGAAATTATACAGTTATTTGGAATATTCTTGATCATTACAGTGAGATTGACTGTTATCGGAGAGATATCGGTCAACGATGAAGGCAACCTGATCATTACTTTTCATGCAAGCAAGGTGGACTTAAGCACCTGAACGGGAATGAAGGATGAAAGCATGACGTGAAACATGGCGTAGTCACATTCAGTCATCAAGGTGGACTTAAGCACCTGAACGGGAAGTTGAAATTTTGAAATTTTAATATAATTATTATAAAAAATGTTCTTTTGCATGAAAAGTAATGATCAGGAACATTCCAAATAACCGTCCAATTTCAGCTTTTGTTTAACTCATGATATATCCATGTTTCAAAGCTGGATGTTCGTACGGGAAAACCAAAACGAGCAATAAACGAAGCGAAACGGGGAGATATAATTTTCTTGGCTTGGAAACAACTTAAAAGAACCAAAAATGAATTAAAATTATTTTTTGGTGATTAACAGATAATTTTAAAGAATTAAAAAAATTTAATTTTTTTTTAAAAAATGTCCAAACGCCTCGCTTTGGTCAAAGCGAGGCGTTTGCCTGCCTCGCTTAGGCCTAAGCTAGGCACAAACAGCCTAGCTTTGGCCAAAGCGAGGCAAGAAAACGCCTCGCTTTGACCAAAGCGAGGCGTTTGGACTTTTTTTAAAAAAAAAATAAATTTCTTTTAATTCTTTAAAATTATCTGTTAATCACCAAAAAATAATTTTAATTCATTTTTGGTTCTTTTAAGTTGTTTCCAAGCCAAGAAAATTATATCTCCCCGTTTCGCTTCGTTTATTGCTCGTTTTGGTTTTCCCGTACGAACATCCAGCTTTGTACAACTTTGATGAATCATTGTACGTGGTCCTCCGAGTAAACCTAACTCGCAACAATTGTTTTTAATTCATTTTTAAGTGTTTTTAATTACTTTTCGAGAAATGATAATTTTCAGATATTACAGATCAAGGTGTTACCAAGCATGTCAAGAAATGATAATTTTCAAATATTGTAGATCAAGGTGTTACCAAGCATGTCAAGAAATGATAATTTTCAAATATTGCAGATCAAGGAAAGAATGAAAATACGTGATGCACATACCGTGAGTGTAGTCCATTGATGTATTAATATATTATTAATCGCAAGTTTCAATACTAGATAATGCACGTAACTCCCTAGGAGTCTTGAAGACGAAATGAATTTTACAAGATACTTGAAACAAGGTATGGATACCATGGATCAGAGAGATTCAAGCTAATTAAACTCATATCTCAAGCCGGTTGATATAGAGTATATCAGAGAAAGATTTAGTTGAAAGTGGATATAACTGGACAGTGATATTGATAACTTCTCTATGGAAGTTGCTACAATAGTTAAACAAAAGCTGAAATTGAACAGTTATTTGGAATATTCTTGATCATTACAGTGAGATATGAGTTTAATTAGCTTAAATCTCTCTGATCCATGATATGAGAGCAATAATCCATCGAGAACTTGAGAAAGAGAGAATAAGAGAAGAGATAATAACATATGAACTACAACATAACTTGCACCGGCTTGAGATATGAGTTTAATTAGCTTGAATCTCTCTGATCCACTAACTCCGATTGTTTTCAGGTTGTCTTCATCGTTGACCGCTATCTCTCGGATAACAACTGAAAAGCTGAAATTGAACAGTTATTTGGAATGTTTCTGATCATTACAGTTATGCCTTTTTTGGTGAAATGAACTTGAAGAAATGATTTGGTGGATATATCATGAGTTAAACAAAAGCTGAAATTGGACGGTTATTTGGAATGTTCCTGATCATTACTTTTCATGCAAGCAAGTAAAATTCAGATCATTACTTTTCATGCAAGCAAGTAAAATTCAGATAATTGTCATCGATGGAAGGGAACCCGAAACAATAGAAAGTAATTACAAGAAGATGATCAAGGATGCTACAGTTATTTGGACTGTTAATCAAGGAGATTGATGAACCAAGGAAAGAATGAAAAGTTGTTTTACTAATTTCATAGTCTTGATACTTTTAACACTTATGCGTAGATCAAGGAGATTGATGAAGATATCATCAAGATGAGCAGGAATTGTTGTAGCAGTCAAGATTCCTATGCAAGCAAGTCAAAATTCACCGAACACACTACAATTATTCACTATTTTATACATACAACACAACCCCCGGAGTTTGACCGTACTGTTCTTCTTGATCTTGATCTTCACACTTACTTTTCATGCAAGTCATTATTATAAAAACATTTTTTATAATAATTATATTAAAAAAAAACAAAAAACTAACTAAAAAGACCAAAAAAAAAAAAATTGATCCTAAGCGCCTCGCTTAGGCCTAAGCGAGACGCTTAGGCCTAAGAATCAGCTTTTTCTGCCCCTCGTACTGACCTCCTCGAATTCAGCTCCCAAGCGCCTCGCTAAGACCTAAGCGAGACGCTTGGGGGGGGGTGAAAATAGAAGGAGGGGGTGGGAATAGACGGAGCCTTCGAAAAATAATTTATTTTATTTTATACAAATTTTATATGTAAGAGCATTCATATTCTCTCCACCATTTTATACCCTATAATATAACAAAAAATTAAGGCTGACAATTCAGACACGAACATGATAACCTGACACGAACATACACGATTTTAACAGGATTCGTATTTGGCCTTAACATGTTTCGTGTTTATAACAGGTCGACACGTTAAGACCTGTTTATTTTCGTGTCGTGTTCGTGTTTAACTGTTTCGTGTTCGTGTCTTATCGTGTTAATAGGTTCGTGTAACCTGTTATGCCAGCCCTACAAAAAAATCATACTTTTCAAAATTTATCTCTCATTTTAAAAGACCTTCCTCATCCCCTCCACCATATTTGTCTTTATCTTACTCACAAACACTTATTTTATTATATTCTTCATTAAAATACACTCATAGTAATTTCATGAGGGTGAATAGTAGCTTTTTATATATAAAAAGCTAGAAGACTGATTTTTCAAAATATAAAAATGAGGTATAAAATGGTAGATGGAATGTAGGGTGTTTTTAATAAGTTTTTGTAAATTTTATAGATGGAGGGAGGTTTGATAGAGAGGATGTGAATGCTTTTAACATTGGTAAAATTGTTTACGTTACTGTATGTAATATTAATAAAGTTTTTCAAAATAATATATCGGGTTTAAATGAGAATAATTAGATATGTAATTTAAAAATACATTAAATGCGTCAATACCATTACCATGTAGTGGTAGAGATATTGGTGGACAATGATAGAAAACCTATGGGATTCTGGGTTCGATTCTTGAGCCAGACGAGTTTTACCAGTAATTTCATCGTCATGCCTACGGGTGAGTGGGTTACCCGGTTATGCCCGGAATTGGTATTTGACAACTCGGGTACTCTCGAATTATTTGAATTTGTCGAAAGGGTGCCCCGAGAGTGCTAGGGTTTGATTTGTTAGGCTATATGGTGTGGTAACAAAGTCCCCCAACTCCCCCAAGTGCCACATCAGCGCCACATCACTTCCCCATTTCACCCCCCAAAAGTTTGAAAATGGTTTCCACCAATTACCCCTTCCTTTTTTAATTCTTTTTTCTTTTTCTTTTTATTTAATTATATATTTTATATTTTATAAATTTTTTTTTAAAATAAACTAAAAACCGTAAAAATATAAAAAATGTACAAAAAAAACCCGTAACAAAGTAAAAATAAAATTCATTAAATTAAAAAAAAATACCAACAACAATACATAGAAACTTAAAAAAATCATGAAAAATACATAATATTTCATTAAACTACGACATTTGTCCTCCGAGCCACTTCCTTGCGATCTTGTCTTTCATCTTGATCATTACCGCTTTTTCTTGCTCGGAAAGGCCCTCGAGACTTCTCCCCATCATGCTAAACTTCTCCTTTTCATGTTGCGCAAGATCATACTCGAGACGTGCCCTATCCAATCGAAGCCTCTCCATTTCTCTATCCGCGACTTCTTCCTTCTCCTTCTTTCTTTCTAACCAACTCTCCTTTTGTTTTACCTTAAACTCGTTAAATTTTTCAATAAAGGCATCTATTTTCTCCACCACTTTTTCTTTTGAATCGGAGGCCTTTCCTTTTGAGCTTGAGACAGCTTTTTTCGCCCGGTCCCTTCCAATTGGCCGCTTCGATTCGGGAGTTGGAGCTTCATCTTAAAACTCCGGGTCATCGTTTATCTTTATAGCACAACGTGCATCGGACCCCTGCACTATAACATCCCGAGGTGCTCGTCTTCATTCGTTTTGTTTGTGCCACTTTGTTTGGCACCACTTTCCATTTTTCGCATTTCATCAAAATCTCATACGGCCTCATGTACCCCCGCCCCCTTTCCTTGTGCTATACTTCTTAAGCGCCTCTTTAAACACTTGCTCGTCACTTTGACCCGTCTTTTGATTGTTCCAACAATTTTAATAAACACCCGCAAATTGTTGGCATTTGTTGTTCATCTCCCGAAACTTCGTAGTAACGGAATGGAAGGTTCGATAAGGCTCCCGTTGCATTTAGTTGAAAAACTGAATGCAAACATGGTTCCAAAAGCTATACTGCCTTTGATTTGTACCTACACGTGATAATATTTTTTTTAAAAGGCAATGCATAAATACAATTTTTTTAATGACAATACATAAATATAAATTATATAATATAATATTTTTTAAAGACAATGTATATATTTAAAAAAAAAATCTTACTTCTTATTAGGTCGGTAGACACGTTCACCCACGCTCGCGTGCTAGGGCCTCGAGCTCGACTTGACTCCAAGCAATGCTATACGCCTTCCCGGTCAGGCCTTGTTCTTCAGCGATACGTTTTTTCCCTTTGGTTTCTTTTTTTGAGGTTGGTTGGGTTTCAGGTATAACGTAGTCATCGGCGCCTAAGGATACAAAATCGTGTTCGGGTTGTGATTGAGGTCTCGCGGGGAACATTGGCATTTGATGTTGTTGCATTTGCATATAAAATTGTTGTTGTTGCATTTGCATTTGCCAAGCGTTATGGGGTTGACTAGAACCGCCAAACGCGTATGTGCTAGGGTCGAGCAGTGTAGTGTGGTATGGAAAGTTTGGAGCTTGAGTCGAAGGAGTAGCGGGGGTGTTTGGGAAAAAGGGTTGCGGGTTTGAACGCTTTGGATCCATAATATTTTTTTTGTTTGAAGATTGAAGAAATTTTTATAAAATATAGTTGTGTGGTTAAAAATGTGACGTGGTTTAAAATTGTGGTGTGGTTGTGTATTTATATAAAGTAAAAATGTTTGGAAATTTTTTTTAAAGGCCAACGGCCATATTTCTAACGTTCAATCAACGTTCACATTGTTTCAACCAATGGGAAGGCTCGATGCATACGGTGGAAGGCTGCCGAACTCACCAATTTTGAGGGGGGGGGGGGGGGGGGGGTTCCCGATCGAGGACTTGTCCACAACCCCACCGATTCCTTCCCCCAAAATCACACCATACCGTCTTAAAATTATAACTAATTAACTAATGGTTGGCATCCCGTAAAATTTTAATTTAAAGGTCATGGGTTGAAGTTTAATCTAGTGTAAAATCATCCTAATTTGTGCCAGGGGTTTTATTATCCAAGTGCGTTTTCATGTGGTGGATGACATTGTCTTACCTTATATATTTCATGGTTCTCAACTCTACCCAAAACATTTAAAAGTTTTGTCATTAAAGGTGAAAAATATAGTCTCAATCTTTTTTTCGTAAATATATATGAGTCTTGTAAAGACAACTTTGTGTAGTGATTGATACTTTCTTCACTTTTATTCATAGTTCTTCAACATGACACCATCCGAAAATTTTCCTCTGGTGGTTTGGTAACAAGCTATACATCCGATCGTCCGAACCTTGTACCATAATCAATAATAAGATATTTAGAAAGTTCGGACAAAAATCTAATGACATTGATCGAGTGAACCTCTAAATTCTCGTCTTCTTTATCATGCTACTTTATTTATATTGGCTTGTTTATATATGGTTTTGTCAAATATTTTAGGCCGAAACTGGTGACTATTGTTTTAGTAAAAAGAAAATTGAATCATATGACTAAGATAGTCGTCCGTTCAAACAGTCCATAAACGATTCATGTTGTCGGTTTAATGGATTAAGTTGTATTTTTTTAGGATCATCAATTTGTACCACTTTTCAAATTGATCATGTCGCAAATTCAAGTTATGATATGTTCATGAATATTTCTCACACACATAAGAGGACATGGAGTGGGGCGGGAGACATGGGTGGGAAGGCCTTTCATGGGCGGGAACACCGTCCCACAGGGACGTGGAGGAGGGGGGGGGGGGGGGCACGTGGAAGCTTCTGATTGGTTGATTTTTTTTTTCTTTTTTACTTTTTAACTTTGCCACATGGTGCTTCACTCCCCCCCCCCCCCCCCCCCCCCCCTCCCCCCTCTTCACTCCGTGTAGTCTAAAGCTTGAGAACAAATATATACACTTGGACACTTTGGTTTACACAAGTGAGTGCGTTACAAAGGTTATACCTTATCTTTAAGTGAAAACCGTATACCTAACCGTTACACCTAAACTGACTAGAACAATCAATTTGCTATGATTTAAACATTTTAGACGGTTTTAACCATATTTAAACAGTCTAGAAAAAAATATTGTGAAGTGTTTCAACACCATTTTTCCAACATAATTTGTATTGTTATTTGTTGTATCACAGTCTGCAGTGAGTCATGCGTTCTTTATCGTGTTTGGGTCAGTGGTAATCAATTCGGACATGATTTTACCCGGTTTGTCAATTAGTGTCTAACACCTTTTTATATCATTTTGCATTGTCATTTGTCTTAACGTAAAAATAATATTTAAAAAAAATGCAAAACAAATTCTACACCTCAAAATTCACAATGGGTTATTAACTTTTTAATGAGGGAAAGTACGAATGCATAGAAACTTGTACATTGTTGTTGAAATGAGCATTTATGGCTCTTGACTAAAAATATTAAAATTTTAGAAAATTACACCTTGAATACAAATTCCAATTATTAAGATGATTGTTTTAAACTATGATAAAATAATCCATCTTTAATTCCAAAGTATTTTTATGTGTACAAAAACCTTTGATAAAAATAACTATTGCTATAAATGTTAATTTGAAAAAGAAAATTATATACTAGATTGGTGACTAGAGTAATTTTGTTCTCAAAATTTGTAAATTTACTTTTAAATATTGTTACCTTAGTAGATTTACATTAATTGGGTCTTTGTCTTTATCTTACTCTTCAAAATTAATAGAACTATTCTATTTTACATCTTCATAAAATCTCCACCTCCAAAATTTAGAGTTTTTGAAATAGTGAATCTTCATATACAGATATTAACTATTCAGCATTTCTGATTGTGAATATCTAAGAAAGCATAAAAAAATAATAAAATATATGTATTTGAATAACATAAATTTAGATGATAGTTAACGAGGTACGATAAACTAAACAAAATTTATAGATAAATTTTAAAATATACAATATTTAGGGGTTGTTTGGTAGGATCTGTCTGATTAAATGTTAAATCATTAAGAGAGTCTGAATGGTTCAACACTCTTTATTAATTGAATGGTTAATATCTTAATAAAACCATTCAGATGGTTTTTTTAGTTGAAACAAATACTCTTAGGTAGCGTTTGTTTCATGGGAATAGAATGGAATTCGGATGAAGTTAGAATGTGTATTCGACTTCTTATGTTGTTTGTTTCAACAAAAAAAGAATTGTAATTGAACAACAACATATGGAAGGAAATCCACATTTTAATTCCATCGAGATTTCATTCTATTTTATGAAACGAACACATTAAAATTCCAAATCAAATTATGATTCTCGCGTGAAATTCAATTTCAATTCCTTTGCAATCCTTGAAACGAACGCTACCTTAATACTAAATGATTAAGAGTTACAATTAAAAAGTTTATTAAAAGGCTAACAAACTCCACTAAGATAAAACTCTACCATAAATCCTCTTATGCAACTTATTATTTTAATCTAAAATAATTAAATAAATATTTACAGAACAAACACTTTTTTAATTTCCTTAAAAGAAATAATAATCTAAATAAAAAAAAATACAGTATTTGGTTGTATATTATTGTTGAAACTAACACAAACAATCATTTATCAATGTATGACCTAAAAAACAGAAAATTTAAAACCAAAGCTTGGTTCCATTACCTAAACCTTAGCTGTAAACACACACCACCTGCCACACACACACACCCACCTCTCTCCTTCTTTATCTCTCCAAACTTTCAACCTCCACAAAATTACTGCAAAATCATTCACACACACACACACTGTTTTCACACACATTCATGGAGACACAGATTCCCTCACACTTCTTCCTATCCATCTTCAACCTCTCTCCATAGTCACTTAACCACCTACATTCACTAATCATGATCTTCTTCTTTGTTCTTATCTTAACCTTCACCACCACCACCACCACCACCACCACCACCACCGTCGTCAACAACCGCCGTACACTCCACCAACCCTTCTTCCCACTAGACTCACCATCAACCCCACCCCCATCAACCGATGTACCCTTCACCCCTAACCCAACCCCCACCACCCCTTCTCCTTCATCTGACCCATTCTTCCAACAATACCCTTCACCACCACCTCCTTCACTAACCTCAACTCCATCTGCCTCATTCCCAGCCAACATTTCATCCTTAAATCTCCCTAACTCACCCAAATCTAAAGGCGTATCGGCTAAACTAATAGCCACAGCTGTCACGTTAGTCATAGCCGCCGTCATTATTCTAGCGGTTGTCGTCTATTTACGTGTCTTGAAGCGTAGACGCTATTCGAATGATTCCACGTCTGTTAGCGATCAAAAGACTTACAGATCCGATAGTAGTAATAATAATAATAATATTATTATTACCAGTGGTGGCAGTGCAAGTAATAATAATATTCAACATAATAATAATAATAATCGGATTCCGAAGCTGACTAGACCGTCACAAAGTAGTGCGGAGTTTCTGTACCTTGGTACCATTGTTAATTCAAGGAATGGTTTAGATGCAACCAATGGGATTGGAATTAATAACCGTCGTGACGGTTATAATGATAATGATAATAATAATGATAATAATAATGTTAATAAGTTGAGGAAATTGGATTCCCCTGAGCTCCGTCCTCTGCCGCCACTTGCTAGTACTGTCGGTGGCGACAGAGGACGGAACCAGAGTAATTTAAGTACTCTGGGGAATCATAATAATAATAATAATAGTTTTGAAAATGGAGAAGTTGAGTCTTCTAAAGATGGTGAATATGATGAGGAATTTTATTCTCCTAGAGGATCTATCGGTACTGGATCTGGTTCTAGAAGAACCTTCAGTACCGGTGTCCCGATGGAGAATTATGAATCTGGTAGAATAATCGAGTCGGGTTTGGGTTTGGGTTTGGGTTTAGGTTCGGGTTCAGGTTCAGGTTCTTCGTCTTGTTCGTCGTCGAGTTCGGGTTCTCCGGTTAGGTCTGTGTCGTTGAGTATTTCGCCACCGATTAGTTTGAGTCCTATTAGATTGCGGCCGAAATCGCCCGAGCTTGTTGCGCTTCAAACCGCCCCACCGACTCGCTCACCGCCTCCCCCGCCTCCACCACCGCCTCAGAATCTAGTCATCCCATCGCCCGAGATAGGATGGTTAGATTCCTTAAGTGATCTACACTCTCCTCCATCGCCTCCGCCGACATCAGTTCCACCGCTTCAGCCGCAGAATTTCGCCATCCCATTGCTGGGAATTGGATTGTCAGATTCATCAAGTGATCAAAACTCGAACTCGCCTCCACCGCCATCGAGAATTCCGCCTCCACCACCGCCATCGAGAATTCCACCTCCGCCACCGCCGCCGCCACCACCGAAGCACTGGGAGTCTCAGAGTCCGAAAACGCCCACACCCGCGATTCGGCCACCTGTTTTAGTGACGCCGGCGAGACCTATACCTGTACCTGTGATCAGTGATCAACAGGAGGTGTCCCCAATCGAACCGTTGCCGGAAAATCAAGAAAATCTTGAAACTCCAAAGCCTAAGTTGAAACCACTTCATTGGGATAAAGTTAGAGCAAGTTCTGATCGTGAAATGGTGTGGGATCAGCTCAAATCTAGTTCTTTTAAGTAAGAAATCCTTTAATTATTTAGATTTATCGCTTTTCGTTCGAATGTTTGTTTGATTTATGATTTGGGGATCTTGATTATAGGTTGAATGAGGAGATGATCGAGACATTGTTCATCGTAAAGACACCTAACTCGAGCAATTCGAATGAAACGAATCACTCGGTCACAAAACGCCCGATTCTACCATCACCAATGAGTCAAGAAAACCGAGTTCTTGACCCGAAAAAGTCACAAAATATTGCAATTTCACTAAGGGCACTCAATGTGACAATTGAGGAAGTTTGTGATGCACTTTTAGAAGGTAAATTTGCTTCGATTCTACAAAAGTATACATTTTTTTTGAATTTTTTCGTTGATAGTTTTTGTTTGTTTAACTGTTTTGTAATTGTGTAATCATACAGGCAATGCGGATACGTTGGGGACCGAGCTGCTTGAGAGTTTGTTGAAAATGGCTCCGACGAAAGAAGAAGAAAGGAAGCTAAAAGAGTACAAAGATGATACGCCTGCTAAGCTTGGTCCGGCTGAGAAGTTTTTAAAGGCGGTTCTTGATGTACCATTTGCGTTTAAAAGAGTCGAGGCAATGCTTTACATATCTAACTTTGAGTCCGAGGTCGAGTACCTTAAACGCTCTTTTCAAACTCTTGAGGTATGTTTTCTTGCTTTAGCTTTGTTTTCAATTGGTTGCGTATTGGATTATTGCAAAGAGTGAACTCTTGTTTCTCTTCGTTGTCGACATTGGAATGAAGTACACTGTATATAATGCCAGTTTTCGAGTATAGTTATAGGTGGAAAGATAGTCGAATTTTGTAGTGTATCATTGTTAATGCAATAATAATAATCTGAATCTTTGAATAATTATGGTTACAGGCGGCATGCGAAGAGCTTAGAAACAGCAGAATGTTTCTAAAACTCCTAGAAGCCGTTCTCAAAACTGGAAACCGAATGAATGTTGGAACAAACAGAGGCGATGCACACGCGTTCAAACTCGACACACTCCTTAAACTTATTGACGTCAAAGGGACCGATGGAAAGACAACTCTTCTACACTTTGTTGTTCAAGAAATCATCAAAAGCGAAGGGGCGCGCCTTTCTAATCCCGACAGCGAAAGCCCAACAGTCGCTAATGACACAAAGGCGCGCAAACTTGGTCTTCAAGTCGTCGCTGGTATCAGTTCAGAACTCTCAAATGTGAAGAAAGCTGCAGCCATGGATTCTGATGTCCTTAACAGCGACGTCACGAAACTATCCAAAGGTATTTCAGACATTTCACAGGTTGTCAGGTTAAACGAAACACTTTCAGATGGTGTAAACCGTGAAAGATTCTCAGAATCCATGAACGCGTTTATGAAAACCGCAGAGGAAGAGATTATCAAGATTCAAGCTCAAGAAAGCGTCGCGTTTTCATTAGTAAAAGAAATAACCGAATATTTTCATGGGAATTCTGCTAAAGAAGAAGCTCATCCCTTAAGAATATTCATGGTAGTGAGAGATTTCTTGACGGTTCTTGATCGCGTGTGCAAAGAAGTTGGGTCGGTAAATGAACGAATAGTCATAAGTTCGGCTCATAAGTTCCCCGTGCCAATAAACCCGACACTTCTACCGGTTTTTACGCGACAGTTTAGTTCTTCAGATGATGAAAGTAATTCTTCATTTCAACTGTCATCGTAGGTAATGGGACTAATGGCATTCTTGTGTTGTTGTTGGTGTTGTATTTGTATCATAAAGTTAGAAGATTTTGTATGTTAATTTGGTTATAGATATATATAAATATATATGATATATATACGGAGGAGATTTTGGAAGAATAAGCATATATCTCTGTAAAAAAAACAAGTTCATTTATGCTACATTTGTTCTATGGAATTAGATTCTATGTACCCTCCATTTCCTATGTAACATATATGATTTTTGAGTTTTAATTTAACTAAGGTTTTTTATTTATAATTTTGTTAATTTGAACTCTAAATTGTTGGATCTTATAAACTGTGGTGATTATTCATGTGTTTAATATACAACTTAGGCTGTCTTCAATGCGCCTGTAATCCGGCGCCCGTAGCCACGTTTTCCTATGTGGACAGTGAGGTGGAAGAGAGAGGGATGTGCCATCCCCTGTCGGCAAGGACACGTCCTTGAAGGAGAGACGAGGATTGTGAGAGGGAAAGGTGGGTCATGGCTTTGACGCCCGTTGCAGAGGAGTGAGAGGACGTACGAGCAGGCTGAGTTGGCACCGAACAAGGGAGGATGTGTCCTCCCGTTGAAGATGGTCTTATGGTTTTAATAAGAGTGGACCGTTGTATGGTTTACAAAATATATTAAAAAAGTATCCTATGATGGCATGTTATCAAATGGAATCTTTGTATAGTGTTATTTCTTTCCATTGTTTACTTTGTTGTGTCAGAATTGTCGTGAGTAGTTCATGAATCATGCATGGGATGGTACTAAAAGTTGTAGATCCTAACCTACACTTGGTTGTACACCGGTTGGCTTATCATATGGAATGATTTCCATCTGTATTGAGATATTTGATGATGTAATAATCGTGTCGGGTTAGTAGGTTGATGTGTATACATGTGTAAACCCTTTACCTAAATGGATTATACATATTGTAAATGTGTTGACGGGTTGTAAAGGATTTTAATGTAATAAAGTTGTAAAGAAGTTAATCAGGACATAAACAGGTTAGCTGGTTCAACTTACACAGTATATTTTCAACTTTAAATTTAAAAGTTGGTAGGTCAACTTGTTTAATTTTAATAAATCCAAACACAAATCCTTGAGTTTGATGCGTGACCACCTCAATTCCTCAAACATGACCAATTTATTGAACGCGGTCTATTTATTAAATATGTGTCATACCAAGAATTACCACCCGTAGTATTTACCTTTGCCATAATGAGGCAACCCTCGACCCTCATCCTAATCACTTCATCATCATCATCATACTCAGTTAATCTCACCTATAGCAAAGTTAAGATAGGGTTTGAGAAGGGTAAGATGTAGACAGCCTTACCTCTACCCTTAACAATAGAGAGGCTGTTTTAAGTGAGACCCACCGGCTCGATGTGTTTTGGTATCAAGCCTTCAACATAAGGTACAAAATACTTAGCAATCGGGACAAACTATATTATAGCTAGGTTTAAAATCAAGTAGATCTACTGCAACCATTGGACCTATTATTTATAGATATATTTTTTTATGTTGTATGTTTCTATATGTGTATATTATAGAGCATAAAACAGATGCACATGTTAGGGATTACATAAGATAAAAGAACCGGGGAAAAGCGACCATATGAATATTATATGATGCGTCGACCACAAAGATTAAAAATTATAGATGGGGGACATTTTACCTCAATGCATGTGCCTCATAATTCATCATCATTCATCATTTTCTAATTATGCCCTTTTTTACAAGTCAATATATATTTCATAGTTGACTAATTTGTTTTTTATAGTCTACTTTATTATTTTTTTTATCTTTTGTTTTTTAGTTTGAGAGGATCGTATGGTTGGTCTCTCTACTTTTCAGAAATTGTACTCTTGATTCTAATGGTTCACTAATTACAGAGTTGGTCCCGGATGTTATAAATCTATTACTAACATGGTCCAGATATATTAATTTTGTAACCATATTGGTCTTTGCCCCTAACAGTGATTAAAATTCTCTGTTAAATATATGGTAAATGCCTATTTTGCCCTCGTGACTAAAAAACAAAACACTTAGAAAATACTAAAAAATTACATAAAATTTTAAGTGGGCCCACCCCCTTCCACCCTTCATCTTCCCCACCCTTTCTCCACCACACCACTACAACCAGATCTAAGCCATCACCATCGTCATAAGTTATAGGATTCGTAGTTATTTTTTTAAATAATAACATTCATTATCGCATACTGACTGACACACACACTCCATTCCCACCACTGCCGGTCAACATGTCCGTCCAACCAATCTCTCAACAAGCATTCAACAAAATGGTTAAAGAAAACATAGACGATTTAGGTATGGAACCAGCAAAAGCCTTAACAGACGCAATTGGACCCAGCAGAAGCCCTAACAGACGCAATTGGTTCAACATCTCCGGTGATCCAGGTTCTGGATACGATTAAATTGTTACAGCCGTTGGATTGGACAAATGAAAGTGTTGTAGATGAGGTTTTAGGGTTGTTGGATAATTTGGTTGTGTTGTGTAATGGTGAGGGATCTGGAAATGCTGTTGTTGGTTCTAGGAACGGTGGTGTGTTGGGATGGTGGGTTGGGTTTAGGAAATGTTGTTGGTTCTAGGAACGGTGGTGTGTTGGGATGGTTGGTTTGGTCTAGGAAGTGGTTTGTTGGGACGGTTTTGATGTGGTGGTTGTGATGTGAGTAATGGGGATGGCGGCGGAGGTATGGTTTATTGTGGATGGGGAGACCAGGGGTGGTGGTGTGTTGGGTGTGTTGGGATGGTGACGGTTTAAGGAAGAAGAAGAAGTGGGGTAGGGGTGGGGTGGGGTGGGGTGGGGTGGGGGATATGTTTTATGTTTACTTTTTATTTATGTTTTTAAATTGTTTTTTTTTATAATTGGGGGCAAAAATGTAATTTACCTGGTTTTAATGGAGAAAATTAATGACAATTAGATGTAAGGATCACACGAGTGCAATTTTGTTAAACTCAAGGATCAATGGTATAAATAGTAAAACATTAGGACCAAGAGTACAATATTAAAAAATCACAGGGACCAACCATGCGATTATCTCTTTTAGTTTTAAAAGAAGTATAATCTTCCACTGAGTGGTTTTTTTGTTTTGGAGAACTATGTTAACATTAAAAAACCCTATTAGGTATATGTTTTACACAAATATGTAACAAAACATTGTATTTATTATTATTTTTTTTTGAAATATTTAAATACTTTAAAATCATTAGATGCATGCTGAAATATTAAGGTGTGTCAGTTTCATAGGAACGGAAGGAAATTAGAATTAGAAATGGAATTTGAATTGGATTTTGAAGAATCCCTTAAAATCCCATAGTGTCTTTGGTTGGTATAATCATCAATGGAATTGAAATGGAAAATATGTAAAATGACATAACTACCCTTTAAAACTAGTAAATGACATAATTACTCCTACCTCCTCCCTTTTAAAACTAGCAATGACATAATTATCCACCCCCCCCCCCCCCCCGATTTTTTAACATCAAAGGAGAGATAACAACAGCTAACATTTATAAAGAGGGCAGCAAATGACAGTCGTAACCCCTCCTGTTCCAGCCGTAAGCTACGACGGTTATGAGAAAAAAATGGAAAGTTGTTTGTCTAAGATATTTAAGCTAAAAACCTTCAACCCTAGTATTCATTCAGCCTCCTTGGATGAATTTGAGAGACTTTTTGGAGCAAATTGGAGCTACAATCATCATTGTTTATCATCATTCATCAATACTCTCGATTTCAATCATCATGTTCGGTATCATTATTCATACTTTTGAGTTGTTTCTTGTTACTATGAGTGGCTAAACATCTTGTAATCACCTCCAGGTATATGGTTTAATTGGGAAACTTGAATCTTGTTTACTTTGGTTTATGGATTGTTTTTCATTTAGTTGAAGAATATTTGTGGTTTTTATCATTTAAACGATTCACTTGTTTTCAATTGCTTATCTTGTTATCATTCACATTCGGTTTTTCTTGCATCGTGAGTAGTTTGATAATTGGGAGGGTAAATGAGACTTGTGAGTTGGTAATTGAATTGTACATATTATTAAAAACTTGTGTTCGGTTATCACTTGACTTGAACTATCCAACAAAACTATGTCTATGTAGTATCCAATCATTTAAACAAGAGTAGGGTGGATCATTAACGGAAAACCTGAAGGGGATTACTTCTTTTATATTATCGTTTACAACTTCTTAAATTCGTTTTCTTAGAATTTCAATACAAACAACAAACCAATTAGATTTTTAATTTATTAGTTAATTTGCAAAACTACTATTTCCACCAATTCCCTGTGGAGACGACTCAACTTCCATATACTACTATTTTCATTATTTTTGACTGACCTAACGACATCGATCACGTACCGCAATGTAGGCTTTCCATACTTCGGTATCAGCAATGACACAATTTTTTTCTTTGTCGTAACCAAATCCGCTAGCATTTAGTAAATCATACATAGCTTGCCAATCTTTCTTCATTGTTTTCATTCTTGACTCAATATGGGGTCTAGCCAAAATGCCCGACTCTAAAGCTATATCACATTTGTATTTCCTGGTGTTAGTCATGTTTAACAAAGCTTCAATAAGTTTTTCATCTTCAATGTCACTCCACACTCGATAGTTTCTATTACTGGTCGTTAGTCCTGTTAAAAGAAAGTAAACTAAAACATAAAATATATTTAAAACAAAAATGCATAACTAATAACCATTAAATAAAACATACATCAAAATAGCATAACAACTAACAACCATTAAATAAAATATCCATCCATCAAAATAGCATAACTAATAACTATTAAATAAAATATCCATACATCAGAATAGCAACTAATAACTATTAAATAACATATTCGTACATCAAAATAGCATGACTAACAATAGTTTAATCTAGGTTAGTAGCACTCCAAGAATCAAACATGCTTTGGGTTAGATTGTTTCTAAACGTTGTCCACTCGTTTGATGTCTCAATGTGTGTTATATTATCTTCGTCTCCATCTCCGTTTCCCTCAGCTTCTTCGTCTTCATTATCATCTTCATTTCCAAGGTCTCATATTTCTTCGTCTTCCAGATCTCCAGTCTCAAATGGATCTATTGGCGTTTCTCTCCTTATAAAATTATGAAGGAGACAACACGCTATTATGATCCTATTTTTTTTTTTTTTTTTGCCAATAGGATAGTATGAGTGGTCTCTCAAAATTCCCCATTTTTTCTTCAAAATCCCAAAACATCTTTGGATAACATTTCTTGCAGACGAATGTTTCATGTTAAATAATTCTTTTGGGGTAGTGGGTTGGTGTCCACTACGCCAATCATTTAAATGATATCGTTGACCTATATAAGGGGCGAGAAAACCTTCTCCGTTTGTGTATCCAACATCTACCAAATAATAACCTAAAAATATATATTAGTCAATAAATTACTAATTTTGTTGTATATGCCTATATGGTTACTTATATACGATTATACATACCCAGCCTTGAAACTTTCAATCCATGTGGCCTATCAAGAGCATCTCGTAGGACTCTACCATCGGCCGCCGACCCTTCCCAACCCGATAACACAAATATAAATTGCATATCTGGTGAGCACACACCTTACACGTGTGTAGCAATCTCTCCATTTCTTGTTTTGTATTTAGGCTTCTCTTCATTTGGCACTAAGCACTTTATGTATGTTCCATCTAGAGCTCCTAAACAATTCTAAAGCTGAACAACATAAAAGAAAGTATTATAATACATTTCTAAATCCTAACCTAATTATACCATAAAAAAGTTATAATGATTACATAATACCTTGAACCATTTCCACCTATAGTCGATAGAATTCGCGGGAATAGGCTCGGGTTTCTTTAGCAAACGTGAGTACAATCTAATCACCGCATTACAAACTCGAGAAACACATCTATTCATTGTGTCTCATGAACGATGAAAATGCCATCTGATGGCCCGATTCTTGACATTATGAGTGACAGTGTGAAGGAAGATGGCTACTTGTTCGTCTATGTCCATATTCCTATTTTGTTTTAACCCTCCAAAAATTTTAAGCGTCTCACACAACTTTTTGAAACTCACTCGATTCATCCTAATTTGAGATACATCCATTGTGTCACTCTCATAAACATGTCTATACAATATTGAATATCGATCTATTTTTTATGAGCGACATCAAATACGTGGTTTATCCATTACGTATTTAATCATCAACACGTAAATTGAGAGTACAAGCAAAGAAAGTGTTGTAACAAGTTGGTTCCACCATGGTAGACCGTAGAATCAATGCCCTTCTCTTTGTTTACGATTGCGAGTTGTTAAACTAAGTCGGGTCATTTCCTAATAATCCTCCTGAAAGTATTTATTTATTTAGCATACATCTCAAATCAAATTGCAAACATAAACTAAGTCAAGTCATTTCCTAATGAGAAAATTGCTCGAATAGTCCCTGTGGTTTGCACAATTTTCACCTATAGTCCCCAAGTTTTTAAAATTACAGTCATAGTCCTGAAACAGTGAATTTTTTTAACTCGGATAGTCCCTGGAGCTAACTGAGGTTAAATAATTCAGTTAAGTGGGATTAGAATTACTAAACTACCCTTTCTATAAAACAAATAAAATATAACACTAGTGGACCCCACGTTTTATAAATAAATATATAAAAAAACCCTTAATCCCTACACCACCACCAACTTCATCTTCCCCACCCTATCACCACCACCCACCACCACCACCAACCAGCAACCACCCACTCAAACCAAAACCCAAACCACACCCGAGCACCACCATTCAATCACCCTCTCATGGCAGACCCAAACTAATCTCTAAATCATATAAAAATCAACAAACTTTCATTGAAATCGGTTCAGATTCTTCATATCCCAAATGGGTTTTGCTTCTTTCAACGGGTAACAATCTCTTTCTCACCCAATTCACATTCAAACACCTTAATCTTTATTAATATCCATCTTATTATTATTGTTGCTTTGTTGAATGTGGTTAATAATATTACAGTGGGTGTGGTTGTTGCACCCTTGGATAAAAATCTTCAAGTGTTCTTGTACCCTTAATGCTTAATTCAAGCAGCCCTGATGGAGTTGTTAAGCAGGTCAGAGTAGTTCGTGCATCTGCTTCTGCTTCTTCATCGGGTACTGTTCTTTATCCTCAATTGATTTTTATATGATTTAGATATTAGTTTGGGTCTGCCATGAGAGGGTGATTGAATGGTTGGTGGTGGTGGGTGATGGTGATAGGGTGGGGAAGATGAAGGGTGGTGATGATGGCTTGAGGAGGTTGTGATTGTTTGTGAAGGTGGTGGGTGGGGAGGATGAAGTGGGTAGTTGGTGGATGTGGGTAGTGGTGGAGGGTGGAGATGGGTGGTGGTGGTTTGTGGAGGTGATGAGGTGAAGAAGATGAAGTGGGGAAGATGAAGTGTGGGACCCACATTAATTAGTATTATTTTTATTAACGTAAGGGTAGTTTTGTAATTTCACACCCACTTAATTGGATTATTTAACCTCAGTTAGCTCCAGGGACTATCCGAGTTAAAAAAATTCACTGTTTCAGGACTATGACTGTAATTTTAAAAACTTGGGGACTATAGGTGAAAATTGTGCAAACCACAGGGACCATTCGAGCAATTTTCTCTTTCCTAATAATCCACCTGAAAGTATTCATTTATTTAGCATACATCTCAAATCAAATTGCAAACATCATATCTGCAGCAAAAACAAAACCAAGCCCAATATTAATAATTATTTAAGCATGTTCACAATCCGGTTAATTTAAACCTTAAATATGTAAATAACCTTATCACAACCTCCTCCATTTACCGACTTAAAGAGTTTAAAAATTATTAGGACAAATGGGTATCATTTTTCTTCATATATTGGAACCTAATACACACATACTAATACACACACTAACACATATACATACAGTTAATGCATATATTATTTTTCTTCATCTTCATATCATTTACTGCCATTGCAATAGTACATGAATCAAAACAAGCACATACATTACCATAGATTTTGATATAAAAAGTTGATGAACAACAAAGCAAACAGATTCTAATCATTTAATACAACTGCAACAATATACGATTCAAAACAAGCATATATAACGTACTACAAATTTCAAAACAGAAAAGCAGATTACAACAGTATACCCAACCAAGCAACACATTATCCGACTTTCGGATCACGTAACCACACCAATATGTAACATCCATACTCATCCAAGGAAACTGAAACCAAACATTAAACAGGCCCTAGCTTCTTATAACATAATTGATCAACTAAAGTCATACTAACAGAAACTAAAGCAATAAAAACAACAGATTTGCATATAAACAACGACAAAAGGGGTGACTATGAAGAGAGAACACAAACCTTCAACGATGGTGGTTGATATGGCGACAAGGAACGACGGAGAAAGGAACGGCTGATATGGTTCACCCAGGTGGAGAGCGTTCTAGGGTTTTTTTTTTTTTTTTTTTTTATGTGGAGCTGATTGTTTGGGTGAGTCATAATGTTATTTTTATAAGTTATAGGGTTATTTTGGTAAATTAACATGAATTCCTACATATTTGATAACATTCCCTCTCACCTTTGAAGGATTTTAAATCCCAAGATCTGGAGGATTTCAAATGATTTTAATTCAATTCCAATCCTTTCTTTTATTGAAACGAACATGATGTGGAATGGAATCAAATTCCAATTTATTTCAAATTCCATTTCATTCATGTGACACGAACACTACTTAAGTTCAATAATATTACGTATTCTAATGTTGTCGCTGGTTAAAATTACGGAAATTTTAGTTCATTATTTTTAAATACGGATTACCCTATACTTTGGTAAATTGTGATTATTCACGTGATCACGTCATCTCCTCATAATTCTTCGAACGACAAACTATACATACTCTTACACCAAGAATCTACACTATTTGTCTCTAGTGAGACTTGAACCTTTTTACGAACTCGATAACTGGGAATTGGACTAGGTCAAACTTTACATGACTCAGCGGAATCAGGAGGAATCATTAACTCGATCAAAGTCTGAATTTTGGCATGACTGGCAGAATCAAGAAGACAAGATTCTGTCAAACTTGGCCATGACTCAGTCAAACCCGGACAGTATCTCAAATTTGGGATTTAATTTCCTTAATTTGAAGGTGAATTGTTTGGTAGATTTCATATAAATTCCAAATATATGACTCCCAATAATTACTTTTCTTTATAATTTACCATATCTGAGTACTCCCTGCCTGGCCAGGTACTTGCAACTGTAGTCGACTGAGTAGATGGTGTCTAGCGACTTCTACAACGTTGGGAGAAAGAACAATATATACAGAAGAAACATGGATCTAGACCAAGTATTTGATCCGTCTTCAACAAGAGGTCAGTGCATCACCTCATCTACTCATTCTCAATCAAGATCTGCAAAATTGTAAAGAACTCATTAGAAGGGTCTGAGACCGAGGTCTTTGAACCACCCTCCAATGCTCAAGCAAGTATAAGATTCACCATAGATAAATGTGTACATCAATGTATGAATAGAAAGTCATGAGAGTGAATTAGGTGAAGGGAGGAAGAAAAAGATACCTACCTTTGAGGTCATGTATCCCTTATATAGGGAACCCCTAGGGTAAGGTTTTGATGGGCCTTATTGTGTTAAGCCCAAACCCATGAGCCAAGCGTGATCGCGGACTATCCTCAACATACACCACAAGTTGGTTTCAAGCTGCTATATCTAGTGCTCCTATTTCACTAATCTTTGAGCTCTTATGCTGCAACCTTACCAAGAGAAACCAGGGGAACAAGACAAGGTGCTTAAGCAAACCAATAGGATAAGGGTGCCTCCTCACAAAGTGGCTCACATTGACCAAGCCCGAGTAACTGTATACCTAAAACACAGGTGTCCGCACAATAGTATGACCATGTATGGGGGATGATGACTGTCTAGTGCTCTTAGTCTCACTTAAAGCCTTCCCTCGGCTATTATCACTTCTTGGTCTTTTTTTGTGTCTATGAAGTGTACATGTCATGAAACGTCAAGGAGATTGACTTTTTAGGTCTTTAATATTACAATTAGGCGTACACTTTTAGCATCAATGATTCTAAAGCCCATAAATAGCCAATAAAAGTCTAGAAGAGACAAAAACTTGATTCCGACGAGCGTGAACTTCAAACGGGCGTAAATTGGGCCATGAGTAAGCTACAGGACCCACAACTAGCGCACAAGACGTCTCGTCGAGCCAATACCATGCCACTATACTACAAGCGGGCTAAGCCAGTCGTAATACATCAGCATATAATCCCTCTTTAAAATTCTTCAAAACTTAATATTTTCCACTTTTAGCATCAGTGATTACGCGGTTCATGAAATAGCCAATGAGAGTCTAGAAGAGGCGAAAACACGCTTTTGTCGAGCTTGAACTTCATACAAGCATAAAATGGTCTAGGATTGGAGCTACGGGACCCACAACAAGCAGCGCATGGAGATGTCTCCTCAGCTTACTAACTTGCCAACCTACTACAACTGCCACTGCCAATTGTAATACATCAGCTTATAATCCCGCTTTAAATTTCTTCAAACTTAATATTTCCGAACCATTATAAAATTATTTATCAAATTCTCCCTAAAAGTTGGATCAATTCCGTTAAATTTCATAATCTTTAATTAAATAAACAATTATTTATATATGTTAGAAGTATGGTAACATGGGAAAGTTAATTTGAGAGCACATATATTTCGTGTGATTTACGATAACGCTATCTAAAACCATTCAAATTCAAATTCAAAATTTCTTTATTATTAAAATACAATCTCAAAAACACAATTAACGCGTACAAATTTAAAGGAATAGAAAAATTAATTATTTTTACATAGGTGTAAAAAGTAAAATTTAGAATGTTTTTTAAAAAAAGATGAATTGCATGGAAATAAAATTCATTTTTTTAATGTTGAATTTCAATTATAATGTGGTTTGGATATTTTTTTTTTATTTTGATTGATTTTTTGATTTGTTTTCACGGTTCTCACAATATTTAGTGTTTTCAAGATAACCTTTCCCTATAGTAATAAATATTAAATTTATCTATTATTATGTTATAATTTTTGAAGCTAGGAGGCTAAAATGCGAAATTCTGAAACTTAAAAATCCTACTTTAAAGAGAAACACTCCGCGAACACATGAAATGGCTCGACCATTCTGAGCCTGGATCCAATCTGACCTCCTGTTTGTGTTCACCTTCACCGCTTTGTGGCCCGAAAATTGGGCCAACAATGGCGATTGGGGGTGTTATCATTCCTTGGCCCTCGTGGAGAGCCTGCAGTAGCAGCAGCCGCTGCCGCTTGGTTCTTCAGAAATCAATTTTCAGCAGCCGTTGACGCAATGCTGAGCTTTGATTTCTTCTTGATCTTTAGATTTTGGTTGTTAATATGTTAACATAGGTTTATGTCCATCATAAACAATTAGTTACATTCAATCAATCAACCCAGTTCATCTTTATACTCGAGAAAAAAAAAAAAAAAAAAAAAAAAAAAAAAATCATGATAAATGGGACAAATAGGTGATCAACTAAATATAACGATAACTAAACAGATGAAGCATGAAACTCAAAATCTGGTAGTTCTTCAGGCAGAACCAATAAACATCAGAAACAGGTTCATCTCTCAGGTTCAAAATTATGATACTTTCTTCTTAACATTGATTATTATTATTATTATTATTATTATTATTATTATTATTATTATTATTATTATTATTAGATGTTTTTAAGGTAGTTTGAAACTTAAACAGTTTCTTTCGACAGCAACGAATCAGCATCCATGCGTTCTAACATTGTGCGCGCTTCCTCTTCTGTAGCGGGTACCACTTTACGGATCCTAAACCCATTATTGTTGGCTTTCACCTCAGGACGGACAGTAAATGTGAAGTAGAACGTGTTTGAAACCTGCACGTTGATGAGTCAAACGGGTAAATAAACTTTATGGGGTGGAGCGAGCCGGGTCAGTTTTAGTTGAC
The DNA here is from genome assembly GCA_028751855.1 of Ambrosia trifida. Lineage (NCBI taxonomy): Eukaryota > Viridiplantae > Streptophyta > Magnoliopsida > Asterales > Asteraceae > Ambrosia > Ambrosia trifida. The sequence continues at coordinate 28,725,053 of CM054133.1, read as the reverse complement.
CAGTAACACTTTTTGTCTAACAATTTTCAGACTTGTTAATAAATAACTGAGATCATGTATGCATAGGATTAGGCCATTGACAAGGTTAACACGACGCCCAAGTGGTATTTTCGATTCATTTACACCCAATTCCATGTGAAAGGACTATTGTACCCTTCGTTTAGATTGTTTTTATTAACGACTTAAGTGGATAATAAATTAGAAGTTTGAGAATGAAACATACCTCACTAGACCTCAGTTCGGGCCTTGTAACGTGTGCAACAACTTCAACGTTAATCAGAGGTTGTTCTGCATGTTCAAACTCTGTGTATAGGACACATGATTTGAATCGTAAGAAATCACCAACGTCCACCTGAGAAAACAAAAATTAGAATGCCAGTAGACACAAAAGCATAACAAGTTGAGGGTATTGACAACGTAAACAGTTATCGTGAAGTACCAAAAGGAAAACAACCATGTTTAACATATTAAGTATTTACAAAAGTTTTAAAAATATATATAATATTTAGGAGTCGGCTCGTTACCCAAAACGAGCAGGTTGGGTGCATTTTATTTTTGGTACTTGTAAGATTACAGAAAAATATGTTTTGACTAAAATGATTTAAAAGGTTTATGCATTAAAGAAACGTGTAGGGCGACTTTTAACCCATTAGGTTCGTTTATTATCTAATTTCATACTCTTTTACTCGTTTGGCCCGTCAGAGATAAAACATAACCCGACTCAACCATTCGTAAGTAAATAGATCCAACTTGCCACCTCTAGAACTTTTGCTTTGTCATCTTAAGACAACTTCATGACAAAGCAAAAATACGCCAATGAACTTTTCCTCAGACCCTACCTTAGCTTTTGCTATTGGTGGGATTAACTGAGTATGATGATGATGATGATCTTAAGACAACTTCAATTCAATAAAAATAGGCTTGCAGAAGTAAGGTTAGCAATGAGGTACTCACAGGTCTTAGAAAGTCAACATGGTCAACTTCAAGAAAATACGGCATCAATCCAGCAAAAGTATATGCAGTTGAAAAGGCCAACTCAAAGGCCCGATGCATCAAAAACCCTCCAAAAATGCGCCCATGAATATTCCGTTGTTGCGGCTGACAAATCAACGAGTTTTCAAGGCAGGTATCTCTAAGAAGAATGCTATCTCTATTTGCTAATGCTGGCATGTCACAAAATATACGCCCTTCCGCTAATAACGATTCAAGTCGGCTTTTTTCTCCTTTCTCTTCAATCCCTTTTCTTTCCACTTTCATTAGTTTTCTTAAATTGTTTCTTGCATCCGCTTCTTCGTAAAGTAATTTTTCTGTCTCCGTTTCCGGTGAGAGTCGATTCACGGGAGCTGCTTTCCCAGTTTTCGAATCACGTGCCACAAATATGAAGTTAGCCGTTAGAGCTACTGTTTCTATAATCTCAGAGCTATCTACAAAATAAAAAAATGCCATGTCAGCTCCTGTTGATTTTCAGTACACTAAAAATGGGCATGGGCCAGGTTGGTTGAACCGAAACAGTTTTATTTATATTCTTCATACTGATTTAATTTAATGTTATGCTATTTGACATGTTAGAGATACACCAGAACCTGAAACGGGTCGAAACTCCCAACTCCACATAACCTAACAATTATAAACTTTAAGCACTTTGATTATTGAGATATACTGATATACATACCAGTTGTCAATTGAATGACTTCAAGTTGAACTTCAATGGAGGACCGTCCGACCCATATAACCGCTCCAGCCATTTTCAAATCACAATCAACACTAATTGTTTTCTTCAGGACCATTTTGTCAACAGATGCAGTAACCAACAATAGTGGCCTTGTCATACTATCATCATCAGAGCAATGCTAGACACACACACACGTATGAGAAAACAACATCCCGACAAGGAAAACTATATATGAAAAATATAAATGCATAGATATATATGTTTGTTATTAGGATATGTTTGGTTTGCATTCCGTATAAGTTTTTCGAAGGAAGTGGACATAGTTGTTTAAAGTCATCGCCTCTTGCGCCTTGGCCCGTTTTTCAGGCGAGGCGAGACAATTGTGCTTCAAGTCGAGGATATTGCGCTTTAATTCCGGCGAGACTCGAGGTCGAGAGTCCCAAAATTCAGGAGTGTTTCCAGCTAAATTCTCTAAATGCTATATAATAGCTTTTGTTTTATTTTATTTCAAGAATAGTATTATTTTTCTAATACATAATATATTTTTGCTGTTTTACTTTGCCTGCCTTTTTTTATCTTAGACCCTCGCATTTTTTACGCCCAAGGCAAGGCCTATGCGCCTTCAGTGCAGCTAGCGCCTTTGATAACTATGGAACCGGAATTTGAAGAAAACTAATTTTGAATTGAAATTTGTCAAAAGATTTGGAATTTATCAATGTGTGATGCATTGAAGTGACAAAACAATGTACCCTTAGGCTGACTAGTGTGGAATGGAGCCTAGGGGCCCCATTATGCCACCCCAGCACCACGTCATCAGGGGGCTCCATTGGCGCCCCCTCCCTTATTTTCCTTTTTTATTAGTTTAAATTGAAGTGGGCCACAAAAGCATCCGTTGACGCTCGTTACCCCCCCCCCCCCCCCCCAAGTGGCATGGGGCGCGTTTGCACACCGGTCAGCCTTAGCAACAACAAAAACCAAACCATAATCATAACAACCATCACATAAAAAAAACCAATACCTTAACAGAAATGGTGCCAGCAAGAGCATCAAGATCCTCAAGCAACTTCCCAATCCTAACCTCATTCCAAGGGTCCCTATACTGTTCCCTCAATATATAATCAGTAGAAAAGTTATAAAGAATAGTAGTCCTACTCTGAGAAGGTGTTCTGGTGAGCAATTCACTTTGTGGGGGTGCATCTTTAGGTGGGTCAAGAAGTCTTTCAAAGATTTGGGACCTTGTTTCCCACAGAGCAGCAGTTACAGGTGAATGGTACATACCTGGCCATAAACTGAGTGGCTTTCTGAATGGTGAGTTGTCATCATCTGCTCTTGGGGAGCTTTCAAATGGTGAGGTGAATGTTGATTTGATTTTTATTGTGTTGAATTCCATTTGGGTCAACACAATTTGGGAAAAAGATTGTTGATTTGTGGATAATTTGGGAAAAAGATTGTTAATTTGTGGATAATTTGGGAAAAAGATTGTTAATTTGTGGATAATTTGGGAAAAAGATTGTTAATTTGTGTAGGATTTGAAGAGGGGATTGATTGGTGAAGGATTGGTAGTGAATTGGTTTGATTATGGTTTCATGGTTCTATGAAACGGAGAACCCAATTGTGGAAAATTGGGATGTGGATTACAAGAACAAGAGTGTCTTTAGTGATCACGTTTTCCAACAACCCCTTTTTTTTTAATAATCGTGTCATCAGTGTTACCACGCGATCATATTCTATCACCAAGTCACCATTTCACGGGGAAACTTATAATTATTAAAAAAAAACCCTTGTGAGATTCGAACCCAAGACCTTAGGGCATGTGTAGGGGGGACTTCATGAGGCTTTATAGAAAATAAAATATTATAAAGTAGTAGAAGGGGCTTGATAGAGCTTTATGGGAAAATTGCTTGTCTCATTGTTGTAACTGGTGATTATTGGTGTCTGTACTCGGCCTTCTGCTAGAATCTTGCTAGTAGAGGTCTGTATATATGCTGGGTGAATAAAGCGAACTTTGCCGATAAAAAAAAGAGCTTTATGGGAAAATTGAGGTATAGTGGGAAGGGGCTCTATTGGGCTTTATAAATAATTGGGTAATCATTGCTTAATTATTGACTTTTATTTAAATAATAATAGTAATAATAATAATAAAATAATATGAATTCTAAACACCCCTATACACGTTACAAAATATAAAATAGGTACAATAGAAGTTGAGTACCGGACCAAGACTAAGACCATGTGTAGTGGGAGGCTTTATTTATAAAGTCCCCCTTTCTGATTGGTCCACGTGGCTGCTGAGTCAGTGTAACATTTCGCATTAAATACATATACGTTACGGAATAAAACGACAAGCCTTATTATTATTATTTTTGTGATATTTTGAACCCTAATACAATGATAAATATTCATACATATACATATATATATATATATATATATAAAGGTTAATAATAATAATAATAATAATAATAATAATAATAATAATAATAATAATAATAATAATAATAGTAAATAATAACTATAGTCTAGTGCCATAACTGATTTGTGATTTTGATAACCCAACCCAAAGGCAGGCCCAACCAGACAAGCCCAAGCCCACTGTTCTCTCCCTCCCCCTTTTTGCTGTTAAAAAAAGAAAAGAAAAAGGAGCTCTAGCCGGGTTTCGAACCCGCGCCGAGCCAAACCCAACACACCCACCAAACCACTGAGCCACAACTCATTTCTTGATCTTATCCCGAATTAAAATGTATATAAGACTTATTTATATCTGCTGTAACACGCTGCTGCATCAGAAACGCGAAGGCATCCCCATTCTTTCTCCTTAGTTGACTTTAAATCAAATACAAATTTGGTAAGAACTGATTAATTGGCTCGTATGATGAAATTGACATATAATACGCGTATTAAACGTATTAATGCGGTCAAAAACATACCCGATTAGAACCAATTACGCGTTTATGTTTTTAAAGCTTGGTCAACTTTCCAATTCTTTTGATTCGAGAGTATTAGTATAAATTGATCCTTCTCGAGCAATCACAATTCGCCATTACATCTTCCTCCACCTCTATTTTCTCATAATTACACGTTGTTCTTGTTCCACGATCGTGTTTTTACTTTTGGCTTGACTGATCAATCGAGCTCGAATCTGCGTTGTAAGTACAATTATTTTAGTGGGTTTTGTTCATCGGCTATCAACAAGCAATAACCCTATGATGAATCGGGTTATTGCTTGATAGATTGTTTGATTGTAAAATCTAGGGCTCGAATTGTATTATTTGGGGAAGATACCCTTCGCAGTTATCATATATAATTTATACAGACCTAAGAATATCACCAAAACTGATACAGATCAGTTGGTGATTCCTTCGTGGCTTAAAACTCTGAACCGGTTCTGATGCGGGTTCGAGTCCCTTTAGCAGCACCTGTAACACCCCAACCGATGGCGGAAACATCGGGGTGCCACGTATTGATGATTGTTTTCAGTAGCACATGGTATAATATAAATTTTAAATAATTTATTCAAACATAAATATCCAAAATGTGAAATAATGTCTAAGAATTCAAATACATAACATCAAATAATAACTTCAAAACTTCAAATAAACTTCAAGATAAATCCTCATGCTAACTCAAGCCTCAGCTTCATTGTTACCTGAAACATGTTAAGTTGAAAATATTTTGGGTCAACAAAAGTTGGTGAGAATTACATAGGTTTTTGAATAATAGTTGATAACAATAGTTTGTACAACACTCAGGGTTGTATGATGATAGAGTATGATACCGACATGTAGCAATGCGTCTTTGTACAACCAAACCTTGTGTCGACTGATGACTAACTCGCAAGTTAGTTAAATGTTATTACTGTTATCGATCATCCCTGAGTCTATGCGGGGGATGGGTTTGTCAGACCTATAGCGCTATAATCTAAACAGGCGGCTTGATCATTGTTAATGATTGTACTGTGTCTTTTTGTTACAGTCAAACGATAGAATGATGTTGTAATTGAATCACAAGTAAATATGAGTAAATGATAGTATAAAATGTTTAAACATGTTTCACCCCAAAAATAGTGAAAATAGAGTAAAAGGGGCTATGTAAACTCACCTTAGCAAATGTTAACTTGTTGAAAAAGATATGATAATTGTGTTGCCCAAAGTGATTCCAAATATTACCCTATAATGAGGCAATATATAATAAGTCTAAGTCTAATAACTAATATGTGTATCCTAGGGTTTCGAATTGGGGATAATCAATTGTTAAATTTAATTTAAAAATGTTAATTAAATAAAGAAAATTGGATAATAAATGAAAAATAGTCTTTTTATAAAGTTTGAATTTTGAGTGTGCACATTAAAGTGTTTGAAGCAATAAAATAATTTTTATAAAATTATTTCATTTAAAATAGATTTTTAAATCTATTTATTTATAAATAGTCAATTATTAACTTTAATATTCAAAAATACTAAAATTAAAGAAATCTTATTTTAAAAATCATAATTCTGTTCTAAATGATTAAAAATAATTTGTATGAAATTTTGGTGCAAAAATGATGAAAATTGGATTTATTATGAATTAAATATGATTAAATCTTACAAAAATTGATTAAAAATAATAAATAAATGATTTTACTGAATTAAAAATTATTTCAGTAAAGTTTAACTTTATAAAAAGTTAGGGTAATTTTTGGGGAATTTAATAAAACTGTTTTGATATAATAATGGATTTTTATAATTATAATAGTAATTACCAATTTACCTTACGTTAGGGTTTTGCGTCCTTTTATGACCTTACCGATTGTTGAGCAGGTCTGATAGTCTCCGCCAGTCGTTCAGGTGGTAGGGCCTCTCCCGACTGTTGAAAGACATGGTGACCTCTACCAATCGTTAAGTTGGTTGTTTGGTAGTTAACTAATTGTTTTACAAGCAAGTGTGATTATAGATATAGCCATTAGTTCACATTCAGACAAACATGCACACAGATGTTATGATAATACTTGAATTTTATTACTTGAATCGAATAACGTCAATACATAGAATAAAAGTAACCAATAGTCAAGTCTTGGTCAGGTAGCTGGAGGGTCTTGATCTCTGTTCAGTTTAGGGCATCGGTTACGGAAGTGATTTGGGTCTCCACATTCATAGCATTGACCATAGTTGTATCGATTAGGATTAGCAGCCTGAGCAGGGTTGATGGGTTGGTTGGCATTAGGATTTGGGGTCTCGCGACATGTATTAACTAGATGGCCATACCTACCACAATTGGTGCACAAGCGACATGCTGAAGCAGTGGGATGATGTCGGTTGCATGTGTTGCACAATGGATGGTTTCCTGTATAAGGTTTCTTGTTAGAAGCTTGTGTAGTGAGGTTGACATCAGGATCCTTGGCCTTACGCTTCTGATTCTCAGTAGTTACCGCGGCTACAATACTTGTTTTATTGCCTTTCCGAACTAGAGTCCCGTTCTTTACGTGATTATCAGTAAGAGTGGCCGCTAGACGTTTGGCCTCTTCCAGAGTTGCAGGATTTCTACCCCAAACAGTGTCTTGGATTTGCATGGGCAGACCACCGATGTACTTCTCGATGGCTACCGGCAGAGGAGTAACCTTGTGTGGCAACAATAAGCTAAGCTCATGAAAGCGGGTGTTGTAGGCAAGATTTTCCCCACTATCTTGAGCCAAAGTGTGAAACTCATCCTCAAGCTTTTTAACTTCATTGCGAGGACAAAACTCTTCCTTCATGATCTCTTTGACCTGGTCCCAAGTCATAGCAAGAGCAACCTCGGCCCCACGAGTACGCTTTTCTTCATTCCACCATGTGAGTGCTCGTTTATGGAGAACACTCATGGCGTAACGAACCTTGAAATTGTTGGGGCACTCACTGTTGATGAAGGTATTTTCAATACCCTCAAACCATTGGAGAAGTCCAGTAGCTCCTTCTTCACCGCTGAACTTTGGAGGGTTACAAGAGTTGAAATGTTTGAGGGTGCAAGCTTGGGGTCCATTACCATTGCCATTGCCATTGCCATTCCCGTTCCCGTTGTTGTGACCATTCCCATTCAATTGGATGACCTGAGCAAGTAAGTTGGGAACCAGAGTTGCGATTTGCTGCGCCATTTGTTGAGAAATGATCGCAGCCAGTTGAGCATCGACTCCATTGTTGTTGTGGTTAGGAACTTGGTCATGGTTGTGGTTATGGTTATCACCACCTTCTTCGTGGTTCTCACCATTGCTGTTGCGAGTGCTGCGACGAGGAGGCATGATCTGTAATAGACACAATGAAATGAATGAGAGTTTATATAAGGAATGTAATCATTTATTCATTAATTAAAACGAATAAACGAAAACGTTGACTTATCAAAGATTCTAAATTCTAATAACATATGAAGACATGCTTTAGCCTATAAGTGAACACTCATCCCGAGAATTCCCAGGTAGGCATCCGGGTCCCTCGTCTGATTGGGATATATGCGCAATGCCAGCCTAGACAGAAGACTCAGAATACAGGCGTTCACCCTTCCAGATTGCACGTGTTCGTTATTAAAATCTAGAACTTCGACGAGATCTCAAGGTGGTTCAGGTTAAACCTGAGGATTTTGCCTTATTAGTCTAAGAGTGAATCCAGTGATGGAGAGCAACCTTCTTGTAGGGATGAGAGTAGGGATATGAAGTAGGAGGGAGATAGAGAATAGCAAACAAAAGAAGCAAGTACTGGTTAAATCCTATGGTTATAGACTAGATTATTTTTCTAATAACCTAATTCCCTATAACCAAGGCTCTGATACCAATCTGTAACACCCCAACCGATGGCGGAAACATCGGGGTGCCACGTATTGATGATTGTTTTCAGTAGCACATGGTATAATATAAATTTTAAATAATTTATTCAAACATAAATATCCAAAATGTGAAATAATGTCTAAGAATTCAAATACATAACATCAAATAATAACTTCAAAACTTCAAATAAACTTCAAGATAAATCCTCATGCTAACTCAAGCCTCAGCTTCATTGTTACCTGAAACATGTTAAGTTGAAAATATTTTGGGTCAACAAAAGTTGGTGAGAATTACATAGGTTTTTGAATAATAGTTGATAACAATAGTTTGTACAACACTCAGGGTTGTATGATGATAGAGTATGATACCGACATGTAGCAATGCGTCTTTGTACAACCAAACCTTGTGTCGACTGATGACTAACTCGCAAGTTAGTTAAATGTTATTACTGTTATCGATCATCCCTGAGTCTATGCGGGGGATGGGTTTGTCAGACCTATAGCGCTATAATCTAAACAGGCGGCTTGATCATTGTTAATGATTGTACTGTGTCTTTTTGTTACAGTCAAACGATAGAATGATGTTGTAATTGAATCACAAGTAAATATGAGTAAATGATAGTATAAAATGTTTAAACATGTTTCACCCCAAAAATAGTGAAAATAGAGTAAAAGGGGCTATGTAAACTCACCTTAGCAAATGTTAACTTGTTGAAAAAGATATGATAATTGTGTTGCCCAAAGTGATTCCAAATATTACCCTATAATGAGGCAATATATAATAAGTCTAAGTCTAATAACTAATATGTGTATCCTAGGGTTTCGAATTGGGGATAATCAATTGTTAAATTTAATTTAAAAATGTTAATTAAATAAAGAAAATTGGATAATAAATGAAAAATAGTCTTTTTATAAAGTTTGAATTTTGAGTGTGCACATTAAAGTGTTTGAAGCAATAAAATAATTTTTATAAAATTATTTCATTTAAAATAGATTTTTAAATCTATTTATTTATAAATAGTCAATTATTAACTTTAATATTCAAAAATACTAAAATTAAAGAAATCTTATTTTAAAAATCATAATTCTGTTCTAAATGATTAAAAATAATTTGTATGAAATTTTGGTGCAAAAATGATGAAAATTGGATTTATTATGAATTAAATATGATTAAATCTTACAAAAATTGATTAAAAATAATAAATAAATGATTTTACTGAATTAAAAATTATTTCAGTAAAGTTTAACTTTATAAAAAGTTAGGGTAATTTTTGGGGAATTTAATAAAACTGTTTTGATATAATAATGGATTTTTATAATTATAATAGTAATAAAATGATTTAATTATTATAATTATTAAATAAAAGAATTTCTGAAAAATAAAAATTGTGAATAAATCTTTTATATCAGATTAACCAATAATAATTTTTTTAGAGTTTATAAAATAGTTTAGTTATTTTAAAAAGAATTTAAATGATTAAAGGGATTAATATATATATATAATTATTGGTTTGCTAAAAAGAAAAGAAAAGAAAAGAATGCCAAAAATTCGGTCAGAGCCGGGACTCGAACCCGGGTGACCCGTGTGGAAGGTTAGAGTCACAACCACCTGGCCTAGGCCGGTGGTTGTGTTATCCTGTGATTTAAATTAAATAAATACGATAACGAAAATCAGTTTTATCCCCAATTGAATAACGACGAACCCTAGGTTTTTCAATTGGACGATTCAGGCAACTATAGCCCGATTAATGTTAGGGCTTTGGTTGCCTGAATGCCGATGAACAAACCCCACCCATAAAAGAGGACTCACAGTGTGTGTTTGATGTTGATGGTCGGGTCAAAGGAAAAAGTCAACCACGAGCAAGAAATCAATAATCAGTGAGAATTAGAGAGAATTGAGGATGAAGAGAGTGTTATGAGCGATTAGACAAGGTCCAGAAATCCTTAATTTATACTAGAGGATTAGGGTTAGGGTTAATTAGGTAGTTTGACTTTCCATATAATAATACGCGTTCAATTTGATGATTAGGGCAACAATGCCGTGTAATTGTTGTGCAATTATGTTATAATGGGCCGGTAATAGCACGAGCATACCAAAGATATAACATTTACGCGTTAATTATACGGATTGTTCACCAAGGAATACCACAGTTGACTTTTCCTAGTCAACTGTGGGAGTTTAGATCAGTGCATAAGTATAATTCGCGTCTGGGTTTTATCACAACAGAAGGCCAGCCCAGCTGGTTGTGTACGTGTGTGTGTATGAGCGTGGTCCGGGTTCGATTCCCGTCTTAGACAAGAATATAACTTTTTTATTTAAGGTCAGACAAAGGAGGGTTTGGGCCTCAGGTTGGGTTGGGCTTGGGTTTGGACCTTGTGTGGGCTCTGTTGGGCTGGTCTAAGGGGTTTGGGACAACAGGGACGATAGGCTGGATCACAATTGTGTTTGTTTTGTACAACTTATTATTATTATTGTTAACTTTTATTTATAAAAAAAATGTATATATATATATATGTGTGTATGTATGAATATGTATATCATTGCATTAGGCTAAAAAAATGCCACAAAATAATTAAATAGAATTTGTCGTTTTATTCCGTAACGTACGATTAATAAATATGAAATGTTACAGCACCCTTTTTCTTCTTTTTTTGTTTTGTTTTCCAAAAACTAAATATATATTACATACAATTCATTTTAAAATACTAAAACACTTTTAAAAATTCTACACAAAAAATTATTTTATATCAATCTGATGTAAAAGTTCAACTTACAATTTTTAGTTTTCGAAATTTAATTTATTTAATATATATAATAACTAAATCAATTTTATTCTATTATATTTATAAAATTCCATTAAAATATCAAAACAATTTTATAAATTCCCACAAAAATTATTCTGAGTTTATATAATGATAAAATTTTCTGAAATGATTTTTAATTCTGAAAAATCATTTATTTATTATTTTTAATCAATTTTTGTTAGTTTTAATCATAATTAAATCATAATAAATTCAATTTTTAATATTTTTGCACCAAAATTTTATAGAAAATATTTCTGATTATTTGGAACAGAAATATAATTTTTAAACTAATAATTCTTTAATTTTAGTAATTTTTAATTATTAAAGTTAAAGTTTGACAATTTGTAATAAATAGATTTAATAATCTATTTTAAAGAAAATAATTTTATAAAAATTATTTTTATACTTTAAACACATTCTTGTGACCATCTCAGATTTAAATTTCATAAAAAGATTTTTGGTTATTTGTTTACTAATATTCTCTCAATTTTCAAACATTTTCAATATTAATCAAACGAGCATTTATCCCCAAATTCGGAGCCCTAAAAACTTATACATTTGTAGACTTGATAGACTTAGACATATTTATTACCTTATTATAGGGTGATACTTGATACATTTGGGCAACACCATTATTCAATTTTTCAACAGTTATAACATTTTGCTAAGGTGAGTTTTACATAGCCCCTTTTCTATTTATCACCATTTTTGGGGTGAAACATGTTAAAACAATATCTATGCAATTCAATCATCAATGTGTCTATGTGTATTTCTATGTTGCATTATGTCTTGAACATGACTAGGGTAAGCACAATTCTAGCATAAACATTCATCAGCCAAACGGTATACATTGATAGATCTATTGGACTGACAATCCCACCCGGATACGTACCTCCTACAAAGGTTGCGTGGGTGTTTGTTACTGCAATATAAACGAGTGAACCATGAGCGTATGGGATGTACCACAATACAACAGTCACAATGGTTGATTATGCACCTGATTTACTTCTAGTATGTTTTCACATATGGACTAGATTGCCATGACACATGAATTGCACAACAATTTTATTCGATTATCAAAACCTATGTAATTCTCACCAACTTTTGTTGACCCAAAATATTTTCAACTTAACATGTTTCAGGTTCTACTTGCTTGAAGATTTGAGTTAATGCTTGAAGATGTGTGTATAGTTTTATTCAATTTGATGTATGAATTCTTGTAGAACAATTGTATGTAAACTATTTAAATCATATAATGAAATTTATTATTTACCATGAGCTACTGAACAATCATCAATACGTGACATCCCGATGTTTCCGCCATCGGTTGGGGTGTTACAGTCAGCATGGAGAGAGAAACTGAAAAATGGGTGTAGTGGTAGGGGCTTTATTTATAAAGCCCCTGTTTATGATTGGTTGTTTATTTTATTATTTTTTTTAATCTTTTACCTTAAAATAATTAAAATAAAAGACAAATAAATATAAAAAAATTACAAACAATATTAAAAAAAATTACAACTGATATTAAAAAAATATTACAAGTACTATTAAAAAAAAGTTACAACTAATATTAATTTTCATCTTCGGATTCTTCATATTCTTCGTCTTCGTCTTCGTCTTCTTCTTCTTCTTCCTCACCTTCTTCTTCATCTTCACCTTCTTCTTCATCTTCGTTTCCTCCTGTGTTTGGAATATACCGAACCGACCACGCTTGTTGGACCAAATCCGCCGTTAACGCGTCATGTACTTCATGGTCGCGAAGTTCATGTGCGTTGAGCATTCTTTCTTGCATATTAGCTTGCGGTAGATCCTGAACGGCTTCCGGTACATAATTTTGACATATCGCTTTACCTTCATCTTCTAATATCATATTATGCATGATTATACATGCATACATAGCATCTCGCAGCTTGTCTGTGGTCCATGCACAAGCAGGGTTTCTTATGTAATGCCAACGCTGTTGAAGAACCCCAAAACATCTCTCTATGTCCTTTCGCGCCGCCTCTTGAACCTTTTTAAAGTGTGCCCTTTTTTCATCGTACGGGTTACTAAACGTCTTAACGATAATGCTATACCTCGGATATATTCCGTCAGCCAAATAGTATCCGTGTGGGTAGTAATTTCCATTAGCATAAAAGCACGCCTTTGCTACCCTGCCAGAAATGAAATCCTCAATAATAGGCGACTGCTCAAAAACGTTTAAGTCGTTGCATGACCCCGCAACACCAAAATAGGCCGACCAAACCCAAAGATCGACTGAAGCCACCGCTTGAAGAATAATCGATGGTCCTTTTTGGTCACCACGTGTGTGTTGACCTCGCCAAGCGGTTGGGCAATTATACCACCGCCAGTGACGACAATCAACGCTAACCAGCTTTCCTGGTAACCCATGTTCATTCGTATGCACCTCGTAAATTTTTTGTAAGTCGTACCAAGTGGGCCTTCTAAGATACCGGGCTCCGTACAACTTTATTATTCCTAAAAAAATAAATACAAACATATATAAAAAAAATTGATCTAACTATATACAAAAATATATAAAAAGTGATGTACCTTGGCAAAAATACTTAAAAGATTCGCGTGTTGTTTTCTCGGCCATTTTTAAATACTCGTCGTTGATATCCGCCGTGATGCCGTATGCGAGTATACGCAGTGCCGAGGTACACTTTTGAATAGACGTGAATCCCATCAACCCCCTAGCATCCGATTTTTGTTTAAAGTAAGGAAACGCCTTTTCCAGATCTCCGGATATACGTAGAAATAAACGTTTGCTCATCCGGAAACGACGCCTAAACATCTTTGGGTCGGGGTAAGTCGGGTTTTCATCAAAGTAATCCTTCATCAATCGAGCATTTGCCGATACACGATCTCGTTCGTAATACTGCCAAGTTTGTTTTGGACATGTAGGTGTACTAGTTTCTTCAATATACCTCGTCGAAAGCGCAAGCGCACTCGTAATCGCATCTTGCTCCAACTCTTCGTCTGTCGAATCAACCTCGTCGCCTAGAAACTCTCTGTAATATTCTCTCGCAATGGATGATGACGCGGGGGAACCCATTTTCTTCAAATATTGGTAATATGTGTTTTGTGTTTGAATAATATGTGTTTTGTGTGTTTTATATTTTATATATGTGTTGTGTGTATATATATAACCAAAAAATATGTATTGTGTATATATATAAACAAAAATAAAAAAATAGCCGTTCAAATAAAAACGGTCTCATGACCGTTGCCATCTCCACGTGTCGCAGCTTTATTGGATAAAGCAATAATGAACCAGCGTTATTAATATAACGCTCTCGCATGTTTTGAGAGTATAGCGCCCCACCGTTTCGTTGTTTAGGGCGCTATTTTTGTCCAAAACGCCCAATAACGCCACGAGTACACCCGGTCTATGACCCATGCCAATTAAAAAATAACACTCACCTCCATAAAAAATAACATGGCCGCTGTTTTCTTTTCCTCTTTAAATTCATCTTCTCATCGGTGTTTTAGGGTTTTTTACACAGAAGGTAAATCCTCTCTTAATCGTTCAATTCATTAGCTTTTTTTTTTTTGTTATTTACAGTGAATTAGATATTTGAATGATTATGGTCTCAACGGTTATATCATCAAAACCAATGCCAAAACGCCCGTTATCTCCATAACCCTCACACCCATAACGCCTCCATAGCGCCGGCGGGGGCGGTGTTCCTGGCGCTATGGAGGTGCAAAACGCCCACTACACATACAATTATAGTCCCTAAGTCTTATCTCACTACCAATATGCCACTGGGCTATAATGCCTTAGGCTTTCCAACTACCTTCTTCATTTTGAAAATATTAGTTTCTCATTTTCTTTTATTTTTTTATAGCGACCTTCAAGATATTACAAACTGGACGGTTAAATTAAGCAGCCACAAGCACGGCTATGAGGCCGGTCCCAGATCAGAACCCACTGAGTTTTTCCACAGAGAGGCATGACACCGGCTTACGGAACCTCTCTGTTCTGTTCTCAGGGAAAACCTTACCGCCGACTGTCATTCAACAGACGTTGGGCCGCCACAAAAGTGTGTAAACTATAAGAATGAGTAAAAGAGGATTATCCAACACTTGGGAATGAGCTTTTTTTCTTCTAAATACTCATACCCGTACCGATTTTAAGTATTCGTTATAGGTATCGGTATACTCGTTGAGTAATCGGCGTCTAGACGAGATTTTTACAATATGTAATGAGTATTTAGTTCGACCGGCTTGAATTGTTATCCCAAACCCGGTTTAACCCATTACCCACCACACCTATCCATAATCCATTTCCATTACTGTCCTCTTTAATAACCTTACTTCAAATAATACACATTCATTCATTCATATTCCTCAAGAAAATTCAGTTACATACACCAAATTCAAAAACCTATAGGCTATAGGACTTTAACCAAAACATATATATATATTTGCTATAGTAATAACATTTATTCAACCATACAACATCATCATATACTACATACACCTTACTTCGAATCGCTTACGCGTTACCTTATCAATCATTTCTTCCCCTTCACTTCCCGAGCCACGATGAGTTCTATGTCGCCTGCATCACCGCTATCAGTCGGCATCAAGATCTCGTCGTCAGCGGTAAAATTGTATTTTTGACCAATAGCGCGTAAAAATTGGTACACTTCAAACATTGAGGGCCGTTCTTTATGAGCTGGCAGCACGCAGCTACACGCGATCTTAAGAACCTGGAAAACTTCGCTATCGTATCCTTTCCCGACTAATGACTCGTCTATTGAATCATGAAGCTTTGATTCTGCTGATAAATCAGAGATCCATTCGACTAAGTTGCCCTTGAAGGTTTCGGGAGCTTTAGACACATGGGTCGGTTTTTCACCTGTTACTAGCTCCAGAAGCACCACACCGAAGCTATAAACATCACCTTTTGGGGTGGCTACTAGCGTACTTGCGTATTCAGGTGCCACGTAACCAATATCACCAAACTCACCGTTAACGAAGGTGCTTAAATGTGTGTCCACCGGATTCATAAGCCTAGCAAGCCCAAAATCGGAGATTTTGGGCTCGAATTCTTGATCCAATAAGATGCATTTGGAGCTTATGTTTCTATGAAGGATTCGCGGGTTGCAGTTATGATGGAGCCATGCAAACCCTTTGGCTGCACCTACAGCGACTTTTAACCGGACCCACCATTCCATATGTGACGCGTTATCACCAACTGGATGTAAATTATCATGTAGAGTACCGTTCGACATGTACTTGTAAACCAAAAACCGTTCTTGTTTCGTGACGCAAAACCCTAGAAGTGGCACGAGGTTACGGTGTTTCACGTTCCCGAGTGTTGCCATTTCTGATGCGAATTCTTTCTCGGAGTGTTGAGTATCATGTAATCTTTTTATCATGAGTGAGGTTCCGTCTTCGAGTGTTGCCTTGTATAGAGAACCTGTTCTTCCTGATCCAATGATGTTTTCTTTGCTAAAACTGTTGGTTGCTTTCATTAGATCACTTAATCTCATCTTCGAAACCGGGTTATCAAACATTGAGAGCTGCAATTCCATTAAAAGTTGGTAAATTTAAGGCAACAGAAATAGAAAATGAACAGAAGATTATACATTTATAGAGAGGTCGCGATTTGACCCGTTTCAAAATTCAAACGTAGTGAATTATTTAAAACGCTTGTAATCATATTTGGCACGCTAAAAATTTATAAAATAAAAACATGAAACCTTTTAGACACAAAAGAGTTTTGGGTCAACCCAGTCTGACCCGGCTCGTACAAGAAAGTACATATTTTTACCAGTTCCACTCCCCCGGCCCACTCATTTTGCCAAATGAGTACGACAGAAAAACTATGGCGCTCAAATGGGTCAAAACGGTTCAAAAGCTGCAAAAATGTGTATTCTTAGTGTAAAACTTTCTTTTTGAAAAACCATTTTACTATTGAAAGAACATAACTTTTGTAACTATATATAACAATTACTAAAAAAGGTTGCAAATCAATCCAAACTAACCAACTTTGACCCACAAAACTTATCCGAATGGACATGATATCGACCTCAGTGTAAGGATTGAATCATCTTACCTTGATCTTTTTAGTTCCTTTGATACTCCGGGCCCATTTATTTTGATCAGGATCTTCTTCTTTCTTTCTAACAACTCTTCGCATAAAGAACATCATCGCGCCACCTACAAGTAAGGCCGCGAGTGTAGCACCACCAAGTGCCGCCCCAATAATCACACCCATGCGTGTTTTCTTGGTACCTCCTTCACAAGCAGGCAAAGGCCTCCCACATAATTCGAGATTCCCTGCATAGCTAAGAGTAGTAGCATTCTTAAAACTCGGAACTTGACCCGTCAAACGATTATTAGAAACATCAAACTCCTTAACCCGATCAAGCTTACTCAATTCATATGGAATCTGGCCCGTAAACTGGTTATTACTGAGTCTAATAACATTAAGAAATGAACAGTTTGAAATACTGCCCGGGATCTCTCCTGATAAATTGTTTGATGAAAGATCAAGACTCGTTACAAACTGAATAAAATCCGACATGTTGTTCGGGAGGGGCCCGTCAAGTTTATTGCTTGAAAGATCCAAGCCCGTTAACGAAGTGCACTTTTTCAGCCCAGGAGGAAACTGACCCTTTAACCCCATGTCAGAAAGGCGGATATTCAGAACTTTACTTTCGTCCGGATGCCAACATTCAATCCCCGTAAATCTACATATGAAACCTTCGGTACTGTTATTAAAATCCCATGAAGAAAGCAGATTTTCTGGATCTTGAAGTGATTGTTTAATGGATCTTAGACAATCAATGTCACTTTGAACCGCATCGCTGTAACCAATACATACAAGTATCCAAACAGACAAATAAACTATCATTCGTGTATTGACTCTTGTCATCATTTGAACACAGACCATTGTGCAAAAAGATTGCGGCTTTAGGTATACGAAACCTTGTGTTTCACGAAACAATCCTGGAACGATAGCAAACAATCAGAATCACATAATCCGCCATAATAAAACGTGGTGCACGCGTTGATATTTGGACGCATTCGAAGATGTAATAACTAATAATGACTCTTCTAGTGATACTAATGACCTAATTAAGAACAAACATAACATAAACATTTGCAAGTATCTATCTTTTAGGAGAAAACTATGAATAACACTTTTGTCTCAATCATTCTTGTATAGAGTAGCTTAAAAGGTAAATTATTTGGTAACCAAAAGTACACCAAAAAATCCCAAAAAAATAAAAATAAAAATCCAAAATTTCCCAATCATAATAAACCAAAACTTAAAATTCACAACATAAAAAAACAGCAACAATTCAAATAATAATCACTCAATTAAGACATCAAAAGCCCTAATCAAGAAACACTCAAAACAACACTAAAATAATTAAAATAAATAAAAAATAAATACAAAACATCTTCCCCTGCAAAATTAACACATACCCAGATAAAAAAACATAAACTTTAACTCAAAGAATCAAAAATCCAACAAACCCACATCAAATTATGCAAAAACTGAACAGATACAGCAACAGAAATGGATTAAAATGGGAAAAAAATAAAGAGCTTACAGTGTGTGAATCAAGATCTTTAGCATGTATGGATGAGGAAGGAGTGTTGTGATTGTTTTAATGGGTGGAAGAGAAAATTGTAGTTGATAATCGGGTCAAAGAAGGAAAGGAAGCCATGTTGGTATGAAAGAAAGTTGAAGCGACGACTAAGAATAATAATAATAATTATAATAATAATAATAATAATATAATAAAAATGAATGGGTATGCTTGACCTGCAGTCGTTACTGTTTTTCTCAAGGAAAGTGAGAGGCGTGTGAAGTGATGACTTTTGTGTAATTTGGACCCAAACATGGGCAATTCTTGTGTCACTTTGGATGCATTTTTCATCATCTTTGAAAAGATTTTTTTTTTTTTTTGTTTTTTTTAATCTTTTTAGAGTTTTTAAGGGTTGATTTAAGGATATAATAAGAGTTAGTTACAAAAAAAAAAATAAAAAAATTGAACAACAATTTACATATGCATATAAAACACTGGCTCCAAACTACACCATAAGAACAAACGGCACTCCACAAAGCAAAAGTAAAAACAAAAACTATTGCAACATATCTAGGATATTAAAATATAGTCATTTCTCCAAACATGGCGGAGCCGATTTCGAGCGTCATTTGATCCATGCGTACGCTAGGGATGAGCTCGGGACGGTATCGGTAACCGATTCCAAAAAAACCGATACCGAAAACACCCTAAACCGAATACCGATACCGAACACATACGGTACGGTACCGGTATGGTATCGATATTTTATCTTAAAATACCGATACCATACCGATCTCGTACCGATACCAATAATACCGAAACTGGAAACCTCTAATTGTGGGTACCGATACCGATACCGAACACCCTTGGTTCGGAATCGATTCAGTTGGGATCGGGACGGGACAGTATCGGTATTCGGCTCTATGTGTTCATCCCTAGCGTACGCATCTTCTTTGATTTGGTCCACCGATATATTCACCAGGCAGAATCTCCATCAAAAGTTTTTTGGTTAGGGGGACGGGGCGCTACCAGATTAGGGCACGGGTACCCCACTACTAGCACGGTAACACCGCCGCCACCCGTGCTGGTAGGGGTCCCGTGAACCGTTTTCTGGTTCTATCTAACGGGCTGGTAGTGTGGGAAATAAAATGCAACGGTCGAAATTTTATTGTATTTAATTCCTTTTTGACCGATTATATGTGGTTTTTTTGCACTTTTTGACTTTTAAACGGTCATATTTTATGTGGTCGTTTTTATCAAATGTTTATATAAACACATTTCAATCCCACGTTTTAGTATAAAAACATAGAAATTATATCTATAATTTTCATATTGTGTTTTGCTTGGTAAAGTGTACGATGTTTTTCACTTTTTGGAGAGGGGATGTAAGGGGAGATAAAATTTATAATCTTTCAAGGACTTGGTGGTCAATTTAAGAAACTTAACAAATCTTTTATACATGATGGTGAAAATGACCAATCATGTCATTGGTTGGTGAACATTGTTTGTCATGTATGTGCTTTTTGAAAGGAAATTCAAACTAAACTTTTAATATGAATTATTATGCACTTAACTCTAATATTAATATTGTAACAAAAACTGCTAAAACTTAAAAGGAGGCTAGTGCGATGGATTGGTGTAAACGTTAGAACTGATTCTTACACCATTTTGGAGCATCTAGAGAGCTAGGAATGATCTTATCTTTAACGCTAAGCAAGTGTCAACGCGAAAGGTGTTTGAAGGAGTAAAAGTCATGTCATACTTGTGGATAACTAATAGAGGTAGATTTTCGAATATGTCATGAGACTCTTGGGATAAATTTGATACACTTCGGATGAGGTAGGGTCGGCACTTTGTTTGTTTGGGCATTTGTTTTTTGTTATGTTGGATTGTATGTATGTTGGGCCTTGCCCCCCGGGTTGTTTTTCGCTAGCTCCTTGCTAGCTTATTAATAAAGTTTGTTTGGCCGTTTAAAAAAAATAATCATGTTAAATTAGCTTAGTCGGGATTTGTCCATATTCATTACAAGATAACTGATGTATTTACATTAGTTTGTTAACGTGTTAATATACTTAAGGAGATGTTCAACGTATATTTTTTTTAACGTGTAATTTCACTTGCTCAGATATAAACTTAAGTCTTACTAAAGAGGCTTTGTATCTTACCACTAGGTTATAACCTACCTTATTGTCACGACCCACCAAAATTCATGTTACACCCTCAAAATCCACTTGCGGAGTTTTACCGCGAGGCGCATGACAAACCAGGATCCAAACCAACGATCACAATAAACAAGTCTAAATGAACATATGCAATTTCAAAAACATAGTTTAAAAATCCCCGAATACAGCGGAAGCTTATTCAAAACATAAACTAAAATAACCAAGTGTTCATTGTTTGAAAACCATGCGATCCTAACTAGACGCCGTGCAGACGCGTGCGCCCTAGTTCCATTGTGCTACCTTAGCGACCTGAGAAAACATGTAAAAGTTTACGTCAGCACAAAAATGCTGGTGAGTTTACAGGTTTTGTAATCACAGTACCAAGTTCAACCTGTCCATACTATAACAAATCGAAAACCAAAGTACGCTAGCTAGGCGTATGTTTTATTACTACTACGATTGGAAAACCATTACTAACTCGCAAACCAGATGTCGTGCCCGAATAGTAAACCTGTTGTTCCTGTTTGAGACAATATGCACTCGCCCGCCCCTCCAAGCCGACGAGCGGGGTTGGTCACTCCCAATAGCGCTATTCACATTTCCCCGTTGTGCTAACCCGCACATTCATGGTTCCCCCCGGGACTTCCAAAGATCGTATAGTAAACCATAGAAACCCATAGTATGACAGTAGTTACCAAACATAAGTTTTAACACATGTTTTCTCCCCCGAAAAGTGAAACCAGTTAAAAGAGGGGCCGTAAACTCACCTTAACGTGCAAGCAAAGAATCCGAACAGCAAGTAATATATGCTACCGACACCCTAATAATAGTGTCATTAAGTGAGTATAGGCGTAATATCATTACACCATACAACTCGTTTGTCCAAGGCGTTTTAAATGTTCAAAAGTGTGTATGCGACGCCTAGTGATTCTACATGCAATAGTAAACCCTACGGACCCGTTGGTGAATACGTTGGTTACAATTAGTTTCTACATTCTGTATGTGTCTCAGACAAGTGTACTTCAGTTACATGTCAATTCCATACCACCTAAGACCTCAATTAATCACATAAGCACATAATACACAATCTGTGTTTTCAGGACAGATTGTGCGCCATCAAAACGAATTTATTTAAAATAGCAAATCAGTGAATTAACCTCCCAAATTTTTAGTGAATTTTCTTTGGGATTCATTTAACTATACATATTTTTGTTTTGTCTTAAATCCAAACACAAAAATAATTAAAATTCGTCTAATACATCTATGTTCAGAAAACCTTCCTAACAGGTCAGTTTGGTAGATAAATTCCCAAAAATTGTGTATTCATCCAAACGGGATGAATCCACTTGGAAAACTCATATTACTCCAATATTAACCTTCTGTAAAAATTTCACAACCCAATTCTTTATAAAACTTGATTTATGATGTTTTAAAGTTGACTCAGTTTGATACCCGAAATTCTGACCTGACCTATTTTAAATGAAAATTCCAAAAACATATCAAACGACATCCAAATCAGGTGATTTTGCCCATTCTAAAAAGCTAAGACTATGTACAATCTATTCATGCAAAGAATCGATCAAACCAATTATTTTCAAGCCACGAAACAGGCCCTACAAGTCGACATTCAGAATCTGTCCAGATTCTAATCATGCAATATTATCAATTATATCAAACCCTAGTTGCATATTATCAATCAATAACACCTAATAATCATCATACAACATTAGTAAGAACCACATCTGATCAAAACCCTAATTATACATCACAACCATCATTATTCACAAACCCTAGAAGTCTAAAACATCAAGAACATGCATAATCATGCAAAACATATAACATTCATTATATAACAATGTGGTTGACCCTTTTAATCTTCGTAATCATCATGTTTTAACTTTTATAAAATACTTTCAGACCTGGACAAACTTGTTATATGATTTTTATAGTAAGAACATAAGGTAAAAGCGTAAGAAATCATAAGTTATACCCTTAGCTCTTCAAATCAATCAATCGCGCGCCTTGGAGCCTCCCAATTGATGATCTTGAGCCTTAGCAGGAGTTTTTGGAGTGAAATATTCGTGTGGGGCAGTAAGGGGGCGATTAGGGTTGAGTATGGGGGTTGCATGGGAGTTAAGGATGCTTAAATATGAGTTTGAGGCGGTTTAGACCCGCCAGGAAGATTCGAGCGGCCGCTCGGAGCCTGTGAGCGGCCGCTCACAGCTCCGAGGCGCGCGCTTTTGCTTCGTTTCACCTCCCGACGCGTTATCCATCGACGTTTTCGTTATTTCGGACCGTAACAAGTGTAACCCCATGCGTTAAGACCCTAATCAACCTCATGCTCCACTTTTAATGATTTTTATTAACGTGTTCGGTTTAGGTTCACATAATCACGTATGGTTTCCACATAAGTTTGTCAGATATCACCGAGACACATAAGTTTATTATTCACCAACGTCCGAGGTTCACTAATCATGTAATCACATATTAACTCACAACCATGCACGTATGTCCTATCTAGCTATCTAGCTAACCCTAGTTAAGTATAATATACGCGTGACTCGCTAAGGTAGACTTTAATCTAGACAACGTTGTTAACCAGAATTTGCCGGGTGTCACAATTCAGCCCTAAATTTTCAGCTTTAAGGCCTTTCCGGGACCATCTTGACACTTATAGAGACGTCCGGAAGTCTTTGGATTAGCCTACGAATTTCCAGCCATCATGGTGCACACACAAGGGTCATGATCCAACAAAGAATGATCTAGAAAAGTCCAGAAAAGGCAAGTAATAAACACCCTTAAAAGTGCAGCCCTAGAACTTTCTAGATCCCATAAGATAGTACCAAAAATATCATGATATTACTAAAGAAAAACCAAGAAGCTCTGTAGTAGATTTTTGTATTGATTCATCTAGATATGGAACAATCTAGATCTTGTAGCACTAGTATAAATAGGTCATCAAGGAATCATTTGTAATCACCCCTCATAACTTGATCACTACTCACATCACTTGTAAAGCTTCTTGTAACTTTGTTATTGTATCAACAGAAAGAGTTAATCTTTCATAACTTGAACGCTTCCGCATCAATTAACGTGAATTACTACATAACCAGATCAAAGGCTTAACTTAGAGGCATTCTAAGTCGCCGCACGTGAGTCAAGAAAGTTACTCCGTGACAAGTGGTATCAGAGCCGCGTCGGTTCACCGGGATAACAAACAAAAAGAACAAGATAAACAGCGCTAGCAAAGAAACCACACAACATCAAAACGGGACTCACAAGAAGCTGAGACAAGCAAAGATACGTCTATGGATTTAGTTAAGTCCTTAGACAAAATGATGGCCAATGTTGATGCATTGGTCACACAACTTGAAAATTTAGTCAATAACTACCTGAAAAAGCTAGAAGCTTTGGAACCATTACGATTTGAATTAAAGGAACTCAAAAACGACTTCAAAGATACTATTGAAGTCATACGTCTTGAGATACAAGACAAAATCGAAAAGGAGGTTGCGAAGCTCCGAGAGGAGGTAGACAACAAACTCCAAGAATTATACATAAACTTTGCTGAAATAAAAGCAAAAGAAAACGACAACAAGAAAAAACCAAAAGCATGTTTGGGGTCAATACAATTACGAAAATGCAATACTTTACATCAAAAAGAAAAGACCAAAACAAAACACAAAAAGAGAGGAGTCATGGACAATGGCAAGTCAAGCCAAAGAAACACAAAACCAAGAACGAAGTCAGAGAAAAGACTTCAATTCGTCAACATGGTGGTAAACGGAAGACCCGTAAAAGCACTAGTTGACACAGGCGCAAGCCATAACTTCATCTCAGTTGATGAAGCCATAAGACTCGGTGTCCGAGTAACCAAACATAACATGACAATGAAGGCCACAAATGGACGAATGCAACCAATACTTGGAATGGCATATGGCGTTAAAGCCACAATTGGGAAATGGAAGGGAAGGATAGACCTTTTCGTTGTCCTAATGGAAGATCATAACTTTGTGATTGGCCAAGATTTCCTCGACAAGGAATCAGCTTTTCCCATGCCTTTCGCAAATAAATTTTGCATCATGATCGAAGATCGCCTCCACACGGTCAAGATGGAGTCGGATCCAAGAAAAGGTGTGGCAATAACATCAATGTGCCTTGAATTCGAATCCAAGAGATGTCCAAACACAAGCTCATCACAGAGGCCAACCATCATAACCAGAAAAGAACGGAACACGAGTGTGTCCCGCAAACACGACGAGGACGTCGTGAATTTAGGTGGGGGAGGATGTCACGACCCACCAAAATTCAGCCCTAAATTTTCAGCTTTAAGGCCTTTCCGGGACCATCTTGACACTTCTAGAGACGTCCAGAAGTCTTCGGATTAGCCTACGAATTTCCAGCCATCATGGTGCACACACAAGGGTCATGATCCAGCTAAGAATGATCTAGAAAAGTCCGGAAAAGGCAAGTAATAAACACCCTTAAAAGTGCAGCCCTAGAACTTTCTAGATCCCACAAGATAGTACCAAAAATATCATGATATTACTAAAGAAAAACCTAGAAGCTCCGTAGTAGATTTTTGTATTGATTCATCTAGATATGGAACAATCTAGATCTTGTAGCACTAGTATAAATAGGTCATCAAGGAATCATTTGTAATCACCTCTCATAACTTGATCACTACTCACATCACTTGTAAAGCTTCTTGTAACTTTGTTATTGTATCAACAGAAAGAGTTAATCTTTCATAACTTGAATGCTTCCGCATCAATTAACGTGAATTACTACATAACCAGATCAAAGGCTTAACTTATAGGCATTCTAAGTCGCCGCAGGTGAGTCAAGAAAGTTACTCCATGACATTATTCTGACTTTTGATTTAACTTGTTTTCTCTTAGGGGGTGGTAACCCTCCATCTTAATTCTCTCTCATTTGAAATAATATTATTAAATCATAATTTCACATTTATCTTATTTAATATTTATTTTCTTAACTAATTTATATTTTCACTTATTAAATACCATTTAATATTTTGTTAGTCTCACCTCATGTAATATTAAATTTTCTAACATAATAATAAACAAAACCACAAAAAAAAATGTTATAACTCATATGATACATAACTTTTAATGAATTATTTACACTAAATGAAATTGTAAACAAGAGTTTTCTTTTCATCTAGGTTAGAATAATAGTCGTTTTTAAAAAGACTACACCTTAAAAACCACTTCCTTAATCACGCTCTACAATGGTTGCTTCTGACTTTGTTGCTCATTCAAACATACATTCTTTTTTTAATATAAATTTTAATTCTTATTCATATGATTAAAATTATTGTTTTATCATATTATAGTATATTACTTTCTATGCTAAATAGTAACACACATTTTATCACTTCATGTTATATTCGCATGTCCCGGAAAGCTCCTTAGAAAAGCTCTCTGGTTATAATCTACTAATATAATACGACAAAACAATAATCATTTCGTGTTTGAGTAATACTAAAATCAAACCGTTAATTTTCCCTGTCAATCCATTTAAAAGTAGAATAAAATCTTTGAACTATAATTCTATGACTCATTATAAATTATAACTTTATTTACTTCTATTAGTGTTTACAAACTCTTAACCATTCACATACCATTTACAACTTAGATTATATTCTAATTTATATATATGCTTTTAGTTACTTATGTTAGAAAAATAATAAAATGATAGCTCAGGGGCTGTTTGGTAGCCTTTTAACCATTCAGGTCTGAATCATTCAACATTCAGCATTCGGACTGTTTGTTTCAACATCTGAATGAAATGATTAAGTGGTGAATCATTAAGCTAATAAGTAGGGCTGGCAAATCATGTATACCTGACCTGTTAAAACACGAACATGTTAAGACACAATACACAAAACCTGACTACCTGTACACGACACGAAAAATTTTCGTGTCTATTTTTTGATACACGAACCTATTAATTTTTTTAACAGGTATACACGAAAAGTACCTGTTAATACCTTTTTGTGAACATTATACTAATCGCATGTTTACGAACCTATTTAGTGAGAGAAAATTTCCAAAAGATCACCAAAGACCTAGATAATACCTGTTTGCGTACCTGTTAATACCTGTTTGCGAACATTATACTAATCCTTTTTTGGAGTAAGAAGGGATTTAAGGTTAAAGGGTTTGGGTAAAGTTTTTTAAATATATTATTAATTTTAAATAAATTCTAAACAGGTATTAACAGGTACCTGCAGGTAAGCAGGTATGTTACCTGTTAAGACACGAAAATTAACAGTTAATTCGTGTCTACCTGTTCAGGACACGAAACCTGTTAAGACCATACCTGTACCTGTTAAGATCGTTCAGATTCGTGTCAGGTAATCATGTTCGTATACAAAATTGCCGGCTCTACTAATAAAGGATGTTGAATAATTCAGCTCTTAATCATTCAGAGGCTCTTAACTATTCAGACCATCTTAATAATTTGGCACTTAATCAACCAAACAGCCAATCACTCTAGTTTTGAAAACCCCTATGTAACAAATTGTTTTTCTACAATAAAATAGAACGGGTAATATACATATTTCTTAAGAGTTTTAAGCAACAATAAATAAAGAAACGCCGAAGACTTGACTTTTAGAAAAGATATAAACTAAACAACGTTGTTTAGTGTTTCATGCATTTTAAGTTTTTTTTTGTTTTGAACGTCGTCACCCTTGGTGACGTTTCCTAGAAAATCATACTGCCTCCACACGAATTGTCTCGCTGAAGTAACAGTCGGATGAAAACCAGGGCGACGTTCAGGATCAAACCCCCCCTCGGTGGGCTAGTCACCATCATTGCGCACTATTGTCTCACTATTTGATGCAGATGGGGATCGAACCTAAGTCTTCTAAGGAGAACTCAAGTCTTTCCACCACCTGATCTATAGGTCATTGGCATTTCTTACATGTTAAGTAGGGTTTATTTATTTATTTTTTACTTATGTAAAATGATTTTTTTTTACATACGTAAACATAAGGTTTTCACAACTAAAATAAGTTACTTATCTAAACTATTTTTTTAACTCGTCCCATCTAATTTATATTCTTTTTGAAAAAAATAAGTTAAACAAGTTAGAAAATATTTTATCGGTTTCATATAGGCATGTAAACGAACCAAACAAACACAAATAAATGCATGTTCGTGTCTGTTCATTTAACTTTAATTGAACACGAACACATTTTTGTGTTTGTGTTCGTTCATTAAGATATTTGTCATGTTTGTATTCGTTTATTTTCGTTCATTTAAAAGCTAAACAAACAGTTTATGAATGAACATAAACGAACGTTTATATCTATTTAAATATAACTACTTGTGTAATTATTAAAATTTAATCGAACCTAAACGAACATAACTGAACGAACATAAACGGACGTTCATGAACATAAATGAACGAACACAGAGTTTGTTCATGTTCGTTCATTTAATTAAACAAATAAACTTTTTTTGTTCGTTTATTAAATAAACGAACATAACATAAAGGGTGGTGATATTTAAACCCCCCACCTTCTATTTTAACCCCCTCAAAGCGCCTCGCTTAGGCCTAAGCGAGGCGCTTTGGAGCTGAATTCGAGGAGGTCAGTACGAGGGGCAGAAAAAGCTGTTTTTTTAAATTTGAAGCGCCTCGCTTAGGCCTAAGCGAGGCGCTTCGAGTGGGTAATTTATTTTGGTAGTTGTTTTGATGTTTTGAGTTGTTTTTTTTTTAATTTAATAATTATAAAAAGTTAAAAAAATTTAAAAAACAAAGTGATAACCCTCAACATTGTCAATGACTTAAACTTGACATCATCAACCACGTAAAGTCAATGAATGCGGTATGCGCGTTAAATTTCATTAAATGCGGCAACACAGGCAAGTCCTCGTCTGATAACAACTGAAAATTAGCCGGTGCAAGTTCTCGATGGATGTAGCTCATATGTTATTATCTCATATGTTATTATCTCTTCTCTTATTCTCTCTTTCTCAAGTTCTCGATGGATTATTGCTCTCATATCATGGATCAGAGAGATTTAAGCTAATTAAACTCATATCTCAAGCCGGTGCAAGTTATGTTGTAGCTCATATGTTATTATCTCTTCTCTTATTCTCTCTTTCTCAAGTTCTCGATGGATTATTGCTCTCATATCATGGATCAGAGAGATTTAAGCTAATTAAACTCATATCTCAAGCCGGTGCAAGTTATGTTGTAGCTCATATGTTATTATCTTTTCTCTTATTCTCTCTTTCTCAAGTTCTCGATGGATTATTGCTCTCATATCATGGATCAGAGAGATTTAAGCTAATTAAACTCATATCTCAAGCCGGTGCAAGTTATGTTGTAGCTCGTATGTTATTATCTCTTCTCTTATTCTCTCTTTCTCAAGTTCTCGATGGATTATTGCTCTTATATCATGGATCAGAGAGATTTAAGCTAATTAAACACATATCTCAAGCCGGTGCAAGTTATGTTGTAGCAGTCAAGATTGATAACTGGACAGGTTAGCCAGGTGTTTGTCAAAAAGGTAGAGCACACCACTAGAGCAAAAAGTTGTGTGTATGAATAGTGACCCTCTGGCAAACCTGCCATTAATCGGTTTTATTTAGCGTAAAAAGTTCATTGTACATATACCTCCTTATCTAAAAACAAATCATATCATTGTAGAGGTTACTAGGTTACTCATTACCGTTGGACGTTGAAGGTAAACATGGACAGTGAGAAGTGAGATTGATAACTTCTCTATGGAAGTTGCTAAAATAGTTAAACAAAAGCTGAAATTGAACATTTATTTGGAATGTTCCTGATCATTACAATAATACTTGGATCCGGTTCGAGTCTAAAGCTTCGTGTGTCATCTTGGTCGAACTCATGTTGCAACATTCGTCTTTGTGTGGCAACATACTTGAAATCAATGGGAAGATAAACAATCCTCATCCACAATGTTCTTACCTATGAGTTTAATTAGCTTGAATCTCTCTGATCCATGGTATGCACTTTCAGAATCTGAAGAGAAGCTACCATCTCAGAGAGATATCTGTCAAGTAATTACAAGAAGATGATCAAAGATGCTACAACATAACTTGCACCGGTTTGAGATATGAGTTTAATTAGCTTGAATCTCTCTGATCCATGGTATCCACTTTCAGGCTGTCTTCATCGTTGACCGATATCTCTCGGATAACAACTGAAAAGTTGTTTCATACATAAAGAGTATAATCGTGATGTGATGGATTTTTATATCTGCAACCTAGTTCCTTTATACCTGGTTGCAAAAGGAACTTCAGGTCAGCCAGACCTTTGTCAAAAGCAAGTGTGAAGATCAAGATCAAGAAGAACAGTACGGTCAACGATGAAGGTGTGTTGTATGTATAAAATAGTGAATAATTGTAGTGTGTTCGGTGCAGTCGACGAACATCATTCAAAATTTCAACTTCCCGTTCAGGTTGGTCTAACAACTGAATTTGACTTGCTTGCATAGGAATCTTGTACGAAATTATACAGTCATTTGGAATGTTCCTGATCATTACAGTGAGATTGATAACTTCTCTATGGAAGCAACAAATTCAAAACAGAGGTAGGTTTGCCAAAGGGTCACTATTCATACATAAAAGATCAAGAAAAAACAGTACGGTCAACGATGAAGGTGTGTTGTATGTATAAAATTGTGAATAATTGTGAGAGTCGATATCATTCTCACATGAATATCCTTTGATGAATGTATTAGGGCTTGGAAACTCTGAAGACCAGAGTGACGATAGGCGTTTTCGATTTCCAAATGAATCAACGACTTAAACTTGACATCATCAACCACGTATAGTCAAAGATTTATTCTCCATATCCATACCTTGTTTCAAGTATCTTGTAAAATTCATTTCGTCTTCAAGACTCCTATGAGTCAACAAAGGTTGACTTTTTTGAGCATTAACAATGACTATATTACATTATTATTATTATTATTATTTATATTTGTAATTTAGTTCCTTTGTTTTATTATTATAATAATTTATTATTATCAAGAATCGGAAATTAGTAAAACGATTTATGAAAGTATCAAGAATTGGAAATTAGTAAAACGATTTAATAAATCATTGCTCAGACGTTAGGGTTGGATAAACACAAAACTTATTATTTATAAAGCAACAAAAACACAAATCGTACTGTGAAATAAAGAGAGGCCCATTAGGAGTGTCGTGGAGGAAGATCGTCGGTTTGCTGTAGTCGATGATGGCACAGAGGTTAGCGGTAACTTTAAATTTTGAATGATCGTCGGTTTGTACAATGATGTGGTGTCTTCAATGATTCTAAAAAACTTGAAAGTAATTACACCGGCTTGAGATATGAGTTTGATTATTATCGTATTTGCAACTTAGTTCCTTTCTCTCGAAAAACAATCCGATTGTTAAAAGTATCAAGACTATGAAATTAGTAAAACAACTGAATTTTACCTGCTTTGCATGAAAAGTTATTTTTAAATGTTTGTTAATATATTTTTAAATGTTTGATCTGCAATATTTGAAAATTATCATTTCTTGACATGCTTGGTAACACCTTGATCTGTAATATTTGAAAATTATCATTTCTCAAAAAGTAATTAAAAACACTTAAAAACGAATTAAAAACAATTGTTGCGAGTTAGGTTTAGTCGGAGGACCACGTACAATGATTCATCAAAGTTGTACAAAGCTGGATGTTTTTACTGGAAAACCAAAACGAGCAATTAACGAAGCGAAACAGAGAGATATAATTTTCTTGGTTTGGAAACAACTTAAAAGAACCAAAAATGAATTAAAATTATTTTTTGGTGATTAACAGATAATTTTAAAGAATTAAAAGAAATTCAAATTTTTTTAAAAAAAGGCCAAAGCGCCTCGCTTTGGTCAAAGCGAGGCGCCTGTGGTCTAATCAAACCACTAAAGCACCTCGCTTTGGTCAAAGCGAGGCACTAAAGCGCCTCGCTTTGACCAAAGCGAGGTGCTTTGGCCTTTTTTAAAAAAAAAATTGAATTTTTTTTTTAATTCTTTAAAATTATCTGTTAATCACCAAAAAATAATTTTAATTCATTTTTGGTTCTTTTAAGTTGTTTCCAAGCCAAGAAAATTATATCTCTCTGTTTCGCTTCGTTAATTGCTCGTTTTGGTTTTCCAGTAAAAACATCCAGCTTTGTACAACTTTGATGAATCATTGTACGTGGTCCTCCGACTAAACCTAACTCGCAACAATTGTTTTTAATTCATTTTTAAGTGTTTTTAATTACTTTTTGAGAAATGATAATTTTCAAATATTGCAAGTCCAAATCATTGTACGATGTCTTTTTCAGAGGACCTCGACTCTTGAGATGTTGCAGGTGTTTGAAAAGTTTGAACTGAAATTGAACTGTTATTTGGAATGTTCCTGATCATCATAGTTATGCCTTTTTTATCAGAAAATATATTACCAAACATTTAAAAATAACTTTTCATGCAAGCAAGTAAAATTCAGTTGTTTTACTAATTTCATAGTCTTGATACTTTTAACAATCGGATCGGCGCTAAACAATAGAAAGTAATTACAAATATTGCTAGAGGGTCACTATTCATATATAAAGAACATTAATCGGTTTCATCTTTGTTTTCTTGAGTTCAACTTTCCATGATCTACCTTTATCATCTCAGAGAGATATCTGTCAACGATGGAAGGGAACCCGAAACAATAAAAAGTAATTACAAAGAAGATGATCAAAGATGCTACAACATAACTTGCACCGGCTTGAGATATGAGTTTAATTAGCTTGAATCTCTCTGATCCATGGTATCCACTTTCAGGTTGTCTTCATCGTTGACCGCTATCTCTCGGATAACAACTGAAAAGTTGTCTCATTAATTCCAATTCCAATTCCACCGGTGCAATCAGAATCTGAAGAGAAGCTATCATCTTAGAGAGATATCTGTCAACGATGATGGCGCAGAGGTTAGCGGTAACTTTAAATTTTGAATGATCGTCGGTTTGCTCTCTATATACCAATCAACAGTAGCGATCATTACAGTTATTTGGAATGTTTCTGATCATTGTCAGAGGGTCACTATTCATACATAAAGAGCATTATCATACAAGGGTTGTTATCGGAGAGATATCGGTCAACGATGAAGGCAACCTGAAACGACATGAACATTTATAACCTTTCTGTACCTGTGGCCAAAAGAACCTGATAAAGGCTGTACACGAGTATAATCAAACAAGGGTTGCCCGGAGTTTGATTAGCTTGAATCTCTCTGATCCATGGTATCCACTAACCGTAGCGATCATTACAGTTATTTGGACTGTTGCTAAATTAGTTAAACAAAAGCTTAAATTATACAGTTATTTGGAATATTCTTGATCATTACAGTGAGATTGATAACTTCTCTATGGAAGTAACAAATTCAAAACAGAGGTAGGTTTGCCTGAGGGTCACTATTCATACATAAAGAGTATAATCGTGATGTGATGGATTTTTATATTTGCAACGTAGTTCCTTTTTACCTGGTTGCAAAGGAACTTCAGGTCAGCCAGACGTTGTGTTGTATGTATAAAATAGTGAATAATTGTAGTGTGTTTGGTGCAGTCGACGAACATCATTCAAAATTTCAACTTCCCGTTCAGATGTTTAAGTCCACCTTGCACCGGCTTGAGATATGAGTTTAATTAGCTTGAATTAGCTTAAATCTCTCTGATCCATGGTATCCGGTTGTTTTCAGGTTGTCTTCATCGTTGACCGCTATCTCTCGGATAACAACTGAAAAATTGTCTCATTAATTCCAAAACCTAAAGAGAAGATATCATCTCAGTGAGATTGATAACTTCTCTATGGAAGTTGCTACAATAGTTAAACAAAAGCTGAAATTGAACAGTTATTTGGAATGTTTCTGATCATTACAGTTATGCCTTTTTTGGTGAAATGAACTTGAAGAAATGATTTGGTGGATCTATCATGAGTTAAACAAAAGCTGAAATTGGACGGTTATTTGGAATGTTTCTGATCATTACTTTTCATGCAAGCAAGTAAAATTCAGTTGTTGGACAGTAAGATTGATAACTGGACGTGTTAGCCAAACCATACGAGGGTGGCAGGAAAAAGTTGACATTTTGATCCAAAGGAAATTCAGGTTAGCCAGACGTTTGTCAAAAGAACATTTTTTATAATAATTATATTAAAAAAAAACAAAAAACTAACTCAAAAGACCAAAAAAAAAAAAAAAAGAATTTTGATCCGAAGCGCCTCGCTTAGGCCTAAGCGAGGCGCTTCGAATTAAAAATCAGCTTTTTCTGCCCCCTCGTACTGACCTCCTCAGAATGAGTTCAAAGCGCCTCGCTTAGGCCTAAGCGAGGCGCTTTGAGGGGGTGAAAATGAAAGGTGGGGGGTACCAATAGACGAAGCCTAACATAAACGAGCTTCTCATTGAACAAGTTCACAAACAGTTTATATAAAAGCTCGGTTTGCCTCCGCAATTTATAGTTTATTACAAAGATTCTTTACTAAAAAAGTAAATCCAACAACCCACCAAACCAAACCAAACCAAAAGCGCGTGCATTAATTATTAACTCAAGTTAAACCTGTCACTAGCAAAAACACAAACCAAGTTTGTGTCAGAAACAACCTCTTCCTTACTTTCCTCTTTTGTTCTTTATCTTCCACATCCCTTAACTGAATAATATTATTATGTCTTGATCCAACTCCACATTCCGCCGCCTTCACTTCCTGTCTGTAAGTTCCATCAACTTATTATTACTTAGTTTTTATTTTATATATAAACTTTGTTTAAATGTCTCTTATTATTATTATTATTATTATTATTATTATTATTATTATTATTATTATTGTATTGTATTATATATAAATCATAAACTCATTTGTCTTTTACTTGATCTAGCTAATTGTTACATAATTAGACATGATCAGTTTATGTGTTTGAGTTCATGTTTTATAATTTATTTGTTTCATTGATGGCTAAGGTTTGAGTTCCAATATATTGTTTAATTATGTTTATTCAATTTTATTTATTTAGTATCAACTATAAAAATGATAATTAAGATTTTGGTTGTGTTTGTAGGTTTATAATTTATAGTGCATAGTTGAAATGGAAGATTTGGATTCGGGTTCGGGTACGGGTACGGGTACGGATTCGGTTGCTATGCTTTTGGAGTCTACAAGTTCCAAAATACAGCAGCTTCAGAAAGCGTTTGCTGAGCTGGAGAGTCAGCGTGCCGTGACGCTGAACTTGAAATGGAAACAAATTGAGGAGCATTTTCACGGGCTTGAGAAGTCGTTGAAGAGGCGGTTTACGGAGCTGGAAGACCAAGAAAAGGAGTTTGAGATGAAAACTGTGCAAGCGCGAAAAGTGTTGGAGAAACGGCGCGCTGCTGTTGTGGCTAAGGAAGATGCTTCGTTGACGAGGCTTCAAGAGAAACGAGATGTTGCGGTGATTGCTGTTTCGAATGCTGTTAAGAAGAATAAGAATGTACATGTGGAGGTTGTGTCTGAATCTGTAACTGTTAATAGCGAGAAATCAGTTGACGCGGTGGCTTCTGGATGCGAAGATGTTGGGAGGAAAACGTTGTTTGGAAACGTTGATGTGAAACTGCTGTCGCATCCGCAGCTTGTTAAATTATGCGAGGAGATGGATGCAGGAGGGCTTCACAAGTTCATATCAGATAACCGAAAGAATCTTGCTTCTATAAAAGAGGAAATGCCAATTGCGTTGAAGGTTGCAGGGGATGCTGGTCGTCTGGTTTTGGATTCACTTAATGGTTTCTATATCGCAGAAGCGTCAAATTTGGATGTGAAAAAGGATGCGAATCTTTTAGGTTTGAGGCGAACTTGTATAATGTTAATGGAATGTCTTAGTGTTCTGCTTGCAAACGTAGATGCGAGTACTGTTTCTAAGGTGATCACCGAAGATGTAAAGACTAGAGCAAAGGCTATTGCGCAAGAATGGAAGCCGAAATTAGATGATCTTGATTTGGATGCTAGCAATGGGAACTCGTTGGAGGCTCATGCTTTCTTACAACTTGTTGCTACTTTTGGTATTGATTCTGATTCTGTTCATGAAGATTTGTCCAAGTTGATACCAATGGTCGCTAGGCGTAACCAGGCAGCCGATCTTTGTCGCTTCCTTGGGTTGTCTGACAAGATGCCAGGTTGTTATTTTCTCCTGTTTCCTAAATCTTTACATATGATATCGGCATATTGCAATATCTGCCAATTTACTTATGATGGCGGTCGTCTAGGTTGTGTTTGTAACTTTGTATTAAACAAGTCAGACGGGTATATTTAAGACATGACCCGTTTCACATCCTCTGCTTATCCGCAACCACCAACTGTTATTTAAGTTTTTGTTTATGGTTTTCTCAGGTGTAATTGATGTGTTGGTAAACAATGGAAGGCATATTGATGCGGTTAACTTAGCATTTGCATTTGAACTCACCGAGCAGTTTTCTCCTATTACGCTACTGAAATCCTACTTGACCGAAGCGGTTAAAGTTCCTTCCACTATCAAAGCAGGAAATGCTTCTCCAACTGCTCAGGTTACCCTTGTTCTCTAAAGTATCAAAATGTGGGGTATGTTTATACATGAGGGAACTTGAACGGGGACGGGAACGGGAACATAAATCATTGAGTGTAGGGTTTAAAAACTAGAAATGACACCATTGAAATTGGGCTTTCTTCAACCCCTTCAAGGTTTTCTATTCGAGTCGAGTTATACTTCGTCTCTAACGGGTCAAATGAGTAAAAATTTTCAATATAACTAAAATGGAAAAGTGGGTTGAAGTCCAGTGGCGGATCCAGGATTGTTTTTCAAGGGGTGCGATCGGGGGGCTTTGGGTGCGATCGGGGGCTTTTTCCAAACTTTCAAGGGGTGCGATTGTGATTTTCGCCTATAAAATACACTAATTTTCTTTCCAAGGTGTGCGCCTGCATACCTTGGGTTGTACTTGGCTACACCCCTGGGTTGAACTCGTCATAAGTCATCCACATTGTACTCGAGATGCATAAAGTGTCCTAAGTTTGTTTTATTTTTAAAAATAAATACTACCATTATAATAAATTGTTTATATAAAAGTTAGCAGTATTGGATTTAGATAATCTCAACTATCAGCAATTGGTCGTTACCTGTCCCAACTGACGAAATGTGTGCCGGTGGTCCCACCTTTTAACATATTGGCCACCAACGGACTATGACCAACAGAACATATTTTGACCTGTATGACCGTACAAAAAGTTATGTGTTCGTATGCGTTACAACGTGTCCATTTTTTCCACCTCTTCCAAATTTTGTTCATTCTATATATGACATATGTTTAGCTTTTATGCCCCCTTTTAGCTTAACTAAATAATTAATTCCGAACAAGCTGCAGGCGTAATTCTATTTACATCTTTTGATTTTTGAATTCCAGAATGATGTCAACGAAAGAGAACTATCCGCTCTAAAAGCCGTCACCAAATGCATCGAAGAACACAAGCTTGAAAACGAGTACCCATTAGACCCGCTTCAAAATCGGATCCTCCAGCTGGAGAAAGCCAAGGCAGACAAAAAACAAGCAACAGAAGTTGTCAAACCTCAATCCAAGAGACCTAGAGCCAATGGTGTAGCAGCAGGATACGGGGCCCGCAACACAACAGTCACTGCCGACAAAAACTTCTATGCCGCCAGGTATACACCACCGACTCAGTACATGTATTACCCTGGACCACCCGAGAACCATGTTCACTCGTTTATCGGAACAACTACTTACAACATGGCTCCTAACCATGGACCATACTTTGGGAATGGGTTTCAGTACCAAGCTCCTTATCTTCACTAAGCTTCGAGTCACGATAAGAAACGTGATCATGATCGTCTTTTGACTTCTAGGTCTTTAACCCTTTCGAGTTATTCGTATGATGAAGTTATAAACTCAATTTGGAAAAACCATGGAAAATCTAAGGGAAAAAAAAAAACAGTATGCTAGCCTTGTTTATTTTGTAATTTGTTTGTATAAGTTGATGCTGTAATTCTTTAATACATGTATTGTCAATGTTTTTTAGCTTAGTTTGTTTTTGTCTTTTAACATTAAGTTTTGCTAGATGGAGGATTCATGTTGACTCGAGCCTGAACAAGAAATGTGTGAAAGAAAAAAAAACTTATTATCATGAATATTGTAGTGTAATATTTTGTTACACTATCTAAAGATAAAAAAAAAAAATGTTTCAGTATCAACAAAATATTAGAAGCATCATTATATTATTGATCCTTAGTAGAAGATTGGAATATGGAGGGATCGGAAAACAAGCCTTATAAATTTATAGCCTAAGAACATGGGTAGTGGAGGGGAAAAATTTAAGGTTCCCTCTGTGATTGGTTCACGTGACAGCTGAATCAGCATGAGACGTTAATTCAAAATCGGGTGTAGTGGGAGGGGAAAAAAGGGGCACTAATTTTATTAAAAAATAAATAAAACAATAAAACAAACCAAAGGAACGTTGGAAGAGGTGAGGTGTCAAGATCCCATCGGTTGGAGTTTGTGTTACACATCGCTATTATCTTTATGCCGGGACATTTTTTGGGAAGATGGCGCCCCCTGTAACGGTGTGGGGGGGCGCTATCCTAAACTTCAAGCCCTGATTCACGTCCCACTATACCCGGTCTAATCTGTTGTACATTAATAGGGCCGGTGTGGAAAAACTGAATTAACCGAACCATAACCAAATTAAACAATAAAACAGATGAAAAACCAAACCAAATAATAAATCGGTGGGTAGGTTAACTGTCTTTCTATAAACCGAAAATAGTGGGTCGGTTATGGTTATTAATATTTTAATACCCGACATAACCCAACTGTACCGTTTTGCAGTAAAATCGTTGTCGGATTTTGGACTTTTCATCATGAACGTGTGTTTGAATTTATAGGTTATATCATATACGTTTTGGTTAAGCATTTATTTGAATTTTTGGATTATATCATATCATTTTGTTTGAAATAATTATAAATATTAACAATATAGATTTTACGTACTTTTTAATTTAATGATGTATATAATATACTAATATACAAAAATGTGTGCTTACAATTTAATATTTGTTCAAAAGATTTCAAACCCAAACATTTAGACTAGAATAATGCATAAGTTTATTGCTTTGAGCTATTTTTAGCTAGACCAAATTTCATGGTTAACCGATCCATAACCACCTGCTATAAACTTCATAACTGATTGATTGAAACGACCATAACCAATTGGTTATGGTTATGGATATACATTAATTGACATATCGGTTATGGTTATGGTTATGGTTTCAAGCCAAAACCGACCTAAACAGACCAATGCACACCCCTAGTTGTTAGAGAATAAACCGTGCCTCTTTCTATTGATTTGTCCTCCTTATATAATACAAGGGTATCCTCTATTTAAGGATATAGATAATCACATTGAATACAAATATAATACTACCCATATATATCGCTATTATACCCCCGCAGTCGAAGCGGGAGGAGAACGAATGCTGAGACTGTCCCTAAAATCTTCAAACAGGACTCGTGGAAGGCCTTTGGTGAATATGTCAGCAATCTGGTGGCGAGACGGCACATGAAGAATACGAACTTGACCTCGTTGTACCTGCTCACGAACAAAGTGTATATCCAACTCAATATGCTTCGTGCGTTGGTGTTGCACGGGGTTGCCCGATAAATATATCGCGCTCACGTTGTCACAGTAGACCAATGTTGCGCGAGATAGCGGATGATGTAGTTCAAGTAACAAATTTCGAAGCCAACAAATCTCGGCAACCACATTGGCGACGCCCCTGTATTCAGCCTCGGCACTGGAGCGGGAGACCATGCTTTGACGTTTTGACGACCAAGAGATGAGATTATCACCAAAATAAATGCAATATCCACTAGTAGAGCGTCGCGTGTCGGGGCACCCTGCCCAATCGGCATCTGTATACGATAGTAAGGATTGTGTGTGACTAGCATGAAGATACAATCCGAACGAGATGGTGCCCTTGATATAGCGAATAATTCTCTTCAATGCGTTCCAGTGATCAGTGCGAGGTGAGTGCATATGCATGCAAACTTGTTGGACAGCATAGGAGATGTCAGGTCGAGTGAAGGTCAAATACTGTAGGGCCCCAGCGAGACTGCGAAAGAGGGTCGGGTCATGAAATAAGTCGCTGGCTGTGGCACTGCACTTACCAGCGGTGTCAACTGGGGTTGCAACTGGGTTGCATGCCTGCATTCCTGCACGTGAAATAATGTCTGAAGCATAGGACTGCTGAGAAAGGAACATTGAGTCCCTTGTGCGGGACACCGAAATACCCAGAAAGTAGCTAAGTGGGCCAAGGTCTTTCATGGCAAATTCACCCCCAAGACGAGCCATGAGACTGTGGCGTAGTGTCTCAGAGGAGGTGACAAGGAGGATATCATCAACATATAAGAGGAGAAAAGCAGTATCAGACCCTTTATGAAGGGTGAAGAGCGAGGCATCACATCTATTAATATTTTCAAAATTGACAAGCAGAAAGGTTTGGAATTGGAATTAGAAAGAATTGGATATGAAATTTTAACATTCCAATAGGAATTGGAATCTCAATTTCGTTACTATTGTGCTGGGTTGGTAAATAAATTGGAATCTATCACCCTTGCCCCCACTACCTACGCCTTATTATCGCTGACCCAATTAGGGTCGCCTCCTCGACCCTAACAACCTGCCTTAACTGCAAACGTCATGATCTGACACATCGGCCGGAACAGAGCTTGGTTGGGTCAAAACGGTACGGGTCGAAACGGTTCAGGTTGAAACTGTATTGGTTGAAATGGTGTGGTTGAAACGATTCGGGTCGAAACAGTGTGGGTCGAAATAGTATGGGTTGAAATGGTCCGGTTCGACGGGTCAAAGCGACGTGGGTCGAACCGGTTCGGGCAAAAATAGTACGGGTCAAAACAATTCAGGACGAAACGGTACGGGTCGAAACTGTATGAGTCGAAACGGTTCGGGTCCAAACATTACAGGTCAAAACGGTTTGGGTCGACATGGTACAGGTTAAAACGAGGCGTCAAAATGATGCGGATCAAATGGTGCAGGGCGAAACGGTTTGGGTCGACATGGTACGGGTTAAAACGAGGCGTCAAAATGATGTGGATCAAATGGTGCAGGGCGAAACGGTTTAGGTCAAAACTAGGGATGGGCATATTGTACTGAATACCGAACCGATACCGATCCCGTACCGAATCGAGGGTGTTCGGTATCAGTATTAGTACTCATATTTAGAGGTTTTTGGTTTTGGTATTTTCGGTGTCGGAACAGAATCAGTATGGTATCGGTATTTTAAGGTAAAATACCGATACCATACCGGTACAGTACCGATACCGTATGCTTTCGGTATCGGTATTGGGTTTTGGGAGTTTTCGGGATCGGTATCGGTTGGTACCGATACTGTCCCAAGCTCATCCCTAGTTAAAAGAGTGATGAACGAAATGGTTTTGGTCGAAACGGTGCACATCAAAACAGTTTAGGTCAAAACAACGTCAATTGATCGAATATTCCAATGGATTTACTTGAATTCATTTAAATGTTGGAAGGACTTTGAATTACTTTAGCTAAAGGAATTTGAAAGAATTCATACCAAATCCAATTCCAATTCCCTTGTCAACAAAACACATCAAGATTGGAATTGAAATTCCAATACCAATAAATTCTATGAACCAAACGCCTGCTGGAATTCAAATTCCAATTCCATTGAATTTCATTCAATTCATGCGAACCAAACGCGCCTTTAGTAACACCATTTTGTTAGGGGGCAGGACACTCTACAACAAGGCGTATTCAGTCACGAGCCCTGCGCGGCATCACAACCGCCACCCTTACGAAAACCATAAACATATTTACTGCTCGACAAATAGTAACCGAGCTGCAATGGTGGGGCCATTTAATGTTTTTGACTGTTCTGACTTGATCAAGCTTCGACAATCAATTCTTTTTATTTTTGTGTTTTTACCATTTTTACCTATTTAAATCCTAAATTTCTATCATTTCTCACCATTCTTCAACTCTACTACACCCATTCTTCAACTTTACTGCATCCGATTTTTAGTTATAAACCATCACTCAGCCAATTTATGGCCTTGCGTACTAGCTCAATTCAAAGAGCTAGCTGGTGGATACAACCACTCAGTTGATTTTGCTACACATGAAGTTGAATGATTTCCATACCAAATGTGAAGGATTCGATGTTCGTTATAGAAGAA
This sequence comes from Ambrosia trifida, assembly GCA_028751855.1. Lineage (NCBI taxonomy): Eukaryota > Viridiplantae > Streptophyta > Magnoliopsida > Asterales > Asteraceae > Ambrosia > Ambrosia trifida. The sequence continues at coordinate 28,682,829 of CM054133.1, read as the reverse complement.
CATTGAAAGAGGCAGGTACTGAAACCACCGAAGACGTGGCCATTGAGATAATCCAAAATAAGTACCAAAGTCGGTATGACGAGGAATTTTCCACATTTTGGCATGACAAATATTAGAGATAACTACACAATTAGTCCTTGTGGTTTACCATTAGTTTCACCTTTGAGTATTAAGGTTTAAAAGTTTCATGTTAAGGTGTTAAGTTTAGTTTTTATAACATAATAGGGTATTAGCACTAACGAGGGTTAATATTTAACTGAGTTTACCCTTAAGTGACTAATGGTAAATCACAAGGACCAAATGTGAAACTTAAGTGGGCCCACCACCATTAATGCTAGTACCCTATTATGTTACAAAAACTAAACTTAGCACCTTAAAATGAAACCTTTAAACCTTAATACTCAAAGGTGAAACTAATGGTAAACCACAATGACTAATTGTGTAGATCTCTCAATATTTAAAAACTTTAGTGGGACCCACCACCCACCTCCTTCTTCACCTTCACCCACCACCATCTTCACCTTTCACTACCACAATCAACCACCATCTCCTTCACCTTTCACCACAACCAACCCCTCACCTGCTCATCACCATCCACCAACCCATCACCGACATCCACCCACCAACCCGTCGAAACCCAAACCTGCAACCGCCGCAGCCAGTATGATTGGAGACTAGATACACCTTAGTAAAAATGTATTATGTAAACAAAATGTATAAATTATATTAATAAAGATAGTTATTTTTATCAATGTTGTTAAACCTGGACCAGACCGGCCGGTCGGACCGGTCGGACCGGGGATCAGAGCTTCATCCGGTCCGGTTTGAGGTATAGGCCCGCCATTGCACCTGACCGCCCGGTTGGACCGGGGACCGGAGGTCCGACCAGAAAACCGGCGTATAAAAGCGTCGGACCGGACTCCAAAACTCTAACACCTGCAAGCTCCAACTCTCGATTTGCAGGGCGTTTTGATCTTCCACGAGTTCCGTTTTCACGTAGTCGAGCTCCAACACCTGCAACTCTCGATTTGCAGGGCGTTTTGAAAATCTACAAACATATTTTTTCAGATCTGAAGTTGATATTTTCAGAACTGAGTTAACAGAAATTAAAAATATTGATTGAAATGATCGATGGGTTTAGACTTCTAGTGATGTTAGCATGAACTGCAGAAGAAGATGAAAGTTGTTTAAAGAAGATGAAGGTTGGTGTTTTGATAATCACAAATGTTGGTGAAGTTGTTTAAAGGAAAAGCAAACGTATAGATAATCACAAAAGAAAAGACAAAAATTGATTTTAAAATGTATATAGTACATTAATACATCTTTTTTATATAAATATATTTATATATATGGGGAAGGTTCAATTGAGAACTCATAGTTAGGGAGAGAACTCGAGAACTCCTACTTAATTAAGAAAAAAATAAAAAAAAATCATAACTCAAAATTTAAGTCAAAAACCAAAAATCTGGTTCGGAGCTTATCTTTCCCACGTCATCCCGGTTTAGAAAAAAAAATAAGAAAAATAAAAAAATAAAATAAAAAATAGGCGACTTCTAATGCACCTGTGTAGTAAATGTCCGGTTAGCTTTCGGGTTTAGTTTTTGGGTTTAGTTTAGCTTTTAGGGTTAGTTGTTTTTTAGTTTAGTTTGTAAGGTTTAGGTTTTTGGGGGTGGGGTGGGGGTGGGTTTAGGTTTTTGGGTAGGGGTTAGGTTTTTTGGTGGGGGTTAGGTTTTTGGTTGTGATGGGTGGGGCTTAGGTTTTTGGTAGGCGGTGGGTGGGGTGGGTTTAGGTTTTTGGGTGGGGGGTGGATGAGTGGTTTAGGTTTTTGGGTAAGCGATTTAGGTTTTTTAGTGAGGGTGGGGGTGGGTGGGGTGGAATTAGGTTTTTGGGTGGGGGTAAGTTGGGGGTAGGTGGTTTAGGCTTTTGGGTTATACTTCACATGTGCAGTAGCGTTTTTTAGGTGTGTTTTTTTTTATTTTTTTTATTTTTTTCCGAACGGGTATGACGTGGGAAAGAGAAGCTCCGAACTAGTTTTCTATTTTTTTACTTAAATTTTGAGTTATGATTTTTTAATTATATTTTTTTGTATTTAATTAGGAGTTCTCGAGTTCTCTCAATAAAATGAGTTCTCTATTGAACCATCCCCTTATATATATACACACATATATATAATAGTCCGGTTCTTAAATCCGGTCCGACCGGTCCGACCAGTGAACCGGTAAGAACACCGGTTTAACGTCCGGTCCGATTCTGAAAACATTGATTTTTATACAGCTTCCGCAGTTGCTTGCATTTGCGTGAATGTTGTACGTATCACTATGTGATTTCGTCCAGGCCCCCTCGGGTCGGGTTGTGACAATTTTTCCTGTTATTGTTTTGTTGCCGCCCTCGTATTTTATTGGAGGTTGTGCATGGTAGTTTAATGAAGTCTACAAAGTTAAAGAAAAAAAAAAATTAGTTTACTTATTGGCGGCAGACCTTGATTGGCCTTAATTGAAATTATTAATTTTTTTTGGAAGGTGACTTTCTAAGATTGTGGCAGAGATTCTCACAACTCCTCTAAGGCGGGGGGGGGGGGGGGGGGGCTAGCCACTCCAATGGTCAGACTATGTTGTCTTAACCGGGCCCATGCTGACGTGAGAGTGGCCAGCCCACCAGCGAGACGAGGCTACGCATATGGGGCACTAGGGCCTTCACCCGGAAAATTTCCCGCCCCCTGCCACTTGATAGATGTTGCACCCTCCACAAGAAGCAAGCCTCTCTGGAGTAAATATACGGTAGTAGAAATTAAACCGGAGGGCCATCAGAACCAAACCTGACCCCCTTCGAGGAGAGTAGGCGCGACCCTCACTTGGCAAATATTCAACCATAAATGTTAATAGTGGGGATCAAACCCGAAACACACGAAGTGAACATAGGCCTTTTCCACCACTCCACCACTCTGGCTGAATAAATGAAATTATTAATTAATTTGAAGTTCAATTGCGGTGTTTTTTTTATATCTTTTTAATGGCTATTGTTATTATATGATGAGATCAATGTATAATGTATTCATATATCTGGATTTTCTTGGAGAAATCAAATATAAACACTATAGACAACTATTCTTGGGAAGTTCGAATATACAGTGCTATATTATTTTGAAGAATATACATTAACCATATTCACTTTAATTCTCTTCTTAGCTCTATTATCTCTCTAACCCTCTATACAATATTGCAATCACATAATTACAACCACATAAGTCAAGTGGGTCCGAAATGTCCGGATAGATTCATCAAACAACACATTTTTCTACTATGGAGCTCAAGAGTTACAGAAATCATAAAATTCTTACATTTATAATAATGCTCATGAACTTACCTTATCAATTACATGGGTTATCAAATCCATCACCCGTGATCAATATGAGTTCTAGAAGTAAGCATGAGATACCTATAGGGGTCATTCTTGATATGACATCATTGTTTGGACAGATGGTTCATAGCAGCATTTGCATGGCAATTTCAGATTTTTACTCTTTAAATGATGAGTACAAAACGAGGTTAGTTATGCACACGAGGGATTCAAAAGGAAACCCTTTACGCGCTCTCTCAGTTGGTTAGTTCTCTTATACTCATTTCTTTTTATTACGCAATCCTCAAATGTTCATGAAATATGACATTACCGTCCCCTACAAATGACAAGATGCGAAAATTATCATATATGAAACTAGGTTAATTACCGATCTATTATATGGGTTGAACTAATATATATTGTAAATTGAAGTAAAATCACATAGACCATTTAATCAAAAAAATAAAAAAAAATGTAATTAGAATTAGTAGTTATAAACTAAAAATATAAAAGTAATTCATAGCTCTTCAAAGATGTCTTTGTATATCAACTGCAAAAAAACCCTTCATTTTCACACGTTTTTTCTAGGGGGTCTTTTTCATCTCCAACCAATTGTGAAACCACTTTTCATGCGTGAATATTTGAATTTAGAATATAACACCAAGAGAAAATAATTTTAAAAGAGTGAAAAATGAGACCAATAAAAAATTGTCATACCATAGTTACATGAATCGCGGTACGCTCCGGTTCGTGGTACGAAATCGGGTACGCGGTTCGCGCATTTCTAAAATTCGGTACGAGGGGTAGGTTCATTCGGTTCGCCAATTCGGTACGCGGTACGGTGTACCCTATAAGTTGGTATGCCGTATCGTATCTAAACATTATACAATATATATTTTTTTTTTCAAATAACTCCAATAAACATTTCATAATCATAATCCAAAACAAAGTTCATAATTATAAGTTCAAAAACATAAAACAAACTAACCAAGTTCATAATTATAAGGAAACAATAGACTCTTCATCTAGCTATGGTAAGCGAATAGTCACCATAATTGCTGCAAATTTCGAAGCATTTAATTCCGATTCGCGAATCGCATTGAATCTAAACAGCGAATTCGACAATCCGGTACGCGAATCTGTAATATTTGGTTCGAAATTCTACACAATCGGGTACGCTCAATTTTACGAATCGAATCGCGAATCCTATGCGAACGGTACGTGAATCACGAATGTACCCGATTCCGGTACGCACGATTGGATTCGCGGTACGCAGGTGGATTAGTGAATCCTGTGACTATGTGTCATACCTTTACATAAGAAGGAACCCATTGATCGAGTTTTTCATTGTTCTTTAGCAACTGATGTTTCAACTTCTCTACTGCAACAAATCTGACTAATAAACAATAATAATCCAATGACGAAAAAAGATATATCAAGTAACTAGAATGATGAATGTAAAATAAAAGATATATAGTACAAAGAAAATTAATATAAGTATTTTGTATTTAACGGCCAACAAATATTATTAATCAATCACAAGCTTATTTAACAAGCTAGGCACTAGGCAAGCACAAGTACATCCACCAAAAGTTACATCGACCCGTGTTTTACAATTACAGTACACCGTCAACCGAATAAGGAAAAACATTAACAACTCTCCGATGTTCCCAAGTCATTGAGAATTCGTTAGACCGATATTGTACCCAAAGAAAACCCAGCGTCTTTACCTCTTCTGTTATTTTCTGCACATTGGGTGAGTTTCCGTTAAAAACCACATCATTCCTTAGTCTCCATAGACACCATAAAGCCGAGAGCACCACTGCATGGAACGCCTTCTTCCTTTTTTTTTTAGTTCCTTGAATATGGATATGTAAACCAAGTAGATCTTTGAGGCTGAAAGCAAATATTGGAGCCACTTTGCACCACATAGCTTGAACCTGCCACATTGTTTGCGAAAAAGCACACGATACGAACAAGTGTTCACTTGTCTCAGGGTAGTCATAACAAAACAAACATAACTCCGAGTAATAGCAACTATAAAATAGGAATGATTATATTGTTATTTATTGTAATTATCTTGTATCCATATTTACATTGTACCCATGTATTATATATTTGGCGAATATCAATGAGAAGAGGCACAGTTCATATTCCTTTATGGTATCAAGAGTCAAGGTACTCCTCTCCTGACCCTACCTCGCCGTCACCTTTCCACCTCCTTTCTTCCTTCGATCAACAGCCCTTCTTTGACCATTCTCCATGGCTGCCGACGACCAAACCACCCCAAATACCTCCCCCATCACCATCAAATCCGAAATCCACCCCGCCACCACCGTTACAAATATAAAAAACTTCATCCCCTTTACCCTCGAGATCGAATCCAGTCGTTATTCATCTTGGGTAACCCTTTTTCTCTTCATTGCCGTGCCTACCTTGTCGAAAACCATCTGAAACCTAAACCCGAACCCACCACCGCCGAGTCTTCTTCTGCCACTGTTGAATGGAATCGCTAAGACGCCATTGTTTTACAAAGGCTCTATCAAACGATTTCAAACGACCTCCTTCATACCATCATTGATGAAACTTCCGCTACTCATGATACATGGGTGGCTATTGAGAACTTATTTCATGATAATAAGGCATCTCGAGCCATCTATCTTATGCAAAAATTTTCAAACACCCGGTTGGATGGATTTCGTAATATTTCCACTTATTGCCAAGCCCTCAAAACCCTAGTCAATCAACTTGCTAACGTCGACGCCCCGGTCAATAATGATCGGTTGGTGCTACAACTCATTGCCGGTCTAAACGAGCAATATGAAGGCATTGGCACCATTATCACTCAACAACAACCCCTACCCTCGTTTTACATCGCTCGTTCAAAACTCATTCAAGTCGAAACCCGTAAGAATGAACAAGCCTTGTTAGCCTCTAAAACCACTTCCACCGCCCTAATCGCACAAACCAACTGACCCCCCCACCACTGACTATAACCGCACCCACTCGGACACCACCCGTGGTCGCGACCGCTCTGGTCGTCGGGGACGTGGCCGAGGCAACTACGGTCGTGGTCACTCCTCTCAGATCTCCTACTATCCACCTCAATCCTTCTTCCATTGGACTCCCTACTGGCCCACTACACCTTTCAACCCCACGGCCCAAAACCCCTTCGGCCTACTTTCACAACCCACCTTCTGGCCTGCCCCACCTTGCCCATATCCCTTTACCAACCGGCCCACACATCCTACAAACCAACCGCGGCAACCGGGCCTCCTAGGCCCACGCCCACATCAGGCCCACACCGCATATAGTCCCACTGACATCGAATAGGCTCTCTACACCATGTCCTTGCAGCAACCGGACCCTACTTAGTACATGGACACGGGCGCCTCATCCACCATGTCTCACGAGCAACGTGACTTTCATAGTTTTTCTAATTCTTGCATTTCTCATAATATTATTGTAGGTAATGGCGATACCATACCAGTTCTTGGCCAAGGCACAAAATATCTACCCAAACCATTCCCGCCCTTTATCCTTAAAAATGTCCTTTATTTACCCAAGCTCGTTAAAAACTTAATTTCCGTCCGTAGATTTACCATGGACAATTATGTTTCTTTGGAATTTGACCCTTTTGGTTTTCTTGTGAAGGACCTCAAGACCAAGACCCCGCTTCTTCGGTGCAACAACAGCGGTGATCTCTACACTCTGGTGCTCGGGTCTTCTTCCACTCAACCCACTACTTTTGCTGCTATTTCTTCACAACTCTAGCATCATCGTCTTGGCCACCCAGGATGGCCCTCTATGAATAAATTAAAAACTTCTAGTTCAATCCCTTTTGATAAGTTTACAAATAATGTATGTCAGTCTTGTGTATTTGGTAAAAGTGTGTGTTTGCCACTTTTTGCATCTAATAATATGACTCTTAAACCCTTTGATATTGTTCACAGGGATGTTTGGACATCTCCAATCATCAGCTCTTTAGGCCATAAATATTATGTGTTATTTTAGATGATTTCACTAATTTCTTGTAGACATATCCAATCACCAATAAATCACATGTCTTTTCCTCTTTCTGTCACTTCGCCTCAATTATTAAAACCCAATTTGAATCAACCATTAAAACTTTCCAATGTGAAAATGGCCGTGAATACGTTAATTCCACCTTTCAAATTTTTTTCACCACCAATGGCATCCTATGTCGCCTCTCTTGCCCCTACACATCATCCCAAAATGGTAAAGCCGAACGTAAAATCTGCACAACTAATAATATGATTCGGACCTTCCTCGCTCATGCATCCCTTCCTACCCATTTTTGGCAGTTTGCCCTTGAAACTGTCACTTATTTACTAAACATCTTACCCTCTAAACAAACCCAAAACAAAACTCCCACCGAAATCCTCTACCACACCACACCCACTTATGACCACCTCCGTGTCTTCGGGTGTCTTTGCTACCCAGTCACACCATTGACCACCATTCATAAACTTGAACAACGCTCTCAACCATGCATGTTCCTTGGCTACCCACCCACCAAGGCTACCGTTGTCTCGACCTCTCCACAAGCCAAATTTTCATCTCCCGTCACGTCGCATTCGACCAGACGACATTTCCATTCAAACAATCCATCGCCCCCGTCCCTACCTACGACTTCCTAGCCGATCCCTTTCCTCACCACCTATGCCCCCACATCACACAAAACTCATCTCCCTCATCCTCTACTCCCCAAACCGGCTCAATGCCTAATTCATTCGGCCTCATTCCCACTACCAACCCCATACCAACACATAATCTCAACCAACCCTCGGCTCAAATACCCTCACAACCCCTCGGCCCACATCACTCGCCTAAACCAAACCCCCTGACCACTCCCTCGGCCCAACAACACACCACCCCACCTCCTGCCACCCCACCCCTCCTGCCCCACCTGTACCACCTATGCAGCCGCCGCCTCAACCAAACAACCAACCCACCCAGATTATGTTCCCGACCACGTTTGCCTCTTGCGCAAATCTCTTTATGGGCTGAAACAGGCACCTCGGGTATGGTACCAACGCTTCACAGATTATGTTCTCACCATGGGGTTTCATCACAGTAGATGCGATGCATCCCTTTTCACATACAATCAGGGGCATGCCACAGCTTATTTACTTTTATATGTGGATGATATTCTACTTATCACCTCTTCTGACACTCTTCGGCAGCGTCTTCTGGCTAATCTTGCATTGAATTTGCCATGAAAGACCTCGGCCCTCTCAGTTATTTCTTGGGCATTTTCGTTTCTAGGAATGCCAAAACTATGTTCTTATCTCAGCAGGCCTATGCTACTGATATTATTACTCGTACAGGGATGCAATCTTGCAACCCGGTTGCCACTCCGGTTGACACAAATGCGAAACTAAGTGCTACACCCAGTGGTCCTTTTCATGATCCTACACTGTACCGCAGCTTAGCCGGGGCTTCCAGTATCTCACTTTTACCATACCAGACATCACATATGCGGTTCAGCAAGTCTGCATGCACATGCACAGACCTTGTATGGATCACTGGAACGCTCTGAAGAGGATAATACGCTATGTGAATGGCACTTCTTCTTTTGTTCTCACTCTCAGTCCATCTAGCGCTACTTCCTTAATGGCTTATACTGATGCTGATTGGGCTGGCTGCCCTGACACCCGGCGTTCTACAAGTGGATATTACGTCTATTTAGGTGATAATCTAATTTCCTGGTCTTCCAAACGCCAGGCAACCGTCTCACGCTCTAGTGTCGAGGCCGAATACCGCGGAGTGGCTAACGTCGTTGTAGATATTTGCTGGCTTCGGAACTTGTTACTCGAGCTCTCTCTGCCTTTGACACGCGCTACCATGGTTTATTGTGATTACGTCAACGACATTTACCTATCTGGCAATCCGGTTCAGCATCAACGAATGAAACACAGTGAATTGGATATCCATTTTGTTTGTGAACATCTTCAGCGGGGTAATGTTCACATACTTCATGTGCCGTCAAGATACAAGATTGCAGATATTTTCACCAAAAGCTTACCACGGATTTTGTTTGAAGACTTCCGATCCAGTCTCAGCATACGGTCACCTCCTGCTTTGACTGCGGGGTGTAATAGTAACTATAAAATAGGAATGATTATAATCTTGTATCCATATTTACATTGTACCCTTGTATTATATATTTGGCGAATATCAATGAGAAGAGGCACGGTTCATATTCCTTTACCGAGTGCACACGAATGTTTCCTCAAATCAACAAATCCTTTGTTGGTAGCCTATTTCTTGACGCCCTCTCAGCTAGGATGGAAACTTTCTTTGGAATCCAGTTGTTCCACTCGAAGTTATAGTCCGGTGTCAAGTAGGAATGTGAAACAAGAAAGCTTTTAAGACTCTTAACAGAAAAAAAGTTTGACCCGTGAATTACCCATGACAATTTATCCGGGTCTGATGACACTATTGGAATGTAGTATTAGGGTTTTAGTATTGAGCCCACGGGCTCAGCATATATCTATATATTGTAACCCTATTGAATGGAAATCAATCAAGGATTTTACCGTCTTACATGGTATCAGAGCCAAGGCTCTCTATCCTCTCCACCACGCTGCACACAAATAACCAAAACCTAGTCGTCACCACTTGAGAAAAAAAAAACCTAGACAGGGCGGCGTGCCGCCATTGCCGCCGCCGCCCTGTCAGTCCACTGTTCGTTATTTTCATTTTTCCGTCTCCCTTTTGTTATATCTCGTTCCAAATAAAGTCATTATTTCTGGTTATAGAATCCATCCACTTTCCTAATCTCCGCCATCTTTTAGGTGCTTCACGTGATTGACTCATATAAGCTTTCATTGATTTTTTTTTCCACTTCACTGTTGATTTGGATTTTAGTCCAACTGCTCATCACATTGTTACATTGTTGCTGACATATTATGATTTAAATTCATATCTACATTCCACCTGACCTAGTGTCAAAACATTAGCCATCAAATAGTTCTCGTTCGATCAGTTCATGGCATCTCTCTCTCTCTCTCTCTCTCTCTCTCTATCTCTCTCTAAATATATTATCAATCTATCCAATCTAAACCGATCACCGTTTGAACCGATCTCTTTCTACGATCTACGGATCTCACCTCTCTATTAAAGGCCGCTACGGTCATCCTCTTTGCCAAACTTTGACACACGTTGCACGACCACAGTCGTCGGGTGTAGGTTTGTTTATTTTTGTTATTTAGTTCTCTCTTCTTGACTTTTGTCATTTTTTTTTCGGATCGGCTATTTGTCGTCAACGACGGTGGATCAATATGGGTTGAACGAATATGCAAAGAATTCAAAAGTTGGCTGCTACAATTAAGTCGGTGGAATATCTTTGAATTGATATTCAAAGTTTTGAATCTATGATCATGATGGTGGAAAAATATATTCCATAATTATCTTCCAAAAGGATTTAAGATATTGAAGATTGTGGTTTGAAGAACAAGATTAGGGAATTTGGGCAGAATTCTTAGATCGAGAATGATGACAGTGTTTTAGGGTTTATTATTGTTCTTATATTTTATGTTTTTTACTTGTTTCCAGTCTGAGCGTTTCGTTCTTTACCGCTCTGACTGCGGGGGAGTATTGGAATGTAGTATTAGGGTTTTAGTATTGAGCCCACGGGCTCAGCATATATCTATATATTGTAACCCTATTGAATGGAAATCAATCAAGGATTTTACCGTCTTACAGACACAGTAACCTGCAAGAGAGATGATTGAAGCTGGCCCAGTTCCAGTGCCTCCGCTTGGCCTGAAGCCTGCCTTTTCATGCCTAGTTACCTCTTTGACCCAAATTTGCATACCCCATCCTTTCTGCTACCGTGCATCATTTGTCTGACTCGAGGCCAAACAATAATGGGTATTTTGATGCCAACGGTTCTGACCCATGCCACACGTCTATCGAAAACAAAATGTCGATGCCGCATCCCACCACCCCTTTAATGATTTTTGATATGCCAAGTCCCTTTTACACTAGATCACCTGAAATATTATATACTTGTTTCCATAGTCCTGGAATAGAAACTTTTGCTGGAATAAAATTTCATGATCTAGCATTGTGATGTATTGCCCACTATCACTTGGCAAGCATGGCTAAGTTTGCATCCCTAAGGGAACTAAAGCCCAACCCTCTGTATTTTTAGTGGAGCAATAACATTTTCCCATGCAATCCAATTTTCTTTTGACTGATCCTCCGACCCTCCCCAAAATAATGTCGTTCTTAATTTCACCAACCTAGCTATAACTTGTACCGAAGCCTTATACAGCGAAAAGAAATAAGTGGGCACTGAGTTCAAAACTGATTTCTACAAAGTAACTCGACCACCATAAGATAAGTTCCTTGCTTTCCAAATAGATAACCTCGACCTAAATAGATCCAAAACGGCTTCCAATTCCTTACGAGATTGTATTATATATGATAATTCAGATATGCACCATTTGGAACGATTATTATTAATAGTAATTGCAAGAAATTGTCTTATTTGAAACTTAAAATGAACAAACATAAAATATATCTCCTAAACTTCAAGTAAATCTGCGTTAAGCCTCAAAGGTCTTGAAATACGAATTTTTAATCAAAATGTCTGTCTAACAATAAACCCTAATAGACTATAAATACTAAACTAGTAAATTAAAGAGGAAACATGGAAACATTAATTCAAAATGAGGAAGGGTGAGGCTGCAAAATGAGGAAAGAAGAGAGATATAGGGTGAAATGACATGTTTGACCCTCACGTGAGGGGCACATCTCTAAGTTAACCTGGTTTTTTTATTGGTGGTTACCCTAAAGGACATAGGGTGTAGCAAAGTTATAAAAGAAGTGACATAAGGGGTGAAAAATTAACATAAATGACATATGATGCAATTTCACTGATAAATAAAGGACAATCTGTGTAATTCTCTCTCTACTTTTTTTTTTTTTTTTTTTTTTTCAAATATGAACGTTGTTAATGGTCAATAGGTTTAAAGGGCTTGGGATACTGGGACACACGAGGTGCATCTAAATCGGGAATTGAAAAAAAATTTTTGGCTCGGGAAATTGGTTGGGGTGGTGTTTCCCAGCCCCCTTCGCGGCCGAAAACCCTCAGGATATCCACTCCTAATGGTCTTAGTTATTTGAATATCATATCACAAGGCCATTTTGGAATCACACATCCTAACAGCACCTGAATTATTATTTGAATATATCACCCATTTTCTTAGCATGCTCATTTTCACATTTACAGCTTTTGATCTTCTAGAAAATCAAAATGTGCAAGTAATCATTGGACCAGAAACACCTTTCCAAGCAAAGTTCTTAAGCATTTTGGGAGACAAAGCCAAAGTTCCTGTTCTTTCATTAACCTCAAGCCCGCCGTTAAACTCAGCTGCTCATAGTTACTTGCTTCAAATGACACCAGATGAGAGCATCCAGTGGAACGCTCTAGCAGCCATTGCCGAATCATTTAAATGGACCAATGTCATCCTTGTTCACGAGGACAGTGAATTTGGGAGAGAAGACCTACCATATATATATGATTCTTTCCATGAAAAAAAACTTCATATATCTTATAAGAGTGCATTATCTTCATTAGCAACTGATGATCAAATAGTTGACGAGCTTCGTAAGCTATCAGATTTGCAAGAAAGGGTGTTTATCATTCATGTATCTCACCTTTTAGCATTTCGTATTTTGGTATATGCGAAAAGAGTGGGATTGATGACCCAAGGATATGCTTGGATAGTAACAGATAAAACTATGAACTTCTTTGATCCTATGGAGTTAGATGAAGAAGTTCTTGAATCATTTCAAGGAGTGTTAGGTTTAAGATATCATCTACCATTATCTAATAAACTTCGTACTTTTTCCCGAAGATGTAGAAAAGAATATCCGTTTAGCAACCCAAATATCTTTAGCGTATTGGCATATGATGCAATATTTGCAGTAGCAAATGCTGTTGAAAGGGCTGAAATTAGACCTTCTAAAGACGGAGAGGCGGTTGATAGAATGAAAGCAGTGGATTTCACAACTATACGAGTATCGGAAAGAGGATCGATATTGTTGAAAGAGTTGCAAAATGTTAGATTCATGGGGTTGAGCGGTGAGTTTCATCTTGTAAACAAATCCGTTGTTATGCAACTGGAAATAGTGAATGTGATCGAAAGAGGCGAGAGACGAGTTGGGTTTTGGATGAAAGGCGAGCACGATAAGGATCATCGACCTCCATATTCTATAAATGGTCTTGAAGAAATAATCTGGCCAGGATTATCTATGATCCCTCCAAGAAGCCCAATAACGAACAAAACACTACGGATTGCTGTTCCTATGTTGGTTGGATTCGAAGATCTCTTAACTGTAGAACACAATCCTGTAACCAATGAAACGATTGCTAAAGGGTTTTGCGTAGATGTGTTCAAGGCTGCGATTGAACGGTTATCATATGAAGTACAATACGTATTTGTTCCATTTTCTAACGGGAATAAAACACCAAATTCAGAAACTTACAATCAACTTATATATGAGGTCTATCTTCAGGTATGAATCGTTGTGCAGCAGAAAACATCCATTGATACAAAATGAAAGTAAAAAATTAAAGTTTATTTACAATAATTAGTTTTACATATCTAGAGTAAAGTTCACGTACAAATAGCTTTATCGTACGAACAGTACGAACTGAAGTAAAAAACACGCGGTGGCATTTCTGTAAATATTGGAAACTTTATATAACTAGAGTAATTATATAATTACTCTAGTTATATAACAAGCGTAATTACTCTAGCGTAATTATATAACTAGAGTAATTATAAAATTACTCTAAAGTAATTATATAGCGTAGTTATATAACTAGAGTAATTATATAATTACTCTAGGGTAATTACTCTAGAGTAATTATATACACTAGAGTAATTATACAACAAGAGTGGTGGTCATTATTTACGAAAATGCCACCGCCACTTTTTTACTCTAGAGTAATTATATACACTAGAGTAATTATACAAACAAAGAGTGGTGGTCGTTATTTACGAAAATGCCACCGCCACTTTTTTTTGTTCCCTTCAGTTCGTATGTTCGCACGATAATTTTGTTTGTATTTGATCTTTTGTCTACATATCTAATTGAAACTTTAACCACTTATTTTTGTGTCAAAATAGGTTGTAAATAACCAGCTAATAAATTGCAACAAGATTGATCATGGTAAGGGGTCCGCTAGTCCTTTGCCACTGCCGAACTCAAATGGCCGTTTGATCAAAAAATCAAACAAGAGTTTAAAAGTAGGGGTTATGACGCAAGATCTAACCTTCAAACGGCCCTACTATCCACCTAAAATGACATTGAAAACGGTGTGACATTAGATTGTCAGCGGTGTATGTATAGCGTGTCGCTAAAAAGTGTACGTGTGGTCCCTTTTTAATCGGTTCTTTAGCCATTATGTACATTAAAATTTTAAGTGATTGGGTTTGTCGACTATCAAATACTCAAGAGTTAACTATGTGATTAGTACGAGTTTAAACATCAAATTAAAAGTGCATCTAACCATACTTTGATAAAAGGAGTAACTTGTTGGTGATCCAGAATTACGATGCGGCTGTTGGGGATATCTCGATCACTGCCAATAGATCCTTATATGTTGACTTTACAATTACATTCACCGACTTAGGCGTTGGGACAGTTATAAGAGATGATCAGAATCAGAGAAAAATATGGTGGTTTTTGGAGCCCTTAGATACACGTATGTGGGTTGCAACTACTAGCTCCTTTTTCATAATCGCAGCAACAATATGGATTATTGAATATCCTATAAACTCAACATTCCAAGGCCCATGGCAAGAAGTAGTTGGACCTGTTCTATGGTTCTCTTTCTCAACACTTACCTTTAGTCATAGTAATCTCTCTTTCTCTCTCTCTAACCTTTTCATGGACAATTCCTAGATTTTGTAGCATATATACACAAAAAAAACCAACATATTTGAATTTTCAAATCTTTTGGTTTTGAAGCACATACCACTTTACCATTAGGAGATTCCCTAGACAACCCTTGTAGTAAAGGTGTGTTAGGTTTTTTTTTAAACTGGTTATTGTGACTAGGATAATCATTACTAGAAAATTGGCTATTTGCTACAAAAGTTTTCTTACGGAAAAAAAATGCGTCACAATTTTTGACAAAGTTGCTACGCATTTGTGACAACAAAAAAAAACTCTATTTTTCTAACAAATTTGCTACACAATAGGGACAAATACTTAGGAAATTGCATAGGAAATAGCGTAGGAAATGCGTCGCAAATTTCCTACACCATATATTCGTAGGAAATGCGTTGAAAATTGCGTAGTAAAAGTGTAGTAAATGGTTTCCGACGAGGGTTTTTCAACATCAAAATTTCGTATGCAATTTCCAAAGTATCTGTTTCTATCGTGTAACAAATTTGTTAAAATAATTAGAGTTTTCTTGTCATCACAAATACATAGCAACTTTGTCAAAATTTGTGACACATTTTTTTCCGCAGGAAAATTTTTGTAGCAAATGACCAATTTTCTAGTAGTGAATTATTACGATCATGAGTTGATTAAGAGGGTACGTGCTTGTGCTATTTGATAGTGGTTATATGGTTATCGTGCATGATCATGAATTTCTATTGGTCCATAAACAACTTTTTAACTTTTACATGGGATTACTTAATGGGAAAATCACGATTTTGCCCCTTGACCAACCCCACTTACCAAAATACCTCACTCCCGTCTTTTTGGAGAGACGCCTCACAAGTTTCGAGACACCTCTAGCGTTTCTGATGAGGTTTTATGTGGGGACCAATACAAACCGACACGTCATCACACATTCTGTCTCTCCTCACTAAAACCCATCTTTGTTTCTCACCTTTCTGTTTCTTCACCACCTCTGTCTCTCACCATTTCTACAACAACACCATCATCATCATCACCTTCTCTCATACAACACACACAAGCTCAAAGAATCCACATCCCTGCACATGTGTACAAACACCTAATAGCCATTCTCCTTGAACTCTGCACTTTTATCCAAGAACATCACCAAATCATCCCCCTTATTATTAAAAACAATCTTTACAATCAACATCTTTTCCAAACAAAGCTTGTCTAGCCAACCTATGTAGCCTCCTTATTCTGGCCAACCCTCCGACAAACAACCTTCCGGTGGACCAAAAACACTATCTACTCACTCACTCTCTCTCTTTCTCTCTCTCTCTCTCTCCCCCCTCTCCTCACTCTGTCATTCATATATTCAGTAATTCTGCGTCCATCAGACACGAGACATCTCCTGTAAAAAGAGAGGTGGAGACGTTGGCGTCTCCGGTAAACAGAGAGACGGAGACATTGACGGAACAATGGGAACGATGCAGTGGTTGTAGTTCTTTTACAGTTTGATGAGACGGAGACATTGACGTCTCCGGTAAATAAATGGGAACAATGACATCTCCGAGACTCCGACCAATATTCATCTGGCGTCTCTGGTGAACAAATGGATGAAATACTCTTTGATACGCAAGAAGCGGTCCTCAAAATCAAAAAGCTGTGATGATTCTCTTAATATTGGAAGTGATATCATCATGATCCGATTATTTTTTTTCACAAGAATCCTTTATTTTCTAACAGGAAGATCATGTCAGAATGAAATTATGTTTCTAAAGGACTTTCAGGTAAGCATGCATTGTTTGATAGGAAAGATAATAGAAGTAGGTTAATTTATAGTATCAGTATTCGTCTATCCATTTGTCGTGCATTGCTTTGCTTCACTTGAGCTTATACAAATAAAGCGACAATACGAAGAATAGAGATAATTTGTTTGTGTAGATGGATCGACTTTTCTACCATCAAAGCTAGCTTCCGGTTCTATTCCATTTTCTTTGAAGTAAAGGCTTAGTGTCAATGAATAAAAAAGCTCTTTCTACTTTTCTCTAAAATCTCATCTTAAGGGAAGGTGTTTTCGCTCAAGAAGATAGCTTAAGTTATAGTTATCACATCTAAAGCAATAGCAACTCATGAACAAAGCACTTGACCATAGGAAACGAGCAAAGTAAAATTAGCGAATTAAGGGTTAGGTAAGTAGTAGAAAAGTTAGGTATCTTCTACCAGGGTGATAGACTTACATTTTGCCAATGGCACATACCTAGAGCACCCTTCTTTCCTCTCATATTATGCCACAAGCCTGATAGCCAAATGCTAGAGGCACAAGGGATTCATTCATGTTCTTAGGTAGTTGCCATCTAGAGTATATAAAACAGCTTGAGTAGTAAAGTGTTGTGCAATAAATGTATAACAGGGTAAAGAGTGCATTAAGAGATCAAGAAATCCATAACCCCTAAAGAGGCTAGAGCAAGACCTAATTGAAAATGAATCCTATTCTTAGTTGTTTCATACTAGAAAAATGCAAGACTATATGACTCCCAAGAAGATAAAGTGAAAGCAAAGGAATGTGGCTTCTAGTCTTTCACCATTGGGCTATCGCTTAGGAAAGCTGCATGCCTTTCTTCTTTTTGGCTTGATACAGTGGTAAATCTTCACATGATGATAGAACCTCGTTTTCCTTTTGCACCTTACTGAGGGTGCTTCTCAGCTAGAGTTGGGGGGGGGGGGGGGGGGGCGCTATAGTGGCTAGGGCGAGTGTTTGGATTGGTTAGCATTTAAGCAATAGTTTGTAACTTTTTTTATTTAGATTATCACTTGCATTAAGTCAATATATAATAAGAGTCATGAACGTGACTTACCATATTCACAAAATCCCGGTGTTCAGTTAATTGTTTTCATCCCATTAAGCAAATAGATTTGGTGCATCACGGTACCCTTTAACATTCATCATCTGATTTTCAGGAGTGAAGTTGTTGAGTAATCTATCAAGGCTTTTGGTTATTGTGTGGTTATTTATAGTTCTTATAATGGTTACATGCTATAATGCTGCTTTGAGTTCCATGTTAACGGTTCAGCAAATTCAGTTAACGCAAAAGGGGATTGACATAGGATACCATGCGGGTTCTTTTATTGAAGTGGAGATTGAGAACAACTCAGATATTAAGCCCCTTTCTCTCCTACCATATAGCTCATTGGCTGAATATGCAAGTGCATTGGCAGGGGGGAGTAAGAAAGGCGGCGTCACGGCTATTATGGACGAGTTCCCTTATATCAAGCTATTCTTGGCAAAGTATGGTAGTGGCTACAGTTTGGTCTCCTATGAACCCCGTACTAATGGGTTTGGCTTTGTAAGTTCATTCCTTTGCTAACATATTTAACATATTGATGATGTATTCTTATGAGGAGGTTTTCATGTTCTGCTTTTGAATTAATAGTCAATTTTGAATGTCTAGATAATGATGTAGGACGAAAGTGGTAAACCTATTAGATGTGTTCTAGACAACGTGTAGATAAAACTCAAATGGGAGAAATTATATTAAAATAACAAAAGTTTTTATTTAGCATTACAAATGAATCTCTATTTGTAGACTATTCTCAGAGCGGAAGAAAGATAAAGTGCTAGACTCAGAGTGAAAGAAAGAGAAAGTGCTAGATGCATTCTAGCAATACAAGAAAAGTGGCATTTTGCTACAAAATTTTCTTACCGAAAAAAATGTGTCACAAATTTTAAAAAAATTGCCACTCATTTGTGACGAAAAAAAATCTATAATTTTTTAGCAAATTTGCGACAAAATATATCTACAAATTCTTAGAAAATTGCGTAAGAAATGTGTCACAAATTTCCTACACCATGTTTTCGTAGGAAATGCGTTGAAAATTGTGTTACAAATGTGTAGTAATTGGTTTGTGACGAGGGTTTTTCTTACATCAAGGGTTTGTTGAAAATGCGTCACAAATCTTGGTTTGTGACGCATTTTCAACAAAACCTTGATGTTAGAAAAACGCTCGTCGCAAACCAATTACTACACATCGCAAACCAATTACTACACATTTGCTACGCAATTTTCAACCAATTTCTTACGAAAATATGGTGTAGGAAATTTGTGACACATTTCTTACGCAATTTTCGAAGTATTTTGTAGCAAATTTGTCACAAAAATAAAGGTGTTTTTTCGTCACAAATTAGTAGCAAATTTGTCAAAATTTGTGACACATTTTTTTCCGTAAGAAAATTTTGTAGCAAAAGAGCCACTTTTCTAGTAGTGTAGAGAATATGTTTATAGAAAACAAATAAGAGAAATATTTATATGATATCATAAGTTGTTCCAAAATATTTATGTGGTTATATTTATAGACTAAGGGACTGTTTGAAAACTTCTGAATGGGTAAGTGTTAAAATAGTAAGATGTCTGAACCAGTAAGAGGTCTGAAGCAGATACAAACAGCCCCTAACATTCAGTAAAAAAAAAAACATAGATATTAACCAAATACATAATAGAATAAAAGATGTATCGTAACCGAAGTATTTATTTGGGTCTACATGACCAACATTCTAAACTATGTTAAAACTAGCTATTACCCCAAGAGGGTCTCGGGGTTAAAAAATCTAATTTTACGTGATAACCTATTGCAAATGGCTCAAGTTAACTAACCACAAAATCTCTCAATCATTGCATGTTCATAGTATTCTAATCAGTAATAACTCATATTCCCTAATCTAAAACCTAATCAGTAATCATCTAATTAAAGAATCACTTATGTAAGCTGCAACTATTAAAAAACTCATCACATCTCTCTAATTTCTCACATTCTAATAGCTCTTATAATTCCTAATCTAATCAACTAAACAAACACTTAAGTTGGAAGTTGTAATCATTGCATCTCATTATGCCACGTGACATAATCAAGAGATGGTTGAGACCACCATTGAACGCCACATCAGCAACTATTAAAAAACATGATTAATTAATAACATGAACACTTTGTGTGTTTTTTCCTGTATGAACGAAACCACACAAAAAATAGTCGATTTTTCTCCGTTTTTTATATAGGACTATGATACTCGTTGGAAAAATAATAAAACGCTCGTTAATTTGGTGTAATTTTTTTCTTTAAAAAATCCCGTATATAAAAGATATAAACGTTTAAAAATTATGGGAGGAAACATGAGAGGGAAAATTTTAAATTTATTTTTAAATTCCTTTTTTCCTAAAATAACTCAATTTAATTTAGGGTTTTATGTTTATCTTTTTTTTAATTAAAAAAGGAAATAGTTCAAAAACACTAAAATCTTTCAATTATGATGCCACGTGGCACTCTCAAGAGAAGGTTGAGGTCTCCATTACACGCCACGTCAGCATACACGTTTTCTTTTATATATAGATAGATAGATAAGTAACAAAACAATTTATATAATCATTTTAAAAAGATTTCATAATGGTTATTTTTTTAGATTTGTTACCCCTTTTCTCAACTTTCTATTTTTTCACATTCCCATGTGTCTCATCTAATAAACAAGTCATTTCCATGTTACCAACAACAAAAATGGTTATGATTATTAAATGCAAAGATAAAGCACATCCAAACATAATGCCTTCACGTAGAAGTGTCCCCTATAGGAGAGCGAGTCAGTTTATTTAGTTTTCCTATTCAAAAGGCAACATGCTATAATGATATATCATTTATTTCAGGTCTTTCAAAAGGGATCACCATTAGTGGCAAATATTTCAAGGGAAATATCAAAACTAAGAGAGGAAGGAGAACTACTAAAATTGGAAAGGAAATGGTTCAAGAAAGATTCATCTTTTTTACCTGAAGATTCGCAAGGAGCTAACCTTACAATTCTTACCCTTCATAATTTTCGCGGTTTATTTTATATCGGTGGGGTTATCTTGGCATTCATACTTCTCGTATTCTTACTTCGATATGTGTCAACATATTTGCTTCTCATCTACTATATTTTGATTGACCCCCAACTAGCAGTATGGCAACTGCTGAATTTGATTTGAAGGTAAAGTGTTTAGTGTCAAATGCAGGGGCATATATAGTTTGATGAGAGGGTGGGCATGTGCCCACCATACAATCTCTCACACTGCTGTTAAGTTTCCTAAATTTTCTAGTTTTTTTGTTGTATTTTAGGCTTTTAGCCTAATCAGGCAACAAAACTGTTCAAAGATAGCTAGTGCACCCTGTGCAGTCTTTCTTTGTCTCCAATTTTCAATCTCCTACAGTGCAAGTCTTCAGCAATCTATTTTTTTTTTCTATTAGTGAATTATCTATTATTATTTCTCTTGTTGATGTGTTTTAATTGAAAGTGGTGCCCTAGTATTTGGTTTGTATTCCTTTATTTATTATTTTATTTCTTGATTTTTGATTATTAATGGGTTTTAATTTTCAAACTACATAAAATGTTTTTAATGTAATTTTATTATTCAACTTGAATTATTATTGAATTACTTAATTTTTTTCCATTGCAAATACAAAAGCTCGTAAATAACAATTGTAATCGAGGAATTTTTATATTTTATTTAAATATTTAACATACTAGGGTATTTTATAATATTTTTTAGTCTGACTCATTTTAGACGAACTGTATCGTGCCCCCAAATAAAAAAAAATCCTGAATTCCTCACTGAATTCATATGTTGTAATTAGTGGATACAAGAATGAAATGAGAATACATGGGCAAAATGTTCTCATATCAACATACATTATTATTGTTTTAGGCTACCAATGAGAATACATTGAGTTAAGGAGGGTCCATACTTTTCGAGCCGTCTTAGCAGAGAAGAGTAGGGGTGTTTATCGGATCGGATTATTTGGATTTTAAAATTTTAGGAACCTATCTGAAATCCGATCCGATCCGAATTGGGTGTATCCTCATCCGATCCAAATATAACTGAATTCAATTTGGATCGGATTCGGATAAATCCGAACAGATATCCGAATAATCCAAATTAATCTGAACAATAATTTTTCAATTTTTTTTATTTTTCCTAATTTATGGTTCCTGACATGTTACTAATTTAAAGTTAGTAAACATACAAAAGCGGAAGTAGAATTAGTCTCAAACACAAATACAAAGTTCAAACTTTAAAACATAGTCTTCAAAATGTAGATTTAAACACAAAACCAAACTTCAAAACATAGTCTTGAACACAAAATCAAGCATCATGAAACGTGAAACCAAGTAGTCCATATAAATGGGCGATGTTGAAGAATTGAAGTCTAGTATTGACATCATGGCTCATGGGTTGAACTAATTTCAAGCAATGGGTCATTCATTTACTAAAACCGAATTGAATTTTATTCGGATATCCAAATAACACGAATAATCCAAAACTTTAAATTCTAAAACCCGAATCCGATCCGAATAAGTAATTCGAATTCAGATCCATCCGAATATCCAAATAAGAATTCGAATCGGTTTTTTCGGTTTGAATTTCGGATTGGAGTTTGGATTTTTTTTGGATTTCGGATTTTTTGAACACCACTAGAGGAGAGGATGGGCTGAATTTGATCGGAGCAACTTCCAAGTAGCGCGCTGATAATCATTTGGTCCTATCGGAACCAGCTCAGGTACTCGAGATTTGGTTTGGTCATGTCTCCAGACGTAATGGTTTGGGACGGAGGGCTATGTTGACCGACAAGGTGATGGTCATGATGGTCAAGTTTTAGACCAATAAGGGTAGAGAGGACTTGTTTGCGCCACAAAAGGGAAGTTATTAGAGGTGAGTTTGATTGGGAAATGTGTGGCTGGGGTAAGATGAACAATCTAGGAAGACATGGCTGGAAGATGATGAAGGCTGTTGAAGGGTTGTAGGGATCGAAAAAAAACTCAAAGGAGTATGATGGTGGCTCTTGATAGTTGATAGTATATAATTAGCACAAGATAATGATTGAAAGATGTACGTTTTCATTATCACCAATTGGAATTTATAACCAGTAACAAGCTCTAGTCAAGTAGAAAATAAAGGAAAGATTACAACAATTAATAACTACCTAATTACAATGATTTGAATATTAAAAATATGATTTGACTATAATAACTACAGCCATAATTTTAGGAGTTGATGAGATTTCTTATGATCTGCTGATAGGTTGCATCTAAGGATATAAAAAATTTCGGAGATCGATATCACTGGGCGGATTATCTAACACAAAAAAAATTGCATTCATTTAAACGAAACGGTTTAGGAAAGGGTCATGTTATTTACACCGAGTTTTTTAGGGTTTTACAGCTCTTTACGGCTCATAGAGGCCTCTACGGGCCGTAGAGGTGTCAGAGCATTGAAAACCACATC
The DNA here is from genome assembly GCA_028751855.1 of Ambrosia trifida. Lineage (NCBI taxonomy): Eukaryota > Viridiplantae > Streptophyta > Magnoliopsida > Asterales > Asteraceae > Ambrosia > Ambrosia trifida. The sequence continues at coordinate 28,659,292 of CM054133.1, read as the reverse complement.
CCTCTACGGCTCGTAGAGATGGGTGCCCACTGCAATGATTGACACAGGCCTCTACAACTCGTAGAGGCCGGTGCAAATAAGTTTTTGGGTGGTGCAAATAGGAAGGGCCTTTAGGAAATTGGTTTCCAATTTTGCTTAGTGTTGATGTCATATTTTGAAAAGGAAAGGAAGACCATGGAAATTCTTGAATCTTGATGTATATATGCACAAAAGGTGAATATTTGTATTATTCTGAGCATATAAAAGGGGACCCCCATAATTTTTTTCGAAGTTCCGATTATATATATGGTATTCGTATAATTTTTTTTGTATATACGGTTTCGACCCCCGTGACCGGTGACTTTCGACCCCGGTCAAAATTCTCAAGCTTCGCCACCTATTATTGATTTACTGTTGTAATGTTTATCTCAATTTCAACAGTTTTATTTAAGAATTTAATGCTGTGTAGATGTTCAAAGAAACATTATGTTGAAAAGTAAACAAAAACTGGCACAAGGCAGCAGTGCTATTATATATTTATGACCTACCCGGCCTAAATCTTTTTCCTTTTCTTAATTGCCACAAATCTAACTTATATGTAACCTCTATTATTCATTTGGCATTCATAATGTGGTGTGGTATCCGTTGTGGTTAGCGAGCGACCAGCCTGTTGAAATATGACATAGTAAACATGGTTCAATCCTGAATATCAAAATCAGAGTTAATGTTATATTATTAATATTTCATAAACTTTAATATATTGCATGAGTAATTGTTTTAAGTTGGATTGGATTAAGAGTGTTCGTGGACTGGATGGTGCATTGGACTGGATGGTGTGCATTGGACTGGATGTTATTGGGCTCAGAAATGGACTTAGAAGATTAAGAGGAGGAAAGGCTTGGTGGGCCACCAGCCCATTCGAAGATATTAAGAGAGTCTGCTTACACGTCATCGATCCGTGTTTTAATCTGAAGATTTAATCGTAGCCGTATATTAAAGAAACACAAATCATTTACAACCGTTTGATTTGTGTTTCTTCTCAAGATGTGTGGCTAGCTATAAAAGCTTTCCAGCTCGTGCATTTAGAGAGTTTAGATCTCATTTTATTTTCATCAGTCTTTTAGTTTCTCTCTCGTTCATTTTTCACATTCTAGGGTTTGTAACAGATCAGATTCACCTCGAATCTGATCAGTGTTTGAGTCATTCATTTCAAAATCTAGAATAGGTGATAAGTGTGAGGTGTTGTAGAGATCTCAGTATTTTGTAATCAGTTTTGTTGATTGTTTCTTAGGTATAAACATTAGGGTTGGGATTCTTCTTTAATAAAAGTTCTTTCAATATTTGATATCATGTTTTTGACATGGTATCAGAGCTTCTAGGTTAGATTAAGTCCTGATACTTGTAGATCAAGAGATTTCTTGATTGGTGTTGATGTTCTGGGTATTTTCTTCCGCCGTTATTGTTGAGTTCAAGATCGATCAGTGTTGATCGTTTGGACGAGTATAGATCTGTTGGATCTGAGGCTGTTGCTGTTGCAGGATTGGAGTTTTTTCTCTTAGCTTCAATTGCCTCACATCTAAATAACCTTAAGTGAAGGTTATTTGGGTGTGAGTACGGAGAACCCTAACTTGGGCTTGATTTGGTGAGATCTTTCCTTTACTCTACTGTTTTTGTTATTAGAGTTGATCTAAGGAGTCGATTATTCAGGACTGAGTTCCTGTTTAGCTTTATGGTCGGTTTAGGTTAGTGGCTCCCTCGTGAGGACCTGGGTCGGAACCCTTGAGGATCCGGCTATCTGGATCACCAACGAGGCTTCGCCTGTGTGTCTGTTTGTTTTTGGGTCTTGAAAGTTATTTGTTGAAGTCCTATTTGTTTGTGATATGTTCTGATTCTTTGTATGATTTTGTGTGTCTGATTATGTGTTATTATCTGTGTTGTGATTGTTATCATGGCTGATGATGAGCCACCTCAGGATTTGGGGCCAAATGGTCCCAATCTATTAAATGGAGGTAATGGGGGTGCTGGTCCTAATGAAACTTTAATTAGTAAATTGGACATTAGTAATCCATTATATTTGCATGCTTCAGATTCTAGTAATCTTACCATTACATCTATTAAACTAAGAGGATCAGAAAACTATTCGGTTTGGGCAAATAGTTTAACATTAGCTCTTCAAGTTAAAAACAAATGGGGTTTTATTGATAAAACATGTGTTAAATCTGAAACTGATCTTATTTTAGCTAGACAGTGGGATAGATGTAATTCAATCGTTTTAACTTGGATTCTAAATTCAATCAGTGAGGAATTGTAGATGGGGCATGTGTTTTCTAGACTTGCTAGTGATGTGTGGATTGAATTAAAAGAGACATATGATAAAGTAGACGGGTCTGTTGTATTTGATCTATATCAGAAAATTAATTCATTTAATCAGAATGGTATGCTTGTGTCTGAATATTATCATAAGCTGAACATTATGTGGAAACAGTTAGATCAAATTTTACAACTACCTGCTTGTACATGTGACGCTGCTAGGGAATTCAATAATTTTAGTAGTATGATAAAATTAATGCAGTTCTTAATGGGATTGGACAGTGTGTATCAAAGTGTTAGGACAAGTCTATTGATTAAAGATACTCTGCCTAGTGTTAAAGAAGCCTTTGCTATAGTTTCTAGGGAAGAATCCCATAGAAATTCTAGCATTGGTGTTAAAAAAGGTCAAACAATGGGGTTTATGTCTAAAACTAATCAATCTGTTGATCTGTCTAAAAGAGTAACAAAGAACTATAATCCTAACCTTAAATGTACACACTGCAACAAGGTTGGACACTCAATTGAAAAATGCTTTGAAATAATTGGGTATCCACCTTAGACTAAACCTAGAGGGGTGCAGGGTAAAAAGGTTGTTGTTAATAATGCTTGTTCTGGTAAAACTGATATACCCATTACTACTTTGACCAGTGATCAGCTGTCTAAACTTTTGAGTCTAATTTCAGAAAAAACAGTTGATCCTCCTCAGAGTCATAATGTTTCAGGTAGTTTATTTTCCCCTTTTTGTGCAAATGTTTGTGCTAAACTTATTTTTTGTTTTAATGTGGGGGGTAATAAAATTAAGGTGGGTTGGATAATAGATTCAGGGGCTAACCAACATATGGTTACAAGTGAACATGATTTTACAGATTACATTGATGTGTCTGATCTAAACATTCAAGTCAAACATCCTAATGGCACAAATGCTCTTGTTACTAAAATTGGTTCATTAAAATTAAGTGACAAAGTAACTCTTCATGATGTTTTTGTTGTACCTGATTATTGTGTGAACCTTATATCTGTACATAAGTTGGTTAAAGATAACCATTTGTATGTTGGTTTTGATGAAAATAATTGTTACATTCAGGATTTGTTAACAAAGAAAGTCCTGGTGACTGGTAATCAGCTAGAGGGACTTTATTTCTGTGGTGGTGCTTTTGTTAGTAATAAGGTAGGTATCACTAATAGGGAGTATGAGTTGTGGCATGGTAGATTAGGACATCCTTCTGATATTGTTTTACAAAAATTAGAAGATGTCTTAGATGTTAAGTTTTCTAAGAAGGAAGACTTGCCTTGTGATGTATGTCACAAGGCTAAACAACATAGGGAACCCTTTTCCCTTAAGTGATCATAAGTCTTCCAGTCTTGGTGATCTCATTCATCTTGATGTATGGGGGCCTTATAGGGTTTCTAGTAAGGAGGGGTTTAAATATTTTCTTACAATAGTTGATGACTATTCTAGAGCTGTGTGGGTTTGTCTAATGAAAACCAAAACTGAAGTTTTTGAACATATACAAGATTTTGTTAATATTCTTAAAAATCAGTTTTCTAAAACTGTTAAGTGTTTTAGGAGTGATAATGGTACAGAATTTATAAATAATCAAATGTATAATTTCTGTAAGTCTTTAGGGATTAGTCATCAGACTACGTGTGCATATACCTCACAGCAGAATGGGGTTGTTGAAAGGAAATATAGACATTTGTTAAATGTCACTAGGTCTTTGTTGTTTCAAAGTAACTTACCTGTGAGGTTTTGGAGTGAATGTGTCTTGACTGCTTCATATCTTATTAATAGGACTCCTTCATCTGTGCTGAATGGAAGAACACCCTATGAACTCATTTATGGTTTCAAACCCTTCCTAGGTCATTTAAAACTGTTTGGATGTCTTTGTTTTGCAACCATCTTAAATGAGTCTGATAAAATGAGTGAAAAGGCTGAAAAATGTGTTTTTATTGGCTACTCAAATGAAAAAAAGGGTTATAAGGTTTATAGTTTAGAAACTAGGATTATTTCTTTTTCAAGAGATGTTAAATTCTATGAAACTATTTTTCCATTTAAAGATAAACTGGTTTATGAAAAGTTTAATGATAATACAATTAAAGAAATAGACTCATTAAACTTTTTTGATTGGTTTGAAAATGAAACATCCATTCAGCATGAAGAGCCCGATGATGAGGGAAGGGGGTCAGGTAAGATAGAGGTAGAGACACATGGGTCTCAGCAGCCTCATGCTAGAGACCAGGACTTGATTGAATCTTCTGATTCTCAGGATCCAGCTGGTAATAGCATTGATGGTAGGGCTGAGCATGTGACACCTAGTGATAAGATTAGTGGTCCTGAGGGCAATGACCAAAGCACTCAAACCATAAGGAGGAGTACTAGGAGTTCTGTTCTTCCTAAAAGGCTAGATGACTTTATTGTTGAAGGAAAGGTTAAGTTTGGTGTTGAAAAAGTTGTCAATTATGCCAACTTAACTTGTGACAATAGGGCTTTTGCTAGTATTTTAAATAAGAGTATAGAACCTAGGAATTTTGTTGAAGCCTCTAAAGATCCTAATTGGATTAAGGCTATGAATGAGGAAATAGAGGCTCTGAATAGGAATAACACATGGACTCTTGTAGACTTACCCAAAGGTAGGAGTCTAGTTGGCTGTAAATGGATTTATAAGATAAAGTATAAATCCAATGGTGAAATAGATAGATTCAAAGCCAGGCTTGTGGCTAAAGGATATAGCCAAAAGCAAGGCATAGACTTTGATGAAACTTTTTCACCAGTTGTAAAGTTTGTTACAGTCAAATGTGTCATGTCTATAGCTATTCAGAATGGTTGGAAACTGTTTCAACTTGATGTTAATAATGCTTTTTTGTATGGAGACTTACATGAAGATGTTTTTATGTCTCTTCCTGATGGATATTATTCTGAGAATGAAACCAAAGTGTGTAAACTGAATAAGTCACTATATGGACTTAAACAAGCTCCTAGAATGTGGAATGAGAAGCTTGTAGGTGTCTTATGTGATTTAGGTTTTATACAAAGTAAGTGTGATTATTCTCTCTTTGTTAAACACTATGACAATGTGACAGTTATTCTTCTTGTTTATGTGGATGATATAGTTATGACTGGTAATTGTGTCAGTGAAATCAGTAAAATAAAATTGTGTCTAAAGGATAAATTTCTTATAAAGGATCTAGGTGAATAAAAATATTTTCTGGGAATAGAGGTGTTGACCAATGAAGACACTCTCTGTTTATTCCAAAGAAAATATTGCCTAGATTTGTTAACTGAGTATGGTATGCTTGCATGCAAACCAGTTAACAGTCCTATGGAACCTAATCATACTTTAACCCTTATATGTGCTGAACATTCAAATGTTTTAACCAATATTACTGGTTATCAACAGTTAGTAGGCAAACTGATATATTTGGCACATACAAGGCCAGATATATCATATGCAGTACATTATCTAAGCCAGTACATGCATAAGCCCACTAAAGGACATTTGAAAATTGCACTCAGGTTGTTAAGGTATTTGAAAAGGGCTCCTGGAAAAGGAATTTGTTTTAGAAAGGACTCATCATTTGGTCTATCAGCTTATTCTGATTCTGATTGGGCCAAATGTACTGACACTAGAAAATCTGTGACTGGTTTCTGCATTTTTCTTGGAAAAAACTTGATTTCCTGGAAAAGCAAGAAACGGTCTACAATTGCTAGATCATCAGCAGAAGCTGAGTATAGGGCTATGTGTTCAACTGCATGTGAAGTGTTATGGCTTGTCAATGTGTTGAGTGAGTTACAGGTTTAGATTGTATTACCTGTTCCTATGTTTTGTGACAATAGTGCAGCTATGTCAATAGCTGCAAATCCTGTGTTTTTTAATAAAACAAAGCAGTTTGAGATAAATTTGTTTTTCTTAAGGGATTTAATCTCTAAAGGAAGTATTCAAACAATTAAGATATGTTCTGAAAATCAAGTAGCTGATATAATGACTAAAAGTCTTGGTGTTGGGCATCATGATAAGCTTTGTAAGTTGCTTGGTATGTTTGACCCATTTGGACATACTGAGGCAACTTGAGTAAATTGGCTATTTTTGACCCATTTCGATATTCAGATTGAGGAGGGGTGTTGAAATATGACATAGTAAACATGGTTCAATCCTGAATATCAAAATCAGAGTTAATGTTATATTATTAATATTTCATAAACTTTAATATATTGCATGAGTAATTGTTTCAGGTTGGATTGGATTAAGAGTGTTCGTGGAATGGATGGTGCATTGGACTGGATGGTGTGCATTGGACTGGATGTTATTGGGCTCAAAAATGGACTTAGAATATTAAGAGGAGGAAAGGCTTGGTGGGCCACCAGCCCATTCGAAGATATTAAGAGAGTATGCTTACACGTCATCGATCCGTGTTTTAATCTGAAGATTTAATCGTAGCCGTATATTAAAGAAACACAAATCATTTACAACCGTTTGATTTGTGTTTCTTCTCAAGATGTGTGGCCAGCTATAAAATCTTTCCAGCTCATGCATTTAGAGAGTTTAGATCTCATTTTATTTTCATCAGTCTTTTATTTTCTCTCTCGTTCATTTTTCACATTCTAGGGTTTGTAACATATCAGATTCACCTTGAATCTGATCAGTGTTTGAGTCATTCATTTCACAATCTAGAACAGGTGATAAGTGTGAGGTGTTGTAGAGATCTCAGTATTTTGTAATCAGTTTTGTTGATTGTTTCTTGGGTATAAACATTAGGGTTGGGATTCTTCTTTACTAAAAGTTCTTTCAATATTTGATATCATGTTTTTGACACAGCCGCAAGCCATAAAACATTCCACGTGGATCACTCGAACCATAACACCCTTCAGCGAGGCAAGGCGCGAGCGAGTAGCCGTTAGTGCACTCACGTCTATTAGTGAGGCAAAAGTAGCCGTTGGCAGCCAACTAGCCGTTAGCCAACGGCTAGTTGGCCTATTTAAATACAAAAGGTTACCATTTTTTATTCACAAAACAATCAAATACACTTCAAAAATCAAGCAAACAAAAAACGGATTCTTCACAATGGCAAAGATGCTACCAACCCGCTATGGAATTCCTCGATAAAGAAGAGTATGATGTTAATCCAACGAACGAAATCGAACATAACCTTAGCCAAATGCCACCACTTTCACCGGATTTAGTAAACCCGGATACACAACTACCAACAACTCAAAGGCGAGGTGATAGAGGTGGTGCTAGAGGTAGTGGACGAGGTGGTGCTAGGGGTGGTGGTAGGGGCGGTGAATCGCCCGAGCAAGATATTCGACCAAGGCGTCAAGTGACCCCTTGGACCAAAGAGGAGAAAATAGCTCTTAATTTGTCGGGCTTGGGTTGAAGTATCGGAAGATCGAAAAGCGGGTATGTATTTTTTTAACTATATACTTTTTTTAATATACATAATTGATTTTTTAACATTAATATTTTTTTCTTATGTAGCCAATTATCAAAGGGCTAAGGTATTTTGGCGACGAATCCGAGACCTCTTTTATGAGCAAGTAGGGAGTGAAATGCGTTCGGCGGATATGATTTCCGGCCGGTGGGCCGAGATTAGGAAATATGTGGGTTTGTTTACGAACCTTCATAACAGGAACGATGCTCAAGTGCGAGCGAACGGGTCGAGCGATCTTGACGTGTATCAATTTACTTGTGATGAGTGGAAAGAAAAGGTCTTACACAAGTACAGGATCAACAAGTCGTGGGATGAAGACTATTTGTGGAGAATCCTACGTAATTGCTCCAAATGGGTGGAGCTAATTTCTATTGAAGACATGAACGAAGACGGCTCATCATCAAAGCGAGCCAAGACGTCTTCATCGGGTGGGTACGTCTCCTCTGTGAGCTCGGATGCTCACGTGGGGATTGACCTAAACAGTGATGAGGGTCTTCCCCCGTCTCCCCTAGGTCGACCCGCTGGAAGGGACAAGGCGAAAGCCAAAAAAAACTGCTAACGAATCCGATATGGAGTTCTCGGGGGAAATTAGCAAAATAAGGACGACAATGGAGATGACGGCGAAAGCTAAAGTCGATAAAGTTCGAATGAGGAACATGGACTTTTTAGCGAAAGACTCCAGCCACATTGATGTATTGTAAAATACATCTATTTCCAGTGTAAAGTTTGTATAATTTTCGAGTCGTTTAGATAGTGTTTTTATTAGTTTTAGGCTTGTACCGGTCTATTTTATTTAGTATTGGTTTTTATAGATTTTTATTAGTTTTGAGTCATTTTTAGTACTTATTTATTTATTTTATATTTTGGTAGGTGTTCGTGTGGACGTTGGAGCGTAAACGATGAACTTTGGTCAAGCCAAGAACACCTGAGTCTAAAGAGCGGAGTCATACTACTATATAATAATAATAATAATTAAAAAAAAAAACGTGGCCCTGTAAAACCCCAAAGCCCAAGTCTAATAGAATTTAATGAAAAAAAAAAAGGTTTTAGGAATAGAGAAGCATAGCGGCGGAGGAGGGAACAAAAGAACAGTTGCAAATCTAATTCGCAGATAAGAACAAAGTCAACCAGCCAAGAACGGTGCCGATCGAACGAGCACGGAAGGAGAAAAGGCCACGGGCACGTTAAAGATCAAGAGCCAACGAGCCTTGGGTTAGGTTTAATTTTTATTAATTTTTTCTCTAGACATACTTAAAACTATGTTTAATTATTTTGTGATGGTATTTTTTAATATTATGAGTGGCTAGACATTTTTATGGCTACTTAGGATGATGATTTAGATAATAATATGATTGAATGACGTTTGGTTTCCGTTTGGATGTGTAGAATTACATGATTTTTATTTTTATTGTTGGATTTGATATATGTGTGTTGGCGTTAATTTTATTTGAAGTTTGTTTATTGGTTTTGTGGAGCTAGGCATGTAGAGATACCCCCTAGGTCTATAAATCAATCTAGTTCGTCAACTTAGGTTAGCGTGCTAGTATTTGGAGTTGGAGTACGACACAAGTATAACAAACTAATATAATAAATTAACTAAAACGTGCAGTCCATTCTTGAGGGTGAGAAATCTAACTCGAGTTTGCTAGGTAATTAACTAGGCATTGTTCGGTAGTTGGCAAGCGCTAGGGCGGGAGTCGCTACTTGTCCGTGTTTAGAGTTTTCCTAGGTTTCTTTCAGTAGAGTTTAAGTCTGCTTCATAGTTTGAGGGTTTTAATCCAGGAGAGGTTTTAACTTGATTTCTGTGGGATTTTGGTACGCTAGGGCGATCCAGATCCATTTTAGCATTTCTACACTTGTCCCGCCTTGATTCTAGCTTACTAGCCTTACCTGCAGGAGGAGAGTAGTTGGATGAAATTAGGGTCTCCAACGGGTTTCTTCGTCAGGATTGAGTATTATGTCTAAGGATTCTTACCTAGGTAGCCAGTCTTTCCCTTGCTTGATTTTTCCATCACTTTAGTTCGGTTTTTATTTTAATTTTAATTAGTTTTTAATTTAATTTAATTTAGGGTAATTTAGTTAATTAATAGTTAATCAATTTTTATATTTTCAATTTAAAACCCCCCTTAGTTATTAATTTAAACAAGCAATTCAGTGACAGTTTAATCTTCTGTGTTTAATTGAGTCCTTTGGTTCGATACCTGGTCTTATTCGCTTGCTACAAACGAACGGTACACTTGCCGATTGTGCGTGGTTTAGTTGAGTCTAGGGTTTTAACTTGTGCACATTTTTGTATATATATCAGCACGCATCAAGTTTTTGGCGCCGTTGCCGGGGACTTTTTACTTGCACTTTTTGATTTTACTTGTTTTGTTTTGCTTGTTTACTTCTTGCTGGATCTGCCTGCGATTATCTGTGCTACTTGTGCTTTTAGTCTTAGGTTATTTGCTATCCATTAGTAACTCCAGCGTGGTTTGCACTTTCAGTGTATGCCACATACTCGCTCACAAGGACCACCTGAATTCACCACCTGCACGGATCCCAACCTCGACATCCACGAGCGCCTTAACGAGTTTCGGACGGTCATCCGGAAGAAAATTGATCAGGTACGCTCATCTTCTCCATCCTCTTCATCCTTTTCTTTTTCCGAACCTAAACCCACCATCCATTCTCCACCAAAACCCATTCCTTTCCCACCGCTCACTGCTGAAATGGCTGAAGGAAATGTCAGACGCACAGTGCATTCTCGTGCCACTGAGGGACTTACTGGGATTCGTTCTCCCATTCCTCGCCCTGCTACTGCTGACGCCAACAATTGGCAAATCCCCTCCCATGTCATGGCCACTATTACTAACGCTACTCAATTTCATGGTCTTGAGGAGGAGGATGCTCATGGACATCTGTCCCGATTTGTGCGCATCTGTGACACTTTCAATCTTTCCCACATCACAAAGGAAGCCATTTATCTGCGTTTGTTCCCATTTAGTTTGTCTGGTCGTGCCGCCACTTGGTATGACACTCTGCCTAATAGTTCCATTGCTACTTGGGAGAACATGCTTGGAAAATTCTTAAGAAAATATCACCCAGCTTCCAAGGATTCCCGCATTAGGGAGCAGATTCACTCATTCCGTATGGATCCTGATGAGCCATACTACATGGCTTGGGAGCGTTTCCAGACCCTACTGAGCCGATGCCCTCATCATGGTCTTTCTGACTGGGCCCTTGTGGAGAAATTCTACAATGGCCTCACTTTTGAGACTCGAGTTCGTTTTAATACAGCTGCACAGGGTAATTTCATGGAAAAAATGGATATTGATGCAGCTAATGAGTTATTTGAGAGTTTTGCCCATTCTGAGAGACCACCAAAGCATACTGTTGGGAATTCAAATCCCATGACTAGTAACGCCTCTCCTACTACCCGAGGTGTTTATCAGATTGCACCTGATACTGGTCTGGCTGCGGTGATTGAGAATTTAACTAAGCAAGTGAGAGATCTTCAGATGAGGTTAGATGGGTGTGAAATATGTAGGGGGGGTCATGACACATCTGAGTGTCCAATTCAGAGTCAGGAACAGGTAGATTCTCTAAATTCTGGGTGGCTTAAACCACCTTATCAAAACTACACTTCCAACTCGAACTCCAACTGGAGAAATCAGAACTCCAACTGGCAAGGGGGTAACTCTTCTAGATACCAACCTCGCCAGAATCTGTTCCAAGCTCCCAACTCTGGGGGTCCCACTAGTCGTACTGAGTCTGACCTTACTACCATTCTAGAGAACCAGTCCCAGATTCTTAGTAACATTCAGTCACAACTTGCTGAGAATGAAGCTTTTAGGAAAGGTCAACAAGCTGCGTTTCAAAACCTAGAGGCCAAAGTAGGAGAATTAGCTAATCAGGTTAACCAGAGACCACCAGGGGGCCTTCCTAGTAACACTGTCAATAATCCTAACTCCTCTAGTTCATCGTTTAGGCAGCATCAGGCGAAAGCCGTTACTACTAGGAGTGGGAAGGGGGTAGATGATTCGTTACCAGTAGGAGAGGATGAGTCTGTTGATGAGGGAGTTGAGAGAGAGACACCAGCTGGCGAGGTGCAACCTAGGCTCCGCCCAGCAAGTACAGCACAAACCAGCGGGTCTCAAGGTGTGACATCCGTCACTTTTCTTATATTTTTATTTTGTAATAATAAATAATAATAATAATAATAAATATTAACAATAATAATAATAATATTAATAATAAAAAAAATTGGTTTGGACATTACATAAACCAACCATCCCTTTACCCATTAACTAACCCAAACCATAAGCCAAACCCACCCTTTTCTTTCTATTTTCGGAGCCCAGGATAATAACCCAGCCCAGAACCCTGCTCCGGCCCAATACACACCCCCTCCTAGTCTGGCCCAAGCCCACTCTCCACCTTTTAACAAAAAAAAAAAAAAGAATGCTCCTCCCAGGAATCGAACCCGGGCAGAAGCCGGCTCAGACTTAACACACTCACACCCACCACCACTAGGCCATGAAGGAGCTTTTGTTTTTATTTGGTCTTCTAAATATTTATAAACAAACATGGAGTTCCTTCTTCCTTGTCTGAAGCTCGATGTACAGATACAAGATTTGACTAAACCTTTATACAAACGCTGACCACATTTCATGCATAGATTTGGAAACCATTTTTTTGAAATTAATAAACATTAACTGATTTAAATCATTATTCCGCGTCTGAAGCAACAATTATAACCGTGATTACAGTTCCTAAGAGCATTAACAACTCGGTTTGACCGACTTTGGTCAAAACTTCAATACCTTCCTTTTTGACGATTCTACTATAAATTAAACGTCTCTTTCTGTCCTAAGGGTGCCGAAAATCATTTATCTTTCTTTAAATTTCACTCTCAATCACTCGTTCACGCTTTGTAGTACCCGGTTGACTTTTCGTTTGACTCACTTAATCGAGCCTTATACGTCCTGTAAGTTAATTTTAATTACGGGTTTTTGTTTATCTTGAATCAGGGATCAAAAGCCCTATAATCAATTCGACCATCGCAGTTGAATCGATTCAGTTATGAAACTAGGGTTTATAGGTTAGAATTGGGGAAGAAGACTCTTTTCATGTTTGTTTATAATTATTGCAAAACGAAAACAATCACCAACTAATCACACAGATCAGTTGGTAACACAGTGTGGCCCTAAAACGTTGAACCGGCCAGGGTCTCGGGTTCGAGCCCTGGCACAAACAAACATTTTTTTTTTTTTTGGGTTCTTTTTATACTTATACTTTATATATTCTTTTAAAAATAGATTTTAATTACTAAAACTCCTTTATAAATTCTACAAAATTTATTTTATGTTATTTCAATGATAAACTTTGCTGTCTAATTTTTAGTTTTTCAAAAATCATTTATTTTATATATATAATAAATATTACAAGTTTATTCATTTATAATTGTAAAATTCAATAAAAATATCTAAACGATTTTATAAAATTCCACAAAAATTATCCTAAACTTGTATAACAATATACATTTCAGAAAATATTTTTAATTCAGAAAAACCGTTTGTTTAATATTTTTAATCAATTTTTGTTAGTTTTAATCATAAATAAATCATAATAAATTCATTTTTCAATATTTTTGTACCAAAATTTTACATAAATTATTTCTATTCATTTGGAACTGAAATACAATTTTTAATTCAGAAATTCTTTGATTTTAATATTTTTAGATATTAAAGTCATATTTTGACAATTTGAAATAATTAGATTAAATATTCTATTTTCAAGAAAATAATTTTATAAAAATTATTTTCATACTTAAAACCTTATGTTGTGACTATATTCAACTTAAAATCTTACAAAGAGACTTTTATTTATTTATTCATTAAATTTCTTATATTTAATAAACAAATTGTTTATTAATCAAATAAACGTTTATCCCCAATTCGAAGCCCTAGAAATACATGTATCCTAGAGTTATTTCCCTTACACGTTATCGAATTCTCTAGGTTGATACTTTGAGATAATTTCCAACACATATTTCGTTGTCCAAGTTCAATTTCAAGTTATTACGTGAACTGTGAGTATTCCTACCCCTTTTTGCTTTTATACATTTTTGGGGTGTTACATGTACACTATTACAATTTCAATTACAAGTTTACATTTTTACAATACAATTCTAGTACTATGTGCATTGTTTACAACGTGCTTTATGCTTAGACATTACATGTGGATTACATTTGTACTTAGTGAAATCATTAACATGGTACAAGCCGACCTTAACATTGGATAGCGCTATTTGGATTGACAACCCGCCTAGATTGATTCTCCCCCTTTTTCATCGGAGAATCCGTGGCCATTGTTAAGTTATTATCCATTTATTGGATAAGTACACTACAGTTCATACAGTACATTATACAGTCACAGGGTTGATTTCGCTCATTTGTATGATACATAGTTTACATAATTGCACTGTAGCTTGCACTTGAATTGTATAACTTTTTAACCTACTATATATATCAAAACTAGGAATGCTCACCAACATTTCATGTGTTGACCAAATCTATTTTGTACATGTTTCAGGTGCAGTTTGATCTAGTGCTTTAACAAGAGACATTTAGTGCTTTATTTTAATTCAGTTATTTCAATATTTACATTTCATTTAGACAATGTATTTTCATTTCCATGTAAGACAATTTTAGTGTATTCAATAATATTTACATTTTAGTACCATGAGCTTTTGAACAATCGTCACTACGTGGCACCTCGATGATTCCGCCATCGGTTGGGGTGTTACAGATTGGTATCAGAGCCATGGTTATAGGGAATTAGGTTATTAGATAAAATGGCCTAGACTATAACCGAACTTTAACTTGCATGCATAATATTTCCTGAATTACCCTACCCCTCATTTCTCCCTACTTTCCTCCTTCTATCTTTCCCTTCTTCCCTCTCTCTATTCTTCTTATCTTTCATCATGGTGCATAGAGATGGTGTCCTACAAAGAGTGGAAAGTTTACATCATCATGGAACGGGAGCATTACCTTCTATGAAGACACTCTTAGACATAATACCTACTCTTATTTTACTCCTTCAAAGTTGTTGAACTTTAATGAGTGTGATAAGGACACGTGCAATCTGGAAGGGTGGACGCCTGTACACTGGGTTTTCTGGCATAGGCAAGCATAGCGCATAAATCCATTTACGGACCTGTTATGCTTACCTGGGGATTCCTGGAGTGAGTGTCCACTTATAGGCTAAAGCATGTCTCCTTTGATCACCATTGGGTTCAATTCCTTTGAAAAGTCAACGTTCTTGTTGAGCTTTACGGCTAGACAAGGACACTCCAAGCATTTTGTACAAGTTTTTCCAATAATACCCTCTCGTTTCATATACAATACTTTGCATATCATGATTGCTTACAAGATCATATCTTCATAATTATCTGTACGATTATACACTTACACTTTCTAATCTCATGATTATTAATTAACTACCTCATAGATGTCTGCTCGCCGCATGCTCCGTGATGCCAGCCAACGCCCTGTTCGTGCTTCTGGACGACGTTCTGATCGTCGCCTCGCATCTTTGGTCGCCGAGCAAATTGCTGCAGTGATCCCAAACCTTGTCAGTGAGATAACTCAGAATAGTAACAGTGCCAACACAGGGAGTACGACTCAATTTCGGTGCACTTTCAAACACTTTAACTCCTGTAACCCCACAAAATTCACTGGTGAGGAGGGTGCTACTGGCCTCCTCCAATGGTTTGAAAGCATGGAGAGTACCTTTGTGAACAGTGAATGTCCTGATGAACTCCGCGTTCGCTATGCTACTAGTGTCCTTCAAAAGGGGGCGCTAACATGGTGGAATGGCGAAAAACGCAATCGAGGAGCGGATGTTGCTTTATCATTATCTTGGGCTGAAGTTAAGGAACTCATGATCGCCAAATTCTGCCCTAGGAACGAAATCAGGAAACTAGAGGAAGAGTTCTATGGGTTGAAACAAGACAGTGGTGAGAATCTAGCGTATAATACTCGATATCACGAACTTAGCATACTGGTTCCACACATGGTCACCCCGGTCTCTCGAGCAATCGAAAAATATATCGAGGGGTTACCTAACCTGATTCAAGACGTTGTCACTGGAGGCAAAGCCACTACGGTAGAAGAAGCCATCCAACTTGCAGCCACATTAACAGACAAACACGTAAGGAAAGGAAACTTGGTTAGGAAGGGCACCAAGACACCTACTGAGAAAACCACCAATACTGTTGAACAATCTAAGACTGTTTTAGCAAAGGCCGCCACTACTGCTTCGAACTCTAAGAAACGAATGGGCGATAATCTGAACCATACTGTTGTGGATCCTGTAACTCAGCCTCCTATCAAGAAAGCCTACACGGGAATCCATCCTCAATGCAACACCTGCAAATATCATCACCCTGCAAATCTTCCATGCCGTCAATGCACTAGATGTGGAAGGTTTGGACACTTTGTTACTACTTGTCGAGTAATGGTTGGGACACAGAGTAATCATCAAACGGCTGCCCAGGAACCACTACGGATTACTAACGGTCGGGCATGTTATCATTGTAGAGACCCTAACCATATGCTACCTCAATGTCCCAAATTGAACAATGTAAACCTGGTGGCACATGGACGAGCTTTCAATAACAATACCAACGAAACAACTGATCAGGATGACGTTAATCCCACTGGTTAAGCCATGGATGAAATCTTCCCAAGACTCGAGAAATCCAATACCCGTGTTTTCATTTTCTTGATCCTATTATCATTTTATACCCAATTTTGTCGCACTCATTAGCATACAACATCTAGAAATTTCCTTGCGTATTATTGTGTATTAACACAAATTGGAAATTTATTATATTGATTACGTTTATTTTTAATCATACAAGACTCTACCTTACATTTATTTGAAATGTTTGGACTTGATACTTGATCTTACAGATTCTTTTCTAAGAAAACATCATTGGTGATTACATGAAACTAGATTTTTCCCTTAATTTGACTACGCATTGAACATCTAATTATTCATGATACTCGTAAACATTTAATTATTCATGATAACACTTACACTTAATGGTTGTAGTACTTACAAACTTGCTTGCATAAACATGCTATCAATTTGCAATCTATGTGAATAATAATTGCTGCACTTAATAGAAGTCATCATGCCTTTTTCAACAGTCGGGAGAGGCCCTACAACCTGCTCCACGACTGGTGGAGGCTATCGAACATACTCAACGATTGGTAGGGGTCACTATGCCTTTTCAAACAGTCGGGAGGGGCCCTACAACCCACTCCACGGTTGGTGGAGGCTATCGAACCTGCTCAACAATCGGTGGGGTCATAGAAGGACGCAAAACTTTAATGTAAGGTAAATTGATGATTCCGGTCCGGAACGTAATCATGAATTTACAGGTACGTTAGGGTAGTGTGAAATTCTATTAGAGTTTTTGGTAGGCGTCCAGTACGTTTTCAAGGTATCAAAGGTGTGGTGGGTTAGCTGCGGTACACCCTGTATACAAACACTAATGATGCATTGAGAGTGAGACTGGAAGTCGAACC
The DNA here is from genome assembly GCA_028751855.1 of Ambrosia trifida. Lineage (NCBI taxonomy): Eukaryota > Viridiplantae > Streptophyta > Magnoliopsida > Asterales > Asteraceae > Ambrosia > Ambrosia trifida. The sequence goes on along the minus strand of CM054133.1, from coordinate 28,641,992 downwards.
AGGAACAAACTCTAGTTACTTGGTAGTTCGTTTAGTCTTTCTGTAGTCAATCAACTCATACAATTATTTTAGGATTTCTAAGCTTAGTGTTTCACTAGACACTTATTCTCCTTATTATTCAAGACGAGCCTAATCCAAATCCTTAACTCACACCTATCAAACCTCATATCCAAATCATTCGAATTTTCCAAACCACGGTTATCTTAATTCTTATCCAAACATCCATAACCCTATGTTTCTAACAACTTCGGGACGAAGTTTCTAAAAGTAGGGGATACTGTGACATCCGTCACTTTTCTTATATTTTTATTTTGTAATAATAAATAATAATAATAATAATAATAATAAATATTAACAATAATAATAATAATATTAATAATAAAAAAATTGGTTTGGACATTACATAAACCAACCATCCCTTTACCCATTAACTAACCCAAACCATAAGCCAAACCCACCCTTTTCTTTCTATTTTCGGAGCCCAGGATAATAACCCAGCCCAGAACCCTGCTCCGGCCCAATACACACCCCCTCCTAGTCTGGCCCAAGCCCACTCTCCACCTTTTAACAAAAAAAAAAAAAAGAATGCTCCTCCCAGGAATCGAACCCGGGCAGAAGCCGGCTCAGACTTAACACACTCACACCCACCACCACTAGGCCATGAAGGAGCTTTTGTTTTTATTTGGTCTTCTAAATATTTATAAACAAACATGGAGTTCCTTCTTCCTTGTCTGAAGCTCGATGTACAGATACAAGATTTGACTAAACCTTTATACAAACGCTGACCACATTTCATGCATAGATTTGGAAACCATTTTTTTGAAATTAATAAACATTAACTGATTTAAATCATTATTCCGCGTCTGAAGCAACAATTATAACCGTGATTACAGTTCCTAAGAGCATTAACAACTCGGTTTGACCGACTTTGGTCAAAACTTCAATACCTTCCTTTTTGACGATTCTACTATAAATTAAACGTCTCTTTCTGTCCTAAGGGTGCCGAAAATCATTTATCTTTCTTTAAATTTCACTCTCAATCACTCGTTCACGCTTTGTAGTACCCGGTTGACTTTTCGTTTGACTCACTTAATCGAGCCTTATACGTCCTGTAAGTTAATTTTAATTACGGGTTTTTGTTTATCTTGAATCAGGGATCAAAAGCCCTATAATCAATTCGACCATCGCAGTTGAATCGATTCAGTTATGAAACTAGGGTTTATAGGTTAGAATTGGGGAAGAAGACTCTTTTCATGTTTGTTTATAATTATTGCAAAACGAAAACAATCACCAACTAATCACACAGATCAGTTGGTAACACAGTGTGGCCCTAAAACGTTGAACCGGCCAGGGTCTCGGGTTCGAGCCCTGGCACAAACAAACATTTTTTTTTTTTTTTGGGTTCTTTTTATACTTATACTTTATATATTCTTTTAAAAATAGATTTTAATTACTAAAACTCCTTTATAAATTCTACAAAATTTATTTTATGTTATTTCAATGATAAACTTTGCTGTCTAATTTTTAGTTTTTCAAAAATCATTTATTTTATATATATAATAAATATTACAAGTTTATTCATTTATAATTGTAAAATTCAATAAAAATATCTAAACGATTTTATAAAATTCCACAAAAATTATCCTAAACTTGTATAACAATATACATTTCAGAAAATATTTTTAATTCAGAAAAACCGTTTGTTTAATATTTTTAATCAATTTTTGTTAGTTTTAATCATAAATAAATCATAATAAATTCATTTTTCAATATTTTTGTACCAAAATTTTACATAAATTATTTCTATTCATTTGGAACTGAAATACAATTTTTAATTCAGAAATTCTTTGATTTTAATATTTTTAGATATTAAAGTCATATTTTGACAATTTGAAATAATTAGATTAAATATTCTATTTTCAAGAAAATAATTTTATAAAAATTATTTTCATACTTAAAACCTTATGTTGTGACTATATTCAACTTAAAATCTTACAAAGAGACTTTTATTTATTTATTCATTAAATTTCTTATATTTAATAAACAAATTGTTTATTAATCAAATAAACGTTTATCCCCAATTCGAAGCCCTAGAAATACATGTATCCTAGAGTTATTTCCCGTACACGTTATCGAATTCTCTAGGTTGATACTTTGAGATAATTTCCAACACATATTTCGTTGTCCAAGTTCAATTTCAAGTTATTACGTGAACTGTGAGTATTCCTACCCCTTTTTGCTTTTATACATTTTTGGGGTGTTACATGTACACTATTACAATTTCAATTACAAGTTTACATTTTTACAATACAATTCTAGTACTATGTGCATTGTTTACAACGTGCTTTATGCTTAGACATTACATGTGGATTACATTTGTACTTAGTGAAATCATTAACATGGTACAAGCCGACCTTAACATTGGATAGCGCTATTTGGATTGACAACCCGCCTAGATTGATTCTCCCCCTTTTTCATCGGAGAATCCGTGGCCATTGTTAAGTTATTATCCATTTATTGGATAAGTACACTACAGTTCATACAGTACATTATACAGTCACAGGGTTGATTTCGCTCATTTGTATGATACATAGTTTACATAATTGCACTGTAGCTTGCACTTGAATTGTATAACTTTTTAACCTACTATATATATCAAAACTAGGAATGCTCACCAACATTTCATGTGTTGACCAAATCTATTTTGTACATGTTTCAGGTGCAGTTTGATCTAGTGCTTTAACAAGAGACATTTAGTGCTTTATTTTAATTCAGTTATTTCAATATTTACATTTCATTTAGACAATGTATTTTCATTTCCATGTAAGACAATTTTAGTGTATTCAATAATATTTACATTTTAGTACCATGAGCTTTTGAACAATCGTCACTACGTGGCACCTCGATGATTCCGCCATCGGTTGGGGTGTTACACAAGGTGAGAAGAGAGATGACACTCCGGTGAAGGCCTACAAGCCTAAGCCGCCATTTCCTGGTCGACTTGCTAGACCAGATGATTCTGATCAGTACCGTAAGTTCCTGGATATGCTGAAAAAGATCCAGGTGAACTTACCATTTGTTGAGGCTCTTTCAAAGATGCCTAAGTATGCCAAGTTTCTGAAAGATTTGCTCACAAACAAAAAGAAACTTGAGGAGATCTCTTCTGTTACTCTACCTGAGCAGGTTTCTGCAGCACTGCAGAATAAGCTGCCCCCAAAGATGACTGATCCTGGTAGCTTTACCATTCCCTGTCTGATAGGGAATCTCACTGTTAGTAATGCTCTTGCAGACCTTGGAGCTAGCATTAATTTAATGCCCTACTCTGTTTTTGCTAGGCTCAATGTAGGAGAGCTGTCTCCTACGCGCATGAGTATTCAGCTCGCCGACCGATCGGTGAAGTTTCCACGCGGGATAGTGGAAAACTTATTAGTTAAGGTTGATAAATTTGTTTTCCCGGTGGATTTTGTTATACTTGACATGGACGAGGACTCACAGGTTCCACTCATTCTTGGTCGTCCATTCTTAGCCACTGCTCGTGCTATTGTCGATGTCTTTGATGGCAAACTCACTCTTCGAGTTGCCGACGAGCAGGTCACTTTTGATGTTCAGCACTCCATGAAGCACCCTAACCAGAACGATGATACTCTGTACTTCATTGATTCGTTCATGACTCAGGTGGGGAGCTTTCTCACTAGCTTCTGCGAGCGAGACACCCTTGACACACAGATGCTCGGTACCGAGTATAAAGGGTGCATTGAGATGACTGAGTTTGATCTTGAGCGGGACATGTCTCCACCCGCTGTTCAGTCTCACCTTTCTGATGAGGCCTCCCAGGTTTTCGAGACCACTGATTCGGAGAGACCTCTAGAGACACCATCACTTGAGACACCCCTACCCTTGAGCTTAAGGAGTTACCATCTCATCTAGAGTATGCATATTTAGGGGAGGACTCTCAGTTGCCTGTCATCATATCATCTGAGTTGACAGAGGATGAGAAAGAGCGGTTGTTGTGTGTACTGAAAGCACACAAGCGTGCTATTGCGTGGAAGCTCTTTGACATTAAGGGCATCCACCCTTCTTTTTGCACGCATAAGATTCTGATAACTGAGGAGTTTAAGCCAGTTGTCCAGCCTCAGCGACGGCTAAACCCGAACATGCAGGATGTGGTTAAGAAAGAAGTGATTAAGTTGTTAGATGCAGGTTTGATTTATCCCATCTCTGATTCATCTTGGGTGAGTCCTGTCCAGGTTGTTCCCAAGAAAGGGGGAATGACGGTTGTCACGAATGAGAAAAATGAGCTCATACCCACTAGGACTGTGACCGGATGGCGAGTTTGCATTGACTATCGCAAACTCAATGACGCCACCCGCAAGGACCACTTCCCCTTGCCCTTTATTGATCAGATGCTTGAGCGTTTGTCAGGTCAGCAGTTTTACTGCTTTCTGGATGGTTTCTCTGGTTACTTTCAGATCCCTATTGCACCTGAGGATCAAGAGAAAACCACATTCACATGCCCCTTTGGCACTTTTGCGTATCGGCGCATGCCTTTTGGGCTATGTAATGCCCCGGCCACGTTTCAGCGATGTATGATGGCGATTTTCCATGAGTTGATCGAGGATTCCATGGAGGTTTTCATGGATGATTTTTCTGTCTTTGGGAGTTCCTTCGATCATTGTTTGCGTAATCTAGAGCGTGTTCTTACTCGGTGTGAGGAGACGAACCTGATGCTTAATTGGGAAAAGTGTCACTTCATGGTTCGTGAGGGTATTGTGCTTGGGCACAAGATTTCACAGGCGGGGATTGAGGTTGATAGAGCTAAAATCGACACCATTTCCCAACTCCCGCCGCCTACTTCTGTGAAGTCTATTCGTAGTTTTCTAGGTCACGCGGGTTTCTATAGGCGTTTCATTAAGGATTTTTCTAAGATTGCCCGCCCGATGACCCAGCTTCTTGAGAAAGATCGACCATTCGAGTTTTCTGCTGAATGTGTCAAGGCATTTGAGTTGTTGAAGGAGCGTTTAGTGACGGCTCCCATTCTGGTCGCTCCAGATTGGTCTCTTCCTTTCGAGATCATGTGTGATGCTAGCGACTTTGCTGTTGGGGCTGTGTTGGGCCAGCGTAGGGACAAGCATTTCCATCCCATTTACTACGCTAGCAAAACACTCAATGATGCCCAAGAGAATTACACGACGACAGAGAAGGAGTTGCTAGCCGTCGTCTTTGCTTGTGATAAGTTTAGGTCGTATCTCGTGCTTTCTAAGACTATCATTTTTACTGACCATTCCGCTCTTAGGCATCTTTTCTCCAAGAAAGATGCAAAGCCTAGACTGATTAGGTGGATCCTTTTGCTTCAAGAGTTTGATATTGAGATTAGGGATAAGAGTGGAGCTGAGAATGTAGCTGCGGATCATCTATCTCGTTTAGAGAATCCAGAGTTAGAGAGAGGTAGGGAAGAGAGGATTAGGGATGATTTTCCTCATGAGAGTTTGATGTCTGTGGTAGCTAGGATCTGTAGGGACTTCCCTTGGTATGCCGACATAGCTAATTACTTAGTTTCGGGTGAGTTTAAGAGTGATATTACTTTTTAGGAGAAAAAGAAATTGATAGCCGACTCTAAGTACTACTTGTGGGATGATCCTTACTTGTTTAGGTTAGGACCAGATCAGGTTTTGAGGAGATGTGTTTTTGGTGAGGAGACGAGAGATATCCTTAGGCACTGTCATGAGGGTAGAGTAGGAGGTCACTACGGGGCGGCTAATACTGCCAAACGCGTGTTTGATGCGGGTTTCTACTGGCCGACCATTTTTAAGGATGCCCATGAGTTTGTGAGACATTGTGATGCCTGTCAGAGGACCGGTAATATCTCATCCCGTAATGAGATGCCCCAAAATCCTATTCAGACCATTGAAGTATTTGATATGTGGGGCATTGATTTCATGGGTCCATTCCCCAATTCGCGTGGGAATAGATACATCCTAGTTGCGGTTGACTATGTTTCTAAGTGGGTGGAAGCTCAAGCTTTGCCTACAAATGACGCACGGGTTGTTGTGAGGTTTTTAAAGACACTGTTTTCTAGGTTTGGTGCTCCTAAGTCCTTGATTAGCGATCGTGGTACACACTTTTGCAATGACCAGATGGAGAAAGCTTTGAAACGCTATGGGGTCACCCATCGGCTTTCTACGGCTTATCATCCACAAACAAGTGGTCAAGTGGAAAATACCAATCGCGGGATCAAGAGAATCCTAGAGAAAACAGTGGGGCAGAACCGAAAGGATTGGTCAGATCACCTAGAGGATGCATTGTGGGCTTTTCGCACCGCATTTAAGACACCGATAGGCACCACTCCTTTTCGGTTAGTTTATGGAAAAGCATGCCATTTACCGGTTGAGTTAGAGCATAAGGCGTTTTGGGCATTGAAGAGGGTGAATTTAGATCTGGATAAGGCAGGTAAGCATAGATACCTTCAGTTGCATGAGTTAGAGGAGTTGAGGGATGATGCTTATATGAGATCGTGGGATTATAAAGAGAAAACTAAGAAGTTGCACGATAAGCGTCTGAAGATAGTGAAAGAATTTAAGTGTGGGGAGAAAGTGTTACAGTATAATTCTCGTCTTAGGTTGTTCTCATGAAAGCTTAGGTCGCGTTGGACGGGTCCTTATGTTGTTACACAGGTTTTTCCCTACGGTACAGTTGAGATTGAAGGTGAGGATGGCCAGCGATGGAAGGTGAACGGCCATAGGTTGAAGCATTATGAGGATGGGATGAGCGTTGATGAGGAGGTGGATGTTTCGGACCTCCCTGAGATCAATCCCGAGTAGGTTTGTGAGAGTGTGGGGATACCCCCATGTGTAGAGTTTGTATTTTCTTTTCATGTTCATTACTTAGTTGCGTCGTCTTTGTGTTTTTGCTTTTATTATGTGTCTAGGTTATTAGCTTGAGTCTTTTTATTTTATTTTATTATTATTATTTTTTTTAGTTCGGTATTCTGCTGGGTTTTTGTTTTATCTTGTGCAGGTTTGGATTGTACCGCTCGTACTCAATCTCCATTCGGGCGATTCTGGAGCTGTACGTTATATTGAAGCAACCCAAAAGTTTCCTATTGTGTCAAAGCCGATCGCGACCAAAATGCTATACGATCGAGCCGGATTGGACTAGAGTTTTTGGAGCTTACGCGTTAATAAACCAGCTAAGTCCTTTCCAATTTGCCCTTGTCTTTTTATTTTTGTATTCGGAATTTAGTTTTTCTTTTGTTTTGAGTCGTTTTCTATTCCTACATTGAGGGCAATGTAGAGTTTAAGTGTGGGGATGGGAAACTGTCGTTTAGTTTGTATATAAAGTCGTTTGAGTCAAAAAAAAAAAAAAAAAAAAAAAAAAAAAAAATTGAAAAACCTGAAAAAAAAAATGTCCCTGATTTTGAAGTTTGCATTATAAAATATGGGAAATGATAGATAAAATCAAGTGTCTGGTTTTCAAATATTATATGTATTAGAAGAATAAATAATTGAAAGCGTGTTAACTTGGATGTGTGGGTAGGCCCAGCCGGTAGAAAAGTTTCCTTTGAGATAATACACCTAAATATATTAGGATACCTTGTGGGTTCTCATCTAGGAAAAAATGGGGAAGCGGAAACCGCCAATAATAGTATAAGAAATACCGTTATAAGTTTAAAACCGTTAGAATTTCTAATCAAAAGTTGAAAAAAAAAAAGAAAAAAAAAGAGAGCTGGATATAAAATAAGGGCAAGGCCAATGGTGTCGTTTCTAGGGATAGTGACTCCGGACTCGACTCCCTCTAGGATTGTCTGAAAATAAATATCTAAAAAAGCTCAAAAAAAAAAATAAAAAAAAAAATTAGAAATCAAAGCGAAAATACTGAAGCTTAAGGTGCCTGGCCACTGGGATAGCGACTTGGATTGGTCACACCCTCTGAGTTAAGTATGCTGAGATGAAAAAAAAATGATTTTAAATTCTCTCGGTTTTCTACATAAAACGGTTAGGAATAGTCAATTGGTTGTTCCTTTTGTTTCATAAGCTTGAGGCGGGATTAGGTGAAACTGTGGCTTCTTTAGTGTGAGACCCTAGGTAGACTAAATGAACTTAAAATTAAACTAACATGATAAGGGGCTTAGAAACCGGCGGTTGGGTTTAAGAGGACAAATATACTTGCAATCGCAGTTGGCACGTGATTAGATTTTTAAAATTAAAGTAACCTATGTTTTGAGGCCAGATTATTTGATTGTGATTCCATAGCATAATTCTTTTTCAGGGACGAAAAAGAGTCAAGTGTGGGGATATTTGATGTATTGTAAAATACATCTATTTCCAGTGTAAAGTTTGTATAATTTTCGAGTCGTTTAGATAGTGTTTTTATTAGTTTTAGGCTTGTACCGGTCTATTTTATTTAGTATTGGTTTTTATAGATTTTTATTAGTTTTGAGTCATTTTTAGTACTTATTTATTTATTTTATATTTTGGTAGGTGTTCGTGTGGACGTTGGAGCGTAAACGATGAACTTTGGTCAAGCCAAGAACACCTGAGTCTAAAGAGCGGAGTCATACTACTATATAATAATAATAATAATAATAATAATTAAAAAAAAACGTGGCCCTGTAAAACCCCAAAGCCCAAGTCTAATAGAATTTAATGAAAAAAAAAAAAGGTTTTAGGAATAGAGAAGCATAGCGGCGGAGGAGGGAACAAAAGAACAATTGCAAATCTAATTCGCAGATAAGAACAAAGTCAACCAGCCAAGAACGGTGCCGATCGAACGAGCACGGAAGGAGAAAAGGCCACGGGCACGTTAAAGATCAAGAGCCAACGAGCCTTGGGTTAGGTTTAATTTTTATTAATTTTTTCTCTAGACATACTTAAAACTATGTTTAATTATTTTGTGATGGTATTTTTTAATATTATGAGGGGCTAGACATTTTTATGGCTACTTAGGATGATGATTTAGATAATAATATGATTGAATGACGTTTGGTTTCCGTTTGGATGTGTAGAATTACATGATTTTTATTTTTATTGTTGGATTTGATATATGTGTGTTGGCGTTAATTTTATTTGAAGTTTGTTTATTGGTTTTGTGGAGCTAGGCATGTAGAGATACCCCCTAGGTCTATAAATCAATCTAGTTCGTCAACTTAGGTTAGCGTGCTAGTATTTGGAGTTGGAGTACGACACAAGTATAACAAACTAATATAATAAATTAACTAAAACGTGCAGTCCATTCTTGAGGGTGAGAAATCTAACTCGAGTTTGCTAGGTAACTAACTAGGCATTGTTCGGTAGTTGGCAAGCGCTAGGGCGGGAGTCGCTACTTGTCCGTGTTTAGAGTTTTCCTAGGTTTCTTTCAGTAGAGTTTAAGTCTGCTTCATAGTTTGAGGGTTTTAATCCAGGAGAGGTTTTAACCTGATTTCTGTGGGATTTTGGTACGCTAGGGCGATCCAGATCCATTTTAGCATTTCTACACTTGTCCCGCCTTGATTCTAGCTTACTAGCCTTACCTGCAGGAGGAGAGTAGTTGGATGAAATTAGGGTCTCCAACGGGTTTCTTCGTCAGGATTGAGTATTATGTCTAAGGATTCTTACCTAGGTAGCCAGTCTTTCCCTTGCTTGATTTTTCCATCACTTTAGTTCGGTTTTTATTTTAATTTTAATTAGTTTTTAATTTAATTTAATTTAGGGTAATTTAGTTAATTAATAGTTAATCAATTTTTATATTTTCAATTTAAAACCCCCCTTAGTTATTAATTTAAACAAGCAATTCAGTGACAGTTTAATCTTCTGTGTTTAATTGAGTCCTTTGGTTCGATACCTGGTCTTATTCGCTTGCTACAAACGAACGGTACACTTGCCGATTGTGCGTGGTTTAGTTGAGTCTAGGGTTTTAACTTGTGCACATTTTTGTATATATATCAGCACGCATCTACCAATGCCTCGTCGGAAGATACTTGAACTAGAACAAGCGTGTATCGTGAAGGAATTCGAAGAAGAGCTCAACATCAACGACGAGTAGTTTAGTTGTTTTTTATGTTTTTTTTTATAAATTATGTCTTTTTAAATATTATATTTTTTTATTATTTATTTTGTGTTACAATTTTAAATATTATATTACATTTAAAATAAAAAAGTTTAAAAAATAATAAGAAAAAACAAAAAATTGGATAAAGCTGCTGCTCACCTCTAGCCACAACAGCATCAGGCGAGTGAGCAGCAGCTTTATCACTCTGTCATGTCACCGCCTACGTGGCTGAATATAAGAGGATAGAGTCACTGCTCACCTCTAGCCACAACACATAGTCTAAGGGGTTGTTTGGTTGATTAAGTGTTGAATCATTAAGATTGTCTGAATGGTTAAGAGGCTCTGAATAGTTAAGAGCTGAATCATTTAGCATCCCTTATTAGCTTAATGGTTCAGCACTTAATCATTCCATTTAGATGCTAAAACAAACAGTCTGAATGCTGAATGATTCAGACCTGAATGGTTAATAGGCTACCAAACAGCCCCTAAGGTAAAACACCTAATTTGTAAGTATTATGTATTAGTTGATAATACTACCAGGGGCAAACCATATGAAGGCCAGATGTTGCTCTGGCCCTTACAGATTTTTTGCTTAGGGGGTGTTTGGGATTGATTATTCAAACAGATTATGCGTTTTGGAAAAGCAGGGGTGGGGCTGTTTATAGATTATTGTGTTTTGGTAGCCTAAAAAACTGATTATCTATGTTTTCAAAACGCTATCCCAAACACTAAAAACTGATTATCTGCGTTTTCAAAACGCAATAATCTAAAAATCAGATTCAAAACGCAATCCCAAACACCCTCTTAGCAGTGTAGATTTTCTCATTTTCATCCGAAAATTTTGTATACATATATTGAGTCTGACCCCAACCAATTTGAAAACAAATTTAGGTTTTCTGACTTTCAGTCCCAACAATCTAAAAGTTCAAGCTCGACCACTACACAATATAAATTCATTTTTGTAAACGGTAAATCCTTTTAAAGACATTAGCATTTTGAAATTTTGGGAGAGTATCTTAGCTAACCAATGAATTTATTTAAATATAATAAAAGGAATTACAAAAAATATGAGTGTTACAAAATTTGCATAACTGAATGTATGTTGGTGTATTTACATCAAAAGTGGCACAAAAACTTACATTAGACCGAATATCTACTTTGTGAACCATGTTAAATATCTATGCAATATTCAAACATAAGGATAATTAAATAATATATGAAATAAGACTTAAATTGGATGAAAATCAAGTTTCCAGGCCAGCAAAACCACCTGCTTTCATCATTTGTTTGAACTCTTTATAGTTAACCATTCCATCACCATCTTCATCGACCTTTTTGATCATGAGCCTACACTCCTCAACAGATCGGCCTTGCCTTAGCCCAAGCGAGCCCAATACGGACCTCAACTCTTCCACGGTGATGAACCCGTCCCTATTTTGATCAAACACATTGAATGCCTCTCTCATATCCTCTTCCTCGTCCCTTTCGCCTAGTATTGTTTGATAAAGTTCACCAAACTCCTCCATGTCCACAAACCCGTCTTTATTGACATCTATCTTCTCTATCATTTGGACAAGATCATCGTCTGGAATGTATATTCCAAGGTTTTCTAAAGAATTTGCAAGCTCTTGTTTTGTGATCTTGCCATCACCATTGCGATCAAACATCTGAAAAACACGACGTAGCTCTGCTGGATCCATAGTGTAAGAAAATAACACATATGTTAATCAAACGAGATCAAAAGCCTAACGTTTCTTATGTATAATAGAAATGAAAAGAAAATTATTAGTTATAAGGATGATTCAGGAGGTTAACGTAGAAAATAGTTATAACATCATGATTAAATGTATAATGAATAATAGAAGGAAATATGCAAACATAGTAACAAAGGTAAAATGAGTGTTTATTGAAGGGGTTTGTGGTTAAGAGAAAAATGAGGAGAAGATATATGAGGAACTATATATGGACAACCTCTAATTGTAAATATTACTTTAAAGGAGAATAACAATTTAAAACATAATAAAATAGCAAGATGTAAAATAATCTTGAGATCGGTAGATACATTATGGAAAAATTATAGGTCAAGTTAAAAAAAAAAAAGTTATAGACTTAGAAGTTAGAATTTCAGGTCATGACCCATTGTATTTTTAGCTAAACTAGGTTTTTATCCGGCCGCGCGTTGCGGCGGCGTCAATCTGATTTAGAAAATAATTAAGTAATGACATAGCGTTGCGACATTTCAAATTTCAAATCAATCATAAATCAATTTTCATACAAAGGTCACATGTAAATAATGAAACGAATGCTAAATAAGTCATACTTATATAATAGGCGCGTTGCGCGACCGTTGAATCTGTTGTAAACCAATAACCATCAATAAAACATACCCGCAATCATACATGAATACCAATAACGAACGCACAAACACGACAACAAAACAAAATTCCGCATATTACACACAATAATTATCTATAAAAAAAAGCGTATAATCATCCAAAATTGGCCGTTTTAACTGAACCTGTTTTGACCACAACTAAAAGACTATACATCAAAACAAAGTGAATGAGCTAGAAACATACAACACCTTTTCATCATATCATGGCAATGGTGTGAAATGACGTCAAAAAAAAAAAAGTCAACCTTACATTTGGTTTTTTACGGTCCTTTTCATCTCAATTATTCATCATATTATGGCAGTAAATAATATGAATCAGTAGTTGGCACTTTGCAGGATGTCGAAATGACAGCATTTGATGTGAGAAATGGTGATCGACATTGAGGACCAGAAGGGTAAGCTCTTCGACAGCTTAATCGGCTACATCCTGTGTACATGTTTGTAAGTTCAGGGCTCAATTTCCTTGCCTCCAACATCAAGTTGTGGACTAATGAATCCACATTTGTTCAAAGCCCACTCAGTTCAACAAAAATCTTTCCCGGTCCATGGTCATCAACATATTAAAACTCACAAATATAACCTGCATAGACAATCGTAAACCCATGTCATCTACCACAAGTAAAATTATGTTCGCCAATTGCAAGATTTTTTTAAAGAGAATAGAATGAAGATCAAACCATGCTTTTGCATTATGATAAAGAACCTTATGATCACTTTCGAATAAGGGCTAATCATCACTGGTTTCTCCCCCTTGTTTCGGCATTGTACATGCTCTTGAGAGCACCGTTCAATACGCTAACCCTCACAATCGTCACAAAATCAAGAGGCTGCAAAAGATTAACCATTTAACCCCTACAAATAATTTCATCTCCTAAATTCTACGGTGAAAAATCTCCAGATACAACAATTCAATTCAAGAACATATGCTCTTACAAAGGTTTAATCGACACAAAGCAAAAATTTCCACTTTGAAGTAAGCAACTTAATATTGACAATCGACCAACTAACCTTGTATTAACTATTTGCAGAAACTACCCCCATGGAATTATTTGGGCCTACTCGTTAGAAATGGGATATGCATTATATGGCGAGAATTCATGGCGAAGATGTCTTCCAACAAATATACTAAAAAGAACAAACATTATAAAAAAGCGCTACCACAACCTTCAATAACTAATTCCAACTAAAATCTTCCATTGTTTATAGAAGCATCAACTGATTACAATCACAATCCATCAACAACATTATGTGAGATCAAACTCCGTACACATATTCAATCGTCTAAAAACGCTCGCAAAACAGCAATAACTAATTCTAACTAAAATTTAACACTGTTAGGAAAACAGAAACCAATCATAGATACAATCCATAAAAAAAAGGGACGGTCACAAAACCTTACATATAACACATTCGTAGCCATTTAGTCGTTTAAAGAAACGCACACAATGTAATAATTACTTAAAAAATTAAAGAGGCGCCCCTTCAATACATATAACAAACCGAACCTACAATGAATAATCTTTCGTAGCCATATCAATGGCCATAAAATCTGTGTACAGTTTACGTCACAGTAGCAATCCATTTGACATTGGTATAATTATTGTATATCATAAGTAAATTAGTTTAGAGTACGAGATGTAGTTACCTTTGTCTTGGGGATTCTTGTTATCTTGGTTGATGGTTCCGACGCGTTGTTTTCTGTAGTAACATACCCGTTTAGCAATCCAATCCGGACACTAAAATCCTTATTCATTTGCCAAATCAATTTATTTTAATGTGAAGTTGCACATGAATTGTATCACATTATACCAGGTTATAGATCTAGTTATGTCACTAAAATCCTTATTCATTTGCCAAATCAATTTATTTGAATGTGAACTTGCACATGAAATATACCAAATTATATGAATATGTTCACACTGTTTCAACTCATGTTTTAGGCTCCTCGTCGATGTAGCTTATTTTTAACAATTCATATGCATAAGGTTTTATAAAACAACTTTAATAACTATGTAAATTTTCTAATTTACTAACCTGCATTATCCCCATGCCCTTATCTCATCTCCATGTTAGTTTTTTATGTTCACTTTATGATTCAAAATATATGTATTAGAGCGTTTCACATATGAATAAACATATACAATTAAGTTACCTGATTTCTCCCCACTCCATTGACTATCCTCTCAACCATAGCTCCGGCAACCAGCAACGCTTTCGTCAAACAATTGAGTAAACGTACCATTGAGTTGTTTAGATTATTCTAACGATTATGCCATCTTCTCATCAACCTAAGAACACATGCAAGCAAACCCACGTCAATTTCAATGAGATTAGCACCTAAAGACTATAAACAACAACTAATGCAAGAAGAATGCTCTAACCAGTTATTCACATTTAGAATCATAGCCTTTGGAAAAAATCGTTAAATTCACTGAAACATATTAACAAACACATGGCGGGTATTACTGAAACATGTCAATTAACACATCCAATCTTTCTCGAATGTGAGCTTACCAACATAAGATAAAGCTTAAACAAAAGCAAGGTAAAATACCTAGAGAAATCGGTGTATTGAATTCCAAACACCCGCAAGCTTCAACAAAACGAAAGCGAGTTCCTACAAAAAGAAATCATGCTGATGAAATGGTTGTGTTAAATTAAAAGAATGGATGCACCTTCAAATCTATGAACAGAAAGTTTCTACACAAAAAATTTGATGCTTTGCTAGAAACACAAAAACAATTATCTAACAATTAAAACGTGCATATAACCCTTTGTACAGCTGGTACACTGCAAAAATGACGATTACATTAGAAAATGGCACAAATCTAGTAATAACCCCAAATTAGTTCAAACAATTGAACCCCATATATGATTGTAGTCGGCCGTTTGAGGTATTCGAAGAACCGTGATCCCCTGTTTCACATCACAGATCAAGACAAAGCAGAAAAAAGAGATAAAAATTCAAAGAAATAAAAACTTAACTTAGAACAGGTCAAATGTGGCGAACGGTCAAATGAGCTGTGTGATAAATTACTGATTATATTATAAATCTTTGTATAATAACAACAACCACAACAGGAACTATAATAATAAGAAAATTATTAATATACATATGAATTAAAGAGTGCATTAAAAAAAGATTCAAGAACATGAAGCCAATAACAATGTTAAAAGTTAATAAGAAATACCTATACAGATTCGAGCAACTCTGTTGCTGATGATAAAGGCAAACGGGAAGAAACATCACAAAACTGGGCTACCCCATGAAGAAGCAAACACCACCGCAAAGAAGACGATCTGTGTGAAACCCTAAAAAATGGTAGCCGCTTGCAGGGACCACCGACTGTATAGCGGCAGACTTGGGTTGTGGTCGTCGAATGCTGATGGAGAAGATGGGGGTGCACAGGTGTTGTAAGAGTGGGATGTGGTGAGAGAAAAGGAGAATGCTATGGATGGAGAGAGAAAGAGAAGATGGGGTTGCAGTACGTGACGTATAATGGAATCCAGGTGTGAACACCCAGCAGCTGCCACGTGCCCCACTAAAAGAAAATAAAGCCACACAAAAAATGAACAAAACCGGTCAAATACGGGGCTCGAACCTGCTCACTCTTCATCACACAACAACACCCTCACCACTGCAACACAAGCATGTTATCTTACCCTGATTTATAACTAATTGTATTTATCATCTGCTTACAAACGTACTGTTCATTTGAATTACTGTTCAATCAGTTTGTGTATTAATAGTATGTAATTTTCAAATTTTACTTATTTATATGTTAGAACGTATAGAAAATATAACTTTAAACTGGAATCAAACACCAAAATGTGAATTTCACAACATTATTCCTGTTTCAGTTTTATCATCCATGACATTTGCTTTCTTATTTTCCCCTAACATAAAATTATTCAATAAACAAGTACATAAATGTTGCAAACATCGTGTTAACGTGATGGATGAGATTTTCTTATATGTTTTTTTCCTCCAACCAACGACTGTAAAACGCCAGTGCTTCCTTAGGTTTGTACTCTGGTACTGTGTGGCCCGATCCCTACATCAAAGTCAACATAAAGCCAAGTTCAAATTAACTCACGACAAAGATAGTGAACGGTATTATAGCAGCCTAATCCATAGGTTTAAGCATATATAGGGGCGCATATAATACATAACGTATTTTTAAGTAAAGACTCATGATGTAGTCCTGACCAAGTATCATGCGAGAAAGATAGGTTATCATATATCACATATAAAGCAATATGTGTATGTGTTTATGCGGTTTTTATATCTTTCCATTTAAAATTTATTTTGTATTGTACCATGCGTAACATTTGTTAATTATAAAAATATGTACAAACAATGCTCTAAAACATGCACAATGATTCCCACAATCTTGGCAATTAATTCATTTACAAGAAAATGATTTAAAACACAAATTAAAAGCCTCTTATAAATGCATGTACCAAAGCATCAATTTGATGTATGTATGACAAACCTTAATAGTGAGAAACGTGAGATTGTTGTCATATCCTTGTATGAATCTACAAACACAAGAATCATGTTTGCATAACTCCAAACGTCTTAAGAAAAAGTAACCTTTTTTTGTAAAGAAAAACATACCCTGCGACTTGGTCATCAACCCACCACCTCCTCCACTCGTCGATAACTTTGTAACCTAATGATCGTGTCCATGCTTCACTTCCGGTGAAAGGAACACACAGGTCATGATCCCCGCTGCACGTACATACAAATTAAAGTTAGTATCATTTAGTGGGACTCGATTAAATGATGTGAGATTAAATAAAGTATAAATATAGTAGTTAGAGTATCAAAATGGATGGATTAGGCAAATTGGGCAATGGACCAAATTTGTAATGGGTCGATCAAGTTGATCTGAAACACTTTTTGTTTATTTCTTTCAGTTAAATTCAATTACAGAGAAAAAAAAAATTATCACAATATAAGTTACATTTTTTTAATAAAACAATCTAATATGTTTTGTACTCAGTGATAACAAATTTGGGCTCTTTTGACCCAATCTTACACGTTTCCTTTTTAGCTATTTTTTTACATGTTTCACCCCGTTAAAGATGTTATAAGTCCATTTATAAGTATTAAGGTTGAAATTGTGACCTTTACAACAATTGTTAAGTTATTAATATTAATGTGACCCATGCTGAACAAAATTTGTAATTAAATACGATATTCTATACTTACATAAGTGACGGATATACCTGAAAATTAGAGCACGATAACCGCGAGCAGTGAGGTTTATATGGTAAGGGATCATGCTTCCAGCATCACTATAGTACGCTATCTTATCAGTACATATCACCCAATCACCGGCCACATTAATCTGAAGAATCATTCTTTTATTTATTTATTTTTTGTCAAAAATTCAGTTAGTGTTTAGTTATACAGAAATAGAGACATATTATATCTTACCGGGTCAGCATGAATCGCCTTCCTGACTTCTTCATTGTTTAGCCACACGGTTGCTACTTCATCATCCTACAAAAAATATACACAAAAACAAGAGGCAACTGACTTTTTTTTCTTAATTTTACGCAATAGTAACCAAGTTTCCTAAGTTTTTTCGTAAGTGTCTAACAAAAGTCACTCAAAGTATTTTTCCTCTAAAGTCATTCAACTTTCATTAGGTATTCAAATCATGTGTATATATTTTAAATGCTAGAAAAAAAGTTGCAATTAAGTGATGCAATTTAAAGACATACGAATATTGGTTACTATTTAGTGATTATTTTTCCCGATTTAACATAAATTAAACAATTATGCACCTAGTTATATTTAGTGAATTTTTGCAATTAGTTATTAATTATTTAGTGAATTTTTTTTTCTTCACTATTATCTTTACTAGAAGTTTATTGGAAAAACAATTATCATATATTAGTAACCAATTCAGATTCATATATGTTTCCTTTGGTACGTTTAATTTTTTCTAGAGGCGTTATAAAAAAATCACAAGATTGAGTGACTTTAGTGAAAAGAGATAATTGAATGATTTTAGTGGAACCCCCGGGATACTTGGTTACTATTAGGTGACGTTTTTCCTAAACCCTGCTAATAGTTGTCACGTTTGTTTGTTTGTATATACAAAAACTTGAATATATAGGGGTGATGTTATTTAGACATCCCCCAAAACCTCAGACACCCATGTGGACGGGTCGTTGAGGCCTCAATGGGCCGTGGAGGCCAAATCTGAGAAAAACGACGGGTCCTTGGGGCCTCAATGGGCTGTCTTTTTTCCAATTTTTGGCCCTCAATGGGTCGTTGAGGCCTCAATGGGCCGTCGATTTTCTCTGTTTGGCCCTCAATGGGTCGTTGATGCCTCAATGGGCCGTGGAGGGGGTGTCTAGATAAAAAAAACCCCAGTGTCTGAATATCCAATGTCATATATAGTTCCAGTGACCTTTAAATTGTTTGACCTATTTTTATTTTTAGTTTTTGGTTTTTTACCTAGTTTTTCTAGTTTTCCCATTTGCCCCGTTAGCAATAAAACACAATCCATACTGACATAACTTTACATAACTAACTTACGGTACATGGGACAACTGGTGCACCGTTGAGAAGCTCAGGCCAAGAAGGCACATAACCAGCCTTGACCGGGGCTCTAAAAGGCCAAGCCCGCCCAAACATTCTGGTTCGAACCGGAAGGGGTCTATCGGTCTCACCCAATTTCCTGAAGCTAGGTGGCAGGTTTGATTTTCCAAGTCTAATTTTACTTGAACTATCACCATGATAACATGCTTCCAAAATGTTGTACATGTTTATACCATCAACATCCTGAATTTACAATTTCAAATCCAAGACAAGCAAGGATGTTATATAATTCACATGAAAGTTATAAAAAAATAATAATGAATGTACAAAAATAATATTACTTCGTCAACTTTTGAAAGCGCTCTTTCACATTCAGGGTTTGTAGAATTGTAATACTTCCCTTCACACACTTTGACAACTTCCTGCATGTGTTTATGGTCAACTTCTATTCATAAAGATAAAGTTTGACTTTTCAAGTCAAACAGACAAAATTTTGTACCAAATTTAACTTAATGACAAAATTTTACAACCATCATTGTGGGTTTGAAATTTATATGAAAGTCCCTTTGGAATTAGAAAACTGATAATAATATATGTTGATACATTATTGTCTATTGTAGTAGGTGTTTATGGAATGTTACAATTGTAACGGGGCAGGCCAGTAGTTGAGATTGTAACGTTAAAGATTGCATGAGAACGAGAAGGGGCGAATGGCATATTCATGATGAGGTTCACGTGAATGGGGCCATTTGCATAAGATGTTGGGCGTGTGAGACAACACACGACTGGCTCATTAGCATGTACACACTGTCTCATTCACGCAAATGAGACAGGCGACTAAGATTGCCTATAAATAGTGTTTGAGTCGGCGAAGCCTGCGCGTTTGTGTTTAGAAATACAAAAGCATTTGTTTTCATCGTGTCCATACATTTCTAACACCTATCAAACGCATGTGTTTTGGACCTTCAATATATTTGACCTCTAAAGTCAAAGTGTACCTCGTAAAGTTCATCTGAAATGAGGCCCATCCCATGTGCAAATGGAACAATAGCATTGCCATCAAACACTTCATCTGCAACTCCATTTCCCACCATGTATCCCTGCATTTTTTATAATTAATCAAATCCTAGGCAAATAGTTTTGTATGTCGCGACGCTTGAATAATAAGATAATCAGTTGTAATAGAACGGGTTGTGGACAATAATGCATGTATACCTTAAAGTTAAGAGTGGGTTTATCACCGGCATCAAGTCCTGAAAATGATCATCAACAAGGTTATTGAAGTATTTTTTTTAAAACATGTTACGTCGCGTTTAATAACAAAATGATTTACCTTTCACCACTTCATAAGACAACATAGGGACGTAAACTCCAGCATATGATTCACCAGAAATGAAAAATGGATTTGAAAGGTATTCGGGATATATCTTGAACCACTATAGTCACAATTACAAAAATGTAAATATATATTCTAGCAAAGAAGACATTACCCCCAACAAACTATATTAATAATTTTAATCAAATTATTAAGAACATAAATTCGGTACTTATCGCGTTAAATTTGTTTTGTTTTCGTTATTTTGTTCCTATTTTTTTTTTTTTTTTTCAAGAATACCTCAAGGAGAAATTTGTGCGCGTCTAAAGCTGTTTTAATATCCCCGGTGATATAGTCAGTTTTGTTCGCGGAATAAGACAATCCAACTCCAGCCGGAGAGTCCAAATATATCACGTTCGAAACCTATACAAATTTGAATAAAAATGGTAACAAAGATTAAAATTCTTGCTAATGTTAAGTCTATGTAAGATTAGCTTAACAACTCAAACTCTCAAAGACATGAACATATATAAACCTTGGCCCATGTGTAAGGATTGAGATGAAGTTTGGGCAGGCCTTCGGTCTTTTCAAAATTAAATGGACCTGCGCACATAACAACATTGGCCTGTTATTAGACCACTAATTTTTTTTTTTTTTTTTTTTTTTGAGAATATAAGATTTCATTAAAACAAAATACGAAATTTACATCACAATAGAAGGTAGACGGGCAACAAGCTGCGCTGCCACCCCTTTTTGAATTGCGAAACCTAGTCTACCAAAGACAAATCCTTACCCCCCCCCCCCCCCCCCCCCCCCCGGAGATGAACTATTGCTATGGACGACCCGTTGGACCCTGGTCAAGAAACGAATAGCTTCTGGCGCTAGGGAGCCAAAGGTATCAAAGGCCAAAGGGATAAAGACATGTTGGTTCTCTGCACAAGCTTTAGCATGCTTATCTACTTTCTTCGATTCCGCCTTTCGCGATGCTTGCCCAGCTACAAACCCTGTTTCCCTTAAACCAACCAAAGGAGATACCCCTGTGAGGTCCACGCAAGCATGTTTCCCCCTCTCCCAACCAAAGACAAGCAGATCTGCTGGTCGCAGGGTGGATCTCCCTTCCGCAGGGTCGGTGAGAAAATTTACAGGGGCCTCCTTTTTGGCAGAAATCCCAGCTCTTCTCAGGATATCCCACAAAACGTCCCTCACCCAGTCATGCCGGTATTTGAACCCAGGGAGCTCTTTGCAATGAATTGCGTGCTCCCCATATTTATCCATGCAAGCTTTACGGCAGATAGGGCATGTTTCATCTTCTGGGTACATAGGGATCATCAACCGGTACTTGAGTATAGCTCTGTACTCCACTGCAGACATGCATTGACCCAAACCCTCAATCGGGATAACGGTCAAAAAATCCTGAGCATGAGGACACTTTAGGCATTCAATCACCGCCTTTTGGCGGGAGGATAACTCAAAAACTTCTCCCAGGCTCTGAGCAGTTTTGCTAAACAGAGCATTCGCCAAAGTTTTTTGTGGCTTTGAGGGGGCGGTGTCCTTATTAGAAAAGCCGCCAATATCAAAGTCCGGGAGATAGACATTTAAGCGTTCGAGCGCCTGTTGATAGTCCGGGTCTAGCCCAATGACCCCACTGTTTCGAAGGATATGATCCTGAAGTTCCCAAGACTGAGCTCTAGACGCCACAAAGGCATAAACCGCAACATCTCGAGCTGAAAGGAGGCCCAAACCACCTAAACGCATTGGCAAGGATGCCAGACGCCACTGGAGGTCCCCGAAGAAAGGGCCACCACACACCACTATATCTTCAATAGCCTCCCTGAGGCCATCATCGAAAAGGGATACCGCATCCAACATCAAGTGGGGTTGACAAGTTTGCAACGCAAAAAGTAACTTAGCGACCCCCATGCATGACCTGAGCAGCAGAAGTTCACTTTGGGGATCCCTAAGACGGGGCAGGAGTTTCATAAGGTCAACCGCAACCATAGCCCGCCGCCCTGCCAACTCCCCAATAAAGATAGGATCTCGGCTAACAGCCCCACCTAGTAGCTTAACCCCATTTTCTGGTCTACCAATCCCTCTCGAGAAAAGCTCGTCCTGAACTTTCAGCCCGTCACACGTCGGCCAAAAGACCTCTGTTTTCTTAATATTGAGATGAAGCCCCAGAGATGGCCCATGCACGTTGATAATGTCTAAAGCCTTAGCAACCGCGGTTGCGTTACCTATAATCGTCCCATCATCCAAATACCAAGCATGAAACGGGAGGTTACAGTGTTCCTGAACCCGCATGATAAGGGGGTGTAATGCAAGAGCAAAGAGAAGGGGCCCCAACGGATCTCCCTGCTGCACTCCGGTGGTAGCCCCAATACAATCATTACCCACATACAGCCTAGCAGGCTGGGCATAAAGGAACTGGACCCAAGGATAGATAGACGGACACCGCTGGTGAACCTCTTGGAGAAAGGCTGTGCGGTCAACCATGTTGAAAGCATTGGAGAAGTCTACTGTAAGCAGAGCCAATGACCCATCCGCATGAAAAGAGTTGAGGAACCTGTTGGCACTGTGAAGCACCGCCTCTGCCCCATTTGGTACCCCTACTCCAAATTGAAAGTCCCCCAGGTACTGGGCAATGTCTTTCCCAACCTTTTTCATTGCCACCTTAGAAACCAACCTTCGCCAAATGCCCCCCACAGCAATAGGCCGAATTCCATTATCGGGCTTCAATAAGGGGGTGAGGGGGGCCGAGGCAACAAACTCGGCAAGTGTCTTAGGGCAGGCCCCCCCAAGCCATAAGTTAACGACTTCAGTAATGGCCGCAAGCAAGCCCGAGGAAGACACCGAGCCTTCACCACCAATAGCATCCAACAGGTGTTGGGCCCGTATCCCGTCCCTGCCGCAAGACGTCCCTTTAGGGAAAGACCGGATACATTTAAGCACACAATCCCCATCTACAGATAGAGCGGGTTGGGCGATAGGGTTAGAAGGAAAGGATGGAGGCGGCACCACTGGGTGTTTATCAATGAGGGCTTTCATGGTCGATTCACATAGAGGGGCAACCCCACTGGAGCACAAAACCTTAACCGCCGCTGTGAAATGCCCATCCCTGACTTTTCGAAGACATTGCTTTATATTGGGTTCCCTTTCATTGTCCTCTTCCCTTCTGACTTCTCCCCTAGGTACCAGAACCTCTCCCACGCTATCTAAGAGAGACGAGACCAAGACCGCAAACCCATACCCATCTTTCCATACTGCAAGCGCTTGCATGATGCTACTACACTGCAAAGATTTCCTGTTCCCTTATCTTCGCTCTTGCCTGGAGGACGGTCTGACCACCCTCAGGGTTAACCGCGGAAGCAATAACAATTGGACCCAATTGTCAACCGAGCCTGGCGACTCCACCACTTTGCGTAAGGCACCTGTTAACACTTGAGCAAACATCAGACGACAACTGGGGGGAATGCTTTTAACAGTTTGAATAGGGAGTGAAAAAACACGCTCAAGGAGGGCAACATCCCCAACCATCCCGGTTTGGTGACGTGGTTTTGCGTCGTCTACCGCATGACATGGTTTCCGTATCCCAACAATGAAGTCTTCGACATCTCCTGAGACCATGGCGAACGATACAACCTCATTGTCATGCTTGCATCCCCTACTGAGAGCATGCATCACCATGCACCTCCCACATAACCATTTATCTCCAGCCCGGAGAACTTCACCAACATCCAAAAAAAGTTCCCGATCCTTCGAGATAGCCTCCTTCATAGATAGCCTTCGGTTTTCTGTCTTGAGGTGAGTGCTTTGCATGTGTTCAAGAAGGCGGAAAAATCCGCAAAACCCCGGTTTACCATCTTTACAATCGTGAAATTGTTTAAAGGGGCAGGCCCTTAAACCACTATCAGTACCCTGCGTAGAAACTCCTGACTTGACATTCCGGGCCTTCCTGGCAGGAGCCATGTGTGAATGCTAACAGCCGAACTCGAGATGAGTTGGGGGACAAAGGAACCAGCGAGCAAAAACTCTTTACTAGACGATGAGGGTGGCAACCACAGGTTGCCCACCCTCTAAGCGGAACCCCACATAACACCTTACCCCATTATTATTATTATTATTATTATTATTATTATTATTATTATTATTATTATTATTATTATTATTATTATTATTATTATTATTATTATTATTATATAGAAATTACCTTGCAAAAAAAAATATATTATATAGTATTTATTATAAAAAAAGGGTCGAATGAAAGCAAAGGTAGCAAATTAAAAGGACTAAAAGGTCGAATGTGAATGGAAAGCAACGAGGGTGATTCAAAATTTGAAAACATAAAACCGTTGATAGGCGGAGGGTCGGTGGTAGCTGAACGGAACTTGAGGGGAATAGGTTAGGACGGAGATGATGAACGGATTTAATCTTTAGTTAAAAAAACGATACGGAACGGAGATGATCGGAACGGAAATCTAAAAGATTTTAAACAAAATAAAAACGATCGGAACGGGATGATCGGAACGGAAGGATGATGACGTTTGCGCCGTTGAGTTTGTTTGATGAGGTTGTGAAGAAGGATGATGACGTGGCGGAGATAGGTGATTAAGATTTTTGAAGTGGATTAGTGGTTATGGATGAGGATGAAGGAGATGACATGTGGGTGTGGAACAAGATTTGAAGATTAGTGGAACAAGATTTTAAATTGCCAAATAAGGATACATTAGTGGAAATTATATTGTGATTTTGTGTAACAAAACAATAACTATAAACTAAGTAGTTTTAAAAAAAATATTTTGTTATCTGTCTACATGACATCCTTATGTAAAGTTATAAAAAAATATTTTTGTTATATATATATTTAAAGTTATAAAAAGTATTTATCTATAATACATAATATTAGGAGGGGAAAAAAGTAATTTTACATAACTCTAAGATTTTAATTGATACAATTTTTAAAACGTATGATACAATTTTTAAAATATATTGTTGACTTATAAACCGACACATTCTCCATAGGACCATCACGAATTTTAAACGGCCTTAATTTTTGCGTATGTAATTATTTTTTTTTTAAATACACCATAGAAATGAGGTTTTTGTTCCCTTTAATTTAAGTATGATATAGCTACAGTTTTTTTAATTTAAAAAATTACACAATAAAAATGAGGATTTTATTCTCTTTAATTTAAGTATGGCATTTTTATGTTTTTTTATGTAAAACAATAACATATTGCATGATTATCGGTGGTTGTGTTCCCCTCACATCATTTGAGGACACGCTCTAGTATATACTAATAAAGTAATAAAAAATTTGATATATAATATGCTAGCCGAGCACGAATAAAACTCGAACTTGAAAGTGAGCCGAGATTAACCTTTAGGTATAGAGCATGCTGGCCCAAGCTTGATTTCACATACCTAAGCTTGAATATGCTCATAAGCTTAATCGAGCATGTTATTTGTTAGACATAATAAGTTTTATTTAATATGATATTAATTATTATACGTAAAATGATAAAACTAACTAAATAATAAAAAAAATTATATGTATAAAACTAAAACTATAATTATATTGTAATATAATTAAAAATTTAATATAAGTGGGCAGAGCACAACTTTGAGCTTGAAAAATAAACAACGAGCTAGGCTCGAGCTTGAGTTTTCTTAATTACACGAGTATGTCCCAACTTAGGCATGCTCATGTTCGTCTTAACTAGTTTACACCCTTATTCAACTTTTTACAACAATGTGCTACAAAATCTTTTTATCAATTTAAGATTATATCAAAATAACAAACAAAATTAATAGAATTTTTACAATAAAAACACATGTTTCAAATTAAAACGGTAAAGAATAGTAAAGCATACCATGTTCATAAACAAAGCCATCAAAACTAGAGCAACCAGGGCCACCATTGAGCCAAAGGACCACAGGATCTTCAGAAGGATTTCTTTCTGACAGAACATAATAATAATACAATTTCTTGCCATGGTTTTCATCTATTGTCACATACCTACAAGCCCATTAAAGATCATACAAAACAAAAGCATACCTCATCAATAAAAATCAAATCTTTTTATAAAAACATCATCAAGAAAGTCAACAAAGTAAAGATCAAGAATACCCAGCATAGTGTTTGGAAGGAAGAGTTCCATCAAACCCAGGAACTTGAGAAATCGCGGCATTTTCAGGGGCTGAGTGTGCCAAGAAAAAGGTAAATGACATACATATTGAAAATATTATTGTGTTCATGTTTGAGAATAAGTAGTATATTTAGGGGGGGGGGGGGGGGGGGGGGGGGGTGTTCAAGAAACAGAAATGAGAGAAATGTTATTGAATTTGCTTGGATTTATAGTGGGAGTGCATGATGAGTATATATAGAACAATCTGTGGTGTTAACTTCCAAAACAAAGTGGAGGATAAAAGGGGACCAATGAAGATTTTTTGTATCTACTCAAAGGCAGCCACTCTTTTTGGGACCATATTCATATTCATAATAACTATTAAACACATGTGACACAATTAATATGCAACACTCTACAGGAGGCACTTCTCGCCTCTCCTGAACGCGCACTTGCAAAAGGATTTATGGGTGTCTCTCTTCCACGTCCTCCCCGTACGTTGTACCTTCTTCCACATTAAATAACAAGCTTCCGCTATGAAGATGGTATTATGGGTGTTAGATTGAATAGAATTTGGTATTTTATCCTAACTTTAATATTTTGGAGTTGAAGTTTTTAAGAATTATCTACATGATGGGTCAATAAAATCGATCATCCAATAAAATGGGTCAATAATATCGATCATCCAATAATTCAAAATGATACATTTGAAATGTGTAACTTTATGATGATCTAAGTAAACAAAGGCTATCAAGTGAAGACCTACAACAACACATGAGGATCAAAGCTTAAACCTACAACCAAAATATAATCATATGATTGTGGATTGAATAATGATCTTCAAGAGTGCATGTTGTCCAAGAAAATGTATGTAGAATATTAGTGGAATCTAGAAAATGTGAAAAATTAACATGGTGATTCATATATACATATGTAGATGAAAAAGATTGTATAATGAGTGAATATCATAGTTATGAAATCATGATTGAAGGTATAATGAAAAAAGAGAACGAAATACGAAAATAGTAACAAATAGTTGTAATTGTTTTTCTACTAAAATAACATATCATAAAGGGTACATAAGGATAGTAGGTAGGCGGGCAACAAGCTACGCCGCCACCCTTTTCTAGATAGAAAATCCCTATTTGCTAAAAAAAAAGTTTAAGTTATAGGCGTTTGAACTTTGAATTTCAATCCATTGCCCTTTAGTTATATTTTTAACTAAACTTAAACATTTTACTATTTCATATGCTATAAAAATGGAATATGTAACTTTAAACTGGAAGCAAAAACCAACAATCTAAATGTCACAACATAATTCCTATATATTAGTTTTCATCATCCAATACATTTCTTTCTTATTTCCCCTAACACCAAATTATTCTTAAATTAACAAGTACATAACACGTTGCATACGTGTTAGACCGGTTGACAAGATTATCTTATATTTTCTTTCCCTCCAACCAACGACTGTAAAATGTGAACGCTTCCTTAGGTTTGTACTCTGGTACTGTATGACCCGATCCCTACATCAAAATTAACATAAAATCAAATCCAAATGAACACATGACAGATACCTTAAACAATACCATAGCCTAATCCATAGGTTAAAGTATAGATCGATAGGGGCACATTCAAAACATAACCTCGAGAACCACCTAAGCTTGGTTTAAAAAAGCGCGAGGCGCTCCGAGGCGTTTTGGGTCCAAAATCCGAAGCGCGGGGCTTAAAGCACGAGGCGAGAGCTTCACGTATAGTATAAAAAAAAATATTTATATATGTCAATATGACATTTTCTACATGTTAATCAATCATAGGCACAAAAACACGATTATAAAACACCCTTGAACACTTGAAAAGCATATTCAAAACATAAAAACGGCGAGGCACTACTGTAGCGGGCCAAATAAAGCAGTTTAAAAGGGTTTTTTGGGTTGAGGCGCTACTGTAGCGCGCGCCTCAAGCGCTCGAGGCAGCGCTTCCTGTAGTCCAGCGCTTTTTGGCAAAAAAAAAAAAAAGCGTTTTCCTAAACGCCTCGCACCTCAAATGCTTAAAGCGCGCCCCAGGCGCGCTTTTTTAAACCCGCTTTTTTAAACCAAGCACCTAAGCAATTCTACATAATGCTGACCAGATTTTGCTGTAGCGAGAAGAGAAGCACCTATGTAACCCGTCTAATGTGTCACATTTAAAGCAATATGTAGATGAGGTTGTACCGTTTTAAAGCAAAATGTTTGGAAGCGGTTTTAGTGGTTCTTTACTTGAGTCGGTTTCCGTTAGATATATACAAAAAATGCACTGAAACATACACTTTTAAAGGTTCCCACATTCTTGGAAATTCTTTTCCAAAGTAATGTTTTTAAACACAAATTAAGAGCCTCTTAAAAGTGC
Organism: Ambrosia trifida; assembly: GCA_028751855.1. Taxonomy (NCBI): domain Eukaryota; kingdom Viridiplantae; phylum Streptophyta; class Magnoliopsida; order Asterales; family Asteraceae; genus Ambrosia; species Ambrosia trifida. The sequence goes on along the minus strand of CM054133.1, from coordinate 28,613,184 downwards.
AATATGACAAACCTTAACAGTGAGAAAAGTGAGGTTGTCATAGCCTTGTATGAATCTGTAAACACAAGAAACATGTTTGCATAATTACAAATATCATAATAAGATGTAACTTTTGATCTTTTTAATATAAAAAATCTGTTAACATTAACATACCCTGAGACTTGACCGTCAACCTGCCAATGCCTCCACTCGTCGATAACTTTGTAACCTAATGATCGTGTCCATGCTTCAGTTCCAGTGAAAGGAACACACATATCATGATCCCCGCTACATGAGCATACAAAATTTATTATCATGATATTAACAGTAGAATACTTGTCTCATTTATATCATGTGAGATTAACAAATTAATTATTTTTTTTTGTTAAAATTCAATTACAAATAAAATATAATTAATTATTTTTACAAAGTTATGTAGTATGCTTTGTATGCACCAATAACAAATTTGGGCGTCTTTGACCCCAGTTTGACCCATTTCCTTTTGAACTATCTGTTTCTTTACGTGTTTGACCCGTTACAGACTTATTACCTGAATCAGCCCTTATATAAGTAAATGGGTCAAAATGGTCACCTCTACTACAAGTGTTTAATTATTAATGTTGATGTGACCTATGATTACATAAGAGATGGATATACCTGAAAATGAGAGCGCGATAACCACGAGCAGTCAGATTCGTATGGTAAGGGATCATGCTTCCAGCATCATGATAATATCTTATGTTATCAGTACATAGCTCCCAATTGCCCACCACACTAATCTGAAGAATCATTTTATTTAGTTTTTGCAAAGAATTCAGTTGGAGTAATTTCACCAAAAAAATAAAAATATAGTATGTCTTACTGGTTCGGCATGAATTGCCTTCCGAACTGCTTCATTGTTTAGCCATATGGTTGCTACTTCATCATCCTACAAATATATTTATGTAGAGCAAATTACGAGGTTGTGCATACTAAACCGTTTGACCCGTTTGTTTTGTACCTAGCTTTTTTAGTTTTACCCATTTGACCCGTCTTAACCGGGGCTCTAAAAGGCCAAGCCCGTCCAAAATGACTTACAGTACATGGGACACTTTCTGCACTGTTGAGAAGCTCGGGCCAAGAAGGCACATAACCAGCCTTAACCGGGGCTCTAAAAGGCCAAGCCCGTCCAAACATTCTGGTTCGAACCGGAAGGGGTCTTTCGGTCTCACCCAATTTCCTGAAGCTAGCTGGCAGGTTTGACTTTCCCAGTCTAATTTTACTTGAACTATCACCATGATAACATGGTTCTAAAATGTCGTAAATGTTTATACCATCAAGATCCTGAATTCACAATAACGAATACAGGATAAACAAGGATGTTATATAACACATGTGAATTTCATAAGAAATAATGAACGGCGGGGAAAAAAATTACTTCGTCAACTTTTGTAAGCTTGCTTTCACAATCGTCGTTTGCAGGATTGTAATAGTTCCCTTGACATTCTGTGCTAACATCCTGCATGTGTTTATGGTCAACCTCTGTTCATAAAGACACAGTTTGACTTTTCAAGTCAAACGGACAAAAAATCCATAAAATCTTGTACCACTTTAAGTCCTTTAACAATTTTCATATATATAAAAAAAAATTCCTAAAAAAAAAAATAAAAAAAATTCTAACCTTGTCAAGCTTTATAATATTTAAACAGTCATTGTGTGTTTTGATCATTTAAGTCAAACGAACCAGTTCTTATCTAAAAATCTAATACGAAAAGTATACGACGGCTCCTTAGGGAACCATATTGTTTGTTGACTCCTAAACCAAATGAATAAATGGATGGCAGCTTTGTAACAATACTGATATGAAATGTTGAGCTTGGAAAGTAACAGATGTGACCTCAAAAGTCAAAGTGTACCTGATACAGTTCGTCTGAAATGAGGCCCATCCCATGTGCGAATGGAACAAGAGCGTTACCATCAAACACGTCATCTGTAACTCCATTTCCTACGATGTATCCCTGCATTTTTATAAAAAAAAAATTGAGGCAAATAGTTTTGTGAAAAGTGATTGTGTAATCTTGGATAATCAGATAATTAGTTGTAACAGAACGAGTTACATCTAATCATATAACCACTCTTGCAGTTCTTTTAGTTAGAATGTACCTTAAAGTTAAGAGTCGGTTTATCACCAGCATCGAGTCCTGAAGCATACAAACAAGGGTATTAAAGTAAATTTCTCAAACTTGTGTTACTTGCGGTTTAATAAGAGATGATCTACCTTTTACCACTTCATATGACAACATAGGGACGTAAACTCCAGCATACGATTCACCAGCAATGAAAAATGGATTTGGAAGGTATTCGGGATATATCTTAAACCACTACAATAAGAAAAAAATGTAAATATGTATAATGCTAAGAGTTTTGGAATAAATTAGAGATTGTAAATTGGTATTATGAATTATCTAGTCTTTATGTAGCATTAAAAAGCTGCTTTTTTGAGTGTTTTGTATGGAACATGAGAACAATTAAGATTCGGCATTTAAACATTGTATGCTGCCTGTCTGCCTGCTATTTTGATGTAATTTTCATTTTTATGGAATGAAATTATATTACAATTGGTTGCAAAAAAAAAAATCAAATAGATGAACATCATCTATAAGACTTAAACAAATAACCCCTTTTAAACTATGCAAGATCCTTAATTTCCATTATCATTCACCAACATTAAAAAATAAAATCATGATAAATATAACATAATTATGCATAAGGTCGCATTTCGGCATTTTATTTTGTTCCTATTTTATCAAAAATACCTCAAGGAGAAATTTGTGCGAGTCTGAAGCTGTTTTTGTATCCCTTGTGATATAGTCAGTTTTATTCGCGGAGTAGGACATTCCAACTCCAGCCGGAGAGTCCAAATATATCACGTTCGAAACCTAAACAAATTTGAATAAATTTAGTAACATATCATACTGGTTTTAACAACTAAAAAACATGAACATATATAAACCTTGGTCCATGTATATGGATTGAGATGAAGCTTGGGCAAGCCTCCAGTTTTTTCAAAATTAAACGGACCTGCGAGCGAGATAACATTAACTTGTTATTAGAATCTTTAAGACAAACTAAATCATCCAAAAATCACTCATATTAATTTTAGTCATGTAATAGCAATAGTCACATATTAAAGGCACATCCAAATACCCCTAAATTCATTCAGTTATTTTAACTAGAATCAATTTGCTCCAAAGTTTTATATCTATTCAAGATTCAAAGCAAGTACCCTTTGTTTTTTTAAGGCCAACAAAGTCGTCACGGGCTTCCGTAGGTATCCCTTTATGACGAATTCAGGATACTCACAAGGCACCGTCCGAAGGCACGACAGTGAATAATCGGTAAAACCTTATATCCTTCAAGGCTCGAACTTGTGACCGTTAGGTCCTAAGTCACCTATCATTAGGCCTCCATACCACTCCACCAGAAGGTGGGTCCGTGCAAGTACCCTTTGTTATTTGCCTATATAAGTATTTGGTACTAAATAACAATAAAATTTTAAAAAGGAGCATACCATGTTCATAAACAAAGCCATCAAGACTAGAGCAACCAGGGCCACCATTAAGCCAAAGAACCACAGGATCTTGAGAAGGGTTTCTTTCAGACAACACATAATAATAATACAATTTCTTTCCATGGTTTGCATCTATTGTCACATACCTGCAAACCCATTAAAGATAACACAAAACAAAAACATACCCATCAATAAAAATCAAATCTTTTTTATAAAAACATGATCAAGAAAGTCAACAAAGCAATGATCAAGAGTACCCAGCATAGTGTTTGGAAGGCAGAGTGCCATTAAACCCAGGAATTTGAGAGATTGCTGCAGTTTCTGGGGCGGAGTGAGCAAAGAAAAAGGTGAATAATATGCAAAGTGATAATATTATTATGTTCATGTTTGAATATTATTATTATTGTTTTGTGAGTTTCCTGTGGGAGTGAGTGTTGAATATAAATGGTAGTTATAGAACAGAGGGAAGTTTGTTTTTTAGTTTGGAGTTTGCTTATAAGGCAAGTGAAGGATAAAAGAGAGTAGTGGACAAATGGGTTCCAACAGAGCAATCAACTATCTAAAGAGTTTTTTATTTAATCAAAGGTAAAAAAAAAAAAAAGCCCCTCTCTTTTAGGGGCTAAATTCATAAATTTGTTCCACTTGTGGGGACCACAATGACACCTGCGGCGGTGGTGGTGATACCGGAGGTGGCGTTGGTGGCAGTGATAGTGGTAGTGGCGGTGATACCGGAGGTGGCGTTGGTGGCAGTGTCATTGATAGTGATAGTGGCGGTGGCATCACTAAAGAGGAGTAGATAATGGTGACAAACAATATAGTAAAGGTTGGTCTATTTGGGCATGTTTTAAGTTAAAAATCTTTTTGAAGCGTGATTTAAGTAAATCAAATTGTATCGTTATATAGCTTGAGTTGGGCTAAATTGACCCGTTATATAAGTTGAGTTGATCGAAAGTGACTTGTTCTATAATTTAAGTTTACGCATATTGACTCATATAAAAAGTCACTTTCGTAAACATACTTAGTAACACGTTACTAATATAAATTTTTTTAATATTTGAGACTTCAAATTTATTGATGAACAGTACACTTAAAACCATTCTATATAATATAGAGAACACGCTCACATAAATTTCAAGGCTCAAATGTGAATGCCGTTAAAGACACCAAATTCATTACTTTTATCCTGTTGCAAACAAACTATTATACACATATGTTGTTACAATTATTCATACGTTTTACCAAAAAAAGGAGATTAAATATACTGATTGTGAGTAGTTGGATCCATCTCTTCCGTTTTTTAGCATTCTTAAGGAATGATGAGTCTAGCTATGGACATCCTCAAGAACCACAAGCGACCACTCATCCTTTTTAAAGATGACACATAATTCGTAAAAGTTTGTACTCAAAGCCTCATTGTAGATGTCGTATTAACTCTTAACTACCTCTTATCTGTCCATTGTAAAACCTCGTCTTCCATCCGAGTTGAATTGGCATCACCCGTATTCGCTCTTATTATTTTTATATTTTATTTGTTTTATCATATTGTAAAATATTTTTGGACAAAAGCAATATACTTGGTGGATTTTTTTTATTTTTTTTTAGCCCATAGGTTGCTAAGCCTAACAAATTCAATACCTAAATAATTAGGCATTTATGACACATTCTAGACGGCAGTTAATGTAGGCTGATTTCTGGAATTTTACTTTAGATCGTAACATATAATAAGCATGTGCACCTTTAATAAAACATTTGTTTTATCATTTAAGTCCCACATACACCTTGTGTACCTACATATGTCAAAAACATACACATGATTCTAGCACAACTTACATAAACATATACTTAAAACACATATAAATTTTAATTCATTGTCTATAAACATAATATGACATTGCCACACATGAATGTGATACAAACATTAAATGTCTAATATAGAATATTATCAACATTTTCACTGAACTAAGTCTTTCAAAAAAAAAAAAAAAAAAAAAAAAAAAAAAAAAAAAAAAAACCATGTGAATATGATTGAACAAGATTCTTCACATGTGTTGCAGGTATACATAATGTTAGCAGAATCAATAGATAACTAGATCGGATACGGTAATTACTTCGAGAAAAATACGAAGAATTAAATAATTTACATAAATAAACTAGAGGGTCAGTCCCCACCATTTGGTGGAGTAGCATGAGGAAATGAAGATAAGAGCTTAAGGCTATTTGGTCTCAAGTTCGAATCCGGTCCACGTGGATTTTTACTGCAATTGCCCTCGAGAGGCAGATTTTTCTCCGAATTTGTGGATGGTGGACTTGGGCTGCCCAGTGAGCAACCATTTGTCAATGCTAACCCACTAGCAATTCAGGTAATATTTAGTTGGCCGTTAAGAAAACTAGAGGTCAAATTACCAAAATGCCCTCACATTAAAAATAATATCTTTTAAACCTGATATTTTACATCAAAGTTGCATCCATCCTCACTAGAAGAAAATGATATTCAAAGATTGCTGTTTAAAGAAGCATGGGCTTGTGCAATTATTTTTTCTTTCCCAAAAAGATAAGAGCTTTTTGTTGTTTTATGATGATGACAATATGCTTTCTTGATTCATCACATTACATTATCTTATCTTCAATTGAATAACCTAAAGTGCAGCTTACATCTCCAAGTGAATCAAGTGATTTGTACACATATTTTGCACAATCTACAACTTCTACCTCACAAAAAGACTCAAAACAATAGCAATGAACATATAGTTTACAGGGGCAATTATGACTTTTCACCAAGAAATGAGCTTTTACAATCTAATTACAAATAAAGTAAAGAATACAGACTTAGCATTTAGCAACATTCATGAGAATAATCTTGATCTAAACTGTTATATCTATAATAATTCTATAAATGTGTCAAAACTTGCTTTTTGATGTTTTTACCACTGTTACCTCATGGAAGCGCTTACAAACGCGATGATGAATGCTATACCGACTCTTGTAATTACCATAGGGATCGGGGGTGCCCCGTTAAAATGAACTCTTTGAGCCTGGTCACTGCATTAGATTTATTGTATTTTGAAGGTCAAATAGGTCGAAAGTTGCCAAAACTGTATTTTTTTTAATTAAATATAGTAACTAATAAATAATAAACGAGCCAACCTCGAGCTTTGAAAACAAAGCTCGGACCGAGCGAACTCAGGCTCGGCTTGGCTCGTGTGCACCCCTACTGCCTACATATGAACTTCTAATTCGCTTTAGCCAGAAGTTAGATTAACAAAGTATTCATATTAACACAGTAGATTATAAAAAAAAAATAATTAAAAAAACGGTCAACCCAACCCGTAACAATTAGTCAATTAGATTGATATCGTAATCATATATAAGATACTAAATATTTATGATAAGTTCAAAACTTGAGGGCAAAAATGTTTTGGGTCAACCCGACTCGTCCCAAAGAGTACTTTTGACCGTTACCAAAGCAGTCCAACGCACCCATTTTTACTCTCTATAAAAAAATATTACTGTTAGAATATCTTACTTTTGTAAGGACGAAAGAACTCCACAGTAGATGGTATTCTCGGGCAAAGGAAGCTCGGTTTTTTCAGAAACCTCAGGGTTAACCACACTCAAATAAACTTCTTGACCAAGGTACCATGAGTCTAGGTTTTGTGCTCTAAGGTTCCATAAGCCAGCATTATCGAGATAAACCAGAATGGCGGTCCATGCTCCAGGAAAAACCTGTTGAATCACAAAAACGTTGCGCGTTTAATATTTGTTTTTGGAACCATTATCGAGTGTAATTATAAGAAGTCAAGTGTGCTACTGCTAGTTTTGACTCGAGTCTCAACTCAAACCTAGTCCTTCCCAAGTTGAGACTAATATGCTTGGTTTAAAAAAGCGCGAGGAGCTCCGAGGCGTTTTGGTTCCAAAATCCGAGGCGCGGGGCTTAAAGCGCGAGGCAAGAGCTTCACGCATGTGAGGCGTCCAAGGTAAAAAAGAGTACAAAATATTTATACAAGCCAATACTACATATTCTACTTGTTAATCAATCCTAAACACAATAACATAATTATAAAACACACTTAAACACTTCATAAAACATACATTGAAGCCGAAACACAATAAAAAACCTTTAAAAAAAAGAAGCTGATTTTGACTTTTGGCCCCAAAAAAAACCTAATTTTGACTAAGGCGGCGCCTCACAGCGCTTCATGTAGTTGAGCGCCCCAGGCCAAAAAAAAGCGCTTTTTGCTTTTTTAAACCAAGCTAATATGATATATTTCTTTTCATTTTTTTACTTTATTTTGGTTTCTTGTAATGCTTCTTTCATACTCAAATGTAATTATTTAAAGATCCATCTTTTTTTTTTTTATGGATAATGCTTCAAATTCAAGTTACCAAACACTCCATTTTAGTCTGAAAGTCAAATAAAGAGACAGACCATAGAGTGGAGGAAGTAAATGGCGAAATTTGTATTTACTTTCAAATTTAATCCCAAAGTAGCAACACTATCACCAGCGGTGGCAATTTCGACTGATTTTAATTGCAAACAAGTCATTTCGGCTTGTATTTTATCCCAACCGGCCAACCGGGTCACATGGGTCAAATAAAAAAAAAAACTAGCTAAAAGGGGAACTTGCCAAATCGATCAGCCGAGGTCAAAGGGGTTAAAAGGTGACCTAGAGTATTTTTAATGCATAAGACGCGTTTAAACAATCAGATTACCTGAGTAGTGCTGCGTGCCACCCCGTCCCACTTATTGTAGACACTTCTACTATTTTCTGTCCATGATCCATAATCCATCCTAACATTCATACGAACAAATTATTGAGCGCATTAATCTTTTGAAATGTTAATAAACTACAAACAATAATATTAAGTTATAAACATACCCGACTACAAAAAATGCATAACCATCCAAATGGTAACTCTGAACAGTAGTGTCATTGTTTTGGAGTATAATTTCAATAAATCCTTTGTATGTACCATTAATCACAGATGTGTCGATTATCGGGGGCCGGTTCATTGGTCTATTTGGGAAATCAAGCTTGTATATTCCCAAAACATTATATTGTTGAGCAAGCTTCAATGGTGTTGAAGGCGTAAAAAACGAGATTCCATTAAGAGTGGTACGCCGTTTTCCATTTATAAGTTCGGGCGGTCTGTTTTGGAGCAAGTATACATCTGTTACTGTAATTTCACCGTATTTGAAAGACCCTTGTGGATTTGGACGAGCAGCACCGGCAGTAACATTCATTCTAGAAAAAAAAAAAAAAAAGGTTATAAACGTAAATATATATTATAAATTTATAATCAAGAAAATCTTGGAAAGAACGAAAATGAAAGGGTGTTGTTAAAGGTGGTTATTTCGACCAATTTAGTTACAAATGGGTCGATTCAGGTAATGTTTTATTAGCAACTAGTCAAACAAGTTATATGGGTCAATTTGTTATGCACTAATATAGACACAAGTATGGGTCAATTACGGCGCAAAACTATAATATAGTCACATGTTATTTTGCAATCATTTTTATACGCTAATTGTATATAAGAAAAAGGTCAATTTTTGGAAAAAAATGTTATATGGGTCAATTTGTTATGCACTAATATAGACACGAGTATGGTCAACTTCGGCGCAAAACTAAGCATAACAGAATACTTCTGTTAACATATTCTACAAACCGATTGTGTATATTAAAAATATGTATTTTTAAAGTAAAAGTATATAACATATACGAAAATCTTGGAAAGACGAAAATGGTGTTTTGTTATAATAAACCTTATGGATCTTGCTTGATTCATTGAGAATGATGGATCAGATTCGTTAGGAATATCAGGGAGCGGGCCAGAAGCGGGACCTTGAGAATTCGAGTAATGCAAGATGGCAACTCCTAAAGCTTTTGGTGAGTTAAGAAACCGCGGAGAGGCAACAATATAATAATCATTGCTGCCAGTTTGATCCATGGTCACCAAGAAAGAATACGATTGGCCAACATGAATATCCATGTTTGTGTAGTTCTGTTGTACTGTGTATGAACCTTCTGTTTCTACAAGAAGCATATTATGGTTTTGAATTCTGAAGTTTATACTTGTGGAGATGCCAACGTTGTGCACACGAAAACGGTATGTTTTTCCTGTAACAAGTGTAAGACAATAATCACGTGAGACTTTAGCGCAGAAAGAGACGCTGAATGCTGAATAAGAAGATTTTAATGCTTAAAGGACCTCAAGAACATACCTGGTTCAACATTTATCACCTGATATTCAATACCATCAGGAACAATGGTACTATCATACCGATAAGGGCCAAGCCCGTTGAACAATATTCCATCAGGAGATCCAAGATCAACTCCATTTTCAATATTCTTTCTAAGGTCCTGTTTACAAATTCAAATATGCCTTTGTTACAAACTACAAGTATGCGATTTCAACTCACCTAAAATGAGTTGATTCACTAAATGGATTTAAAGTTTCCCAACATGCATTTCTAATGCATATCATCATCATCATACTTAGTTAATCCCACCAATAGCAAAGCTAAAATAGGGTCTGAGGAGGGTAAGACGTAGACAGCCTTGGACAAAAGGCACATAACACTTAGCAATAGGGACAAGCCCGATTGGTGCATGTATAGTCTTTTGGCTATCAATGCCACCACATGATGCAACATTAACCGTCCACCGTTTTTAACGTTATTTTCACGAAATTAGTAAAATAACATTAAAATTAGTGCAATTTTACTGTGCCCCCCCCCCCCCCTCCAGGGCTCACACATATACACATTGACATTATATGCGCACACCAAAAGCGGGGCTGGCTACAACCTCTTAAATAATTTATTCAACAAATTGGACTATTACTGAAATAATATTATTAGTGTACTCGTGCTTCACGCTTATTATTTATAAAATTTTGGACAGAACCGATATGTACCAAAGATTACCCATTTTAGCCTGACCCGCCCATATAGCCACATCTGTTGCAAACAGTGAATAAAGATTTGAATTATATTAACCTTATGACTCTTCACAAACCAGTCCCCAATATTGAGTGTTATATCTCCATCGGGATTCCCAAACGGTACAGGAATCACATCTCTATTATTGATTATGATTCCTCCATACCCACCTGCAGCTCGTTGGAAGTTTGTTGAAGGGAAATAAAAGAAACTGCCGATTTGATCTTTAACTTGAAACGAGTATGTCCAATTCCATCCGGATGGAATTGGACAGTTTGTCCCCAATACACCATCTTGCCATGAATTCTTCCGGTGTTGGATCCCGTTCCTGTAATGCAGATAAAGAAAATTTCCCTGAGAACTTATAACTCTAAAAATGTACATTGTGAGATCTAGAAATGTACCATGTGAGAAGCACGGGCTCGTCAAGATCGTTTTTTACATTGACAACAACATTCCAGTTTGTTGTTGCTTCAAGAACCGGGCCCGGAAAGTGCCCATTTATCGCAATCACCTACAGCAGATTCAAGTTATGACTGTATGAGTTACAAATCTTGAAATTTAGTGTTTTATATTTAAAAAAATAAAATAAAATAAAAAATTCATATGCATTTTAAGTGAAGTAGCAATAATCAGAATTGAGTCTCTGAAAAAAAAAGTCTAAATACTTTTAATTTTTTTATTTTTTAGGGTCAGAAAATTAGAATTTGGAGGACAAAAGGAGCAGCCATTGTAAAACTGATCACCAAGAGCCTGAGATAATACGATTGTTGGATTACGATTCTTTAAGAACAACAATCATTTGACAATACTAGAGGCCGCGATTTCAACACGCTTACTAATGAATGGGTTGATTCAGGTTATCTTTGATCTGGAACGGGTCGAAAGCTTGGTTTTAAAAAGCGTGAAACGCACTAAAGCGACGAGGTCCAAAACCGAGGCGCAAAGCGCAAAAGCGGTGGGATTTTCGTACGCGAAGCGCAAGACGATTAATATTATATAAATTTTTTATATATGCTATAGGTTTTTAGCATCATTTACACACAATATAGATACAAATAAGGTTTATACATGATTTAACAACCCTTTTAGCTACATATATAACAATTTTAAACATAAAAACACCTCCCTTACAAAAAGCGCGCGCCTCAGGGGCTTTTTTTGGCAAAAAAATCGCGCTTTTCCTGCGCTTCTTGTACAAGGTGCGCCTAGGGTTACATAAGGCGCAGAGCGTGGCGCCCCAGTGCGCTTCGCGCTTAATCGCGCTCAAGGCGCGCTTTTTAAAACGTAGGTCGAAAGTCATCCAAAGTGCACTTTTAATGCATAATACCACCAAAATCATAGATTAAATAGACGCATTTGATCATCGGAAGCTAAACTTAAACTTTTCTTTTCGGATTAGCAGAAGTGTAAATCAGTCAATGCTCTTAGCCCTAAAGTTAACATAATAACATCCTTCAAAAATTTGCATCAATGAACCCTATTTCTTCTTAAACAGTTGGCTAATAGCAAATACTCATTTGTCTCTAAGCAAATTAAAAAAAAAACTACTTTATTGAATAAATAGTTCAATTATAGCTCAAACCCTTTATTTGAAGCCATAACAATTAAAGAATAATCTTAATAACCAACCATCAAACACAATCTTTTTTCAAACCCCACAATCCTAAACACAACAAAATGCCTATACTCACAACCTTAAAGATCTAAGCAAGAAAAAGATCAAAACTTTAAAAATCAAGAAAACATAAATAAAACCTAACCTGTTGTTTAACACCAAGAGGTGAGGCAGTGATGTAAGAGATGGTCCAATCATAATAGACAAAAGGGTCTTCTGCAAAAGCAAAATTAAAAATACCCACAAAAGAATTCAAGAAAATAACAATAATAATAATAATCCACCATGATCTTGATGGCATTGCATAAACTATAAACTATTAATTATTAAACACTGCTGTTATTAACAATGTAAATGAGTAAAGGGGTTGTTATGGGGATCTGGGAATTGAGTTATGATTGGAGGAAAGTAACATGGAAACTGGAACTTGGAAGCAAGCAGTGTATGTATGTATGTAGAGAAGTGAAAGGTGTGTATGGGTTTGTGCACTTTTTGGGGTCCATTGCTGACAAAGTTTGAAAATTTTAGGCAACTTGTGGTTTTTTTTAATTTTTATTTAGGATTTAATATTATTATTGAGAAAGTTGGGGAATCTTCTGATTGATTTACAGTTTCTATTCCTGTTTTTTCTTGTTGATTTGAGCTGGATGACAATTTTTTAGCCTAAAGTAGCCTTACCAAAAGTAACTCCATTATCAACAAAAATTCAAGTGTTCCAAAAGCATTCCCATAGTTTCACCGTCCGTGTACACTCACAATTACTCACAACCACATATTAGACCGTGCATAGTAGTATTGGATTTAGATGTTGTTGGAGGAAATTCACGTCATTCCACGCCCTCCACACCGCCCCCATAGCGTGGAAGGGGCACAATTCATTTTCCCTTGGGAATTTTCACGGCGTGGTGACAAAATGGAGAGCCAATCAGGAGCCTTCATCCCAAACGGTAATATTTGCAAAAATTGAAAGCCAATCAAAAATTAATATTAATGATTAGAAGGGCTTGAAATTTTTCACATACCACTACATCACTTTTTCATTTCAAGCCCTTAAAATACCCCCCCCCCCCCCCCCACATGCCACGTGTCATTTCATACTTTCATGCCCTATTGGGCTAGAAAAATTTCACATATCACTACACATTGTCTTACACTAAAAATCATCTCATTTCTCCCTCCTTTTCAATTAAATAATACTTTTAACGAAAGGCTTATGCAAAGAGTTGGTATATAAGTCGTCAAGAGGAATGAGAGTAAAGCCCACGCGAAAAAAGGGAGTATAAGGGAAACCTAATGTAACACCCCAACCGATGGCGGAAACATCGGGATGTCACGTATTGATGATTGTTCAGTAGCTCATGGTAAATAATAAATTTCAATATTTGATTTAATTATATTACATACAATTGTTCTACAAAAATTTGTACATCAAAATGAATAATACTAAATACACATCTTCAAGCATCAACTCTAATCATCAAGCAAGCTATAACCTGAAACATGTTAAGTTTGAAAATATTTTGGGTCAACAAAAGTTGGTGAGAATACATAGGTTTTTGAATATAATTGATAACCATAATTTGTACAACATTCACAGTTGTATAATGATAGAGTATGAGTCCGACATGTAACAATGCGTCTTTGTACAATCAAACCTTGTGTCGACTGATGACTAACTCGCAAGTTAGTTGAATGTTGTTACTGTTATCGATCATCCCTGAATTTATGCGGGGGGATGGGTTTGTCAGACCTATAACGCTATAATCTAAACAGGCGGCTTGATCATTTTTAATGATTGTACTGTGTCTTTTTGTTACAGTCAAATGATAGAATGATAGTGTAATTGAATCACAAGTAAGTATGAGTAAATGATAGTATAAAATGTTTAAACATGTTTCACCCCAAAAATGTAACAGAGAAAAGGGGCTATGTAAACTCACCTGAAATTCACCGTGTAAATACTAGCAAGTAGCAACAAGTCTGAACTTGGATTAATTGAGAAAACGAAAAAGAAAGAATATCAAGCTTATAATTCGCCAATTACAAGAGCTTATAATCAAAGCTTCAATTGTAGAAGTAATAGACTATAGAAGAAAGGTATGAGGGAAAGTTTAATCGGATTGAAACAATTGATTTAGAGGTGCAAAGTATAATGGGTCATAGGTGGGTTTTTATACTAGTTTTGGAGTCAATTAGCCATTAAAATTGGTCAACACCATAAAGTAAGGTTTTATGATGAATTGACTATTTGACTAAGACTTTGACTGTTTGACTAAGACTTTGACTGTTTGACTAAGACTTTGACTAATCAATTTAAGGAATGTGTTAAGTTTATTTTCTTCTGAAATACCACACAAGATGATAGTTGGCTCAGTTGGTTGTCACTGTGTGTTGGTTGGCTGTGGACGCGGGTTCGAGTCCCGGTCCACACAAATTTTTGGCAATTATTTCCCTAAAACTATATTATTCTAAATTCATAATATGATTATATAAGCCCGAAAGTGACTCGAAACATTTTTAAAACATACAAAAGTGTCGAGATACAAATAATTATTAGTTTAAGGTATTTAAAACATATATTGTTTAAAACAATACATTCTTTTTATCAAAAAAAAAAATTAGGGGAAATTCACGATGTTACACCTAACCTAGTTGACTAGAGATTCCAAGATCTAGGTTCAATAGGCAAACTTAATCATATGACCAAAGGGAGTCACTGTGGGGGGGCACCCCAATACTAAAGGGAGTTTATACTTCCTAGTCCATTCCAATCAGTGATATTGGTGTTGAGGTTAAGCATATTCAGGTTAATGATTTTGGTAAATCAATATAACTGTTGTTTCTAATGATTCATGGGAATCACCTATGTTAGAGAGAAGTAAGGTCGCTTCAATGGATTTTTGGGGAGGCGCAAATCCTAGAGCTCTCGCAGAATCATGATAGTGTCTATGACCATAAAAGGACACGACAATGAGGGGTTGGTTAAATCAAGGGGGTGTTGTGTGAAGCGTATTGTTGCTTACACAAACGGGGGGTCAGTTCAAAGGCATCAAGTTCTACTGACCGCTAGTAAGCTAAGTATGCTTCACAAAGAAAGGTTCAAAGGCAAAACCTACCTATTCTGCAACACTCAACTGTCGAATTATATCAATGGAACTTATAAGAACGAATCGATCTCCATTCATGTGGGGGATTGTTAGAAATTTAGTGAAAATGCTATTTTCACAAAATATAGGAAAATGGTTTTTTTTCCTAACATTGGACTTAGACAAAATTACAAAAAACGTCCTTTATGTTTACTTAAAATTGCTTAATGTTTAAAACTTTCAGGATTCATCCTTTAACAAAGTTTTTTTTTTTTTTTTTTTTTTTTTGCAAGAATATCCTTTAACGAAGGTTTTGTTGCAGTGAGCGTCCTTTCTCACTAGTGAGCGTCCTTTCTCACTAACGGGGTTAGTTTTTCTGGTTAACTCCACTAAGGACCATTTTTGCCATTATATGAAACTTCAAACTAGTTTCAGAAATTTATGTAAAAGTCAAAATTTAAAGTCAACACCATTGACAACTTCTTGACCAACTATGCCACCAAACTAGTTTCAGATTTATATCATCCAACTTTCCATCTCCCAAGCTCTCGGTCATGGCAGTAGCAATAGATGTTAGATATTAATATCTTGATTTCACATAGGATCCTAAGTATATTGCTTATCCTAAGTTATATTAGTTATGGCGACCAAAGGCAATCCCCTGTTTTCATTCAGAAAAACAGAGACGAATCAAATGGACCATATACCGAATCATTGGACGTTTATTGGCCAGCCAGGATTAGGATAAGATCAATACACAAGTTTATAAATGTTAATAAGACATAACAAACCGGCTTGAAAGATTCCGGCGGGAACATCTACGCCGACGAGACACCGGAATTCACAGAAGGAACTGAACAAACAAATTAAATGGTAATTTATCATTCATGCCCTTTACATATTATCATAATCGAATACACTAAACTTAATCCAATTCAAGAAACAAAGGTTAATCGTCATCCACTCATCCCTTGTTTTGTTTTTCTCTTGTTCTGTATCGTCATCCACAATCAGCTATACGAATATTGATCACCATTCATCAAACTTCTTGATCTCTCAAATACTCAATTCTCCTCATAGTCATCTCCATCTGCTGCTCCATGGACTGATTATAATCCAGCCCAATAAACACTGATTATAATTCGTCCCAAAACAAGATAATGAATCCATCGATTCCGAATTGTTTTGATCGAGTTCGACAACATCATCAAGGCCAGTTAATGATGCCCGTGAAGGAAAATTCAAGTGTTAGTAAATCAAATAGTCTTAATCATAGCTCGCCTTCTGCTGACTCGCTGTAACACCCCAACCGATGGCGGAATCATCGAGGTGCCACGTAGTGACGATTGTTCGAAAGCTCATGGTACTAAAATGTAAATATTATTGAATAATCAAAAATTGTCTTACATGGAAATGGAAAATACATTGTCTAAATGAAATGTAAATATTGAATTAACTGAATTAAAATATAGCACTAAATGTTCCTTGCTAAAGCACTAGATCAAACTGCACCTGAAACATGTTCAAAATAGATTTGGTCAACATATGAAACGTTGGTGAGCATTCCTAGTTTTGATATATATAGTAGGTTAAAAAGTTATACAATTCAAGTGCAAGCTACAGTGCAATTATGTAAACTATGTATCATACAAATGAGCGAAATCAACCCTGTGACTGTATAATGTACTGTATGAACTGTAGTGTACTTATCCAATAAATGGATAAAAGCTTAACACTGGCCACGGATTCTCCGATGAAAAAGGGGGAGAATCAATCTAGGCGGGTTGTCAATCCAAATAGCGCTATCCAATGTTAAGGTCGGCTTGTACCATGTTAATGATTTCACTAAGTACAAATGTATTCCACATGTATTGTCTAAGCATAAAGCACGTTGTAAGCAATGCACATAGTACTAGAATTGTATTGTGAAAATGTAAACTTGTATTTGAAATTTGTAATAGTGTACATGTAACACCCCAAAAGTGAATAAAAGCAAAAAGGGGATAGAAAATACTCACAGTTCACGTAGTAGTTTGAGATTTAACTGGACAACGAGATATGAATTGAGATTACCCCCAAATGATCAACCTAAAGTATTTGATAATGTGTAAGGGAAATAACTCTAGGATACATGTATTTCTAGGGCTTCGAATTGGGGATAAACGTTTATTTGATTAATAACAATTTGTTTATTAAATATAAGAAATTTAATGAATAAATAAATAAAAGTCTCTTGGCAAAATTTTAAGTTGAATATGGTCACAACATAAGATTTTGATTATGAAAATAATTTTTATAAAATTATTTTCTTGAAAATAGAATATTTAATTTAATTATTTCAATTTGTCAAAATATGACTTTAATATCTAAAAATACTAAAATCAAAGAATTCTTAAATTAAAAATTGTATTTCTGTTCCAAATGAATAGAAATAATTTATGTAAAATTTTGGTACAAAAATATTGTAAAATGAATTTATTATGAATTATTTATGATTAAAACTAACAAAAATTAATTAAAAATATAAAATAAACGGTTTTTCTGAAATAAAAATATTTTTTGGAATGTTTAAGAATATACAAGTTTAGGATAATTTTTGTGAGATTTAATAAAATCGTTTAGATATTTTTATAGAATTTAATAAATATAAATGAATAAACTTGTATTATTAATAATATATATTAAATAAATCATTTTTGAAAAACTAAAAATTGGGTGGTGAACTTTATCATCTGGAGATCACATAATAATTTTTATAGAATTTATAAACTACGTTTAGTATTTAAAAACTATTTTTAAAAGTTTAATATGTAAAAATATATGTATATAACAAGGAAAAAAAATGTTTGTAGGTTGCAAGAATTGAACCCCAGACCTGATCCGGTTCAATGAGTTTAGCCAAAAGTCCCAACCAACTGATCTAGGATTCATTTTGTTTATTTCTGTTCTAAAATAAAATTATATAAGTTAACTGCCTCGTGTTCATCCCCAAATCAAATGATTTCGAGCCCTAGATTCTTAATAACATTATACACGAAACTTTGTTCTGATTAATCATGGGGTTAATGACCAACAAGGGCCGATTAACAAAACCCATCAAAGAAAAACGACTTACAATGATGAATTCGTATGTATAGCTCGGTCAAAGAAAAAGTCAACCACGAGTGTAAAAGCTTCGATTCTGGACGATTTGGTGTTTGATAGTGAAAAGTGTTATAGGGGTTCTCTTAGTCGCATGTAGGTGTGTGTATGTGCAAGTTTGATTGAGTTAACGACATGTATTTATACGGATTGAATTTGGTTGTTTAGGAATGTTAATAATTGGTTTTAATTCGTGTTAATTAGTAGTCAAAAGATGCGTGATTATGGTCGGGTATTATTGTTATTGCATCAAAACGAGTCAAAACCAATAAAGACTTACCAATTATAGTGGTCAAGGTGGAAAGGAATTGGTTTAATGTTGCTGGTCGCTGTACGCGTGCAGGGAGGAGAAGTCAGACAAGGTTTTAAAAGGTGTTAAATACATTTAGTGTTGAGTTTATTTCAGAAATGAGCTTGTAGCTCAGTGGTGAGGGCATGTGTTGTGTAGTGGTTGAGCCGGCATCTGCCCGGGTTCGAATCCCGGCAGAGCCATTATTTTTTTTTTTACAGTTTAAGGGGAAGGAGGAATGGGCTGGGCTTAGGTCTGTTGGGCCTGACTTTGGTGGATCTGATTTGGGCTTCAGATTTATAACAAGGGAATGGGTATTGGGTTTGTTAATGGGTTAGGATGTGAGGGTTTAGAGGTTTAGTTTAAAAAAAATATGATTATTATTATTATTATTATCATTATTATTATTATTATTATTATTATGTATAAAATATATATATATATATATATATATATATATATATATATATAATGAAAAAGTGACAGATGTCACAGCATCCCCTACTTTTAGAAACTTCGTCCCGAAGTTATTAGAAACATAGGGTTATGAATGCTTGGGAAAAATTAAGGTAACTGTGGTTCGGAAAATTTGGGTTAAGTCACGACGTTCATTTATAGGTAACAGAGTGAATTGTTTCGAATGATTTGGATAAGAGGTTTGATAGGTGTGAGTTAAGGATTTGATTATGTTCGTCTCGAATAAGAAGGAGAATAAGAATCTAGCAAATCACTTAAATTGCAAGTTTTAGGAATCCTAAAATAATTGTATGAGTTGATTGACTACAGAAAGACTAAATGAACTACCAAGTAACCAGAGTTTGTTCCTGGTTCGACTCCCAGTCTCACTTTCAATGCATCATTAGTGTTTGTATACAGGGTGTACCGCAGCTAACCCACCACACCTTTGATACCTTGAAAACGTACTGGTCGTCTACCCAAAAACTCTAATAGAATTTCACACTACCCTAACGTACCTGTAAATTCATGATTACGTTCCGGACCGGAATCATCAATTTACCTTACATTAGGGTTTTATGTCCTTCTATGATCCTAATCTAACACACATTAAAGCAAATAAGTTTCACAAGAAGATAACACAACACACGTTTACCAATGAAATGAGGCTACGTAATAACGAGGTCAATTGCGTTGGTTTGCAACGACTTGTAAGCATACAATATTTAAGTATGGGCTACCACTCGACCGAGGAGCCCTTTTTAAATGAAATGTTTATCTGAGTTGCGTGGATAATGCAAGCAAATTTGTAAGTACTACAACTATTAAGTGTAAGTGTTATCTTAGTGGCCTATGGGAATAGTTTACGAGTATCATGAATAATTAAATGTTCAATGGACAGTCGAATTAAGGAAAAATCAGATTTCAATCATGCAATGACGTTTTTCTTAGAAAAGCTCTGTAAGATCGAGTGTCAAGTCTAAACGTTTCAAATTAATGTAAGGTAGATAAACGTAATCAATATGATAAATTTACAATCTGTGTTAATACACAATGGTATGCAAGGAAATTTCTAGATATTGTATGCTAATGAGTGTGACAAAATTGGGTACAAAATGATAATAGGATCAAGAAAATGAAAACACGAGTATTGGATTCTCGAGTCTTGGGAAGATTTCATCCATGTCTTAACCAGCGGGATTAACGTCATCCTGATCGTCTACTTCGTTGACATTGATATCGAAAGCTCGTCCATGTGCCACCAGGTTTACATTGTTCAATTTGGGACATTGAGGTAGCATGTGATTAGGGTCTCTACAATGATAACATGCCCGACCGTTAGTAATCTGTAGTGGTTTCTGGGCAGCTGTTTGATGATTACTCCGTGTCCCAACCATTACTCGACAAGTGGTAACAAGGTGTCCAAACCTTCCACATCTAGTGCATTGACGGCATGGAATATTCGCAGGGTGATGATATTTGCAGGTGTTGCATTGAGGATGGATTCACGTGTAGGCTTTCTTGATAGGAGGTTGAGTCACAGGATCCATAATATGGTTCAGATTATCGCCCATTCGTTTCTTAGAGTTCGAAGCAGTAGTGGCGGCCTTCGCTAAAACAGTCTTAGGTTGTTCAACAACATTGGTGGTTTTCTCAGTAGGTGTCTTGGTGCCCTTCCTAACTAAGTTTCCTTTCCTTACGTGTTTGTCTGTTAATGTGGCTGCAAGTTGGATGGCTTCTTCTACCGTAGTGGCTTTGCCTCCAGTGACAACGTCTTGAATCAGGTCAGGTAATCCCTCGATATATTTTTCGATTGCTCGAGAGACTGGGGTGACCATGTGTGGAACCAGTATGCTAAGTTCGTGATATCGAGTATTATACGCAAGATTCTCACCACTGTCTTGTTTCAGTCCATGGAACTCTTCCTCCAGTTTCCTGATTTCGTTCCTAGGGCAGAATTTGGCGATCATGAGTTCCTTAACATCTGCCCAAGATAATGATAAAGCAACATCAGCTCCTCGATTGCGCTTTTCGCCATTCCACCAGGTTAGCGCCCCCTTTTGAAGGACACTAGTAGCATAGCGAACGCGGAGTTCATCAGGACATTCACTGTTCACAAAAGTACTCTCCATGCTTTCAAACCATTGGAGGAGGCCAGTAGCACCCTCCTCACCAGTGAATTTTGTGGGGTTGCAGGAGTTAAAGTGTTTGAAAGTGCACCGAAGTTGAGTCGTACTCCCTGTGTTGGCACTGTTACTATTCTGGGTTATCTCACTGACAAGGTTTGGAATCACTGCAGCAATTTGCTCGGCGACTAAAGATGCGAGGCGACGATCAGAACGTCGTCCAGAAGCACGAACAGGGCGTTGGCTGGCATCACGGAGCATGCGGCGAGCAGACATCTATGAGGTAGTCAATTAATAATCATGAGATTAGAAAATGTAAGTGTATAATCGTACAGATAATTATGAAGATATGATCTTGTAAGCACTCATGATATGCAAAGTATTGTATATGAAACGAGAGGGTATTATTGGAAAAACTTGTACAAAATGCTTGGAGTGCCCTTGTCTAGCTGTAAAGCTCAACAAGGACGTTGACTTTTCAAAGGAATTGAACCCAATGGTGATCAAAGAAGACATGCTTTAGCCTATAAGTGGACACTCACTCCAGGAATCCCCAGGTAAGCATAACAGGTCCGTAAATGGATTTATGCGCTATGCTTGCCTATGCCAGAAAACCCAGTGTACAGGCGTCCACCCTTCCAGATTGCACGTGTCCTTATCACACTCATTAAAGTTCAACAACTTCGAAGGAGTAACAATAAGAGTAGATATTATATCTAAGAGTGTCTTCATAAAAGGTACTGTTCCCGTTCCATGATGATGTAAACTTTCCACTCTCTGTAGGACTCCATCTCTATGCACCATGATGAAAGATAAGAAGAATAGAGAGAGAGAAGAAGGGAAAGATAGAAGGAGGAAAGTAGGGAGAAATGACGAGTAGGGTAATTCAGGAAATATTATGCATGCAAGTTGAAGTTCGGTTATAGTCTAGGCCTTTTTATCTAATAACCTAGTTCCCTATAACCATGGCTCTGATACCAATCGGTAACACCCCAACCGATGGCGGAATCATCGAGGTGCCACGTAGTGACGATTGTTCGAAAGCTCATGGTACTAAAATGTAAATATTATTGAATAATCAAAAATTGTCTTACATGGAAATGGAAAATACATTGTCTAAATGAAATGTAAATATTGAATTAACTGAATTAAAATATAGCACTAAATGTTCCTTGCTAAAGCACTAGATCAAACTGCACCTGAAACATGTACAAAATAGATTTGGTCAACATATGAAACGTTGGTGAGCATTCCTAGTTTTGATATATATAGTAGGTTAAAAAGTTATACAATTCAAGTGCAAGCTACAGTGCAATTATGTAAACTATGTATCATACAAATGAGCGAAATCAACCCTGTGACTGTATAATGTACTGTATGAACTGTAGTGTACTTATCCAATAAATGGATAAAAGCTTAACACTGGCCACGGATTCTCCGATGAAAAAGGGGGAGAATCAATCTAGGCGGGTTGTCAATCCAAATAGCGCTATCCAATGTTAAGGTCGGCTTGTACCATGTTAATGATTTCACTAAGTACAAATGTATTCTACATGTATTGTCTAAGCATAAAGCACGTTGTAAGCAATGCACATAGTACTAGAATTGTATTGTGAAAATGTAAACTTGTATTTGAAATTTGTAATAGTGTACATGTAACACCCCAAAAGTGAATAAAAGCAAAAAGGGGATAGAAAATACTCACAGTTCACGTAGTAGTTTGAGATTTAACTGGACAACGAGATATGAATTGAGATTACCCCCAAATGATCAACCTAAAGTATTTGATAATGTGTAAGGGAAATAACTCTAGGATACATGTATTTCTAGGGCTTCGAATTGGGGATAAACGTTTATTTGATTAATAACAATTTGTTTATTAAATATAAGAAATTTAATGAATAAATAAATAAAAGTCTCTTGGCAAAATTTTAAGTTGAATATGGTCACAACATAAGATTTTGATTATGAAAATAATTTTTATAAAATTATTTTCTTGAAAATAGAATATTTAATTTAATTATTTCAATTTGTCAAAATATGACTTTAATATCTAAAAATACTAAAATCAAAGAATTCTTGAATTAAAAATTGTATTTCTGTTCCAAATGAATAGAAATAATTTATGTAAAATTTTGGTACAAAAATATTGTAAAATGAATTTATTATGAATTATTTATGATTAAAACTAACAAAAATTAATTAAAAATATAAAATAAACGGTTTTTCTGAAATAAAAATATTTTTTGGAATGTTTAAGAATATACAAGTTTAGGATAATTTTTGTGAGATTTAATAAAATCGTTTAGATATTTTTATAGAATTTAATAAATATAAATGAATAAACTTGTATTATTAATAATATATATTAAATAAATCATTTTTGAAAAACTAAAAATTGGGTGGTGAACTTTATCATCTGGAGATCACATAATAATTTTTATGGAATTTATAAACTACGTTTAGTATTTAAAAACTATTTTTAAAAGTTTAATATGTAAAAATATATGTATATAACAAGGAAAAAAAATGTTTGTAGGTTGCAAGAATTGAACCCCAGACCTGATCCGGTTCAATGAGTTTAGCCAAAAGTCCCAACCAACTGATCTAGGATTCATTTTGTTTATTTCTGTTCTAAAATAAAATTATATAAGTTAACTGCCTCGTGTTCATCCCCAAATCAAATGATTTCGAGCCCTAGATTCTTAATAACATTATACACGAAACTTTGTTCTGATTAATCATGGGGTTAATGACCAACAAGGGCCGATTAACAAAACCCATCAAAGAAAAACGACTTACAATGATGAATTCGTATGTATAGCTCGGTCAAAGAAAAAGTCAACCACGAGTGTAAAAGCTTCGATTCTGGACGATTTGGTGTTTGATAGTGAAAAGTGTTATAGGGGTTCTCTTAGTCGCATGTAGGTGTGTGTATGTGCAAGTTTGATTGAGTTAACGACATGTATTTATACGGATTGAATTTGGTTGTTTAGGAATGTTAATAATTGGTTTTAATTCGTGTTAATTAGTAGTCAAAAGATGCGTGATTATGGTCGGGTATTATTGTTATTGCATCAAAACGAGTCAAAACCAATAAAGACTTACCAATTATAGTGGTCAAGGTGGAAAATAATTGGTTTAATGCTGCTGGTCGCTGTACGCGTGCAGGGAGGAGAAGTCAGACAAGGTTTTAAAAGGTGTTAAATACATTTAGTGTTGAGTTTATTTCAGAAATGAGCTTGTAGCTCAGTGGTGAGGGCGTGTGTTGTGTAGTGGTTGAGCCGGCATCTGCCCGGGTTCGAATCCCGGCAGAGCCATTATTATTTTTTTTACAGTTTAAGGGGAAGGAGGAATGGGCTGGGCTTAGGTCTGTTGGGCCTGACTTTGGTGGATCTGATTTGGGCTTCAGATTTATAACAAGGGAATGGGTATTGGGTTTGTTAATGGGTTAGGATGTGAGGGTTTAGAGGTTTAGTTTAAAAAAAATATGATTATTATTATTATTATCATTATTATTATTATTATGTATAAAAATATATATATATATATATATATATATAATGAAAAAGTGACGGATGTCACACTCGCTTTTTGACCCGATCGTGTCTCCTGAGTTATCGAATATTAAATTCTTCAAAATTATGATCAACATGGTGGGTTTTGTTCAAACTCTTTGAATGGTTTGGTGAATCAGAATATGCAAAAAGTAGATCAAGCTACTTTGGTCATGGAAGGTATGATTAAAGGCAAGACTTTGCCACAAAAGGGAAATCTACTCGAGGTAGTAGTGAGTTCTTGTGGGGTGTAGTTGACGCATGGGGCGGTGTTGAAGTGATCGATGGTGAAGGATTGGCTGGTTAGGAGGTGGGTATAATGAAGATGGGGATAAAGATTAAGGGTGTTGCAGGGATAGGGGTTGCAGATGGGCATTGGGCAGATATATGGAGATTAATATTATTATTATTATTATTATTATTATTATTATTATTATTATTATTATTATTATTATTATTATTAGTTTGAAGTTTTATATAATGGCAAAAATGGTCCCTAGAGGAGAAGTTAACTAGAAAAACTAACCCCGTTAGTGAGAAAGGACGTTTCCTGCAACAAAACCTTCGTTAAAGGATGTTCATGCAACAAAAACTTCGTTAAAGGATGAATCCTGTAAGTTTTAAACATTAAGGATGAAACCTGCAAACTGAGTTTTAATTATATATTTTTTTTGGGTTTATGTTCCATGTTGAGAGAGCTTCGCAGTGAACCAAACCGCGTCCAAAACAGAGCTAGGATGAATGAGATATCGATGCTCAAAGATTGGTGAAAAATCTATGAATGCTGAATTTTTTGAACAAAGTGGGTAAGTGAAACATGTCCCGTGTTGGAGGAGTGATGATGCCATGAGTGGTATATAAGTGGGAACACTCCTTCATTATTTTTTCATAAGAGCACACACTATAGAACTTGCGAAGGGTGTAAAGCACCCTAACTCGCACTCGCAAACGCGCACGCGTGGCGTGGGCTATGGGTGCAATGTGGCGCTTTGAAGACGCACTTTGCACTTCGCACACACGCATCACCGCGAGCCACTTGAGAGCTGCCTTAGTATTTTTTAACGCAAGCTTGTGGTTCAGTACGAAGGTAGTGAGGACCAAGTGGCGAATGACATAGCAACGTGTGTGGCGCGCGAGGCTTCCAAGTGGGCACGCGGACTAGCGCCGTAAAATGGAAAAGACGTGTCGCACAGACCTGGAGGGTCTGATCCGCGTCAGACGTAGAATGAGAACTACGTCTTACTAGTCTGGTCCGCCTAGACGTAGACGTTACTATGGTGTGCGCCTGCGTGCGGGCAGGATGCGCACGCGCGGACACGTCCAGCTCCTCAGCAACAACATATCTGTTCAGTGGTGTAACAGTCTGGTCAAATAGTTTCGTTTGAAACTTTAAGAACATAATAAATGCCATTAAAGACGTTCAATGAGATTTATTTTTCGTTTTTAACGCTTTCAGAAGCTGTTTCGACTTTATGACCTCTATATAAACCCAGGAGACCCTTGGTTGGCGGACACACCAAAAACTTCACTGAAATCACCATCTCTTCTTTCCAAGCAATCATTTCTTGTCTTTCTTGTTTCAAGTACGATTCGGGTCAAGTTGTTCCAGCTGTTGTACCCTGGGAAATAAAACGAGCTCTCGTTAATAGACTTGGAATTTGTTTTAAGGGTCCCGTATTCAACACGATCCTCAGCTTCAAGAACTTTATGTTTCTACTCCTTTCTTGCCATTTTGTTTCTTTCAGTTGTAATTGTATTACTTAATTTACACTTCCGTTTTCGTATTTGTTTGTATTCGTTATATAAAAGTTGCTTAATTTTATCCTATACAGGAGCGTTCTTATAGATCAATTGTTGGAATAATGTGACTAAGGGGCTGTTTGGTAGCCTCTTAATGAGGCTCTTAACCATTCAGTGCTGAATGATTCAGCATTCAGTGCGTTTGTTTCAGCCTCTGAATGGAATGGAATGGTTAAGGCTGAATCATTAAGACTTGGGATGTTGCTGAACCATTAAGCACTGAATCATTAAGCACTGAACTAGGCTAAATCTTAATAAAATTCTCATACCAATGTGGGACAAGAAAACTAACCATTAAGAGGTCCACTTAATGATTCAGCACTTAACCATTTAGACCTCTTAAACATTCAGACCTCTTAATGATTCAGCACTTAATCAACCAAACAGCCCCTAACACTTTTGAGTTTATCGGTATGACAAGTATGATGAGAAAAAAGTTTCGAAATACTTTGAGAAAAAAAAATGTTGTATTTTTCGGGTATATTGGATCCATGTATGAAAGTTCACAATATCGAATATAGTTGTAGGAGAACTTGTATGTTGAAAAAAATGAGGATTAGAAAGACAAAGAAGTGCAACAAGATGGTTGAGAATGTCAAAAGTGATATATTTGTTCTTTAAGGTATATGAGAGTTTACATCACATGAAGTTAAACAATATCCCTTAAACAAAAAATTAATTTTGCACAATTACAGTCATGTTAGAAGTTGTTACTTGATAATTTTAAAACTCAAAATGAAAAAAAAAATACCATTCTTGGAATTAAAAAAAAATAGTTAATAAAAATCAATACATGCCCCCAATGGTGAAAGAGTTGATTGGTTGGACTGATGTGGCCCATATATCAGCATTGAACATAGCTACTAGCCCATCGGCCTTTAGCTCGCCCAATTGCAGGTCCAGCCAATACAAATATACAAAGAAAAAAAAATAGAAAATATTTATTCAAAACATGTGTTTAACCTTGAATTGGAATAATCATATATTTCAACAATTCTAAACAAGTGTTGAATTACGAGAATTAGTGGAGTTGAAAGCTAACATTTAAATTTGAAGTAAAAGAAAATGTGTCCAATGATCTTTAAGCTAGTATTAGTGAGGCTCAACTGCGTATAAACCATTATTTAGTTAAACTTTTATTAAGAGATAATCGCGAAAAATTACACTAAGATAGCGAGTAAGCGGGCAATAAGTTGCGTCGTCACCTCTTTCTAGACTGCAAACCCTAACCTACTAAAAACGAACTCATGCCCCACCGGAGTCAAGACACTACTATGAATAACCCGTTGGACCATGGTCAGGAAACGGATGGCTTCCGGTGTCAAGTAACCAAAGGTATCAAATGTCAGGGGTACAAAAATGTGTTGGTTCTCCTCACAAGCTTTAGCATGCTTCTCAATTTTCTTCGCCTCTGCTTTTCGCACCGCTTGCCCTGCTACAAAACCACTATCCCTCAAACCAACTAGGGGAGATACACCTTTTAGGTTGACACAAGCGTGTTTTCCCTTGGCCTACCCAAAGACAAATAGGTCTGCTGGACGTAGGGTGGATCTACCTTCTGCGGGGTCCGAGAAGAAATTCACAGGAGTCTCCTTCTTGGCTGAGATCCCAACCTTTCTTAAAATGTCCCAAAGAACGTCCCGGACCCAGTCATACCTATATTTGAAACCAGGCAACTCTTTACAGTGAACCGCGTGTTCCCCGTATTTGTCCAAGCATGCCTTATGGCAAATCGGACAAACTTCATCTTCACGGTACATGGGGATCACCAAACGATATTTAAGAATTGCCCTGTATTCAACCCCAGACATGGTTTGGCCCAAACCTTCGATTGGGATAACATTCAGGAAATCTTGGGCATGGGGGCTTTGCAAGCATTCAATAACTGCCTTTTGGCGGGGGGGGGGGGGGGACAAATCAAAAGCTTCACCCAAGCTCTGTGTGATTTTGCCAAAAAGGGCATTCGCCAAAGTTTTTTGAGGTTTGGGGGTGTCCTTGTTAGAAAAACCGCCAATATCAAAACCTGGGAGATAGTCATTTATCCTTTCGAGGGCCTGCATGTAGTCCAAGTCCATGTCGACAACCATGCTATTCCATAAGATGTGGTCTTAGAGATTCCAAGACTGAGCTCGCAATGCCACAAAAGCATATACCCCAACATCCTTCGCTGAGAGAAGCCCTAATCCTCCCAAACGCACCTGCAAGAACGCGAGTCGCCACTGTATATCACCAAAGAACGGACCCCCACATACCACTACGTCTTCGATGGCTCCCTGCAGACCCTTGTCAAAACATGATACCGCTTCATCCATCATGGCGGGTTGGCAGGTCCGCAAACCAAAAAGCAACCTAGCGACCCCCATACATGATCTGAGCAAGAGGAGTTCACTCTGGGGATCCCTAAGGCAGGGCAAAAGTTTTGTAAAATCAACCGCGCACGAGGCTCTTTGCCCTGCCAATTCCCGTATAAAGTAATAGTCCCGACTAACAGCCCCTCCAAGGAGCTTCACCCCCTTTTCTGGCCTGCCAATCCCATTGGGGAAAAGCCCATCCCTAAGTTTCACCCCCATTAGAAGACGGCCAAAAAGCCTTAGTTTTCTTAATATTTAGTTGAAGTCCCAGAGATGGCCCCTCCTTCTGGATGATGTATAAGGCATTCGCAACATCGGTGGCCTCACCAATAATCGTCCCGTTATCAAGGTACCACGCATGAAATGGGAGGTTACAATTTTCTTACACCTAGAGAACCAATGGGGTGTAGTGCCAAGGCAAAAAGGAGGGGACCTAAAGGGTCCTGTGACACCCGACAAATTTTGGTTAACAACGCTGTCTAGATTAAAGTCTACCTTAGCGAGTCACGCGTATATTATACTTAACTGGGTTAGTTGAGTCGTGTTACGGTTCGGGAACTGTTAGTTTAGTATAGAGGATCATTAGATGTTAGTCTAAAGGCTCATTAGATGTCAGTCCTTAACCAAGTGTACAAAGGGTGACGATTCGTAGAATCGTCAGAGCATAGGGAACATACAAGTCTCGAGTCCCGGGAATTGGTGAACGAGTGTGAATGTGTTTGTTTGCAAGTATTATGTGTTTACAATCATTATGTGACTTGTCGGTATGTGAAAATGTGTTAACATATGTTAAAACGGGGTTTAACGCGCAAAGTACGCAGAACCAACCCCTATAGGCGATTAGGGTGGGCTAATCGCCTATAGGGGAGGCGAGTAGGGTTTCATTAGGGGTGAGTAGGCCCTAATCGCCTATACCATGGGCGATTAGGAGCCCTATTCGCCTGATGCTGCTGCGTAATCGCCTATAACGTGCTGGACGACTAAAAACGACTATAAATACCATACTTGACCTCCTAAACTTTATTATAACAACCCTAGTCGTCCCACAACTCGTCCCAACACACACACAACCTCTGGAACACGATTTTGGATCAAAACACAAGATTTCAAGCCTATTACATCAATCTATCATAAATCTAAGGTGTGGTTTTCATTCATGCAACCTTTAATAATGTTTTTATTGAATCCCTAATGGTCCAGACCTGTTTATAAACGTATATGTCTTCTGAAATTCGTTAATAATCATTGTTAATGGGATTATAGCTATTATGCATGTTGTATGTGTGTTTATAATTAAAAGCTAGGGTTTTTGTGATTCAAGAAGGATTGTTAACATGGTATTAAGGTAGTTACAGATTGATGATGATAGCATGTTGATGAAATCTGAGTAATTGTTCATTAGGGTTACGGATATGCATGTTAATGTGATGTTTCATGCTATGTGTATTGTTTTTGGGATACATGGTTGCATGCAGGACTGACTGATAGAACGAGGTAAAACGAAGGATTTTGATTGAAATAGGTTTGATATGGTTGTTTGATTGATATTTGATGTTTACACACGTTCTGGATCTGATTTGGAGTGTTAAACGCGCGAAAAACTGGAACAGCTGGGCTAAAGGCGAGTAGGGATCCTATTCGCCTATGCTATAGGCGAATAGGAGGCTATTCGCCTGATATGGGGTCCTATTCGCCTATAGTATAGGCGAGTAGGGGCCTAATTGCCTTTACTTCATGCGATTACGATCCTAAATGCTAGTTAAGCCCTGAATTGCATGCCTTACGACGTAATCGCCTATAAACTCCTGATTTGCATACCATATGACCCTAATCGCCTATAGTATAGGCGATTAGCCTTCCTAAATGCCTGTTGACCCACATAATCGCTAGTTGACTTTTCCTAATCGCCTGTACTGCTGCTGTAAGTGTATTTTGACATTCCGAGACCCGATTTGACACCTAGGAACATGCTAGGAACCCCGTAACATACCTAATAACTTGGTAACATGTGCTCGGACTTAATTATGTGATACTTGAACTACGTGCTATAACTTGTTGGACTTTAACGCATGTTAAGTGTGATTGCATGATTGTATGTTTGAGAGTGCAAGTATAACACAGGGAGTCTCGGGTCACCAATGGGATGTCGAGTCTTGTACATGGGGTTAATTTAACAGTCACAGTGTTTTCAAACGAACTTGGTTATGGTCTGGACATCTAGGGACTAACTAACCTACGGGTTATTAGTCTAATTACTTGTAACTGTCATATGTTAGGTCGCCGCCATACGGGGCTAACATAGCTTGCTGATTTTATTCGTATTACGAAGTAACGCAACCTAAGGTGAGTTTACGGCCCCTCTTTTAACTGGTTTCACTTTTTGGGGGAGAAAACATGTGTTAAACTTATGTTTTGGTAACAACTGTCATACTATGGGTTTCTATGGTTTACTATACGATCTTTGGAAGTCCCGGGGGAAACCATGAATGTGCGGGTTAGCACAACGGGGAAATGTGAATGGATCTATTGGGAGTGACCAACCCCGCTCGTCGGCTTGGAGGGCCGGGCGAGTGCATATTGTCTCAAACAGGAACAGGTTTACTATTCGGGCACAACATCGGGTTTGCGAGTTAGTAATGGTTTTCCAATCGTTGTAGTAACAAAACATACGCCTAGCTAGCGTACTTGGTTTACAAATTGATATAGTATGGACAGGTTGAACTTGATACTTTGATTACAAAACCTGTGAACTCACCAGCATTTTTGTGCTGACGTAACTCTTACATGTTTTCTCAGGTCGCTAAGGTAGCACTACGGAACTAGGGCGCACGCGTCTGCACGACGTCTAGTTAGGATTGCATGGTTTTCAAACATTGAATATTTGGGTTACTTTTGGATTATGTTTTGAGAATAAGCTTCCGCTGTATTTGGGGATTTTAAACTATGTTTTTGAAATTGCATATGTTCATTTAGAATTGTTTATTGTGATCGTTGACTTGGATCCTGGTTTGTCATGCGCCTCGCGGTAAAACTCCGCAAGTGGATTTTGAGGGTGTGACAGGTCCCCCTGCTGAACCCCTGTAGTGGCCCCTAAACAATCATTACCAACATACAACCTAACTGGTTGGGCATATAAGAATTGGACCCACAAATAGATAGACGGACAATGCTAAAGAACTTCTCGAAGAAGGGCAGAGCGGTCGATCATGTTGAACGTGTTTGAAAAATCTACAGTGAGCATAGCCAAAGAACTGTCTTCATGGAAAGAGTTAAGGAACCTGTTCGCACTGTGGAGCACTGCCTCTGCCACATTACGAGTTCCCACCCCAAATTGGAAGCCCCCCAGATACTTAGCCATTTTCTCACCAACCTTCCTCATAGCCACTTTAGATACCAGTCTGCGCCAAATGGCCTCTATTGCAATGGGTCGGATCCCGTTTTCAAGTTTTAGAAGAGGGGTAAGGGGCCGAAGCAATAAATTCTGCAAGTACCCTGGGACATAACCCCTAGCCATAAGTTGACGACTTCAGTAATAGCTTAGAGCAAACCCGTGGAGGCCACGGACCCCTCTCCGCTAAGGGCGTCCAATAGATGTTGGGCCCTCAAACCGTCCCTCCCGTAGGAAGTCCCTTTAGGGAAAGATCGAAGACATCGAAGCACACACTCCTCGTCCACAACAAGCGTGGGCATGATGTCGGAGTTAGAGGGCAAAGACGGAGGAGGCAACACCGGATGTTTATCAATGAAGGCTTTCATGGTAGAATCCCCTAAAGGAGCAACCCCACTAGAAACACAACAACTTGACATCAGCTATGAAATGACCGTCCCTTACTTTCTGGAGGCACTGTTTGACATTGGGGCTCTTTTCAGTAGGCTCACTCCCCTTGCTTCCTGCTTGATAAAAGAAATTGTCACACCCTCAAATTTCCACTGCGCGGTTTATACCGCGAGGCGCGTGACACACCAAGATCCCATAGCCATAGCCATAAGCTATAAGAACATTTTTTTTATTTAAGTGTTTGTTTTTTTATTATTTAAGTGTTTGTTTGTTTTTTTAATTTTTAGTGTACGTTTTTTAATTTATTTAAGTGTTTGTTTTTTTTTTAAATACATTTTTACTTTTAATATTAATATGATAATATTATTTAATTAAAAAACGAAATAACATTAAATGATGATGGGCCTCTACACACCCCTAGGACCATCATCCTATTGATGTTTCTACCCCACGCTGACGTGGCAGCTGAGGTGGGGAGCATCATGGATGATGGGCCTCCTCCACACCATATAGTCTTAAAGTTTTCTTCTTTTTCTACGGATCATTTAAAGAATCCGTCGCTTCCGTCGCCTCCGCCGTTTCCACGGCGTTATTAGTCGCCATGGTTTCATTTCGATCTGCCGCTCCAAAGGCAGTGACGGCGACATTAAGAGACATCTCGACTTTAGACTAAACCCCGACCACATCTAATTGTGAGGAAGACGAGTGAAGGAGTTGGAGCCGGACAATTGTTGCCATCGCCGACAACAGGCCGGTAGTTGTGTGTTGGATATATAGGATGTCCGATGTAATTAAAAGTCGAGGTCAACGTAACCCGACCCGGTACGATCCGAAGAGTTACACGTTGGTACACGAATCAGATAAGTTCACGCGTTGGTGGATTATTATTTATGAAATAATAATTGTTTTAGTTTTGAGGGACTTAATATTAATAAGATTAATATTAAGGAGTATTAAGATATTTAGCAAGGGGGTTTATTGCAAGTTGTTGTCTTATAAAAGGAGGGTTAAGGAGTAAACCCTAAACACACCTTTTATCAAAACAACCTACCCTTGCCTCCTCTCTAAGAAACCTGCGGCCGCCACCCTTAAAGAAAGGGTCGCCGCCTTCTTTCTTTTGGTCCAGCTATCAACCACCACAAACCACCGCCTCCTTCTTGCAAGTGTTGCTTCCCGGTTGGTTCGTGCACGGTGTGAACTTCCTACTAGCGAGGATTCGTTGTAACCCGCGTGTTACAATTCCGGTGTAGTCGTCAAAGGTTGATTACTAAACCCCCTATGGTTGTTTTATTATTTATTTGTTTATACGCGTTTAACTGAGATCCTTATTGGGAATATTTTATTAATCGGATTAATAAAATTAAATATATATTTATACATATAAATCGGCTAATATTATATAATGTATATAATCGATTTTTCTAATAAATATAAACCGCTTCCGCTGTGTATACGATACCATGATTCCCAACATTGTGGACGTCGCCGGAGAACCAAAGGACTCTCATATCTCTCTGTTTTGAAAGGTGTGTAAATGGACAACTGTTGCCGTCGCCGACAACAGGCCGGGGGTTGTGGACGTCACCGGAGAACCATAGGACTCTCATCTCTCTTTGTTTTGAAAGGTGTGTTAATGTGGGACTGCAAGTAGAAAGGGATTTGTCATCGAGGTGGAATAGACTAAAAATTTACTCACATGGCAAGGATATGGCAAGCATATTATCGCATGTGTTACTTTAATTGGATTCTTGCTAGCTTTTGTTCATCGATGTTGTCAACTTCATGCTTTTTTAGTTTCAAAAGAAGGCAACAAGCAGACAATATCCCTTTGGGTAAAACAAGGAGCTAAAATGAAGGTTTTTCTTTGTTGTTTTTTTTTTTTTGTTGGCGTCATGCTTTTTGGTTAAAAAATGGTAGCCTAATGTATTACCTTCGTCGGATTGCTCCTTGTTGTCAGTGGCGAAGCTTGACCCGAAGGTTCGGGGGGTCGGAAGTCACTAGTTTCGGGGGATCGAAAACCAGTTTCGGGGGGTCGAAACCCTATATTTTCAAAAATTTCTATACGAATACTATATAATCGGAACTTCTGCGCGAAAATCCGGGGGGGGGGGGGGGTCGGCCGCCCCTCCCCGCCCCAACTATCCTGCGCCACTGCTTGCTGTCATTTGGTTTCGCCACAACACGCGGGAAAACCACATACGTCAAAACGTGGGTTTTCATATGGTTAATGCGTTACATAACGCTTGGACTAATCCGTTCGATGTTTGCAATGTAAATTACTAGTTGTATACAACGACTATATGAGACATTGGCATCTAAAAATAAAATGAAAATTGCGTTTGGGTTGAAAACATGAAAATCTTTGTTATAAAGTGGTTGTTCATGTTGGTACAAGGGTCAACGTATACACAGTCGCGAAGCTTGAGAAATTAGTCGGTGGGTCAGAAATCACTAGTCACGAGATGGAACCTAATTTTTTTTCTATACTTATGTTTCGGATGATATGTTTGGGTCGTTGATTCGAGTCGAGTCGAGTTAAACATTAAATACAATATTATCAAAGTTTTAAGCATTGTCTAACAAAAAAAAAATGAACAATGACACTAAAACATTAAAAATAGACAAAGCGTGGGTACCTGTATGAAGAATTACAGTTCATCCCGCCGACCTTTGATATAAGCTACTCTTACTTTCTCCCGTATATTAACCGGATATTTCCACTTTCCAAGTCGTTAAGCGGGATCTCTTTCTAAACTACTAGCATCCACTTTATTCATGTTTGCTTGTGGATTTTGAAGAATATCATGTCCTTGTTGATTATTTTGATCCGTTTCATTAATCGGTTCGTTTGTTGAAGCTTTTTGACATTTACTCATATTTTCATTATCTATTCCCTCTACTTGTTCTTCATTCGCTCTTTTGAAAAAATATGTTATGGTTTTATTCTTCCCCATATTATAGTCTAATAACCTAAACATTAAATCAAGTCATAATTATTTTCAACCCTAATTCTTAAACAATGTGATAACTTGACACAAAAGATTGAATAATAAAAAAAAAAAAAAAAAAAAAAAAAAAACACAACTGTCCAAATAGTACCAACGTCAATTATAAGAATATGAAATCTAAAGAGAAGATGATAGATATAGTTATCTTGTGGCATTTAGATGGTGACACAAACAACAATCGACCCCCATTTGTAAATATTATATCGGGTTGGTTTAATCAAGATTCAACAACACAACAAGACAACAATCTATGAATCTATCAATTATTTACTAACTGCCAAAAATTATATTATTAATAAATTAGTAAAGTAGACGTACCTTGATTCTTTGAATGAAGATGAAAATATGAAACTATCAACTATGCTCAAGGATTGAGAAGTGAAATCTAGAGACATCACAAGGTTTAGAGTTTTACTTAGGTTAATGGTTTTAATTTGGCTTTTTCTAAAGAAAAAAATAGGCAAAATCAAACAATTGGGTTGTACCTCTCAAAATAGGCCCAAAAGAAAAAGAAAAAAAAAAAGCAAAGGCAAACGATAAACTCGGTAAAACAACCGATATTTGGGAACCTTGTATCGTCGGATATATTGTTAGTTTTGGTTTATATAATATACATATTTTTTTTTTCAAAAAATATGGGAGGTCGAAACTGTACATACCTAAAAAAATTAATACGAATACTAAATAATCGAAACTTATACCAATGAGGTGGTGGTCCATTGGCAAAGGCAAAGCTTTTAAAACACCTAGGTTGTGGAAGGTGTTGGGTTCAAATCCCACAGACCACAGGATTTAAAAAAAATAATCTTTCAAAAAAATATAATCGAAACTTATGAGCGAAAATTCGAGGGAGTCAGCCGCCCCTCCCGCCCTTTAAAACCTATGCCCCTGCTTATACACGTAACCCATGATGTCCTATGAAAACGACGATGAGCCAGCTACGTACGTTTCCTTTAATGTTCCATCAAACATCTAATATGAGAGCATGTTCTACCAGTTTGAATGTTTGATGTCCTAGCTACCGTTCAAAGTATGAGGGAGTACTAAATAATAACATTATTTTGATTTGATTAATTCACTCATATGTTATCCTATTGTACAGATCGATAATTGTACCATATTATTATATTAGATGATTACTCCGGGAAGGTCTTGAGGTTAAAAAATCTAATATGACTTAATAAAAAATGATAATAGAAGAAAACATACCAAACGTATTGAAAAAATAAATAATTCATTATG
The DNA here is from genome assembly GCA_028751855.1 of Ambrosia trifida. Lineage (NCBI taxonomy): Eukaryota > Viridiplantae > Streptophyta > Magnoliopsida > Asterales > Asteraceae > Ambrosia > Ambrosia trifida. Next base: position 28,576,260 of record CM054133.1, on the reverse strand, counting down.
TTTTGCGTATTCTCGATGTTAGAATATTCAAAAGCACAATTCAAGGAGTAATAGGTGGGTCAAATATTGACTCCATAATTTATGTGGTCAAATATTGACTCAATGATTTAGGGACTTATGCACTAATTCATGTTTTCATGTATAGGTCCACTAGGTGTCCTTTATATTTGTTGGTTTCTTGTTTGTATAAGATAACCTTTGAATAAATATAATAAAAAACTCTCTGCATACCAAGTCAAGATGGTATCGGAGCATGTTTAATCCTGGGAATTCCGATCAATCCTTAACAAAATGCCTGACACCGAAACCACTATCAATCAAATTCCTGATGAATTAACGATGCAGATTGCTGCACTTCTGAGAAATGATCTCGGAACACAGCAAACAACTAACTATGAAAATTTATCCTTAGGGATTAAACTCGGTGGTGACAACTATGCCTTATGGGCAACTCTTATGAAGAAAGCCATTGGAGGAAAGGGAAGAAGCTCTCACATTACAGGAGAACCTTCGCCTCCCCCGAAAACAGACATAACTTATTCACGATGGGAATAAGACGATCAGTGTGTCTTTACCTAGATAATCCAAAATTTCGAATCCAACTTGGTGAATAACGTCTCACAGTATCCAACTACAAAAGCCCTGTGGGATGGTTTGGCCACTACGTACGGCTCTGGAACAGACTCGCTGCAAGTGTTTGATCTTCACAAAAAAAAGCAAATTCTATCAGACAAGGTTCTGATACTCTGGAAGACTTGTGGAATAAACTACAAAGCATCTGAATGTCTATTGATAGAAGAGACCCAAATCCAATGAAGGACCCGTAAGACATTCAAATCTACAATAAGAAGACTCACGAACAAAGACTCTACCAGTTACTTACAGCAGTGGATGACAAAATGGAACCTATCAAAAGAGATATTCTTAAGAAAGATCCTCTTCCAACTGTTGAGATGGCATATGCCACCATACGAAGGGAAGTTGCCAGAGTTAACATTCTAAAATCTAGACCATCTGATAATGATTCGACAAAAATTGGGATGGGTTTGGCTACCAAAGACCCGTCACAAAGACCAAAGTTTCGCCCTAGAGAAAGAGAAGATAAATCCAAAATTTTTTGCACCCATTGCCAGATGAAGAGACACGCCAAAGAACAATGTTTCAGACTTGTTGGTTACCCAGAGTGGTGGGGAGACTGTCAGAAGCAAAAGAGCGGCCAACGTTCGAGGACTGATGGCAAAGGGGCTTCGGCATCAGGTGGTGGACGAGATCAGATTGAAAAAGGGCAACAAGAAGGCATTGCTGGATTTGGGGGAATTGCAGCAACTTTGAATGATAATCTCATAGGTAAAGGGTTTGAGAATTACATCTCAAGCCCCTCTATTATAAACTTTAATTTTTTTCCTCCAAATATTTCGTTCTTTGACAAACTTAACGAAGAAGGAAATGAAAAAAATAAAAAAAACCAAAGCCTGCCATGTTCAGCCCACCCCTCATTCTAGTACTTCAGAAAATTGGATTTTTGATTGTGGGGCTACGGATACCATGTCCTATGATTCCAAAGATTTTTGTAATCTTTCAACCCCATCTAAGTCCCATATTGAGACTGATAGTGGAGAAATTGTACAAGTCAAAGGGGGAGGATCTATAATGTTTTCAGAAAAAATGAAAATAAACAATTGTTTATACATTCCGTCCCTGTAATCCAAATTATTATCTATCAGCCAAGTTGCAAAACAACTTAATTGTGTGGTGCTTATGTATCCAAAATTTTGTATTCGACATTCGTACGAAGGAGATCGTTGGGCGTGGTACTGAACGAGAAGGTCTCTACTATGTTGATGAGGTAGTTCACAAGGGACATGCCATGATTGCTCATGGAACAACTGAAAGACAACTTTGGTTATGGCATCGACGTCTTGGTCATCCTTCGTTTGGTTATCTTAAAACTTTATTTCCTAGTCTTTTTTTGAATAACTCCATTCAGGAGAAGTATGAAACCTGCATTCTTGCAAAAAGTCATAGAGTCTCCTTTAATCAAAGTAATACCAGAGTTGATTCTGTTTTCTCATTAATCCCTTCCGATGTTTGGGGCCCGGCTCCAAATAGCACCAATAGTCGGTTCAAATACTTTGTTCTTTTTGTAGATGACTTTTCACGAATGAATTGGATATACTTCATGAAACATAAATAAGAAGTCCCTGAGATCTTTTTTACGTTTTATAAAATGGTTCAGACTCAATTTGGAAAAAAAAAAATACAGATCCTCCGTTCTGATAACGGAGCCGAATTTGTGAACAAAACCATGAAATTTTTTTCCAAGAAAACGGCCTTATCTATCAAACTACGTGCCCTAATACCCCTCAACAAAACGGTACCGTGGAACGGAAAAATCGTACGTTGCTTGAAAAAAATCGTGCTATTATGATTGAATCTCGAGTACCACAATCTTATTGGCCAGAAGCTCTTGCTACATTGGCATACCTTGTTAACAGTCTCCCAACTCAAATTCTTGGACATAAAACTCCTTTAAATGTTCTAGCCACCCAAGTAAAAATCACATCCATTATGACCTTACCTCCACGTGTTTTCGGCTGCTTGGTGTTCATTTATACCCCCAAAACTAATCAAAACAAATTAAATGCGTGTGCCAAAAAATGTGTCTTTGTTGGGTACGGTGCCCATCAAAAGGGCTATCGTTGCTACAACCCTGTTACTCGTCGAGTTCATGTCACCATGGACTGTGACTTCAAAGAATATGACTATTTTTTCGACCACCAATCTAGTGATCATGGGGAGAAAATAGGCGAGTCACTCGATTGGTTGCTATATCAAAGTTGTTTTGAAGATGTTCCAACAGAGTCGGTAGATAGCGCCACCGAACCCTCTTCTTCCAATATAGAAGAGGATGACGAGTCAGCTCACACAACCAACGATTCTTCTAAGGGCTATGTCCAACAAGAAGTCGAAGAGGTCGAAGCCACAGATCCAACTTCCAACGAAGCAAACAATGAGGTAAACAATTTACAACAACACAATAGTTCACAAAATACTTCTAATCATGACAGTTCAGGAAGTCCGTCCTTGGAACAAGAGGAACAACAAAGCACTTATGTCCTTCCTTCAAGAAGAAATAGAGGAGTCCCTCCCAACCGGTACTCACCGGAGCATATTCCTCGTGCCTCCAAATACCCGTTAGAAACTGATAGGGTGAGAGTGGCTAAGATTGCTAAAGCATTCTCAGCTACTCTCCTTTCAGAAAAATTCCAAACACAGCCCAGGAAGCTAAGAAGGCTGCTGAATGGAGAGAGGCAATGAATATAGAAATGGAGGCTCTGAAGAAAAATGGCACATGGGGAAAGTGTATATTACCACGAGGGAAGAAACCAGTTGGTTGCAAATGGGTATTCAACATCAAGTATAAATCTGATGGCACCATCGAGCGATACAAAGCTCGATTGGTTGCCAAAGGGTATACACAAACATATGGCATTGATTACTCCGAGACTTTTTCCCCAGTTGCTAAAATTAACACTATCAGAGTTCTTTTCTCAGTAGCAGCAAACAAAGACTGGCCTTTCCATCAATTTGATGTGAAAAATGCTTTTTTGCATGGAGACTTGAAAGAAGAAGTGTACATGGAAGCCCCTCCTGGGTTCTCAAATGATTTTCAAGAGAATGGGGTATGTAAACTAAAACAGGCATTGTATGGGCTCAAACAATCTCCGCGTGTGTGGTTTGGAAGTTTACTATGGCTATGAAACGATATGGGTATAAACAAAGTAATGCCGACCATACCTTGTTCTACAAAAGGAGAGGAAAATTGGTCACATGTCTTATAATATACGTCGATGATATGATAATAACAGGAAGTGACGAAGAAGAAATTAGCTCTCTTCGAAAAAATCTCTTCACTGAATTTGAAATGAAAGACCTTGGGGGACTAAAATATTTCCTAGGGATTGAAGTGCTTAGGTCAATATAAGGGATCTTTATCTCTCAACGGAAGTATATATTGGACTTACCTGTTGAAGTGGGCATGGTTGATTGCAAACCTAATGATACTCCCATGGTTGTGAATCATAAACTAAAAGTTGTTGAAGGTGCCAAACTAGCAAATAAAGAAAGGTACCAAAGGTTAGTGGGAAAATTGATTTACTTGTCTCACACTCGACCCGACATTGCTTATGCAGTGGGAGTCGTAAGTCAATTCATGCACAACCCTCAAGAAGACCACATGGAGGCTGTTATGAAGATTGTTCGATACCTAAAAGGCACAGTAGGGAGAGGTATATTATTCAAGAAAAATGGCCATCTAGATGCTGAAGTGTTCACAGATGCTGATTGGGGAGGGAATCCTAATGACAGAAGATCAACCGCCGGTTACTTTAGTCTTCTTGGAGGTAACTTGGTGACTTGGAGGAGTAAGAAGCAGAAGGTAGTGTCATTATCAAGTGCAGAATCGGAGTTTAGGGGTATTGCTAAAGGGATCACCGAGATCCTTTGGTTAAAGAAGATAATGAAAGAAATCGGGTCTCCCCTTAAACGTCCAACTCAGTTAATGTGTGATAATAAAGCTGCTATTAAAATTTCAGAAAACCCGGTGCAGCATGACAGAACAAAGCACGTTGAAATAGATCGTCACTTCATAAAAGAAAAAAATTGAAGACGGTACCATCGAACTCCCGTTTGTCAGGTGTGAAGACCAACTGGCGGATATTCTGACAAAAGTTGTTGCAACAAAAGTGTTCGAATCCGTTTTATCCAAGTTGGGTATTGGAGATCCCACTACACAACTTGAGGGGGAGTGTTAGAATATTCAAAAGCACAATTCAAGGAGTAATAGTTGGGTCAAATATTGACTCCATAATTTATGTGGTCAAATATTGACTCAATAATTTAGGGTCTTATGCACTAATTCATGTTTCCATGTATAGGTCCACTAGGTATCCTTTATATTTGCTGGTTTCTTGTTTTTATAAGATAACTTTTGAATAAATATAATAAAAAACTCTCTGCATACCAAGTCAAGACTCGCAACATGGCATCTTGTGTAGAACCCTCCCCTATACAGACACACATATATGTTCAAAATTAATATTATGTTGATAACTCTAAGAACCGCATAAAACATATACATCATATTATAAATAACCTTATCTTTGTAAGGATGAGGTCCAAGAGCGCGGGGCCAAATTTCGATTCATAACATTCCTGCTGATAGCTGCAAGACAAACAACGGTAATCAAACATCGACTCGAATACACAAACATTATTTATAATCTAAAGCCTTAAATTAAAGATCACATGCCACATACCACATCTGCCATTTTAAATTCCTAGCAGGCTCATTCATGCTGGCATCAAAGGCGTTAATCCGCCTCAGCTTCGGACAAATTACATGACATCCGTTACCAAATGACGAAAAGTTACTGTTCAGTTGGATCCCACAGTGGTTCATCTTCAGTTATGTCTTGTGATTCTATTGACACCTGTTTATATAGATTAATAGAATATTAGAAATCATATGAATCAATTAATATTATTGCAAAAGCTCCAATACAATTATATTATACAAAGCCTAAACTCTGAGACAGAGAACCTAAAAAAATTGAGTTACACAAAAGCATTAAAAATTGAGCTAGTTGTTGCTCCTCTAATATGCTTTAGACTTCTTTTTTCCAAAAGGTGTATCTTAGAAAACCATCATCAGAAACAAGAAGAACATGAGCAACATATCTAGTAGTCAACTTCTTTAGCTGTTTAACCACACCATTAAAAGCAAGCAGTCCTCCCTGCAAACTACACACAAGTGCTTGGGGAATATTATTAATGGAATTGATAATTTAATAATAAGTAGCGCAAGGGTGACAAAGTTTAACATGTTCTCCATCATTATCTCTCACTGTGTACGACAATTGCTTGCTTCAATTGAAACATAATTGAATGGACTCTCACCTTAATGGCTTTCCAACCTGAAGAATCAATATGTTGATATTTTTATAAAAACAACCAAAATAATATAATCAAAATCTTTGAAACCCAAAATAACTGACCAAATATTAATTTATGCTTTCGGTGGGGATTGCGAATCATATACGAATATCTAATGGCTTGATGATGATTGTGATAAAGATCTCATATTTTCGGAGGTGTTGTCGGGTTCGGATGGAAGGGCGGTGGCGGTGGCAGTGGAAAGGGGGCGGAGGTGTGGGATGGTGAAGATCCTGTAGGCCATTATTAGGGTTTGTGTGAAGGGGGTTTGGGTTGTGATGTATATATAATAACCTTGTTTTTTTTTAAATCTCACAAGAAGCCACGTGGCACATTCAAGGGGGGGGGGGGGGGGGGTGAGGCCACCATTGAATGCCACGCCAGCAAACAACAAAAACAACACATGACTAACAACAAAAAGAACACATCTAATAACTAAAAGTAAAGCATAAAACCGTAACAAACAAAAAATTACAAGCCGTAGGAAAACCACAAATGAAATCACTTGAGACGGAAAAAACAAAGAACTTACCTTCAATTTGTTGTAGCCGCCACATAAACAAACTGCACCTGAATCCACCTACACCAAAAATTAACCTATAGCTGTTAGCAACGACACAGAACGAAAAAACATCTCAGATCAAATAAGAACTTACCTTCAATTTACGAATGCAACCATCTGAAATTGGCTGCGCATTGCGTGAGGGCAAATCGATTCTATATTGGTTTCATTCTCTTAAATTACTGAAATGAAAATGTTCAATATATGAATGTCATGTCATCAACACCCATTTCCTTTATATCTATACTACTATATAATACATTCTAGATGGGCGAAAGGGTAAAATCACCTCTATTTTAAGATGGGAGTCCAAAGGTCTCTTTACAAATCTCTATCTTTTACCTCATTTCTTCCCTTTATGCCCCTCATGTACAACTTTTAATGATAATAGTATATATCTATAATACACGCCCTTGTGAATGAAACACCTAATTCAATGCTTGCATGGGTTACTTACTAATAGTTTTTAACCCAATTCAATGCTCCCCTATGGGAACCTCTTCTTCTTCATAATCGAATAATATCACATTGATAGCTTTTGTAATTTTGTGAACATACGGCCAAAGTGATTGCATCATATTCTTGTATTGTAATTTGTAACCATATAAAGTATCACTAGATATAAAAAGATTTAGAAACTTGTAGAATAAATTAAATTACACTATAAACTTGGAATTAGGTTGAAAGTTGGCCATTTTATAGAGTATCCAAACATATCGTTATGCGGATATGAGTAAACATTGTTGCCACCTTCATTTGTATTATTTTAATTGATGATACACATGCAAGTTTGCATTCATGTTTCCCTCTTGGTGTGCCATTACCCTCCATGTGTATAATCATTATCCATTATTCCGAATTTTTTACCTTTCTATTTATATTCACAACATTTAAAAAATAGCCGAATTGTGTTGTATGATGATTACAGTTCTATACTTAGAAAATCGTATAATAAAATAATCATGGGTTCACCCTCCGTGTGTGAAAAATCATCATTTGTGTATTACCCTCGCTAATTTCTTTCTAGAGTAAATTAACTTTATATAAATAGATTTAAAGACTCCATACTGTTGGCAAATTCGTAACCCCAACCCATCAATGAATCCTTCAATTACTAACCCTATTCAATCCCCCTTTTAATCACACAACCACCATTACAAATTAATCCTTTAATTCATAAGCCTCACACCTTTTATATGATTCAATACTCTCTTTCAAGGTTATACCCCAGAAATCTCCTATTTTTTTAGAATGATTCATTTGGTTGGTAACAATGTTGTTTGTTTTTGCAGCGGAGAAGGCACCACATGTAAATGACCAAACGGCAGCTTCGTATCAAGCAACAGAGGCGACGACGCTATTAGGGTTCATGGGACCGTCCGGATCTGGTTCATGGGGATATGAAAGGTACAATTTAAAAATTGGTTTTACATTCCTCTCTGTTTGCCCTCTAAATTACACATGAGACTTCTTTCATTCATTTGTTTTCTGTCATCTATTCCTTAGAAATATAAGAATTATTGTTTCTTTTTTTTTTTTTATTGTGGTGGTAGGGTCTCTTTGCTTTTTGAGATGCAAAACCTATGACATTTTAGTTAAAATTTGAGTAAGGTTATGATGTGATATTGGCCAAAATTTGAGCCACGCTTGAATCTTTATGATCTTCACGACATGGGTTATGCAATTCTGATGTAATTTGTATCAAAGTTTAAGTCAAGGTATAATTTTTATAATCTATATGACATGGGTTATGACATATTTGGTTGTTGGATTATGAAAAAGGTCTTAATTTGTTTTTCTTAAAGTTGTCATGTAGAAAGGAGTTGGGCCAGTCAACCATACAACAGAAGCTGAAAGCAAGATCATTTTGGTAAGTCTTTTTTTATTTTATAACCTTTTAATGATTTTTTTTAAGGTTGTCAAGAATTTTAACCGGCGCTTTATATAAAGAAAAATAATAAACCGGAAGACTTTCAAGGACCGATTTAATAAGAATGACTCTCCCGCCAATCGATAATAAGTTCGCTCTCCACATGGACAACCTTCTTTCAAAAACCTCAGCCACCTTTCTCCAATTTAAACATCGATTCATGTTAGTGCCCACCTTTATCCCCAAATATTCGAAAGGGACATCTCCTACACCACAACCAACGATCACTGCCATATTATGTATTTCACCATTCGACACTCCCATCCCAAACAAACTAGACTTGTGAATGTTGATTTTAAGACCCGAAAAAATGTAAAAGATTCGCAATATCGAGCCATCCTTTTAATATTATCTTTATCCCATTCCCCCAAAATAAGCGCAGCATCCGCATAAAACGGATGAGATATAATAGGCCCCTCGTTACTAATTTGTAACCCACAAAACTCCTCTTATTTAATGGCTTTATAAAACATACACGATAACGCTTCTATGACAACAAGAAACAGAAAAGGAGATAAAGGATCACCTTGCCTCAACCCCTTCTCGCATTGAAATTCAAAAGTAGGCGACTTGTTAATAAGAACAGAAGACCGCGCGGACCTAAGGATTCCATCGATCCACGAGCAGCATGTATCCGGAAACCCCATTGATTTACAATCGAAATTAAAAACTTCCAGTTGACGTTGTCGTAAGCGTTTTCAAAATCAATCTTCATAAAAAAAAAAAAAGCTTTTCTACTCTTCTTTTTAAGCCAAGACAATACTTTGTTCACTATAAGAGGACCATCAAAACCGATCACTTTTTTGAGCCGTTAAGCAAGAACCTAAGATATCACTTTGCTTATCAAACCCACCAGAGCCGTTAAGCAATGAGAAAACCACACAAATCTTCCGGTATCTTTTTCAGATTCCCAATTCTAAGTAAAGGTCTACGTTTGACTTTTTCTGAGAAAGGTGATCTAAAAAATTTTAAAACTTCTCTCTTTACACAATTCGGTTCAGAAATCCACATACCGTCCACCATTAAGCCGGGAATAGAGTTTGTCACCTTTCTTCCATTAATTACACCGTGAAAAAAAGCCGTATTATCATCACCAAGAGCCGCCCAACGAATACGAGATTTTTGTCTCACATCCTTATTATACGCCACTTCTAACTCACATATTCTGTTATGACACTCGGCACATTCCCACTCCTCTTCTTCCGCCAAATCCCTTCGTTCCCCCTTCTTCTCAATGTCCGCTATCTCCTATTTGAGTGTTGTCAGCTCTTCATTCTCTTTACTATCCATAATCGCTTTCCAATGCCTCAGGTCATATCTCAATTCTTTCAATTTTTCAGCGAAGACTACATCTGGTGGACCTTCATACATAGACTTTTGAAGAGTATTAGTGACCAAATCAGCACACCCCTCCCTATCAATCCTTAAACGTCAAGAGCACCGACAAACCACCAAGAAATTGAATGCAACCTCCATCTGGATTCAATTCTCGGATCAATTTTCCAATTTTTTTATCCTATCAACATCCCATACTCTTGCCACCAACGGCCATAACAATCATTGTATTCATTAATCGAATCCGGAATCTCCACAAGAATGTCGTCATTGTTTGCCTCTTTGATCCCCGTTACAGATTCTTTGAACGACATCGGATTACTACCACCATACAACTTCGGCACCGCCTTTGCTCTTGGCTCCTCTGTCTTTGTTTTTTGATCAGAGTCGTTATGCTGCGCCTTTGATTTATGTTCAGTGTCATTATGTTGGTTCTTCCTGTTGTCATAAGGCCATACGTAGTGGCTCGCGAAAAGGGCGTTAAATGCCCAATTTCGCGCCCCTTTCACCCGGCTACACCCCCTTAGTTAAAGGGGCGCCAACCATTCCCACGCCAAATATTTCACGTAGCGTCCTCTTTTACCCAACCAATCAGCACCTTCCACTTCATTTTTATTTTTTTTCTTTTTTACATTCAAATATAATATTCATTATATATTTGATAGCCAATCAGAAAAATGCCCCTTTCACCCACCAAATTTCACCCACCATTACACCTCTTGCCCATTTCAAGCCCCTTTCACCCACCAAGTGGCCCCACATTGCCACGTGTCGAAAAACACCCCTTTTACCCACCAAATTTCACCCACCATTACACATGGTCTAATACCGATTCGACTCCTCTCTCTCACCGATGAATCTAGCAATAGTAATTTGAACTTTGTAACTACCAATCCATAGATTTTGTAAGGCTTTCTCCATATCTTCCTTATCTTTGACTCCCCTGAAAGTAACGAACCCGAAACGTCGACCTTCTTTATCCCTCTTTCTTGCTATGTATATCTTTGTAATGGTACTGAACTTGATTGACGATTAACTTATCTATACTATATTATAATGCATGAGGTAATGGTAGTTTAAGATACCCAAAAGTTAAGAACTTTATTTTCATTAACAACCCTAAAATGAGGGTAAAATCGTCATTCAAACACTTTTACACTTTAATACCTCATCTTAGTTACACTTTAATCACTTAAACTTTACTTAACTTTTATTTATTTAAATTATAGTTAAACTTAATTTCTTTGTTTTAAGCAAACTATCCACCATTATTTTTAAATAGTCATATTTTTTCATACGATGCTTTTATAAAAAAAAATTACATCATAATAATAAGTATTTTATTATCTTTAATTTGAGTATAGTATTGTTAATTTTTTTAATTTAAAATTTTTTATGTGCTACGTGATTAACAATATCTAGGGGTGAGCAATAACTAAACCGTTCATTGAAGCCAAACAAAAAAAGAGACAAAACTGAACCAAAATCAATTGAAAACTGAATTAACCAAAATACGATATGATTTAATTTAAAACCGGTTATCGTTTTCTTTTTGTACCCTTAGTTAACCGAAATCAGTCAAACTGAAACGGAACCATTCATATATTCATAATAGCGTGTCAGCGCGATGTAGTAGGGAACAAACACACTTTTAGTGGTGCATGGTTGGGTTCGGTTCGGTTATTAGCCTCAACCGAAACAAAAATTGACATTATCGATTTATATCTTATTAACCAACCTATTTAATGGTTTAGTCAATTTGGTTAGATTGTTCGTTTTACTTAATTTTTATTAATAACCAAAACCAAACTTTAGTTAAAATTTTTGCTTAGAAGTACATGAAATGAACGTATAAACACATGAAATGGATGTACAAAAGATATAAATATAGGCTAAAAAAATTAGCCAAAGTTTGGTTTTTGTTGCTAACCAAAACTAACTAAACCGGACAAAAACCCGGAAATGTAACCATATAAATCGAACCAAATAATCAATTGTTTAATAAGATCGATTAATTGATGACTTTGGTTTAGTTTCGGTTGAGGCTAATAATCGAACTGAACTGAACCATACACACCTTTAAAAGTGTATGTGTTCCTCGCTACATCATGCAGGCACTCTACTAGTTAGACTGTCCGTTGTGGCTAGAGGTGAGTCATGACTCTATCCTCTCATATTACACCATGTCAGCGCCTACGTGTCACTGGCTCGCGACCGCAACCTGCTCACTTGATCCCGTTGTGGCTCAAGGTGAGTGATAACTTTATCCAATTATTTTAACATTAATAAAAAGAGCCCAACGTTTGAATTCTCCTCGCGATCAGACGCGAGCCGGGTCACTTGAGCTCGCTCGCGACAGTGTTCACCCAGGTGTGTTGTGGTTCACGCGATCCACGTAGATTGGTTTGTAGCTCGCGGCAGCTCGCTCGCGGACCACAACGGACAGTCCGGACAGTCTTACAGATAGATGAATAAAAACTACATGTTTAATGAGCTCTGGTATGTAGTCTAATTTTCAGGTGTTTTAGTTTTATCTATTTTTTTGATTACGCAAATAAATATTTATAAAACTAAGCGCATATAATACGTGTCTTGAAGTTAATCTTAAAAATATTGTGTTGATGCAAAATAGATGTTTATTAATTAATATGTAAAGGACACTTACTTTAAAAAAATAGTTTATCTTAATGGACAAATGACAAGAGAACATCGAACAACTCACACGTGGCTACAGTTCCACCATGGCAAGATGTGGTCCATTGTGTCGAAAGTGATTTACACGTACTTTGTTTATCTACGTGTTCAGACCCAAAAAAAAAATAAAAAAAATTGAACTATAAATCATAAATCTGCAATTATGTTCAACCAGACCCCTACCCCCTTCATGCACATGTCCACCGAATGTGCTTCATCGCAGCTGACAAATTTATAAAATAAAAAATATATACTTTCATTCGGTTAATGTTGTCTTGATTTATTACAACCTGTACGATACTGGTACACTCGTATTCTTGATATAGTAATCAATGTATCCTTTTATATTGGTTGAATACCATAAGACCGAACATCATCTACGGATATTGTTCCGATGGTATTGGTTTGGTTCATACTAGTACCATATTAACACTTGATATAGCCTACGATACTTCAAAAAATACTCTGTTGCGAATACAACTCTGTTGTTTTTTCCAGTGAAATTTATATCGGAATGTCGAGAAAGTGAAAAGAATGAATACCGGTACTGTTACCAATGTTATTCAGACTATATCACATAAAGAAAAAAAATCAATTAAATCTGATAGTTCAATTTGAAAAAAAAAAAAAATTGAACAAAATATTTAGATACGAAGATAAAAATAAACATGCCACAAACACATATCCTGACTTCTATAAAATAATTAGCATACAATAAATAATTTCGTATTTAAATAATTACGTCGCAACGGTATAATGTTTGTTTACAGTTAAATTACTAGACCCAGACTATCAACAGGCGCTCGAACGCTTAAATGTCTATCTCCCGGATTTTGATATTGGCGGTTTTTCTAACAAGGACACAGCCCCCCTAAAGCCACAAAAAACTTTGGCGAATGCTCTTTTTAGCAAAACTGCTCAGAGTCTGGGAGAAGTTTTTGAGTTGTCCACTCGCCAGAAGGCGGTGATTGAATGCCTAAAGGGCCCTCATGCTCAGGATTTCTTGACCGTTATCCCGATTGAGGGTTTGGGTCAATGCATGTCTGCAGTAGAGTACAGGGCTATACTCAAGTACCAATTGATGATCCCTATGTACCCGGAAGATGAAACATGCCCATCTGCCGTAAAACCTGCATGGATAAATACGGGGAGCATGCAATTCATTGCAAGGAGCTCCCTGGTTTCAAATATCGGCATGACTGGGTGAGGGATGTTTTGTGGGATATCTTGAGAAGAGCTGGGATCTCTGCCAAAAAGAAGGCCCCTGTAAACTTCCTCACATACCCCACGGAAGGGAGATCCACCCTGCGACCAGCAGACCTGCTTGTCTTTGGTTGGGAGAGAGGGAAACATGCCTATGTGGACCTCACCGGGGTATCTCCGCTGGTTGGGTTACGAGAAATAGGGTTCGTAGCTGGGCAAGCATCAAGAAAGGCGGAATCAAAGAAAGTAGATAAACATGCTAAAGCTTGTGCAGATAACCAACATGTCTTTATCCCTCTGGCTTTCGACACCTTTGGCTCCTTGGCGCCAGAAGCTATTCGTTTCTTGACCAGGGTCCAACGGGTTGCCCACAGCAATGTTTCATCCCCAGGGGGCAAGGTTTTGTCTTTAGTAGACTAGGGTTTGCAATTCAAAAAGGGGTGGCGGCGCAGCTTGTTGCCCGTCTACCTGCTATTATGATGTAACTTCCGTATTTTGTACAAAATATGAATCTTTGAGAGAGTAGAGCAGGAAAAAAAAAATATAGTCAGTTTAAAGTTATTCCAATAATCAAATTGATAATTAAAGGATACTTTTTTTTTTAACTTCAAACCCCGACATTGAAGGTGACTTGATAAACTAACTCCACTATCAAACACAATATGCACCTTTTATCCACCGTAAATTTATATAGCATTTGAAATTGACATTACTTAGTTTTGTCTATATGATTTGACATTTCACTTCAATTCTGTCTATCTAAGGAGATGTATTTATTATTAAAACCAGGTTATCATGCTATATTAAGACACAACATTATGTAATGTATCACTATTTTATATTAGACCACATATTTGGGGAAACTTATAGATATTACTTTCATTTATTCACCTTATCATTGTCCGGCTACAATATATTTTTTTTGAAAGGCGAATTTTCTATGTTGTGGCAGAGATCATCACAACCCCCAGAAGAGGAGTCCCCTAGCCACTCTCCAATAGTCGTCAGACTATGATGTCTTAACCGGGCTCACACTGACACGAGAGTGACCAATATATAGAATACAAACTCCTCATAGTATGGAGATCAAATCTAATCCTAAATTAACAATATTCCTTAATAAATATATACACAATTTTTGCTCAATCAAGCATAAATCAATTCCTTGAATTACTCTATTAAAATTAATAATTTTTACCATAAAAAATATTATTTACAATTTCCACATGGCTGGACATGGTTGGTTATGGATAAGCTACTACACACAGTCCTAGAACCAACAATATACTACTACTAAAATAAACACACCTTTCATTGCATACACACACAAAGAACCCTTTCCATCTTTTATTCTATACCCAATCCCAATCATTGATTTCTTTCACTCTCCTTTCTCCACCTTCTTCTTCTCTTAAACCCCATCAACATGATTCTTCAACAATATCCACCTTCAATCTTCCTTGTCACACTAATAATATTAATATTAACCAACTTTTATGTCACATATTCTCAAGACACACCAACCATATATGATATTCTCAAACTAAATGGCTTACCCATGGGCTTGTTTCCAAAGGGTGTCACCAACTACAGTTTGGATGATAATGGAAGGTTTCAAGTACACTTGGATAAAGCTTGTAATACCAAGTTTGAAGATGAGTTGCACTATGATCAAAGTGTTTCTGGGAACTTGACTTTTGGTAGAATCAATGAGTTATCAGGGATTTCTGCTAAAGATTTGTTTTTATGGTTCTTGGTTAAGGAAATATGGGTTGATGTACCTAGTTCTGGTTTGATTTATTTTGATGTAGGTGTTGTTTCTAAACAGTTTTCTTTGTCATCTTTTGAAACTCCTAGAGCTTGTGTGGCTTCCTCTGTTCCTAAGGTATATAAAGTTTTGGAACTTTGTTATGTTTGACTTTTTTTTGTTCTTGTTCATATGTACTTTTTGTGTTTATGGGTTGAGTTTATTATTTGGATACTGATCTTAAATGTGTATCAATAGTTTGAGATGTATATCACTTTAGTGTAGTTATGTTTGACTTTTTTTTGTTCATAGAAGATTTGTTGTTGATTTGACTTTATGTTTGTGGGGCTTTGTTATTGAGTTCATTAAATTAGATGCTGATCTGAAATGGGTTTAACCAGTTTGAATTGAAGTGAAATGAAATGACTTTTAATATGTTTTATTATTATTTTTGAGTCTACAAATGTGGATTTCTTTGTTTCCTTAAGGATTTAATTCTTTGCAATTTATTTATTTTTTTGTTTATAGTTTTGGCAATGTATGTATTTATGTATAAACTGGCTATTAGGATTCTTGATTGATAAAGTTTTGATCTTTTTGGTGTAAAACTATATTTAGGCTTTTGAATTTTGAATTGATAAAGATGTAATCTTTTTTTGTTTGTGGTGTGTAGATCCTATCAAGAAAGTTGGGGCGCGATGAACCCAATCAACAAGAACTATCGAGGGCGATGTTATGAAAATGGGTACTTAAAGATGATTCAAATCAGCACAATTGTTCAAAGCAAGTTATGGGTATTTCCATTTCTTGTGTATATGAAAATGGGTCATATGTTTCTTAGTTTAGGTGGTTCTATGCTTCATTGCAGGTGTGAATGCTTTACAATTTTCTTTGTGTACTATATGTTCAAAATGTTTGAAATGGAAGAGAAGTGATACAGGAAACACAATGTAGACGCGACTCAAATCACGAGAAGTGTAAGTTATCGTACATGCCAAACCAAGGGGATCATATAGGTTCATTGTCGATTCTTGAAATTCGTTTATTTTATAGTATGGGCATAAAACATTTCTAGTTTGGTTTTTATAGTCTTTAAGTATTGTTTATTTTGCTTTCATGACGTTCGTTTATCTATTATTGGATTCGTTCTTTGAAAATTAAACCCTAAACAAGATTGTCTTATGGTTGGTGTGTGTGTATTTTTGCAAATGCTAAAACAATTTAACCAATGTAGATATTTATATAAAATCATTACAGCTTAGAAAGGAAATGCTCTTTTATTGGTAGGGTGTGTTACTGTGTTTAAGGACCCTCTTGTTACTTGTTTAGTTGTTTATTCTCATTGTAGAAATCTTTATGGGGTTTTGATGTTTTTCATGCCTAAAAGTGGCAAAGGGCCTTTAGGTTAGTTAACAAGATATGATAGAAAGGTAAACGCCCTTTTATGTTGTAATGATTTGTACATTATGTTATAATAAATATTGTTTTCCTTTTTTAGTTCCACATTATTTTTATGTTAGGAAACAAGAAAATCTTTCAGCCCAACAATGGTCTTGGCCCATATAGTTTCTTAAAGAACGAGGCTTTCCCTTAGTAATAGGCCTTTATTTTAGAGTGATTCCAATTAAAACTTCCAAACTTCTATTCTATTTCTATATCAAGAACTAGTTTATCCTCTATTCTATTTCAATATCAATATCTGTAACAAAATATATGTGCTGTAAAAAGAATTTGTCATTTTTTAGGATTTTTAAAGGATTAACACTCGATAACTCTTAAAACATACTTCTAATTCTACATGTTTACATCTTGCTCAAGTGAAGTCATTGTACAAATTTGTCACTTTCTAAAGACATTTTAAAGTCGTGATGTGAGCCCAGAAAAAAAAACAACCAAATTGGTGTCAAATGACATATCATGATGATTGATTTAAGAGGCGTGCATGATGATGTGATTACTAATCACTTATCAGCTAGAGATTTACCTGGTGTTTAAGAATCATGGGCAGGGCCGACCCTGAAAATTTAGGTGCCCAGGCCGAGCTGCAAAAATTGTGTGCCTTAGCGTTAGGCCTTAACGAAATAAATAATGTAAGCTATATTTTTTAAGCTATGATTAAAGTAATATCAAATTGTTGGATCAAATTTTATTTCCCACTTAGGTTATAGTCTAATGGTAGAGGGAATAAACCCTCTTGGGGGAGGTTGGGAGTTCGAATCCCACAAATAGTGAAAACATAAATGGGTGAAAGTTTGGCAATTAATTTTTTTTTCATAACAAAAATAAAAGTTAAAAAGGAAGTCAAAACCAACGAGTAAAAAGCAAAAACAACTAAGTGTAAGCTCTCTTCATTTTATAATTTTCTTCATCCTTTCTAGTTCTACACTCATTAATAAACCTGCATTTTTTTTTCTCAAACCATTTCATTTTGTTCTTTAATTCTTAACCCCTCTCAACATTTCTTTACTTTCTATTTTATATAACTACCTTCACTTTAATTAATACTTGATTAACAATTTTGGGCTCAAACATACAAAAATCCATCGACTTAAGGACGTCACTGTTAAGAAAACTTGGATTGCCGGAGAGTCAATGTGCCTCCAAGAAATTGGGCCCGGACCGGGAGTCCTCCCCGCACCCCTTAAGGGCCGGCCCTGATCATGGGCTATATCTAACCGACTTAGCAACCTTTGTAATCAATGTTCATAGCAACACCAATCAAAACATAAAAAATTATGTTCTTACCAAACTGACTACATTTGTGAATGTATGTTTTGTTAGCGGGTTCTTACATGCATATATTGTGTTTTTTTTACTACATGAACAAAAACCCACTCATATCGCGTCTTACTGATATCTTATAGGTAATAGAGTCTCAAAGCAGGGTCCCCCCAATGACAACCATCTTGTCTACTCACTTTTGGTACTAGTACACCTTTGCATGATTTATATCTTATCTTTATGGCAATTCTTTTTTTCCCGTGTTTAGGTGTAATTGGAGAAACTGCATGTGTCATACATATGACAAAGAAAAAGACTTTTGGAGGGAAATCAAGGGGTGTGAAGGCCTCACCTAATATCATGTGGTATACCCTTTTTGTTTATTATATACTAGTGTGAATGCCCGCGCGTTGCTGTGGGTACATATGTTTTATTGTCGCAGGTTACATGATAGGTTTCACGTAATTTATTTTTAAAACCTAGGACACCCGCCCATTGTGGCCGAGTCAACAATACACGACGGGCACATACCATCAAGCAATTAGGTTGTTAGTGAAGTGCCATGGATTTAGAGAACAGCATCCGCTGAAGCTTGTGTGAAAAAATTCAGTAAAAGAAAATAAAAAATATACCAAATAAAAATCAAGTCTTTTAAATTTCATGTGGCATCTCAACTACCCATATATGGAAAGCAACAACTTTTTTTAGTACAGAAATGGATACCTGTCTTTCTTTCATTTTTTTTTTGAATGGCGACATTGTTAATTCCACCTTTACCTTACACTTGCAATGATTTGAACCACAACCTCACATTTGTAAAGGGGGATACTTGCCTTTCTTAACCGTGAAAGTGCTACATTGCAATTCGTTAATTCGGTAATTATACTGAAGCCTGTCTATATCTTATTCTTTTTACCATCAGGAGTCATGTCCCAACTCATCATCCTCAACAGCCAGCCTCAGAAGCACATAACACCACAAACTGAATCAAATGCCTTAATTTAAGCTTAACAGTTTGTTTTATGCGACTTTTCTGAGATAACATACAATTTTAGTAGATTTAGTTTCTCAATAATGCATGTATTCTTTTTTATATCTAAAGATGAAAGCATCAAATAGGCATGTGTCAACTATATAGTTCAAGTGAAGGGGAAAAAAGTATAGAATATATCCACATACAAAGCCTAGTTTCTTAACGAACCGGTGATTGGAGATATATGTTTTATATGTTTTGTTCAGGTGATTCGAGACACCCTTGCTTTTGTTGTTTATACCTTACTTTTTTCTTTTTGCTTGCCTTGACAAAACATACATATTATATTTCAAAAAGTATAGATTTAATGATCATAATGTATGATTAATTGCTAATAAAGGAATTTAAATTTTGGACAAAAGGGCAAAAAAAAAAAAAAAAATACACATTTTGACCATTTTGTCCTTTGTAACCATATGGGTCGAGGGGGGATTAAAACATGTGTATTTAGAAACTTTATATATAAAAATGTGTATGTTGTATAAAACTGAAAATTGCATATATAAATCCCAATTCGATAAATCCATGTTAATCCCAATTGATCCTCATACATGATTATTGGATACTTTAGTACCATAATGAGATCTTGATTAGATCTGTTCACTTCACCATCTAAACAAACTTGCAACAAGTGATCTGTCTTTGATTATTCTATATATGTAGTTTTTGGTGTAGCAACGGGCAAAGGCTGCCTTCTGATTGTTGGGCAATTAGCCAATTACAGATCACATGAACGTTAAGTGCAAAGCTAATCTCCAATGCATGCTATATCTTATATTCTTTTTAAGGTGTGGTTTTTTTTAGATTGGTGGATGACAAATACACTATTGAGGAGTGTGGTCCCTTTGCTCCAAATAGAAGGATGATAACATATAAACTATTTAGTGTTTTGTAATGAGCAAGGGTCAGTTTGTGTTGTATTTTACCTAGGTCAAACAAGTAGAGTTCAAAACTTCCCTAAAACTGAAAGTTGTCAAACACTCAAAACAGAACGCATGTTTCTAAAGTTTATTTAGATTGTTACAACTTCTGAACTTATGTTATCCACAAAAAGTAATTATTATTTTGTATAGTTTTCTAACCAATGTTTAAGCCTGACAAGAAGTGTTGACAGTCAATTTGACCTGACTTTTGACCTCTAGTAAACTTTCTGTCTTGACCCGTTACCCAACCTGCCAACCCGCCCATTATCCATCCCTAATGACTGCATTTCCAGGTTGCCTCAACAATTACGCTTGCACATTGTTAATCCAAGCAACAATGTAGTGTTAGGTAACCGTCCAACTGAATGCACAACCCCATGGTTTACTAAACAGATCCTCGACCGAATCGCACTCTTGCAAATAAAAAACAGGCTCGTCAATGATTACGCCCTTCTCAAGTCATGGAAGAATAGCTCTACTGCGCGAGATTGTTGTCGCTGGAAGCGCGTAGGCTGCGAAAATCCCACAGGCCGAGTCAGCACACTTGGTTTCAATGGTGAAATGACTCTTCGTTGCTTTCTTTAACCTCATTAACATATTTAGACCTCGGCTGAAACAGTTTCAGCCAAATCCCTGAATTCATCGGATCATTAAAAAAGTTGCAGCACCTCAAGCTATCTGGCATCGAACTAACTTCACCCAAATTACCATATCAACTGGGAAATCTTTCAAATTTGCAGACTCTTGATCTTGCATCGACATCATTTATCATCAAGAACACTTGGTTTCATCGCTCGATCAAGTACCTAAATCTTAGTTATATTGATCTCAGCGAGTCCGTTGGCTTACTTAACATCGTGATCCAACTTTCTTGCCTTGTAGAGCTGCAACATGTAATCTGTTTGCTTCTGAATAACACAGCCGACTCGTTTCTTGCTCCAATGACCAACTTGTCCGATTCTTTTGCCGTACTTGATATCAATTCTAACAATTTAAAGGCAACATAATTTAAAACTTCAATAACCCACACATAAAACATTCAGTTAGGATACAAATACAATCTATATCCACACAACACATTGGTCTCACTTAAGTAACATAGAAAACTTGGCAAATGTAACATAGATATGGTAACAAACTAACCTAAATATATAGTATGTCTAACGGTTGAACAACAAGACATCGCTGTGAGTCTTCAGCAAGTGGTGGCAGGGCCTCTATTATAATGCATCAAACAAAACTTTTTAATAAACAAAATTAAGATCAAATGTAATGTATCAAACAAAACTTTTATATAAAAATAAGCAGGAAGAGTGTGATTACAGGTGGTGGTTCGTATTCCACCGGCAGTTGGCGGTAGAGTCAAACATTACTTCTGTTGGCAAGCATCACCACCATTATCGCCGGAGAGTTGGCTCGCTAACGTTTCGCAGGAGGCCACAACCCCATCTCTCAGAGTATAAATGAGTATTCATAAGGACCTTCAATTTCAATGTACATTCAATGTCAATTGAGTGAACCATAATCAAATAATCATAACTCATAAGCATACCAACAACCATAATCATAACAGCGTACGCCCTCTTGCTTTCACCTGGGTTGATACCTTTATTAGCAACAAACATTAAACCATAAAGAAAACAAATTTATTTGACCCATTTAACAAAAACCACATATTAATCTGAGCATTAGTACTTTAAAGATCAACGGTTTCAGTGATGATTATTCCACGGTATCGTCGGGTTAAACCATGAACTTCTCACCCCTAACCAAAAGAAAATAAGGGTTTTAACAAACAATTTACCTGGTGAATCAGTTAGGTACGGTTGATGCTTTAATTGGTTAGCCTCTTTCGATTCGAAAAACAAAAATACTTGATTAAAGAGAGAAGGTCTTGATGATTGATGTGCACAATGAAGTGATTTCAATGTACAATCAATTGCATTCACTCCGATTCACGTTTCAGACGATGAGGAGGTGTTAGATTAGGGGCAGGAGACGAAGGATTGCATTGAATTCGTATTTGATGCAGTTGTTTCATGTTTCTTTGAGGGGCATGGATGGAAGAAAGAGGGTAGTATGGTAAAAGTGTGTTGATATTGTAAAGGATGGGGTGGGTGAAATGTATATATTACCCTTTTAAGTGTCTTAATTGTCACAAGTCTTCCCATAATGCCCTTAAATTTCTTGCTTAAATGTGTTGTTACATGTTGCTTGTTTTGTTGTACGGAAGTGAAAATGACCATGTTGGCCATCACTCCTCCTTTATAATGTATTATAGATTATAGATTATAGATTATAGATATAGATATATAGATGAGGTCATCATAACGAAATGTGTCGGGTGGATGGCTGCTAGGGTTGCGTTGTATAGGGTTGGGAGAGTTTTTTTAACGACAAATTGGGATCACTGACGGACCATTGGAGTATTATCGTACCACCATTCCACCAGCGGAACCACCCGATCATATCCATCTTCATCAATTCAGGAGGAAACCCAATAAATCTGGGGACCCTCTTGTGAAAATCAAACCCAAGACCAAATGATCCCTAAACCTTATCCCACCTCCAAAATGTCACGAGGCCATAATGCCATGGGCAGAGGGGATGGGATGTAACGAAAAAAAAAAGATCCATAATTGGCTGATTGCCTGATATCATGTAGGGTTTGTGAAAATTCACAAATGAATTATGTAATACTAGGTTATATCCCGGGAGATTTCGGGAAAGAAAAACAAATATAATATGAATTAATAAAATGGGTGTTATGATGCACTATAGAAATTAATGTACTATAATATGGGAAAACAACAATTTTAGTTATGTGAATAAGAATGAAAATGTATATTAAAGAGAAAATGTACATTTACACGAGGAGTAGAGGCATAAGTAACAATTGCAGGGCGTGATTGAGGCGGTGGTCTTTGTCACACCCTCGAATTTCCACTTGCGGAGTTTTACCGCGAGGCGCATGACAAACCAGGATCCAAGTCAACGGTCACAATAAACAACTCTATATGAAGATACATGACATCCAAAAAGACATAGTTTTCATAAACTTAAAACCAGTAGCGGAAGCATTTAATAAGTTACAGACCACAGACCAAATGTACCAAGTGTTATTACAAAACATGAACTAAGCCTAGACGCCAGTGCAGACTCGTGCGCCTAGTTCCATTTGTTGCTACCTTAGCGACCTGAGAAAAACATGCCAAAAGACGTCAACATATAATGCTGGTGAGTTCACAGGTTTGTTCAATATGTTACCATAATATTACCAAAACGTTACCATGTCCATACTATATCAATGTTACCAAGTACGCTAGCTAGGCGTATGTTTTATTACTACTACGATTGGAAACCATTACTAGACACGTTTAGCAATGTTTAGCATATGTTTAAGCAGCCCGAATGTTCAGCATGATACCAATGTTCCTGTTCGAGACAATATGCACCCGCCCGGCCCTCCAAGCCGACGAGTGGGGCAGGTCACGCCCAATAGATCTATCCACATTTCCCCCGTTGTGCATCCCCGCACATTCATGGTTTCCCCCGGGACTTTCAAAGATCGTATATCAATACAAATTAAAAACTATAGTATGACATATGTTACCAAAATAGTTTAGCGCATGTTTTCTCCCCCAAAAGTTAAAGCAGTAAAAGTGGGGTCGTGAACTCACCTTAGATAGCGTTCTTCGGTTACAAGTAAAAATGCTAAGCCCTTGATAATCCCTCTACCGGAGATCTATCAAAATGTTCACATAAGTGTTCCGACTAATAACCATAAGGTTATCTAGTCCCCGATTGTCCAGATCGTAACCAAGTATGTTCTAAATCGTGTTTAGATGTTTAACCGACACACTAGACCGACCCGACATCCCGTTGGTGACTCATTACCCTAACTAATCAAGTACACATAGATTACACACAAGGTTCAAGCATAAAACACTTAGTTTGTATCAAAAATCTCATTTCTGCATCAGAACGGTCGAACCAGTCAGATTAAGTCTCCTTCGCCCGTTTTAAGTCTCCTTCGCCCGTTTTATGTTTTGTTCGACCGTTTGATGCCTCCTTCGACCGTTTTACCACGTTCGCCCAAACATAACCCAGGTTCGACCCTGGATTCTCTCATTCGCACCTTCGATCGGTCGAAGGAGTCCAGGTTCGCCCCTGTTGTACAAATTTTCCTAAAAATGCTTCAAACACATTTGAAACACCTCGAAACATCATCAAACACAGCAGTCAAGTATGAATAACTTATCCCTACAAAACCCCACCGATTTCCCCCAATAATACGTCCATTTTAGCCCTTTCCCAAAATGGTAAGAATTATGGAAACGTCACAATCATGCATGGATTATTTACCCAATTTGGAAACTTTTGAAATTGATCCATATTCAACTTAAAATGCTCAGTTTGTCGAGTGTTCGATCTTTCCCTATTAGTTCTATTGATCATAAATATCATGCATCAAGTCTAGATTCGTTAAAACCCCCAAATACCCATAATATCACCATCTATCCCTCTTTAACCCTAAACAATAATAAACTAGCATCAATAACAATCCTATATCATGTTTCTATCATAGATACAGCAGCAAATCATTGAACAACACATAACACCACATAATACACAATTTACATATGTTTACCACCATGAAGACTTATGTTTAAATGATAAGGTTTTGATTTAGAAAGATGTTTTAAAAGGTTTTTAATCATGAAAACACCCTTAGTAAAGATCCGGACAATTGGGGTTAGATGAAAACGAATTAAAATGCTTTCAAAAGGTTTAGGATCAAGAACACACCTTGAATTCTTGTTTAGATGTTGTAGATAGGTTAGATTATGAAAAAGAAGAGCAAAAACTCATTCCTTAGTGATTAAAATCGTTTGAGAGTGTTTTGAGACGGTTAGGGTTTGTGAAATGGTGAAAAATGACAAAGTTTGGTATTTATACTGATCCTCCTTCACCCCCTGTAAGTGGTCGAAGGTAGCCTCCTTCGACCCTTCCACAGGGTCGAATGAGCCCTGTCCTGGTCGAAGGGAATTCTTTCAATTCCACATCCCAGGTTCGCCCATTTACAAAGGGTCGAACCAAGCAAAGATTCTTCCTTCGACCACTCAAAGTGGTCGGACCAGAATCCATGTTTTTCTAGTTTTCCAGTTTGTCGTGTTTAACGCATTCTAACATACCTTAACATATGAGCATGCAACCTTAGTCTATGTTTAACATATTAAAGCACGAATAATCATTTACACATCATTTAAACACATCTATGTATATAATCCACCATACGACCCGTAATCTACACATATACTTAATTAGTTCATGTAATGTCACCAACAACGGGACCCGGTACTAGTGTATTCCCAAAACGACTCCCAATAATCCTCCAGATCATTGTACCCTGGACAATCCTAACTTGACCCGACTCAACTAACTCAGTTAAGTTCGTTTATCAATGTTTCCCGCTAAGGTAGACTCAGATGTTACTGAAATGTTTAAGCCAAATATGCCGGGTGTCACAGTCTTGAAGATGTAGTTTTTTTAGAAACGACTGGTTTAACCTATTCTGCTTTTAATGAAAACTGAACTCCCATTTAAAGTTTCATTTAGTGTAAAAAAATCATTAAGAACTTGTGTATCACACCTATTATAACATTTTTTTGTATTTGTATTTATTATTAGGTTAGAAAATTTTATATTACATGAGGTTGGATCAATAAAATATTAAATGGTTTTTAATAAGTGAAAATATAAAAACAATTAGTTAATAAAACAATTATTAAATAAATAAAAGATAAATGTAAAATTATGATGTAATAGTATTATTTTATAGGATGGGGATTTGAGATAATGATAACATTTTATATATTATATAGTAAAGTAATAATAAAGATAAAGATAAATATAGTAAAGTAATACTCCGTAATAAAGATAAAGAATATAAATTAATAAATATTGGGTTTTTTTTAACGGCCAACGAATCAATTTTCGAGCACTCTCGGGCACCCTTTTGGCGAATCAGGTACTCGAGAGTACCCGGGCCACCAATTGCCACCAATTCCCGGGAAAACCCGACCACTCACTCGCCCGAAGGCATAACAGTGAAATAATCAGTAAAACCGGTCGGGATCAGGACTCGAACCCAAGCCAATGGCCGGGTCATCCCTCATTTTTCCTCCACCAATGTCCTTCAAATGTAGCTAGCGGGAATTGAACCCAAGCCTCACATAGAAAACTTTAGGCCCTCAACCAACTGGGCTACAAGTGTTGGACTAATAAATATTGGGTTAATTAGGTTAATTATAACCTAAAATTTTAATGAAATTCAAAGGTGGAGATGACCTCATCAAATGACATGTGTTCTCACCTCAATCATTTTATTATCTGTATATAAATATAAATTGATGACTATTTCTAGGTTACATTATTACAATTAGGTTAAATACAATGGAATATAATCAAATGCAATCTCCTATTCATTCAAGAAGAGGTAATATGAAAAGAACCAAATAACTATAGCCCTTGCAACATAAATAATTTATTATTTTGAGTTTTTACGACTAGATTGCCAATACTAAGGCTAGAAACAAGAATGGTTATGATGGTGCCTATGTTTTCTATATGAAAAAAAAAAACATGTGCATTCCATGATATAAGATTAGGATCATGTATATACACCGAAAGAAAAATAAAAAATAGGAAGTCGTATATGGGTATCAAGCAGAGTCTGATTGAACTCATTCAAGTGACATTGAAACCGTCTTATCGAACTCTACGATCATAGTTTTTAGGTTTTCTCTTTTTTTAGGTATTTAGCTTGTAGTTTTTATAATTTTTGTTAGATTATTATGGCTTTTATGTGGTATTGTATCTTTTTTGTCATTGTGTTATATTTGTGATTTATTGTGTCTTTTTTTTTCTCAGCATTGTGTTATATTTCTTGGCATTATGTAATCAGGGGCGGATACACTCACTAACTAGGGTGGGCAGATGCCCACCGTCTAACCCACGTACAATGCAGGTGTGTGTATATATTTTTTTCTATTTTTTTCCAGTAAGCAAGATTTTTGTAAAGACTCTGTTGCAAGTTTATGTTCAAAAGAAAAGGTGAAGAAGATGACCAAAATTTTTTTATTTGTTTTTTCTTATTGAAAAATGGTAGTTTGTCAAAATTATGGGTGAGTGGCACTGAGTGACAACTATCTATGTCACTCTTTAAAGGTATTTAATTAATTTAATATAATAAAACTTTTTCTTTTTTATTTACTTTGTTTTTTTAGTCTGTAACTTGTTCTTTTATAAGTTTATGATATATTATTTTGTATAAATTTTTTATCGTTAAGTATTTATTTTGTTGCTTGTTATTTTATTTAGTTAATGATATATTATTTTTTGTCGTTTAATTTTGATCGTTAAGTAGAAATATTTGTTTGCAGATATATTTTGATAAAATATAGATTACTACATAAGATATGTTAACGCCAACTTAACTAATGTTAAAAAAATATATTAATAGAAGTTGACACCTCGGTTCTTATATGTAATACGCTATATAAAAAAATACAAAAAGGTAACCAACATACAAGATAAAAAAAAATTTTAAAAAAAAAACTCCTATTTAGACCCCTCAGTTAATAATTTCTTGTTCAACACTAGTTTATATTACAACTTCATTTGTCTCCAATTATTATTAAATGGATTAGTATAAATTAGTTTATCGACCCAGTTTGACCTGACTTGTTTTGACTTGTCTTTTTTTAACCCGGCCAATTTGTGCCCCCCGTCAATAAAATTTCTGGATCCGCTATAACGTACTATTTGTGATCTATTTTTTTTCTCACTTATCATTTATTTTACATTGTGCAGAATAACTTGAACCCGTAATATAATATTATAATATTATAATATCAATAAATTTACATATAAAACAACTAAGAATATATCTCAGGTGCTCGGGAAACAAGTATCCTCAACCTATCACAATTTCTATTGTTTCGTCTTTTGTATTTATCCACTTAGCACACCCAAAACAATTAGGCGAACTGGATGCATGTGTAGCAAACGTTTGTCAATCGTTTGGTGAGAAATTCATTTATATTCGTTTATTTTTAAATGGATGAACATAAACAAAAACTTTTATTCATTAGGTTGAATAAACGAACATGAACACATGGCTCATTCCTTTATTTATGTTCGTGAATGACTAAAACGGCCGTTCACTTATGTTCAGTGATTTATGTTGTTTGATTAAGTTCTTTCATTAATACATTCATTTACGGTTGTTGGCCCCATTACAAATTTTTATAGTTAATGAACTTAAAATATTATCCTTACAATTTAATATAGTTTTATTATTTTTTTAGGCCAAACACATTGTTATTCATATTTACTTTTAGTTGGTGTTAGCTTATTTATTTTTCGTTCATTTACGTTCCGTTACATTTGTAAACCATTCGGTTACGTTCCGTTACATTTATATTGACAAACTCTTATAGAGGTTTGTTGTTGTGGATGGATGATCTTAGCGTTTTTAAGATGCAAAGATATTTGTATTCATTATTGCTCACAACGAAGTCTAGATGTTTTATTCCTTAATAATTTATAGACCCAGCAACATCCTCTCAATGACTCATATTGTAATTTTATGTGTGTACGTTCGAAATCTACTAAAAACATAAGTAGGAAAAGTCAATTTGTTGTAGCTTAATTAAGTTACAAAATAATAGTTAAATTTTATTAAATAAAAGTGGCGAAAAAAGCAATCAAACTAAGTCCATTAGGTACATAGAAAAATAAAGTTGCTCTTCACATGGGGCTTGACTTGGAACGTATTGTTTTATACTCGTGACCTTTAAATGTAACATCCACTTTTCATACCATTTTGCCAAACCTCACAATCTTTTAGAGATAAGATAAGAATATAACTATACGTACCTACCAATTAAAGTAATTTGAGATCCCCAACACACATATATACAAGCATGAGAGAAGTTCTAAAGAGAAAAAACCGAGTATCTAAGAATCACTTTAAAATGAGAACTTTTCCACCATTGGATCGGCTTGATAAAAATATTCGAACAAGATGCATTAGCTCAATTACCACACAAACATGTTATATTTATCAACGAATGCACTATATATAAGCATATAATGTATTCCTCAATGTTTTATTGTTAGGTTCAGGTGGCGTATCAGAATAATGAGTCACAACGAACACGCAATACTAAATGAGAAAATATGAAGCAAGATACATGAACACGAGACATTTATTTGGTTCAGTTCTAGTGTGGAACTTATGTTGACTGCCTGCAACTAGAGATATAATTTATTAAGCTTTGACAAGTTTTACAATTAGATATCATAGGATATATCTAAATGAATAAGAAAACTAAATGGGCTTCCATCCTAGTGCTCTAAACACCCAAGCATAACAGCAAATAAGTAGACCCAAGGACTTCATGCATCAAATCCAACAACCTCCCACTTAAGGGCCTTCTGATAAGCACCAAGTCTGTCAACAAGAACAACGCAATTCATGTCTTCAGCAATCCGTAAACCTCAAAGTCACACAAGAACAGAAGTCTTCTAGGTCCAATTCCCAAGAACAAATCAAACTTGAAACCATGTATCCCCAATCAACCTAGTTATAACCGGACCAATCATCATCAATAAACAAGAGGGCCGTTGAAGACCTGCAGGGCTTCAAGTTGGTCTTAAAAGACATCGTCTTTATATCCTCATTCCAAACTGATTCCCATAGGTTCGGACGACCAAATATAGAAATTCTTATAGGAACACTCCCCACTCAGAAACTTCTTAGTAGATATTTCATTCGGGAATCTAGTCGGATTTCCAGATGGTGTTGGAATACTCCTTGTGCTCCCACTCCTACAAAAATCCCATAAACATTCTTACCTCCAAATATGCTCTAGCAAATTAACTAAGTCCTATAGTCCTTTTCTACAAATCGGACTGGTTTAACTGTCAAATTGGTGAGCCAAACTTTAGGGTTCGTCTTAATAGGGGTGGTCACATCCCCAGATGAACAAGAACCATATACAACTGCCCATTCTTGAAACCCCCGACAACGACAAGATTACCTTTAACGACCTTCCACTTTCTACCATCAAACTTAACGTCCAAACCATATTTATCCAACTGCCCAACGAAGACCAGATTAATATATTTAACATTTGAATTAATATTGTTCACATAAATCTAACATTCTAAACTATTTTTGTGTTTCTCCAAAGTTTTTATTAAGACATTTTCTTTTATAATACTTTGAAAATTAATTATTTTATGCTAAATTTTGGTATTTTTTTGTAACCAATGGATAAAATAAACATGTTCATATTCTTATTATAAATACTTAAGATTCAAGACTAAAACTAAATTTTGGCTTATTCGGTTCGGTTTTTCTAGTTTTTTGTAGGGGTGAGCAATAAACGGTTCCGACCCGCGAAAACCGTGAAACCGACCCGGAACCGCTAGAACCGAACCGAATTAATGTTATAGGTTCCGGTTTCGGTTCTCATATTTTGGCATAATCGGTTCCCGGTTTGGTTCCGGTTAGAACCGACGGGTCCGGTTAAGAACCGTTAGAACCGTTTTGAATTAAATTAAATATTTAAATGTTCTATTATTAGTTTGAAATAGAATGTGTTGTTTCCTTCTTTATAGTTCTTAACACTTTTAAATTGTTTTACTAGGTAGGAATGTAGAGTATTGCCTTATGTGATGGTCGGCAGTCAGCACAGCTTGTTCTGACCCGTTTAATCTGTATAAAAAGAATGATCTGATCCGAACAAAACATATTTTGATACGTAAACTACTATACTTTTAGTAACCATGTTTAACACAAACTGTTGATAATTTTTTTAAGAAAAATCATTGTTTTTGTTTATTTTTTTATTTAATTGTTAATGTTAATTTTAGGATTTTATTGACAAGCGGTTCCGGTCTAGAACCGTTCATGAGAACCGTTTCACCCGGTTCTGGAACCGAACCGTTTAGTAATTATCGGTTCCGGTTCCGGTTCTCATATTTTGGAATAAACGGTTCGCGGTTCGGTCCGGTTCGATTCGGTTCGGTCCGGTTCTGAACCGTTGCACAGCCCTAGTTTTTTGTGCATTTCATTTTTTCTGCTTTTTTGTGCAGTTCGATTTTTTCAGTTCTATTAAATCGTTTTTTTCGGGTTTGCTTTTGGTTTTCTGCTCACCCCTAAAAAGGATATACTATATGAAAAATATAATCTATATTTATTTATTTTTAACTATGAGAATCTGTTGGCCAAAAAACATATGCGGTCTAGTGATTAAGGAATTAGACGGTTAGCAATGAGACTGATTAAAATTTGTAAGAACTTTTTTTTTCTGGGTTTCTTTGTTTTGGATATGGTAGAGGTAAATGCCTTTTTTTTTTATTTAGTAACACTATTCTTAACAAGTTGGTCTTGGCCCACAGATTCTTAACAAACTAAGCTTTGTTTTATTAATGGGCATGAGTTTAGTATTTTACTATAGTACATAAAGTTTATATCAAAATCTATTGACCATATTTGTAGTGATATCCTTGCAAACGAATGAATGTTTATAACATGAATGCATTTATTCTGTGGAAATGGTTCGATTTTTTATGAGTTGTTATAACTAGATTGTCAATACCAACACTAAAAACATGACTGTATTGGTTTATGGAGGGCACACGTATTGGCTAAATACCATAAACATAATCTTGTTGCGGGATACATTTTTCTTCTTAATATAGCAAAAAATGAAAATTGGGAAATAAGTAGCCTCAACTCGGTCAATGTGAGATAGCCCACTTGATAGAGGCTTATGTCACTAATTAGAGGGCAGGTTATAAGTTCAAATCTAGGTCATGTATAAATTTAGTGGGAGCGTAACATTAGCGGTTCAAAAAAAAAAAAAAGTCTCAACCCGCACAAAACCTTTTGCTTTCACTTTCAACATATATCTACTTAGGTTAATAAGAAACAAATATGTTACACTTATTCCTTTGTAGGCGGTAGGCCCGAAAACAACTTCACATCCGCTTGCGCGCTTCAAATTTTACGTGCAATCGAAGCAATAATGTAATCCAAAAAATGTGTAGAAGTCAATTTGTTATAGCTTAGTTACATAAATTTTATTAAAAAACTAGCTGATTACCCCGAGAGGGTCCCGGGGTTGAAAAATCTAATTTTACGTGATAACCTATTACAAATGGCCCAAGTTAACTAATCACAAAATCTCTCAATCATAACATGTTCATAGTATTCTAATCAATAATAACTCATATTCCCTAATCTAAAACCTAATCAGTAATCATCTAAAGAATCACTTATGTAAGCTGCAACTATTCAAAAACTTATCACATCTCTCTAATTTGTCACATTCTAATGGCTCTTATAATTCCTAACCTAATCAACTAAACAAACACTTAAGTTGAAAGTTGTAACAATTGCATCTCATTATGCCACGTGACATAATCAAGAGATGGTTGAAGCCACCATTGAACGCCATGTCAGCAACTATCAATTCTTCCCGGTAGCGTCCCGGGGTTGAAAAATATAACCATTCTAATAATACTAATACTAATAGTAATAATTATTACTCTTGTAATTAATAATTAAATAAATAAAAAAAATAACCTTTCTATAAGCTGACACCATGTGTTGCAGTGTTGCGCGATTCTTTGTTCTAGCTTCTCTTGATGAAGTATACCTAGTAAAATTCCAATGATAACATGGCAATTGGGCTGATTTTCAATATCGTAGATAAGAATCTGGTTTAAAAGAAAAAACATGATTAATGAATAACATGAACAGTTTGTGTTTTTTTTTTCCTGTATGAACGAAATCCCACAAAAAAATAGTCGATTTTTTCTCCGTTTTTATATAGCACTATGGTACTCGTTGGAAAGATAATAAAACGCTCGTTAATTTGGTGTGATTTTTTTCTTTAAAAAATCCCGTATATAAAAGATATAAACGTTTAAAAATTATGGGAGGAAATATGAGAGAGAAAATTTTAAATTTATTTTTAAATTATTTTTTCCTAAAATAACTCAATTTAATTAAAAAATGAAATAATTCAAAAACACTAAAGTTTTTCAATTATGATGCCACGTGTCAGTTTCATGGAGAGGTTGAAGGCACCATTACACGCCACGTCAGCAATGTTCAATTCTTTTATATATATTAATAGATATTAGATACTAGATATTTGCCCGCGTTGACACGCAGTTTACCAACGTACGATTATTTGGAGTAGTATAACGTATAAGAAAAATAAAGTAGAAACATTTTATTAAAATTTAAAAGCAACGAATACACAGTTATTCAAATATCGCTAAAAATTTCCTTATAAACAACATTTTTTGTTTTAGTCATCACTTTCCCATCAGCATCTAGTATAAGTAACTTCACGCCTGCCCTGCTTTTAACTCTTGATAATGCGACATAAAGCTGGCCGTGTGAGAATACAGGGTTTCTTAAATACAATCCAACCTTTGATAAAGACTGTCCTTGGCTTTTATTGATGGTCATTGCAAAACATACGCTTATTGGGAATTGACGCCTTTGGAACTTTACTGGAATCTTGATATCAGATGGTATCAAATTTATTCTTGGAATAAGAGTTTTGGTACCAATGTTTCCACCTGATATGATCTCGGCTTCAATAACACGCTTTGCAAGTCTGGTGATTCGTAATCTCGTTCCATTGCACAAACCATTTTGTTGATCTATGTTTCGCAACAACATGACGGGTACACCAACTTTAAGTGCTAAACGATGGTTAGGTAACCCAGAAATTTTTAAACCATTAAGGACATCAGGAGAGTATAAGTCTTCCTGTGAACGGTTATTACCATTCTCAATCTGACATATACTATCAGAGCTCAGATACTCGACTTCATCTCCAGGAAACAATGCAAGAAGCCTTTCATTTATATCATGTACGACTTCATTTGTAGGTGCAAGTATTGCTCGTTCTCCAAAGTAATCCTTATCTTTGTAAAGTTGGATAAGTGAAGGGTAGACGAAGTCAATTAATCTAGAAATCGGATCTGATGTACCCTTAATAAGAAGATCATCTGGAATGTCCACATCAAACTCATCATCATGAATTGACTCACCAACTTTACCCTCACCTAATTCAAGAAGCCAATTTGCAAAAGCCTTTGTTTCATCGGATTCAGACGTGTTGTTACCTAAAGTTAACCTCATGTTTTTTGTTAAAGTGAGGACTTTGCAACTATTCCAAATAGGAGAAGAAGTTATTGATGCATTTAAAATATCTCTTCTACCACCATTTGGAACAACCGGAAGGATCTGTCTAAAATCACCACCCAAAACCATAACCTTACCACCAAAAGGCAAATCAGAATTAGGTGAAGAATTTGACTGCAGGACGTCTTTCATTGTACGATCAAGTGCCTCAAAAGCATGCTTGTGAATCATTGGAGCTTCATCCCAAATAATTAACTTAGTTTGCTTCAATAAATCAGCAATATCACTATTGGGCTTTATACCGCACAATGATTGTTCAGTAACATTCAAAGGTATACGAAACCTAGAATGAGCTGTCCTTCCACCAGATAACAGCAGAGAAGCAATACCACTGGATGCAACGTTCAAAACAATTTGTCCTTTAGATCTTATGGCAGCAAACAACGTTTTCCATAAAAAGGTTTTACCAGTTCCTCCAAAACCATAAACAAAGAATAGCCCACCTTTATTACCATCAACCGCATGAATGATTTGATTAAAGATTGAATGTTGCTCATCAGTTAAAGAACGTGAATGGGTATGAAATTCCTCAGCCAACGTACTTACTTGATAATTCAGCTCATCAAGAATCAAACGGTTATTTGCAGATGATATCGAATCATTATCCGGATAAGGCATAGAAGGAAACCTACGCAGGCTTGAGTTATTCCGAAGCAACTGTTTCTCAATTTCAAGCAACGTAAGGTTCTTTATTTGTTCATCAGGAAGAGACAAACCTAAAAACGAAAAAGTTTGGAACATTCAATTTAAAAGAAAAGGGACATTAAAAAAAATAAATTCATTAAATTTCGAAATTAAAATTTGTTACCTTCAATTTGGAATACGTCTTCGTGTCTACGCATAATACCATCTGACAGATACTTCCATGATTTTTCCCAAACATGCTCAGGCCTAGATAAGGTATTAGACAGCAACATCATCGCAAACAAATTACGAAGAGAATATCCAGAACCTGTATAATGAGCCTCTTCAATAGCTTCTACATATTCTTTGTCATCGTCTAAGAGGCCAAGAGCATAACATGCATCACGAAATGTTGGTAAGATTTCTCCATTGACCGTTCTTATCTCCTCAAATGATCTAGGGCCTTTTACTTTATTTAGAAGCACTCTCAAAAAATACGCCTCGCCCATAGATGGATTAACCATGTGAACAAGACCAATTGCCTTACCCATCTTTCGAAAGTCCCATTTTTTTTCTTCCTCTTTCCAGACAAATTTACTTGGGATTTCAATGTAACTTAGTTCACGTGCCACAGCTTCGTTTCGGTTCAGTTCCATCCATTTTAGAAACATTGTTGCAGCCACCGTTGGTTTGTCGAGCACATTTTGAATATTTTCTTTTGGACCATATACAACACTTTGCTCACCGGGCAGATGAAATGGAAGCCTTATAACTGGAGGGTATCTATAATGCACTTCATTTTTAAATATTCTCCACGAAGCTTCACATGCTGAAAGGAACCTACAATCAAAATGTTTTTTGATTTCATCTTTTTGCATCACTTCTTCACCTTCTCCATTATCTTCTACAAAAGCAACTTTAGCCATATCAGGTCCTTTATTAATGTATTTAAATAAATACTTAATTGAAGCAGCCTGGTTACACCATTCAACATTGATATGAGCTTGGTAACGCCTTAAAAGTTTTGCATTATAAGGGACCACATGTCTATTGTCTAACGTAGCAGTTCCTTTTTCAACAAATATCCCTGACTCTCTTCTTCTATAAACCGGATATCCATTTGAATCTAACGTTGAAGCAGGAGAAAACTTCTTTGGAAATTTCTTGGAGCACTTACCGTCAAGCATGCACGGACAGTTCGGATATTCACGTCCACATGGTCCATGCATCATAAAGTCACTCACAAGACTAAACAACTCCGGATCAAGATTCTTATCAGGGATTTCAGCCGAAACAAAACGATCAACGTGTTCAATTGTGGGTAGCTTACTGGCTTCTTTAAGAAACAAACAGATATGAGCATGGGGCAGTCCACGTTTTTGGAACTCTATAGTATAGACAGCTGAAACATAAAGTAAAACAATATAGTTAGAAAGTTAGTTAATAAAACACGTTACTATTTAGAAACAACAAATAAAAATTGTATTAGTATAAGTGAATAAAGATGCTAATATATGAATATATATTGGAAGTTTTTTTTTTGGTAATGAATTTTACCTGCTGAAGTTTTGCCCAATAGTGCTTTTTCACGTAAATCTTTCATGATTGAGTCTAGCTTAACTTTGAATAGTCTAGCTAAAATATCTGGCCTGTCTTCTGGATTTGTCTTCTTGTCTTTAAGAAACCGTCTAATTTCAGGCCATTTTGGATTTCATGTGATTGTAATAAAAAAATCAGGGTATCCATGCCTTTTACAAATAGCCATTGCATCAAGATAATTTTCCCTCATGTAGCGTGCACCACCAGTAAAAGAAGAGGGTAAAATCACAGGTGTCCCTACTTTTGCCAAGTCAGTAGGTCCATTTTGGTTCAACGTTTGAAGATTAGTATAAGTTTCACACCTAAGTTTACTTTGCTGGAAACGGACATAAAATAAGCGCTCACTCTCAATCATTGTATAAACGTCAACCAAAAACTGTTGAAGAAGCCGCCTTGCATTCAAAATCAATGAGAACTTACCAACTCTGTCCTGAATATGATATGCAAAATACTCTCTCATTGAACACTTTGAATCGACCTTCTTTTTAGATTTCCTCTCTTCCCTATGTGGTATATCAACCCTATAACAATCTTCTCCAAACGGAATAAGCAATGGATACTGCAGGGCTAGATACGACGGATGAAGTTCAGATATACGCTGAAGTCCCTCTGATCTTGATTCCACGACAATATCTCTATTGTCAAGCTGCTCATCATTGTCTGAAAAAATAAGAGCAGCGATTTCTGACGAAGTTGGTAGGTTGTATGTTCGGCCATCTTTAGTTCTCCTACCAATAAGACGCAACTTAAGGGTAACTTCAGGATTTTCATGAAATCGATCCCGTACACTCCTATAACTTTTCACAAGCTCATTATTTGAGTCTAACATCGACTTCAGGTACTGAATGATTTCAATGTCAAGGAGGTCAGAAATATCCTTACACTTTTCCTTTTCCTTACTGAAATGAATGAAATTTTTTTTTTAATACATTAAAATTTATATACAGGGCTAAAAAAAGTAGAATAAAATTTTTAGAATATTACCTATAAATGTTTTTTCGGTTTGAAACTTCATTTTCAGTGTCATATATATATAACTGCGAAAACTTCGGTTTCGAACCATCATAAGGAGGAAGACCACCCATCGTGTGATAATTCTCACCACTTATTCTGTATATGAAGGGAGCCTTTCCACTATTGATATTTGAATCAACCTTCCCTCCCATTGAAGTAAAACAAAACATAGAATTGAAGCGGCGAATGTGCTTTAAGAAATATTTGCTCTTTAATTCTATGTTCTTGAAAAGGTTCTGATAATCTAAATTGCTCTCTTTGAAATCTGGAAGTTGTACCTTTCCATAACCACAACATAGCATATAGCTTGTTCTTCCACCAACATTTACGCTTCTAATAGCTTCTGACCTCCACAATTTTGCATTACACATTTGACATACAACCGTTTGATCACCATGATCCAGATAATCTTGCAAACAGAATAAATAAAATAAAATTAACTTATAAAAGAAAAAAAAGGCTTTTAAATGTTTTGTAAATTTAATATTTACCTTTAGAGACACCCTTAAATTGCAAGCCTTCAATTGTTTGAGGTTCCACATTTTCTTCGTCAGACAAACTAACCATTCGGACAGGTGAGATGCAACGTCGATTATTCCTTGATGTATTAATCGGTTCTCTTTGAGCAGAAGATGATGCAAGTGAGACTGTATTAACATCAGTAAGTCCACCTGTAATTAAGAATAACATTTAAAAGTTAGTTAATAAGATTCAGAAATTCATTACATTAATCGACACAAAGCAAATTGCACCAGATGGGGTTGGATAAGTAGGAGTTCTTAGCGTGTCATCATTTGAACACTCATGTGCAACAGTGGGTTGTTTTCGAGGTCTACTAACAGAACCAACTTTACGTCTTTTTGAATCAAGTTGTGCTTTTCTAACGTTTCGTAACTCTGCAAATTTTTGTCTTTGGACTTCAGGCACGGAAACTATGGATAAAAATAATATCAGTTTGTATATTCAATGAACGTTTAATGTTAAAATAAAGGACTAATGTAAAAATAAAACTTGTATAACATAGAATTATGATACCGTTTGTAATATTGGACAAAGGAGTTCTTTGTGTGGAACCTGATAATACATAATGAAATAACAAAGAGACAGTGTTAGCGTAAAAAAATTGTCATCAATTTAAAAAGTAAAGCTATCGAATATTTAAATGTCATACAAATTTATTACCAGAAAAGGATGCGTTAAATGGGTTGTTGAAGGTTGATCTAAAGGATGGCATATCGATTGAAACTAAAGTACTTCTGGATGTTGATGAGTTTGAATTTTGGCATTGATTAGCATTGACTGTCTTAGAATCCATTTGTAGTTTTCTGGATTTTGGACACTCCGTTGCAATATTTTTATTGACTTCAAGCGTAGAAACAACGTATGAAATAGTATTAGTTTTTATAATGAAATCAATAAGAAAATAGGATATTCGTATACAGTAAAACATGTAGTTTAAATAAATAAAAATACCATTTGATAAATTAAACAAAGGATTTTGTTGCAATTGTCCTATAAAAATAGACGAACAAATAAAATTGACTTAAATTATAAATGTGGAATGGTAGTTCAGACTGTATAGAAAGACTTAAAAGTAAAAAGTGTTATTCGTTGGTTTACCGGGTGTAGAAACATTCAATGTACTTTGGAAAGATGAGCTTTGCTGAATATAATGGTTGGAACGTTCAACGGAGTAACGATTAAATATTGTAGTTGGCGGCACATTTTGCATTCCATTATTATGATTGTTCACCTTGCATCTCTTTGCATCCAGTTGTAATTTTCTATATTTACGACACTCGGCCGCGTGCTTAACTTTTTCTTCATGGGAGATAACTATGAAGAATTATGTATTAGTTACATAAGTAAACGATAATATAAATAAAGACATATATAACTACGAAATAAGTGTACCGTTTGAGATATTAGATAATGGCGTTCGTTTGTCATCACCTTATAAAAAATCGAAAAATTAGATGACAAATCAAAAATAATACAAATAGAAATACATTGTATATTTATGCCAAAAAAATTACCATTCGAACTGTTAGATAGTCTTTTACGTCCCATTTCAACTAAAAGGATGCAATTCTACATAAAATGCATTATAAGAGTTTAACAAAATATAAACAAACTTAAAATTATGGATGATAGGTTTATATATATGTAAACATTCAACGATACATAATACTTAACTAACAATATATTATAAATCAACATAAAGTACAAATAATCAAGTTATGCGAACTAAACAAAACATGTAGATAATCATGTTATGCGAAAATATGTAATATTGAAATTAAAGAATTACATACCTTCAACTTCTTTGATGGAACAGTAGAGAAAAAACATGTAGATAATCATGTTATGCGAAAACATGTAATATTGAAATAAAAGAATTACTTACCTTCAACTTGTTTGATAGAAAGTAGAGAAAACAGAAAAAAGCAAAGATGAAGTCTTGAATATTTGAGTCTTCTGATTTGTCTGTAAGACTGAATGGATTCCTTTATATGAAACGTGTTGCTTTGATTTATAGTAGTAGGGTTTTATAGATTTTTAAAAATTAAATTTCTAGTCAAAACTTATTTAATATGGTTAATTACTTACCATGATTAAAGGAATTTCAGGATTTGAATTTTTTGGTGTAATTACAATTCAAATTTTTCGAAAATTTGAATTTATGGATATGTAACGTTTTTTATTTTTAGCAAGTGTGTAATTACAAAGAATTTCTAATTAAAAATGTTTATTAATAAGCTTAAATACTTACCATTATTAAAGAAATAATATTTGAATTTTAAAATAAACGAAAAAGTCAAATTAATTATATTTAGTATTTTTTATGTTTTTTTTATTAAGTATGTAATTACAATACACTTGTTTAAATTAATTGTACTATAGCAACTTTGTAATTTTAACATAATCTTTCGTTATAGTACTTAGAATTTTATATTAAAGTAACTTAAAATTTTTTTTTTTAAAAATTTGTTTTTAAAAACGGAATATAATTAAATATTAGTCATATTTTGTTGAATAATGTTATTGAATGTATTAGAACTTTATGTTTGATAAATTGTTTGTAAAAATATAAATATGATAAAAAAATGTTAATTATATATAGGTGGACCTATAAATAATGTTATGATTCTTATAGACAATTCAACATAACGTATAAATAATTAAAATTTATTCAACAACGCAACAATTATTTGCCAAAGGTAAGGAAAAAAACATAAATGTTCAAACCAACAATTAATTCCGCGGAAAAATAGTAGCAAACATAAAACAAACATAATAAAAAACAAATTGTCTCAAACCATAAACAAACATTCAGAAAAAATCCCCAAAAAAATAGCAAACAAACGGATAAATGTTCTTATTTTTCAAGCTTTGGGATCAACAGGGGGATCTCAACTGATTTGTCCGTGCAAACTTTCTTATCACCCTTACGCACTTTGGTAGTAGACTCACTTGCATCATCTTCTAGACCGTAAACTTTGTCGAGGCTACGCTTCACTTCCTGCTCGTCATGGACCAGACTAACTCTGCAAGATGATTCTGGAGTGTTGTTATCTCCAACAGAATCCTACAAAAGTAAATGAAAGGTAAAAAGTTTGATAATAGTAGCAATTTAAATTTAATTGAGGGAGTGATTTAATAGGTGAAAAGAACCTTAAGAGAGACTGCATTTTGTGTAGACGATTCAACTCCATCCAAGCTTTCAAATCCAGGTTGATCCACCTAAAAACATTAAACGATTTGTATGTGTCAGATTATATAGTAAAACAATAATAAATTTTTATAAAATCAACCTATAAAGGAATATAGGACGGGAATAAAAAACCTGAATATCGGAGAACTTTTGTTCTAGTGAAGAAAGTATCGATGACTCATTCGTAAACTTGCGTATACTATATCCGTCTAGGTGCTTGTCAATATTGAATTGACCCACTTTAATTTTGAACGCAAACTTTTTGTCTTCAAGAGCATGAAACTCAGTTGGAGTTGTTTTTTCTTCACCAGAAACCTTAATAACAAATGACATACATAATATAAAGCAAAATAAGTAATTTGTTTTGGACTGAGTATAAACAACTTACCTGCTTAGATTTTTCTAAAAGTTGCATTGCTGACATTCCCAGCAATTTCTTTGCTTCACGATCAAATAAAGTAAGGGATGTAATACCAGTAAAATCCTGAACCCTTAAAGGTACTCTTAACCTACATTTACAAATTACAAAATATTATTAAACAAATTTAATAGTGTTTTACTTTAAGATGTACATATTTAAGATAAAGCATACACTGGATCAGCAGAGATGATGTGCTTTGGACATTCTCTATTGGGGCAAACTAACACCTGTTTAAACAAAGTAACATCTGTTTCTTCCTTATCATCAGGTAAACTTAAGGTCGGCTCCACCTTGTGATTACAGTGCTCACATCCCAAATAATACCACTCATCTTTATCATCGACACCCTTAATGGTTCCAAGAACAATGACCTGTTTGTTCACCTACAAAAGAAACAGGAATCGGTTAAAAAATGAATTTTAAATAAAACTTGTATATAATGATATGATAAATCAATTGAGTCTTACCTCTGTTATCAAAGGAAGATCACGAATAGTGCTGAAAGGGGTTTTATTCAAGAATTCATCATTAATATTCATACTACCAGACGATCCAAGAGATCGTTGTACAGACGATGATTCCATAGAAAAAAACTTTTCAATATAACTGTAAAAATAAAAAAATTAATATAACATATATATAATAAGTCAAATATTTAGATATATGTAAATAATTACAGGATAATTTAAACATATCACCTTTTCTTAAAAGCACGAATATCGTCAATATCTTCGTTGATAAACAGGCGAGTTATATTGAACCCATTTTGCAAACTTATATTACCTTAAAAAAAAAAGAAAAAAGCAAGCGTTATTTTTTTAAAAAAAGTAATAAAAATGTCAAATGTAATACAAATTGCAAGAAATGACAAACTTTTATAATTGGTAAAGCTACCAAATTGAACAATAAGAACTACATGGACTTCAGTTTCGTTTTGCTTGATGTACTCAAACATCTGCTCACTATATTCATCCCACAAAGAACATGACATTTTTACCCCACTACATACAATACATTTTTTATTAGATCATGCATAAATTTCAAACATTTCTTCCTAAGTATTAATCGTACAAATGAGAAATGAATATATCATGAAAGATTATGAGATAATAAATTATGAATAGGAAAAATGAAACACATACTCTAGATCAATCAAGAGTAGGTTCATTTTCATTTTCAATCCAGCTTTTGTTTCGATAGGCTCGGGTGGACTCCATTCTTCAACAAACCCAATGAAATCTAAAATATTTAAAATGTTATTTCAACTAATAAATAAGAAGACAAATTAAAAGAATAAAAATATATAAAAGATTAAGGCTTCGAAAACTACCAATCCTTTGTTCTTGAGAAAGGTTACCAGACTTAATAGACTCAAAAGAAGAGAAATTAAAACCATATTGGCTACCATCAAATCTGTTACACTTTGTAAGATTTGTTTCAAAAGTAAACGATAATATGTCATTTTTAGAAAAGTGTTTAACAGATTTGTTATCCGCTAGTTGTGGTCTATAGATATAATATGATTCATTTTCAATCCCAAAAACAACCATACCAAGGTGGTAACAGTTACACAGCAACACTATTTTAACAGGAAAAAGTCAACGGCATAAATTAGGATGTCAAAAAGATAAATTATAGGTTGATTGAAACCATAAAAAGTAGTCAATTACACATTGTTAATTGATTGTCTTTCCAAAAATCTTGTTTCTCAACATAAAACGGTTTGAATTTGAAAATTATTAATTACTTGTGAGTTTAAAATATTAAAAAACGTTTTATTTTTTTTTTTAAAATGTTATTCGAAAAATTTAACATTTTCAAATAAAACGGTTGACTTTGTTAATAAGCATTCATATGTATTAAAAAAAAAAGAATATCATAAATCTATTTCTCA
The DNA here is from genome assembly GCA_028751855.1 of Ambrosia trifida. NCBI lineage: Eukaryota > Viridiplantae > Streptophyta > Magnoliopsida > Asterales > Asteraceae > Ambrosia > Ambrosia trifida. The sequence continues at coordinate 28,532,546 of CM054133.1, read as the reverse complement.
AAAGACATATCAACAGGTATAACACACCAATGTATGTAACCAATAACAGTTAATCACAATCCCAAAAACAACCATACCAAGGTGGTAACAGTTACACAGCAACACTATTTTAACAGAAAAAAGTCAACGCCATAAATTAGGATGTCAAAAAGACAAATTATAGGTTGATTGAAACCATAAAAAGTAGTCAATTACACATCGTTAATTGATTGTCTTTCCAAAAATCTTGTTTCTCAACATAAAACGGTTTGAATTTGAAAATTATTAATTACTTTTGACTTTAAAATATTAAAAAACATCTATATTTCTTTAAAAATGGAAGATATTAAAACTTGGGAATTTTTCAAATAAAAAGTCAAAGTTACGAAATTTAAGTATGTTAATAATGAGAATGTTTAATGTTAATGTAATTTAATTTACCAAATTTAAGTTTTAATCAACAATATTAACAAAGTCAATTTGTAAAATCTAAAGTTGTCTAAATTTTAATTCTCATTATAGCAAACACATCATATTAAGCATATTTACCTAATTCTAAAAAAAAACATATTTCCCAAATTATTGCTAACAACTATTAAACCATAGAAGATCATATGTCGTAAATACAAACCATAACACAAATATATTTTTCAAAACACATATCAACACAAAAAACAAATCAATGTATGTGACCATTAACATTAATCATCATCCCAAAAACGACCATAACCATCGTGTTAAGAGTTACCCACAACCACTGTATTGAACCAAAAACCACCACGACTTAGGACCAAAAGTATGTGATTTATATCCAAAAAACTACCCACTGCCTCCCGTCCTAATTACCATCAACCCTAACTACTTTAGAGAGCTTGAACAGACCTCGTTTTTCAAACCAACGGAAATGCACCTGATCACCAGCCTGCAAATCATTGTCAGCAACAAACACAGACATACCTTTGATGTAAAAACGCTTACTCGATCCCCTGTCTTCAATACCTACAGAAACACCCCAGCTATTTTGCTCAGCATCCTTAATTGTCAATGAGCGCGGCCTGTTCAAGCCATTGGCCTTCGCCCATTGTGTCTTCATCCGCTAAAACAAATAACCATACATGAAATTTGTTATAAAAAGGTTTATTTAGCATCAAAATGATTATAACATATTGCTTTAACATATAATACTTACAAAATGCCTGTCAACAACAAACACAACTGGAACGGCCCAATCTTCTATATCGGATACATCTTCATCCGATCCAGATTCATCATCATCAGTTTCCATATCATCTTCATCTGAATACTCTTCTCCATCATCATCAGAAACCACAATTATTTCCTCCTGATTATGGTGATCATCCTCGGGCTGTTCAACATCCTCCCACAACTCCGGAGGCAGGGTCAGCTTGTTTTTCTCAAAGATGGACAACTCCAATGTTTTCTGTTAATTTTACAATGAAACACATGAAAAGTGTACAAATTAATGATCTAAATCTCAAACAAAATTAATGATATTTATTGAAATTTAGAATCGACAAACAAACCTCGTTGTAAATTTCAAACACCATCAGATGATCTGCTGTTATCTTAAACCTCTGTTTCATGTAAGGCCATCCCTGGGTAATGAAAATCTCATCACCATCGTATTCAAGTTGGATCTGGAAAACATGCCCTGCAAAGGAGATGAATATCTAACCACTGTTATCATTATGAACATCAAGATTTAAAAAAGTCTTATTATCTAACAAATAATTATATACATGAGATTACCTGGAAATGAGCTAACCATAATCGGTTCCATAGGAGGGTTTCGATTGTACAAACCATGATGAACGAAGGCACTTATATGCTGGAAAGTTGAAAAACAATGTTGAAACATTACTACATATTAATGTATTTAAGGCGTTATGTCATGGTTCTACACATCATTTAAAAAACATACCAGGCGATTCAGATCACTGAGTGGGTCATCAAGTGTGCAGTAGAAATACTTGCCCGGTGCAGCTATGGCATCCTGATGAAAAGTATACATATTAAAACAGTTGAGCATTTCTTCGAACTCAAAAACAAAGTGACAACCACTTGGGTAGTTTAGCGTGGTAATCATGTGCTTCCACCCGTTGTAAAAAAACCATTTCCCAGCGATATTCATCACTTTAACTTCGAATGATCTCTCATCTAAAGTATGAATTCTGGTCATGCCAGTAGGGAATCCATACTTAGTAATCCATTCCTTATAATCTCCGGGCAAGGCCTACAAATCAATACCAAAAACAGTTGATTATAAATTAATGTATTGGATTTTCAGTTAATAAAGATTATCCATCCGAATACTGTGCAGTGATCAATGAACATATATTAACAACCAACGGATTTTTAACGCATAAGAAAGGTCGCTTACCATACATACACGTTCTCTGCCCTCTGATTTAACCCAAAATCCAGAAACCATTCTGAGACGACCTTTAAAACACCTGTATTATCAGTAAAAACAAATTAAAACATGATATCATATAACTAAAATTGCATCATTACATGAATACATAAATGACAAATCTGAAAAATCTTAAAACCTATTAATTTTTTAAAACAGATTAATGTCACTGAAAGTATATTTAGTGAAAAACTTTGTATGAAAATCCCAAATTGAAATCTTTATATAATCGAGTCATATTCGCAATGTTCATACAAACTTGCATCAAAACAACATCAATATAATCTTCTGAAAACCTAAGTTTGACCTAACAATATCAATGACAAATCAAAAAAAAAACACTGTCTGAGTCCATCAATATCCATTCAAGAACCCTAATCAAACAATCAAGAAACCTAATCAAACAATCAAGAACCCTAATTAAGGGCAAACCAAGGTTTTCTTTGTCGTAACATAAACACACAGATCGAAACATAAATAATCAAATAGAATGAAAACAGGGAAAAAGAAACATTCAATCGACAAAGACATTACAAAAAAACGAAAAAAAACACCGTGAAAATGAGGGATAAAGATGGATTGAATGAAATAAGAATGAAATAGAGATTACCTTAGATTGGAGATGAATGATTGGTTGAATCGCCCTAGAATCCTCTGATTAGGGTTTGCAGGTTTGAATGGATGGAGGCGAGTAGAATGAGATAATATGTCCGCGTGTTTTTTAGGTTAGTATTTATATTTTCTGTTTTTTTTTAAATGAAAAAGTTTATAAATTCCCACAATGAGACACTTGGCACAATATGATTGGCTACACAATTGAGGATGAATGTGGGAGTGCCAAGTGTCCTCATGGACTTTAGTTTATTAGATGTATAGATAAGCGGTGAAAACAACAATCAAGTGATTCCAATAGGTACGAAGCAAAATATCTTTTTATAGTCACTCTTCACATGGGACATGATTTGAACTTTTTGTTTTGTACTCATGAACATATTTTAAATTCAGCATTCACTTGCCACAACATATTTGAAAGAGTGATATTATTTAAACATTTTCTAATATTTTTCAAACATCCTCTATACGGGTTGTAGCGAGCATCACGACCCGTAAAAGGTTAAAAGCAGAAGTTCACAGGCCGTAGAGGTCTTCACAACCTCTGGAAAATGTGACAGGCGGGAGCATTTAAACCCTACACGACCCGTGGAGCGCTATACGGGTCGTCGTTGGATACGAGGTATGATGTTCAGACTGAACTCCCTACTTTACAGGGAGTTTAGTCTGAAAAAGCATTCGTGACAGGGCGTCCAGCATCCGTGACCCCTTGACTCGTTACATACACCGTTGCATTACTTATTCTGTTAGTGAACGGTGTACATTAACGAGCGGGTCACGAAGCGGACCTATTTTACTTGTACTACATCAGTGCTTCGCCGAGTTCTTTGCATCCTATCCCCATAAGCAGGGGAGGGGGATATAACTTGCGGGGGGATCATCAGTGTGATCGCACTGCATTGTGATCCAACTCGGTAGTTTGAGCATAATGAGGGCTACTACTATTACGGTTGCTGCTGCTATACTGCTACTAGTACCACCTGCTACCACCTGATACTACTAACACCTGCTACTACTACTACTACTGCTACTGCAACTGCTACTACTAACCCGGTTTTGTGTTTCAGCCCACTAGGTTTTTGACGATGATACAGGTGAAGCCAGCAGCGAAGACTAACGCTGGTCATTTGCTCGGCCAGGATGGTCAATCGTTTGTACCCTAGCGGCTGGTACATCAGGGCATGATGGGTGGGTGGGGCAGCGGAGGTTCAGATGCCTTTTGTTGTCGAGGCGGAGGGAGAGGCAGATTCTGACGACGATGACTAAGCAAGGGCGGGGGATGGACGAGTATGGGTGACGGATCGACCAGGTGGAGGCTGGTGTGCGGTGGTTAATAGAGAGCGAGGTTGAGAGGCGAGAGGCAGCGGGTTTATCGCGGCTTGAGCCACCGCCTATCGGCATGGATACACCGTCCAACAGTCAGGCTGGCACGTCTCAGAGGCAGGAGGAGTTGTGGTTTTGATATGTGTGTGTGTGTGTGTGTGTTAGTTATTAATATTGTACGAACATTTCAATTATGTAAATACATGTTTGTATATTATGATTTATTTGGTTTGATTATTGTTTGTATCTCGTGGTTATTATCTTTATCTTTTGGTTTGATTACATAAACGTTTACGTTTACACAACGATAACCAAAACATTTTATAATTCTAGTTATTTTTAAAAACAACATTAAAAAACATTTTATATAAATAACAAAAAACAAAATATTTTGTATAATAATTACTAAAAATCCACACTTTATAATTATATTTATTTTTAAAACAACATTTACAAAAAAAAAAATCAATATTTTATATAAATAGTAAATAACATCCATTTTCATCTCTCCAACACATCCCAAACACCAATATGCATCCCTTTTCATCTCTCTAACTCATCTCAAATACCCATACATAAGCTGATTAAAGGACGGCGAAAAAAAACCCTAAGAAAAAACTTGATTTATGCGAAAATGGTCTGAAAAGCCAAAGAAAAATGTTTAAGTAAAAAAGAGTTATATTATTATATTAACCTTTGGACATAATGATGGTAAATATTAATAACCGCCCCTGACAAGGCTGCCACCTGTCACATCAGCGGTCATTTCAAATTCAAACCCAAAGGCCTAACTGCCTTAAACCGAACAAAGCTTCCAACGCTTGAAGCCTTTTAACATATACAAGTTGTATAATAAGTCAGAAGCCTTTGAGCTACGTCACAAACACCTCTGACTTGGGGGGCTGATGACGTGGGTAGTTTAAGGTTAAACAAACTAATTACATTACACAAGCTTGCTTGAAAGGTTGAAAGCTAAAAGGAATCAGAATGTGACAACCATCACTAGCAGAAAGAACAAAACCAATGATATGTCTTGTCATTACTTTTTATCGGTTGACTCCACCAGCTGGTCACACTCTTCACGTGTACAAGTCACACCTTATTAACCGCAAGTTCCAAGCCTTTATCGGCTTAAGTGGAAAGTCCCTAGTTGTATCTTGGATCTAGAGTTTTGACATGCCTATTATAGAAGATTCCTCTTCTATAAATCAGAGGCTCCATCAGACGATCAGATTGTTCCTTACACCCACACTCTTCTGTTCCTTTCTACTATCACACTTCACGTGTGATCTCTTCTTCACTTCACTCAACACATTAATAAAGTAATGAACAACATTCTGACTTTAGGTAGATCCTAAATCAGAATCATAACTAAAATATCAAAACTCTTGAACCGTCCATCTACGTTTACAATGTAAAGGGACACCACGACCTGCGTTTGGTGAATCTAAACCCTTTAACCCTTGTACACCCGTGGGACTCTATACTAACGTCGGTTTGATATTTATTGTAGCAACATAGTCCAATTGAAAAATCATATTCAATATTTATACGGGTCAAAATGTGCTCTATACATGCTTGATTCAATATTATTAACACTATAGACTAGAGAACCTTTAAGGTTGTAAAGAGTGAAGACCCTACGCCTTAGGGATACCAACTTCCAATGGGGCACATCGCTAATAGGAGGGTTAAGGGGCTGGCCTCTATAGGGTTCAAGGGGCAGCACTACTGGGTTTGGTTGCTCTAAAACGCATCGGATTTGCATGGACTTGATGAAGGTCACATGAAAATGATCTTCAAAAGTAAATGGAAATTAGTAGCAAAGTTGTAGTAGCTTAGTAGAAACTAAACTATTGAAGGATGATATTGTTAGAGTTGCTACTACATGGTAGTAACTTTCTATACTACAAGAAATTGGGGGTGTTTACCCATATATAATTTACCTACACATGTAAATGTGTGGGTAAATATCTACACATATTTTTTTATAAGTGTAGGTAATGATTGATGACAAGTTTTCATAATAGCTAACACTTAATATATGTGGATAATACATTTTAGCTACACTTAGTGTTGATGGGAAAATTTCCCTCCCAAATTGACAATCAATTAAATATTACAATTACCCACACATGTGGCAATTTTCGGTAGCAACAACATTACTGCAAATAGGTCATTGATGCAACTATTGTACCTCTTTGTTGTTATTCCCCTATTCGTATAACTATCAATCAAAATGTTGCACCAGTTCAACTTCATATAAATTGAAGTCATCTGGTCTAATTTACTTATCGTTTTTTCACACTTCGGATTTTAAATAGAAAACTTCTCATTCTTAAAGAAAACTTTCAGTCTTATCCGATTATGAATTTCATGTATAAACGAAATACTTTAGTCAAAAAGTGATCTCACACTATTAAGAAAACATCCAAAGTCCTATTGAAATGAACTCACAACACCTATAGTCATTTTCTGATTACTTTTTTTAAAGTTACAAATGCGTACACTTTTTGATAATACCCAAACTTATAAGCGTATAAATTAATAAGAGCGATTAAAAAAGATATCACACACACACACATATATATATATACTATATAAATACTAGAAGTGACCCTGAGCTATGCGGCGGGATAAACTAATTTTAGATGAAAGTTGAATAGAAATGTAGACAAAATAGTAATAATAACACTAATAAAAAAACCTACAGTTTTTTCTAATGATTCGGGAGTGGGACAAGGTAAAAGTCACTAATTTTATTTATTAATTTGTACCGTTTACAACTCCTTATACAACAAAAAGTGTGTATGTATAACTAATGTTTCTTTTCTTTATACAGGTTTGTCATTAGGTGTTCTCAACCTTGCAATTGTTATACCATAAGTATGATTACACGTGCATTAAATGTGAAATTATGCCTTCAATTGAATTGAATTGACATGTACAAGTGAGTTTTGCAAATAGGGGTAGTATTGGAAAGTTTTTCATGATATTTTACGTGTAAAGCATAAAACTCTTCATATGCCATCTTAAAAAAAGGGAGCAAATTACCTTGTTGCCCATCTAGAATGTATTATATAGTAGTATAGATATAATACAATATTCTAGATTGGCAAGTTATTCATTTCATATTTAAAAGATTTAGTATTGTTCAATGGTTGATCTCTTCTTCTCATTAATCAATAATTTATAATACATGTCGGTTGACTATATCGGGAAACATATTAAATATAATAATTACAATATAATTACATAATCAATCACCATATTATCTATTACACCCCCGTAGTCGAAGCCGGAGGTGACCGAATGCTTAGACTGGATCGAAAGTCTTCAAATAGTACCCGTGGAAGACCCCTTGTAAAAATATCAGCAACGTGATATCGAGAGGGAACCTGTAAGATTCGAACTTGAGCGCGTTGAACCTGCTCTCTGACAAAGTGGATGTCAAGCTCAATGTGCTTCGAATGCTGATGTTGAACGGGATTCCAGTCAAGTATATGACACTAACATTATCACAGTAAACTAGAGTAGCTTTCGAGTGCAGTCGGTAGAGCTCGAGGAGAAGGTTGCGAAGCCAGCAAATTTCAGCAACTACATTTGTGACCCCACGATATTTGGCTTCAGCACTGGAGCGAGAGACATTGGTTGGCGCTTAGAGGACCAGGAGATGAGATTATCCCCTAAGTAAACACAATATCCACTGGTGGAGCGTCTCGTATCTGGGCAACCGGCCCAGTCAGCATCTGTGTAAGCAATGAGTTGGGGATCTCTATGTGGGCATAAGGTTAGGCCGAATGATAAGGTTCCCTGTATATTGCGAATGATGCGTTTTAAAGCATCTCAGTGACTTGTCTTAGGTGCATGCATGTGCATACAAATCTGATGAATTGCATAACTGATGTTAGGTTGAGTAAAAGTAAGATACTGGAGAGCCCCTGCCAGGCTACTGTATAGAGTGGGATTATCAAAGTTACCCCCTGACTATGCACTGAGCTTAGAATTAGTTTCAACTGGTGTAGCAACAGGCTTGCAAGAGGACATGCCTGCACGCTCCACAATGTCAGCGGCATACGTGTGCTGAGACAAAAACATGGTGTCCTGCTGACGAGTAACAGAAATGCCAAGGACGAAGCTCAATGGTCCTAGGTCCTTCATGGCAAATTCTTTGGACAGGTGGTTCATGAGTTCCTCACGTAGAGTTGTCGATGAAGTGACCAGGATAATGTCATCGACATAAAGAAGAAGAAAACCAGTGTTACCTTAGCTTTTGAAGATAAACAGAAAAGCATCACAACCATTGTGGTGAAAACCCAAGGAGAGGACATAATCCGTGAACCGTTGATACTAAGCACGGGGAGCTTGTTTCAACCCATAGAGAGATTTCTTTAGGCGACAAACATGATCTGGGAATTGCTGGTTCTTGAATACCATTGGTTGATGCATATAGATGGTCTCGGCCAAATTGCCATGAAGGAAGGTATTAGTAACGTCCAACTGGTGAACCTGCCAAGAGTTAGATAAAGCAATAGAAAGAACAGTCCGAATAGTGGCCGGCTTCACGACCAGACTAAATGTTTCACCACAGTCTATTTTAACCTGTTGAGAGCAGCCATCACAAACAAGTCGGACCTTGTACCTCTCAAGAGTACCATCAGATTTAAATTTATGCTTGAAGAGCCACATACTCCGAATAATATTCATGCCTGGTTGTTTTGGGACTAACTCCCAGATATTATTCTTAATAAGAGCATGAAACTCGATAGTCATGGCGTCACGCCATTCCAGTGAGGACAAGGACAAGGTCGGGTTTTTCAGAATTGGAATTAAGGTGGTGGCATTAAGGTTGAAGGGTTGTTTTGGTTTGTAGATACCATCCATGGAGCGGGTTCGCATGGTACGGGACGGTGGAGCAGGTAGCGGTATGTTCTGGTGAGTGCCGGTGTGAGGAGGTGGGTTAACGGGTGTTGATGTATTTTGGTTGAGGGCCGGTGTGGTGAGGGGGTTACGGTTGTGGGCCGAATGGTGAGGTGGGCTGGAGGTATTGGGGTTGGTGTTTTGGGGCAGAAGTGTGACAACCGTCACCCTCATCTTTTAACATGTTGTCAATTATAGTCCTTCGTGTATTCATATGTTTCTATTTTAGTCCCTGTAAGTTTTGTCGTTTTCAAATTTAATAAAAGAGCGAACTCGATGAATATCATTTGTATTTATTATGGATCGTATCTACGTTTTAAGACCTATGTGTATATTGAACGATATTTGACTTTTATAAAATTTTCACTTTTAAAGTTCGATGGACTTTTGTTAAATTTAAGCAAATAAAGTTTATCGAAAGTTGTGGGAAGCATCAAATTTTTATGTTAAAGGTTTAAAAATATTAAATTTATTTTGTTATTAACTAATTAAAATGTAATAAGTTTGATTCATAAAAGTTTAAACAAGATGATAATTAAACTAACCTAGTTAAAACATGAGGGGTCATTTCTGCCAATTGTCAAAAGTTTCAAACCTGAAACTTCTTTTCCACTCTGCACATTTTTCCGGCACGGAATCCGGCCACCGGAAAATTTTCCGACGAACACTAACTTCATGATAAATGGCCTATTTACTCGATTTAACTGTACCATTTAACTTTCTCCATCATTTTCTTTCGCTTTCAAGCAATAACAGGTGATTGTAATGCGTTTTTAATCTAAGATTTAATCCGGTTTAGAGTTGTAACAGTCGATCTTTTATGACAAGCTTAAACGTTCGGATTTTCCTAACAACATTAGAAATTGATCATTGCAATACATGACCCATACTTCACACGACATAAACCAACATTAAAAACATCATAAACATGCCCAGAATCGTGGTAATAAACTCTCATGAGCATAGGCCTCTTTTCTTCGTTTTTGGTCCGAAAACATAATGTAAGTCGATTATGTTTATGTCGTTTTAAATGTTGTATATTTGACCCTTTACAATAGCCCTATAAGTTCTGGTTATATGAAGATCAGATTAAGGTTGATTGTATTTGAGGATAGGGTTAGGGTTTATGTTGAATTGAGGAAGAAGATGAAATTTAAAACAAATTTAAATATGTTTAAATCTGAACTTATTCAACATAATTGACATGTGGTGTAGTGGTTGTGATTGTGTTGTTCTACATTGGGTACCCGGGTTCGAGCCTAGGTATGCCCGATCAGTTTCTATTTATTTATTTTTTTGTTTTATTATTTCATATTTAAACCTTTATTTGATCAAAAAATTTAATTAAATTTAGAATATTCCTAGAAAATTCATTTTTGCTCCAAAAATTATGAAAATTTAGGTGTAACATCTTGACACCATATAGAAAATTATCACATTTTTATTTTCGGGAAAATACATTATTTTCATATTTTCCTTGAATTAAATTCTTTTAATCATAATTAACTGATTAAAAATTCATTTTTAATGATTTTGATCTCAAAATTTCTGAAAATTATTTATAAGTATGATATACTGAAATAAAAATTATTGGTTCAGAAAATATTTATTTTTATTGGTTTTCCAATTTTTAATCATTTAAATATGATTTAAATTTGTTAAATCTGTTTTAAATGCAAATAAATTGAGAAAAAATATGGAAAATTTATTTTGATCATTTTCCATTAGAATTTGTTTATTTTTCACAAAAGTGTCACATTTGAGCCATATTTTGTATTTTAGTTTATATTTATGCTTATTTTAATACATAAATCATTTATTAATTCATAATACATAAAATTTGTTTTATAAATTTTATGTATTATAAAACAGGAAATAAATAATTGTAATTATTTACAATTATAGTTTAAAGCAATTAATTTAATTCTTTTGTCCCAATTATTTGGAACTACTTTTGATCTAAATATTCAAATGGTAATAATTATATTACCTAAACCACATTTACAAACTTTAACATATTATTTTTGATATACAACTTTTATATTAATTCGATTTATCATAAAAACTCTAATTTCCCAAATCGACATAGCAAACCCTAATGCGTTAGAACCCTAGATACCTTTGATTTTTTAGACATTTTCTTATTAGTATCCTTATACATTATATAGACTGAATTCCTTGGAATTCCCGTTACTTAGCTCACGACCGCTTAAGTTGGTTTTTGATCGCTTTCGCAAACTGTGAGTATATCTTTCCCCTTTTCCATGTTTTACTCTTTTGGGGCTATTCATGTACAATATTATCAAATGTTATTCTTATACTTAATGCAATTCTCAAGTGTGTTTGCTTTATGTGAATTTGTGTGTATCTATGCTTAATCAAAATCATTAACCGTTCTGCGGCCTTGCATTTCAATGAATAGTACTATGGTATATACCCCTTGTGACTCTATTTAGAGACCTTGGCCATTGTCTCATAATTCATTATACTAAAATGGTTTTCATGTGTTAGTCTCATTCTATTAGGTTTGGTTTTGACTGATACTGCTTAATACATAATTGCAAACAAGTATACTAACACATGAATTGCGAAACGTTTTTATATTATATGTATTCAAAACAGGGCATGCTCACCAATACATTTATGTATTGACATACACTATTTTCGTACATGTTTCAGGTTATTTATTAGATGATTTTTTAAGCTTTTGGAATTTTTACTTAGATTTTGGATTCATTGTATTTCAGTTTTAGTTGTCACTTTAGAATTATTGTATTTTGTATTTTTCTTTCAATGTAATAAACTACTAAATCAATGTATCAATATTTTACACTTTTAGTCCATGAGCTATTGAACAATCGTCACTACGTGACACCTCGATGATTCCGCCATCGATTGGGGTGTTACAGATTTGTAACACCTTAGGCATATCCCACATCGTCCGTGGACAGGAGAGATCTTGGTTCATAAGTAATGTCCTGCCTTATAAATCACCAATGCATTTTGGGCTTAGTTGGCCGTGGAACACATGAAAACTCCACAGTTAAGCGTGTTCAGGTAGGAGTAGTACTAGGATGGGTGACCTCTTGGGAAGTCTTCCACTGGGCAACCAAAAACAAATCCGTGAGTTTCTAGTGGGCAAAGCGGACAATATTGGATGATATCAGAGGCGAGGTGTTACAGAATGGTATCAGAGTCACTCATGTGCCATCCGGGATGGTGGGGCAAACCTCATCGAGGAAGATGAGTCCCCAAAGGGGTGATTGTAACACCCTAGGCATATCCCACATCGTCCGTGGACAGGAGAGATCTTGGTTCATAAGTAATGTCCTGCCTCATAAATCACCAACGCGTTTTGGGCTTAGTTGGCTGTGGAACACATGAAAACTCCACAGTTAAGCGTGCTCAGGAGGGAGTAGTACTAGGATGGGTGACCTCCTGGGAAGTCTTCCCCTGGGTAACCAAAAACAAATCCGTAATCTTCTAGTGGGCAAAGAGGACAATATTGGATGATATTAGAGGCAGGGTGTTACAAGAAGGGTGGAGGTAGGGGCGATAGTGTTGGGCCAGAGTGGTTAGAGGGTGGGCCGAAGTAGTGGGCTCGTCTGTTGGGAGTGAGTAAGAAAATAGAAAGGGAGATGGATGGGTGGAGTGGTCAGGTGAAGTGGGGTTAAGGGACGGGGTGGGAGATTTGGTCTGAGGTAGTAGGTTCGTGTGAGACCAAAGGTGAGGTGGAAACAGGTCGGTAAGAAAATTATAGTCGGTGGAGGGGGAGACACGGTTAAGGGTTTGAAAGGGAAATGATGTTTCGGTAAAATAGACATGACGAGAGATAGTGATGTTTTTTGTTTTAATGTCATAGCACTTGTAACCACAATGGGACGTTGGATAACCAAGAAACACATAAGGGTAAGAGCGGTGTTGAAGTTTGTTACTTGTTGTGGATGGGAATAAGTGGGTAGCATAAGCAACCAAAAACCCGTAGGTGATCATAGGTGGGGTATTGTTTGTATAAGAGATGGGTTGGTGTTTGATATTTATGAGTTTTTGAGGGTATGATGTTGAGTAGGTAGGTGGCGGTTTCTAGGGCATGTGGACAAAAGTTAAGGGGAAGGTGAGATTGAGAGAGAAGGGTGCAGGTCATGTTGTTAATTGAGCGAATTTTCCGCTCAGCTTTGCCATTTTGGACAAAAGTTAACGGAAGAGGATGCCATTTGTATCAAACGAGTTGACGTAACCCGCGCGTTGCTGCGGATTAGTCATCTTACATAATATTGGCACAACTAAAAACAATTGTTGTCAACAAAGTATTAAGCGACTATGTCGTGCACCTAGACAAAGGTTGTTCTTATACAAACATATTGATGTATGGGGTACAATATTTGACATATATTAACCAGAGTAAGTAACATGACATATATTTGCTTATTACCTTAGTGTATTTATACATGGTAAGGACAGTTTCAAGATCTTCAATCTTCAATCTCTGGGTTGATAACAATAGTAGTTGCATTGGGAACCCATTTGAAGTGTTCCTATCACTATAAGATATGTTTAGTCAAGAGAAATGTTAGATGAACTGACATAATTTCTATAACTACCTTTGTATTCGTAGACTTTCATTTATGTCACAGCTATTACACTGGTTACGGCTTTTATAAAGCAATTTATCTACTGAAAGAAAATGCACTTTTTTCCCATAAGGATTGAAGAACTATTTTCTACATGTTGTTGCCTGCTCTGTTAAGGATATGTGATACTTTATCCATGCAACAAATGTAAATCTATAAGAGAAATGGTTGTGCCAAATCATAAACAAATTATTTTGATAAAAATGAAAATTAATGTAATAACATTTACCTGTTAGCAATCATGAAATTAGAAAAAAAAATAAACGAAAGTAATTTTCAAAGTAAAAATAATCAAACATCAAAAGTAAAACAGTTATATGTGAATGTAACAGCTATAAAATGGTCATAATTATTTACATACATAATAGTTATAAAATTTCTTTGTTGTCATGAAAAAAATACCTAAAGCACAAACTATTTTTTGTGTCTGATAAATGATTAGCATATGTTTTCAAACACATAGCAACCCAAGAATTGTTCACTATAAGTGATGAACCTAATATGACTTTCTAAACGGGTTAAAAAGAAAGTTAGAAAATAAAATGACAAAGTATGTTACTAACGTATGACGTTATAAATGTGTCAAATAGAAAGGTAGAAAATAAAATGACATTCTAAAAAGTAAAATGACCAAAAAAGTAACACATATTATAAAAATTCCATGTTCTTCTTTGGTTATTAATTAAAAGGAAAGAGTAGACAAAAGAATTAGGTTCTTTGGTCCACGTCCCAAACAACAGTGTGTTACATATTAATATGAGTTTTCTATTCTATACCATATATGAATATATGATCCAAGTAAAAATAATTGAAAAAACATGTAGAATACAAAAAAGATTAGAATGAATACACAAAAACTTAATGAAAACAAAAAGAAACCAAATACATAACATCGTATATTTCCAAACATACTTTTATAGGATTTCGTTATCATAGAAAAGTGAAAACTAAATTTTATTTTGAGTAACTACAATTAATAAAAGTTCTTGTTCATCTCCATTCAAATGATTAAAACCCTAAACTTTGAACTAATTTAAATGTTTGATTAGTGTAATTGATCAAACTTAAGCCCTAAGTCTTAATTAGATAAAATAAAACCTCAATTACAACAGCCACTAAAAACAGAATAATAATAATAATAATAATAATAATAATAATAATAATAATAATAATAAAATTGATTGTTAAATTTTTATTAATTGTAATTGGGGAGAAACTAAATTTCATGTCACTTTTGTAAACAGGGAAGAAAAATCCCATGGAAAAATTAGTGAATTGAATGAGTAAGGTTAAATATTGTTACCTTTGATCAATATAGAGAGTGAACAAATGTGGTGCCTTTGATCAAGCAAGAATAACAAATGGATGTGTGGGTTAAAGGAAAAAGAAAATGAAGCGGTGGTTAAAATAGGGGGAGATAAAGGGTTTCAATACATGGAAGAAAAGAAAGAAAAGGCAAAAGGGGAAACCGTAGCGATGATGTAACGGTGTTACGGAGATACGTAAGAAGCCGTTAAATAACGTTAAGGGGCCGTTATGTTGTTAATTGTATTAGTATATAATAAATTCTTAAATGACGAGTTGACATATTCCTTACCGTTATTGCATTGAAAGGTTTTTATTTTTAATTGAAATTGGGTTTGAACAAGAGTAGTAAAGTGTTCGAAAATTGTGTAGGCTTGGGACTTATTAGAGATGGGAAAAGTCCATAAACAATTGGTAAGTCATCTAAAAATAATATATAGTAGCGGTGGCCCCCCGAGCTTATTCAATGAAGAAAAGGAAATTGAACAGCAGTGAATAAAAAGAAAGTCTAACCCTTTTTCAAACTCACATGGTTCACACAAAGTTTTATTCAAAGAAGAAAAGGAAATTGAACTAGAATTCTTTAAAGCTTGTAACAAAGCAGGGCCGGGGTGGCCAAGTCTTTGGTGCCAAAGAGTGTAGGACTGAGCAGCAGTGACGGATGTGGAGAAGCAATGGAGGTCCTTGTTGAAGGTGTAGAGATCACCGCTGTTGTTGCACTGGATTATAGGTGCCCGGGTCTTGTAGTACTTCACAAGAAAACCAAAGGGGTCAAATTCGACAGAAACACAGTTATCTCTCGTGAATTGACGCACAAAAATGAGTTTTCGAATAAGTTTTGGTGCATAAAGGACACGGTTTAAGGTAAAGGGTGGATAGGGTGGTTTGAATGTTTGCGGGCTATGTCCTACTACCGGGATGCGCGCACCATCACCAACAATAATATTTTCATTCATGCTAGTATTAAAAATAGTACGGAAGTTACCTGAATTGGGATCCATGCTGATGGTGGCACTAGTGTCCATAACACCCTGCGTGTAGTCAGGCGGGTTTAGTGACAAGGTGTATAGAGCCTGTTGAATATCCGTGGGTGGGTATGAGGCATGATTGGCCTGATTAGGACGGGTGCCTAGAATCCCTTGACCATGTTGAGGAGCCGCCGAATGGGTTGTGATAGGGTAGGGACATGGTGGAGGTGATAGGGACCGTTGTAGCCACGGTGTTTGGGGATGGGAGGAAGGATGCAGCGGTAACCAGGAAGTGTTATGGAGGGTCCAAGTGTAGGTGTTGGATGCTGTGCATTGACCGAAGGGTTGATTACCGCGTCCACGTGGCCAAAAGGAGCGGCCACGTCCCCTTGACCGCCCGCGTCCACGGTTGGTGTAGCTTGATTGGTCTGGGGCGGATGGCTGAGGTGGGTTGGGTAAGAGCGGTTGTTTGGTAGTGGATGCAGTGAGTGCATGGGTCGCCTTTTGGGAGGCGTATAACGCTATCTCGGCCTTTACATTTTCAACTCGGCATAATTGAGACCGAACTTCATAGAAGGAGGGAGTCGGTTCTTTTTGTTGGAGGATGGTGGAGATACCCTCATACGAGTTCATGAGACCCGCAAGAAGGTGGAGAATAAGGCGTTTGTTGTCGAGAGGCGCCCCGACATTGGCAAGTTGTTCAGCTAGGGTTTTCATGACTTGGCAATAAGCCGACATGTTTTGGAAGTTTTCAAGGTGGGTGGTGGCAATTTTTGCATGAGTTGAATGGCACGGGCATTTTTATTATCATGGAAGAGACCCTCCAAGGTTTTCCATGCATCGTATGCGGTATTGCCGGGGCAGAAAACGGTTTTGAGGAGATCGTTCGAGATAGTACCATAAATCCATTTTAAAACAACGGCGTCTAGTTTATCCCAAAGATCATTATTAAGGTTGGTGGCAGTAGGGTTTCGAGGGGAGAGATGGTCTATAACCTGGAAGGCACGGCAATGGATGCGAAAAAGTTCACACCACAGGGAATAAGGGCCGGTTTCGATTTCCAGGATAATGGGAATGAAGTTTTTAATGCTTGAGACGGTTATAGCGGGGTGGAGTTTATTATCGGTGGTGGGAGGTGTGGCCGGGGGGATGGGTTCGTTTGGAAGAGGCGCTGAGACAGCGTCCCCTTGTTGCGGTGGAGGTTGTTGTTCCATGGGGTGAAGAATAAAAGGGATATGAGAAGGGAGAAAGAGAGGGAGAGCCGGAGCTTCTAATTGAAGAAGAAGCAGTCACGGCAGCAGCGGAGTAGGGGTGGAAGAGGTAGGGTTTATAATGATACCATAAAAGATTGAGTATTATTCAATGGTTGATGTCTTCTTCTCATTAATCAATAATTTATAATACACGTCGGTTGAGTATATCGGGAAACATATTAAATACAATAATTATAATATATAATATAATTACATAATCAATCACAATATTATATATTAATATTCATCTTTTTTTTTTTGCACGGCCAACAAACATTTCTGCCCGACTACCCAGGGGAGTCCCCACACTATGGACAGACCCCCACGACCAACCCAATGAAGGGCCCATAGATACCTCAGGCGGCTGGCGTAGTCAGGCCCGCCCATGCAGTTTCTGAAATCGGGGAAAACCCAACCCCTTACCCGCCCGTAGGCACGACGGTGAATAAGTATGAACCATATTATGCATATCTAATTCAAATAGAACTAAATAAATAAATCCTAGAAAGAGATTGTGATCTTATAATAAAAAGATTAGAGCTTTACTTTGAAACAGATTCTTTATGAAACCTGCAAGACATGAATGGGCATACCACTAGCAATTGAAAGCTTCTTATAACATATATGACAATATGGTATTTCTACTAAACGGATAAATAGATAAAAAAAATAGTTATAACAAAGATTGATTTGGGTTAATTGCTAATAAACAATTAGGGTGTACGTATTTGGAATAAGAACCAAACCATAAGGTGTGTTGATATGTCACCATAAATTTAGGGGTAGTTAATGAAAATTCTAATAAAAATTTGAAAATCTCTTCTTCTTCCAACATATGAAAACCGAAAGCTTCCCTATCTTTGTTTTGTAACCGACGACGTTGGCGATTAGAATTGTAGTTTGTTAAACAAAATGAATTGGATTAACGATCGCTATTTTGTTTGTAATCGATAGTTACCTTCATATTAAGCAATTGGAAACAACTCTCCTACAAACAAAGGTATCTATTGTGGCAATATGGCATCCACCTTCACTTCCTTCTGTCACCATCCCGGACAACAGCACAATCAATCGGTTTCCAACGCTACATTCCGTCATAGCCGACGCCAAAACCGCTGCATGTCAGTTTCCTCTCTGGCCTATCGAGGTGAAAGCTCCAACTTTCTGTTCTGGTTGAACTTTGGTGAGTTGTGGGTAAGGGTGTGTATTGTGAGTTTGATCAGTTTAGTCTGTGGGGGTGGGTAGGGGTGTGTTAAGTTTGAACTCTGGCCACGACATGGGTGATGGAAGAAGTTATCAAGATGTTCAACAAAGATTTACTTTTTTTTTTATTCATTAAATCATCTCTTGAGCTGTTAAAGCGAGAAGAAAAGAGAAAATAAAAAGGTGAAAATAAAAGAGTTCAAATTTTATGGCGGAAGTTTTACTTGTTATGTGTAATTTTTTTTTTTTTTTTTTTAACAGAGAATTTCATTAGAAAAACAAGGCAAAGCCCTCAAACGAAGGACCGCCCCACACTCTTTACATCATATACAATGGGTATTTCACCCACTCATCCCAATCAACCCCCTTATGCCTAGAACGATGAATAAACCAAAAATAGGACAAAGCCTTAACATTCGCTACAATATCCAACACCCGGGGGAGTCGTCTTATGGAAAACCTTATTGTTTCGCTCTTTCCATATGAGCCAGCTAGTAACCTTCATGATGCCCCTTAGAATCTTGATTTCCCCTTTACTCTTTGAAGACACAAACTGCATCTGCAGCATACTATCAATCGAATTCAGCCACCACCCAGTAACTTTGCACCAACTCCAAACCTTTCCCCAAACCCCAAAGGTAAACCCACATTCAACAAACAAATGGGTCGCTGATTCGTAATAAGCTTCGCAAAAAGGGCACAACAGATCTGGAATGTATACGTTCCTCTCCCATAACGCCATCCGCGTAGGGATACGTTTGAGCATCAAACGCCACATAAAAACATTCACCTTCAACGGGACCCAGGAATCCCAACTCATAATCTGACCCGAACCTGCCGAACTACCTTTTCTCAGCCACTTCTTCATAGCCCCAACAGAGAAATTGCCATCCGTGCTCGGCGACCACAACCATCTATCCTGATTTCCCGAGAACACAATCTGGGACAGCGCTGAATCCACGTCTTTCGCCTCTGAAATCGCCTCCACCGTCTCAGTTTTAAACTCCCACGTATGAACTTTTTTGCAGATACCGTCCTCCTGAACAACCCGATCAGCAACATACACATCTTTATCTCTATCTTGAGCATAAATCTTCGGCCACCTTAGCATGAGAGGGACTGACCCGAACCAGACATCCTTCTAAAACTTGATGCGCTTACCATTGCCTAAAATACCCTTGAAGCAGGATTTAAAACTAACCCCGTTGACTTCAACATGATCAATCAAGCGCACAATATTCTTCCAGCAGCCTGTGAAAGAGTTATTTAAAGGAAGAAACCACCATTTTCCTCTACCCCCATGAATATCCACCATGATCTTTCGCCAATACCCCTCTTTATCATTCAAGAATCTCCACGCCCATTTAGATAACAAAGCCATATTAACATCTTCAAGTTTAGAAATACCCAACCCCCCCTCCTTTCTAGGCTTAGTAACCACCTCCCAAGCCACCCAATGGAGAGTTTTTCCATCCTTACATCCAGCCCAAAGAAACTTCCTCATAATCTTTTCTATACTCTCACTTACCGTCACGGGAACTTTAAAAAGCGAGAGATAATAAACTGGAAGACTAGACAACACCGAAGTAATGAGCGTAAGCCGACCCCCAATAGATAGTAATTTAGCCTTCCAAGAAGCCAACCTACTCCGAATAGTCTCCACCATAGGGTCCCAATTCGAAACCCGATTCATATTAGCCCCCACTTTAATGCCAAGGTAAATAAATGGAATTTTCCCAACCTTACACCCCAAGATATTCGCCATACCAAACACCTCCGAATCATCTATACCCATCCCATACAAAACAGATTTGTGGATATTAATTCTCAAACCCGAACAAACATAAAAGACCCGAAGTAGGCGATTAGTGTTTTCCACATTTTCCTTACTCCATTTGCCCAAGATCAAAGCATCGTCCGCATAGAGCATATGGGAAACCACCGTACCCTTCGAATTAAGCCGAACCCCTTCAATAAGACCCATGGCATTCGCTTTTGAAATCAACCAATCTAAGGCCTCCATGACAATCAAGAAAAGGAATGGAGAGATCGGGTCGCCTTGCCTTAAGCCTTTTTGACACGAAAACTCGAACGTAGGAGAGCCGTTCACTAAAACCGCGGACCTCGCCGACTTAAGAATCCCTTTCACCCACATACACCATCTATCTGGAAAGCCCACCTGGGTCAACATACTCAATAAGAATTCCCAATTGACGTTATCATACGCCTTTTGGAAATCAATCTTCAACATGAACACTTGCTTATTTTTTCTCTTAGCCCACCCAATAATCTCATTAACCACAAGAGGACCGTCAAGAATGTATCTATCCTTTAAAAAAGCCGATTGAGAATCCGATATTACCAACCCAATAACCTTCTTCAATCTAGCAGCCAACACCTTGGATATAATTTTGCTAATGACACCGATTAAATTAATGGGTCTATAATATGTCAACCCCACCGGAGTTTTGGATTTAGCAATAAGAGTAATAAAAGAAGTGCTACATACTTCACTAATCTTCCCGGAATAGAAAAATTCTTCGAAAATCCCCATAAAGTCCTCCTCTAGAAACCTCCAAAAATGCATAATAAACCTGAAGTTAAATCCATCAGGACCTGGAGCTTTATCTGCACCGCACTCAAAAGCCGCCGCCTTGACTTCCTCTTTTGTGAATGGAGCTATCTAAGCCGCCACATTCTCCACCGGGACCTGTTTCAGATTATCACATAATAAAGCTGGTCTAGAGGGACAGTCTTCCTTAAAAAGGGTTCTATAGAATCTCAACACCTCCCTTTTTACAATAGGAGGTTTTGAAATCCAAACACCATTAACCATCAAACCCGGAATAGCATTCGCCGCCACCCTCCCTTTAATACATCTATGAAAGAACCCCGAATTTTCATCTCCCTTCACCGCCCACTGCACTCTAGCTTTCTGTTGTAAATCACAATTCTAAAAAAACAAAAGTTTCTCCAATTCTTTTTTGCTCTCTTCCCACACCCATACTTCTGCCTCATCCAAATCCCTCTCCTCCATCCTCTTTTCTAAACTCGCAATCTCATCTTTAACCAATGAGATCTCATAATCTTCTTTATTCCCAACCATTTTCCACCAATTTTTTAAAGCACACCGCACAACAGCCAATTTTTTATGAACTTTAACATCTGCCGGTCCTTCCTCCATATTCAATCCCAAAGCATCAATCACAACCTGCTCGCACCCTCTCGCTCTAACCAGGAGTTAAACCATTTAAACGGCTTAGCCCCATAATTAGAGTCGGACACTGTAAGCAATAACGGGCAGTGATCAGAAAACTCGCGAGGTAAAGCTCTTAAACAAACACCCGGCCATCTAGTGAAAAAACTTTGACAAACTAATATCCTGTCGATCTTGCTGAATTTAATATCTTCACCATTGCCTGCCATGTAAGTGAATTTATTCCCGCTCATATTATATTCCTGTTTGTTATGTGTAACTAAGAGTTCAAAGAAGAAGAAGAAGATGGACAAGTATATTTTATAATAAAAATCTAGGTAGTGTGGACTAAAAAGTTAAAAGTCATTGACATTACCAACCTTTACTAATTTAGGCCACCCAGGATTTCATCCTAGTACCCACTACCCGTACAGGGGTGGTGCCCCGCCCTCTTTAAGTACCCTAATATGGGTAGTGGGTTGGGGTTCTAGTACCCTTGTGTGGTAGGAGAGAGATGGAGAGAGAAGAGTGTAAAATGTGGGGTTCGTAATTGATAGCAGTGTTGCCTCTAAATAGATATTTTGATGTAGTGAAGTGGGGTAATGAGGTAGCACTACTTGATTGGATGGAATTAGGGTATATCATGGTGACGCCCCACATGCCCTTATATTATTATATTTATATATAAGTGCTTTTATTGGTTAATTTTTTTGAACTTTTATTGGTTAATCAATTCCCTTTCTAAATCACTAGTACAGAAGTCTTTTGTTGGTGCGATGCATTTTATTTTGATGGTGTGGTTCCCTAAAACATCGCACATCAATATGTTTTTTAGAAATCCCCCAAATTTACATATCCCATTTACATTTTCCTTTCCTCATGTTTCATATTCCGCTCAAGTTTTATTTTCCCCCCACTCATAGTTTCATATTTCCTCTTGTTTCCTACCTTCATTAATTATCCTTTTCACAAATTTCTCACCCAAACAAACCCTAATTGAATCCCAAGTCTCTCTGTCACATCCATCTCGTTCCCTTTGATACCACCCACTACCAATACCATCCAGTTAGGGGTGAGCAAAATTGGGCCGGACCGAAAAAAAACCGAGGACTGAATTGAAAATCCAGCAAAACCGACCCGGGTATGTTATGTAGGTTCTGTAGTCGGTTCAGGATTTTCCTTCAATTCGGTTCTCGGGTCGGGTCGGTCCAGGAACATCTTGAGACCGAGCAAAACCGATGGACCGAAAATAACTAATAAAACTAACGAACTTCAACTATTGTAGGCGCCAAATAATAGGCCTAATACAATGGTGATATGTTATAATTGATCATTCGATCCAGATCTAATATAAGTTATAATATAAGTCTATAACTGTTATAGGTGATATGTACAATCATAGGAGCCTAATGATAAGTTTTCTACAATGATACAACCATTCTGTTGCACCTTTCATATAATGAAACATCATTCTGCTGCACCTTTCATACAATCATTCAAGCCAAACTACATATGAGATTATAATAAGAGCAGTATCATACAGACCCATTGGTTACATGTTGTGATTACAAGATTCTGCAGATTCGGGAAGCTACCATGATATAACTGTCACAAAATGGAAGGTTTTTTGTCGGTTCGGTTTTTGGGATGAAGGACCGAAGGATCCGATTGGACATGGATCGAGGACCGGACCTGGTATTAGGGTTTGAGGTCGGTTCTAGTTTTATGTAACTCTCGGGTCTCGGGTCGGGTTTGGTCGGGTCAGGTCGGGTTTGGACCATTGCTCAGCCCTACATCCAGTGCACGCTACCCTCCTTTGCACCGTCATTGCCTTCTAGTACAACTCCCCTGTCCGCTAACCCCTCCGTATGTTGTGGCTAAATATATATTTTTATTCGCTCATTATGATGTTTAGAGTATATGCATATTAATTAGTATTTGATCTAATGTTTGTGCTTGTTCCCCTTCTAATTTTGTTCACATTTTTTCTAAATACCATGATTGGTTGCATTAATGCCTCTGCTAGAAATGTTCTTTATTTTAGATATAAGAAAAATAAACCTATATTATTTATAAAATTTAATTGTTATTAATATTTGAATTGAATATGTTAGTTTTGTATTTAAGCCGTTTAAATTGAAAGTTATTGATTTATAAAAGGGTTTCAATAATTTTTTTTCAAATAAATATAACTATCATGCATATCATGATGAGATTTTTTAAAAAGAAACTCCGATATAAAACTTATACGTTGTTTTAAATTAAATCCTTTATATAATTTATATGTTTGTATAATGTACAATACTAACAATGTGATTGACCAAATGTAACCTTCAATCGTAATACAATCCTGCTGCATTGCACGGTTCCTGCTAGTATATTATATATAGGGTTGGGTTCTATTGAGAACCGTCTTGAATTGAGAGAATCGTGATGAATCTATGAAGTATTTTTCTTTTAAAAATTTCTTTACTGAGTATCTCAAATTTAACTTACTGTTATGGAAATTTAAAAAAAAAATCATGTGCAAAATCTTACACCAATGTAAAAAAAATAAAAAATCACACCAGTATATTTTTCTTGGATTTCAACGTAACTTAATTTTACGTCAGTTTCTTTACACTGCTATAAGGTCATTGGCAAAAAAAAAAAAAAAAAAAAAAAAAAAAAAAAAATCATTTTTTACATATTTTTAGTTAGTCATTTTTACATTCTTGAATAAAAAAAAAATATGTCAAAACAATTTCATGGGAGGTCGGCATTCTCATGGTTCTCACAACTCGACTGAGTTCTCTAATTATCCCGATCATATATATATCCTTAATTTGCCATCAATATTCTATTTCTCAATGACAACATGTGTGTGTCATTGTGTGAGCTTTGAGTTTGAATAAAACCTCCTCTCTTTGAATGTACATGATGCACATAAACATAAAAAGTACTACACGTATATATAATATATATGTCTGTGTATTGATGTATGTATTGCGTTCATATATTGTGATCATAGTTTTCATTTTATGCTATTCAAAAGATATCACACACATGAGATTAAGTAGGTCTCACAAGTTTAGACAGAATAGTTCTTTTGTGGATAAATTGTCTTTAAAGGCGGTTAATAATCAACAACAAAACGAACATCGATTTTTTGGATACAACCCGTCTAAATTTGTTTCTAACAAAAATCAAACTCAACACACCAAAACATGATTACAAGATCTACGACTACTTACCAATGCGCGCGGTGGTGATCCATTAGCAAAGACAAAGCCTTTAAAACTCCTAGCTAGGTTGTGGGAGGTCGCGAGTTCAAGGTTCAAAGACCATCAGATTAAAAAGAAACTAGCTTAAAAAAAAAAAAAAAAAAAAAAAAAGAAGAAGATCTACGACTACATCTACACTAAAAATTAAATTAATCCTATTCTAATTCAAACCCAGTTAAATAAACAAACCAAAAAATTGCTAAACCTACAATTAATAAAACTAAACATTTAATTTAATTAAACCTCTAACTTAAATTATCTCTTTATATCTTTTCTCTTGACTTATTGTACGTTGTCCTTTTCTCAATATGATCCGATTATTCCAACAGTTTCAACTTTCAAGCTTTCAATTAACTCTGATATTATATGCTTAATTGACGATAAAAGCTATTTCTTTTTATGGAAAAATAGATATATTAAAGAGTAAATATTAATCTGTACTCAATTCACAATATAACTATTTGAGAAAATTATCTTACATATAATAATAATCTATAATTCTATGTTGTATATGTTACCGCAAGAACATCACATGTGCATAAGCATACATGTGTCCACTTATTAAGCACAAACAATCCTTCTGGTAGTAATATCTTCACAACATATATAGAAAACTCCCAACAGCAAGACCATGTTCATCACTCTATATTGTACAAATCAACCTAAAATTTGTTCCTTGAAATATAAGAAATATATATAAACGTCTTAACCTTTACCATCCCAAACCACCTTTATATATAGATGTATCTTCTTCACCAGGATTATGCACACACTAACACTAACCCTGTACCAAAGGTAACACATGTATACCACTTGTGTGTATATATATGTATATATGTAAGTGTGTAGATATATGTGTATATATTCAAGTGGTAGTGTAGAGATCCACAAGAGTTTTCATGACATCTACCTGGGCAGCAAGGCACTTGATGTAATCAGCGGTTTCATCCATTAAACACCATGAATCCATGGTTTCAGCACCAGGAACCAGTTTCCTCAGCTTTGATTCTTGACTTGAATTCCTAAAAGGATTGAAATAATATTGTCTTTTAGGGTTAGGGTTTCTTCTCTTCAAAGACATGACCTTTGAGTGATGATGACAATTAAAGATCTTATGATCAACCCTCTTTCTATTCATCCTTAGCAACAAACTCTGAATTCTTGATCGCTTTCTGATCCTCCATAAGACTGCACGGCTCCATGCTCTTCTAGATCCAACAACAGAAGCCATAGCAGTGTATGCTGCAATCTTGACTCGACTAGTTCTTCTACACATCTGGTTATGACCATGAGATGATGTTTTTGTGTGGTTTAGGTTGTTTAAAGCTCGAACAAAACGATGGGCGAACTGGTTCTTGAGATGGGCAGAGTTTGTGGATGTGGTTTGTAGAGATGGTGACATGATGAGGATGAAGATTAATGAATATTGGATTAGGGTTTTCTGACACAAAGGAGATGAATTTAAGATTTTATTGATGACACAAAGGGGTCTCAAGAAGGACAAAGATAAGGATCAAGAAACCTGAAATGCACTTTGTATCTGACACAAAATCTATAAAGATGGAGAGAGATGTGGCTTGTGAGGAACAAACATGTGAGGGGATAAAAAGCTAAAAAGAAAGAATATATGAAGAGAGAGAAGATTGAAAATAGGTGTGTTAGAAAGAGAGTAGACGAGACTTGAGGGTCAATCTTTGTGAACACTAGGTATGAGCATACAAGGCCGAATACCGATCTCATCCCGTTCCGATCCCGATACCGTACCGAACCGATACCGAACTGAGGGGTTTCGAGATCGGTATCGGTATCCATATTTATGGATTTTCGGTTTCAATATTATCGGTATCGGTACGGGATCGGTATGGTATCGGTATTTTTAAGGTAAAAACCGATACCATACCGGTACCGTACCGATACCGTACCGTACCGCATGTGTTCAAAACTGTATATTTGTACTTGATTACTTTCGAGTTAGCTCGTTGAATAGGTCAACTCAAACCCAATTCATATTGTATATGTATCTTCTTTGTGCCGAACACATTTAAATTCGTGTTGGTTTCATGTTGTGTTTTGGGGTTAAGAAGAGAAATCGAAAAAGGATTTTTGGCTCATAAAATTATGACATGTGCCGTAACAAGCTACTTATTTATTATATGTGTCTGTGTCTTTGTGTTCTAGTATTTTATACAAATATCAATCTTAATTTTATAAATGTGAGCTTAAATTTCGGAAGATATAAGTATTAGCGTATTTATTCTAGAAAATCTAGGAATCATAAGTTAAAAGAAACTAAATGAGTAAACTTTGTTTTTGCTCCTAGAGGTTTGATACTTCTAACGTTTTTATCCTAATAGTTTGAAAATGGCCGTTAAAAAAGCTCCTTGAAGTTGTTGTTTTGTTCCCCGCCACTAAATCCATTCACTTCTGGTTGTTAAATACCACCCATGTGAGAGCATTTGTGTCTTTTTGCAAACCTTTTTCATTTTTTCACATTTTCTTAATACTCTAAAGATAACAGACACTTTCACTTTCACCTAGATGAGAGAGAGGGGGGAGTGCTAGTCACCACTTCGGGTGGCTTCTTTGTTTTCCCGGCCACTCCTCGTGTATAGGTCGAGGGTTGCCCTTTGTTTCAGTGGCGAAAGAAGCCCCGTTAGAGACGGTGGTGGCTATTTATTTCTTTGATGGTGGCGATGTAAGAAGTGCCACAACAACCTCACGGGACTGAGGTGAGTATACGGTAGTTGTGGTTTACCAGAGCTAGGGTATTGTTGAGGTATGCGACGGTGGTGTATTCAAGGTTAATCTGCGGTTGCGGTGGTAGTGGCAGGGTTGATTAGGGTTTTCCGTAGACTCGGATCCTTCTACCTCATCTTGATTTAAAACTTGATATTGTGTCGCATCTGAAACTTGCCAGAGGTGGAGAGATAGATGGGTTTGAATGGCCGACAATAGTGATTTTTGGTTTTAGTTTTGATTCAAAATCAGATTTGTTGCATCTCGATGAAAGAGAGATAGAGAGAGAGAGTCTACAAGGTTGGGGCCTGGCTAGAGGCTACAAGGTTTTTGGTTCTGATTCTAAACCAGATTCACAATGGGTGAGGGGTCTTGCGCCAAATTGACTTGGGGTCCGGTTAGCTGCTACAAGATTGTTGTTGTTGTGGGTGGTGTTTTATCTGAAGTTTGGATGAGAGAGAATGGGGAGAGATATTTTTTTTTTCACATCTTACATCGTTGACGGTTTGGTTAGTGATAAAGGTGGTTTAACGGTGAAAGGTTAAGTACTTAAGTGTGGTGGTGATGGTGGTTTAATGGGAAAGGTTGGGTGTTTTGGTGATTTCATGTTCGTGGTGATATGAATTAATAAAAATAATTCAATCCATCCCATGGATAAAGATAATGTTAAATGAAAATTAAAAAAAAAAAACAAAATTGAAAAAAGTTACAAACTGTTTTAGAGCTTTTACGTAGGGGTGAGTAAATTAACCATCATATATAACCAAACCATAACCGATATAATAGAACCGATTTTAACCGATAACCGACATAACCAATGGTTATGAAATTTCTTTAACCAACCAAGCTGTTATGGCTATGATTATGAAGCTTTTGTTAACCGATATAACCAAAACAGAATTGAACTTATATTGTTGAGTCTATATAATAGAATTTTGTTTTACATTAACCATGTAGAGGTTTTTACTAAAATAAAAGTATGTTATTTACAAAATCATCTTGATGTGGTGCTTTTTTTTGTGATAAATTGAACTTGTAATCACTTTCTTAAGAATTTTTTTTTGTTAATATTGTATTAAAAGGGATCCCATGTTGGTAGTGTAGCTAATGATAGTCATTTGGACGGATTTAGTAATAATTGAGAAACGTTAGTGGCTCATGTGAGAAAAAAAATTGGAAGGATCTAGCAATAATAAGAAAACCTCAGAGATGATTTTGACTATTCACTCTCTCAGGCAAAAAAAAGTATCTTAAAAGAATATAAATATAAAACAAATTCTACCAAAACTATTTATTTTATTTAAATGGTTATACATGTGTTTGTATTCAAAAGTCCCAAAAATAAACTTATGTAAAAGAATTTAAAAATGACGTGTGAAAAATATTTAACATGAAAAATTAGTGTTTCGTCGGTTTCGATTTTTTTTTGGAGTTCCTCATCGAATCGCATACTATATAGGAAGGCACAAGGGGTTAACATGTGGGTCTTACGTTGCAAACTGGGTGGAATGATAATTTAGTATTGTTGTTTTTCTCTCTTCTCATGTGCATAGCACATGTATATAAGAATGACCTCGGTACCATACCGTATTGAATTGATCCCGATGCTGAATTTAGCAATACCAATTTTCGGTAAAGCTATATACCGACTCGAAGCGATACCGAAAGTCGCCAATATTTGGTACCAAATTGGTACCGAAAATAAACTGGTATCGATACTGGTTTGGTATTAACATTTTCGGTATTTTTTACCAAAGTGCTCATCCTTAAATGCATATTCCCACCATTTTTTATATATTCTTAACTTTTCATATGTTAGATTTTTTTTTTTAAAAAAAAAAGATACATCATATTAACGAGAGTTTTTTTTTTTTATCATTTCAACGGGTATCATAGTGTTTATAAAAAAAACAGACCATGCAGCTATAGCATACTTTTTATTTAAAATTGATGAGTTTTGTACTTTATGTTTCAAAATCTTGAAGGTATTGTCCTTTAATTCCAACACATTTATTTTTCTCTAGTATAATAAAATTATACCGTGTGCCTTACTTGGGGGCGCTATTGTAATTTTATCTATATAATTAAAAAATATATCTAATTAAACAAAACCATATTGTCTCAAAAGTTAACAATGTTTTGAGGTTTTTTTAACTTCACTGATTTTTACAAATTCTGCATTGTCATATCATTTAGCTTCACTGATTTTTAAAGGTAGCACTTCACTGATTCGTTTATTTATTTTTCATTTAAATAAATAATATAATATTTAAAGTTTTCTTTTTTTATATAAATATTAAATAAATATATAAACAAGCAGCAACACCAATTGTTTCCCCTCTTCCTGTTTCCCCTCTACGCCACCACCTCAACAATCATCATCGATCACCACCATCTGTAACCATCACCACCGCCCCTAAAACTCCAACAAATCCAGCAGCAACACCACTTTCCACCATCATCTTCCGCCACCCATCACCATCATCTGCAACTGGTTTAGATCCGAAAATGGATGGTGGTGGTTGTTCAAAAAAAAAAACATTTTCTTTTCAAATGGCTCTCTTGCCGCTGCAAGTGGTTTAATAGCCGGTAAACGCTGTAAGTGGTTGTTCCAAAAAAAAACATTAAAGGTGATGTTGGTTATTGAAGTGAAGAAAAAAAATAAACTAAACAGTTACACGTTCCTTAAGTAGTTCACATAAAACCTTCACGGGACCACTACCAGTATCACTGGTGACGATGTTACCGTGCTGATAATGGGATACCCGTGAGCAATTCTGGTTGTGTCAGTCTTAAGGGTGTACAAAATGCTCGAGGCTCGAAACTCGCTCGAAAAATGCTCAAAAAAAGCTCGACTCGAAAAAGCTCGTTTTGTTATCGAGTCGAGCTGAGCTGGCTCGATTTGTAATCAAGCCGAGCTCGAGCTAGGGGTCTTGGCTCGTGGCTCGGCTCGATGGCTCGACTCGGTGGCTCGGTTCGATAAACATCTTTTATATACTTAATAATACTTTGAATTAATCAATAAAATATGAAAAATAATATAACAAAAACACAAATTATACAAATAATACTTTTGTTATGCCTTTCATTCATTAAAATATTAGAAAAATATACATGTATATGTGTAATTTTATTTTTACTTTTTTAGTTTTTTATTTTATAATTTTTTTTAAAAAAAATAACGAGCTGGCTCGAACTAGCTCGAGCTCGGCTCGAACATTTACAAGCCAAGCTCGAGCTCGGCTTTTCAGCTCGAACCGAAAAAACGAGCCGAGCCGAGCTGGCTCGTTTAAGTTCGAGCTCAAGCTCGAGCTTAGCCTGGCTCAGCTCGGCTCGGCTCGGCTCGATTACACCCCTAGTCAGTCCCTCCTAATCTCTTTAAACTCACTTTCACACACAAGATAACTTCAAAAAGAAAAAAAATTGTGAACTTCATGAAAACATCAAGAACATCCAACTATAGCATCTAATGCTACAAAATCCAAAAAAAAAAAATGAATCTTGTTCCTTGTTGCACCAACCACCTCCTACTAACAACAAAACTCTTCACCTTTTCAAAAGTTAAAAAAAAAAAAAAAAATAGCCAACCATTAGAAGTAAAGGCATCATTTTCAAACTAGTTGAACAAAATGGTTAGATGACCAAATCACATACAACAAACAAGAAGTTCACTCAAACTAAACATGGGGTGGGGACCCTAAATGGCCGGCCCCGTGTACCCACCATCCCGACAGGTTCATCGCCGTCGATGATCCGGACAATGGGTTCTGGGTACCGTTTCCGGGTTCTAGCTCACGCGTACAAACGTGTATGTAAAGGAGAGAGATGTAGAGGAGAGAGGGGTTGCCAGGTGGTGCCGCCGGAGGGAAGGGATCTCAGGTGGTGGTGCGTGGGTAGTCAAGGTGGCGGGCTGTGATTGATGCGATGAAGGGTATACCGGATGCTTCATTAGTAACGCCCCTCCCCCTACGAAATTAAAAAAAAAAAAAAAAGTTGAAAGGAAGAGATTGGTGTGACCTACGTAGGCCCAACCACCTCTAGTTTGCACATGGGTTTCCAACTTTCCATTGCACACTGTAAAGTTAGTGGTCCTAGGCTTATTCTATTTTTTTATATATTTCTAAAACCATTCTTATGTGATTAAACACTAGCATGTTCGTATGAAAGCGAAATTCTTTGGACTATGTTGGGTTTATAACAGATTAATTGAGTAATGTATAAAAACAATATATCAATGATACAGGTTAAATCGAATGAAAATTACCTAAATATATTTCCAAACGATTAAACGTTATAAATTATGTATTTATCTTGTAAAAAATTACAATTCGCATATTCATTTAAAATAATAGATTTTAATTAAAATAACCTTTATTATAGAAATGATAGAAAAGAATTTATGCCCCTGATCTAAGAAATTAATAACTGAGACTAAACAAATTGAAGCAACGAGTATTTGGTTCTATTTAATTTGCATTTCTTATTGATATACTTAAAAACAATTCAGTAGGTTAACATAATATAATTATCACACATAATGTGTGTAATTATCATCAATAGCATTCGTAATTATCATCGAAAACATGCATTATTTTGTAGGTTGTGTGTCCGGATGAAATTTCCCTTCGCTCTAAGGATACATGTCCTCTCCCGGATGCATCGTATCCTTTGTAGGTTGATATGTCTTTGTAGGTTAACTCACCCTATAGTTATAAAGCAATAATAGCAGCAACAACAACATTATTAATTTTGATGATGTGTGAATTGTAATTTTATTATACAATTACATTTTTTTAATTTCATCGTAGCCCTTAAGTTTTAAATAATATACGCCTTTTACCTTTTTGTTTTCTTTTAATTTAATTATTCGCTTTCTGTGTTGAATGCCGATATCATAACGGATTAAACTGATACCGAATAAAAGGCATATCATGACTTTGCTTTTTAGATTTTCTTTTTCAGTTGCTATATGTAACATAAGGACTAAAAGGAATTTACGTGTTTGCTTTATTAATTTTATTTTATCACTCGTTAAACATTCACATTAATTACATGTTAAATTAAACATTTTTCAAAACTAAATTAATTTACATGTTATTTTGCATGGACTATAAATAATAACTTTATTAGAAAATATTATATATTAAATTTACTTTTACCCATTATACTCTACATAATGTACGTCTTTACCAAGTTAGTTTTTATTTAATTTGATAGTTTTTGATAAGTTGTGTTCGTCAACTTCTTTTTAAATATACTACGAGTTGTATTCAAATTTGATATCATAATCTATACCGACAACTAGTATTTATCATTTTCGTAACAAATCAAATCGATACCCATCGAAACTACATGAATGTCGCATCACGTGAGGGAATTAACTAATATGTATAAGGTCATTGCATCCAAAGTTTTCAATGAAAAAATGTTTTATTTAATTTTATTTATAATAGCTCTTAAGCATAATGTTTAGTAACAATATTTCAAATTATGTAAATTAATGTTTATTGAATTCTTAATTTATAGAATGTGTGGTTTATAGTAGGCACATCAACCTCGGGTTTTCATGCTGTTTTTTTGCATTGGTTGCTATTGGATTTTTCTTGTATGTATTAGTCACTTCTTTGTTTTTGTATCATTGAGACTTTGTTATATGTTGTTGGTGTTGCTGCTGCTGGTGCTATTATTATTATTATTATTATTATTATTATTATTATTATTATTATTATTATTATTATTATTATTATTATTATTATTATTATTATTATTATTAAGGATTCATCTACATTTGTGATGGATTTGATTGGGCGTTTACACTCCCAACTTAAGGATTAGGGCACACTTTCCTATTTCTTGGGTGTACATGCTACATTCACAGATAATATTCTACATTTATCTCAGCAACGTTATTTACTTGACTTATTTCGGCGTACTATTCTTGCTGAGTGTCGACCTTTACTGACTCATTTATCCTCAGGACAACAATTATCTCAGTATTTTAGTTCTCAATTATCTTATATCACATTATACATGAGTACAATTACTGCATTGTAGCACACTAGCACATGATTTTTGTCTCGACACGAGATTGCTTACGCTATCAGTCAGGTGTCTCAGTTTTTGCATATACCTACTGATCAACACTGGGTTGTAGTCAACTGTATTTTGAGATATCTTCAAAGTACTATTTTTCATAGGCTATGTATTCGTCTATCTGATGTTTAGCTATGCATGCTTATTCTGATGCTGATTGGGCTGGTTTACCGGATGATCAATGATCAAGTACAAGTTATTTTATTTTTCTTGGACCCAATCTCATCAATTGGGGTTCCAAGAAGCAACATACTATTACAAGTTCTAGTACAGAGGTTGAGTATCGCGCTTTAGCTCATACAGCTGCTGAGATTTGTTTGACTACTTTTGTCTTGCATGAGTTACACACTGATTTGTCTGGTCCACCTACTTTATGGTGTGACGTTGTTTGAGGCACTTATCTTATGGTCAATCTCGTGCTGCATTAGCGTACGAACTATCTTCAGATTGATTTGCATTTTGTTCGTGATATGGTTTTGGCTCAGATTTTACATGCTTGTTATGTGTCTACCACTGCACCCCTTGCATATATATTAACCAAAGGATTACCAGCCACTCACTTTGACATTCTGAAGTTGAAACTTTACGTTGTTGCACCTCGTTCAGCTTGAAGGTACATATTAGAGTGTATGTGTATAGTTACTGAATTGTTATGTCGGTTGTATGTGGTAGTTAGTGGGGGATGGTTGCACCGCCTCTAGATTAGAGGGTTGTATCTTGTATTGATCACGTTATTGACTACAATCAATGCTTTTTTTTATAATTAAAAAAATTGTATCCAAATAAATGTGACATGCATTATGCAAGTGATGAAAACGTAAAGTACAAGCAAACATAGCACATTTGTGCTATTTGAGTGAGCGTGGGGTTGATTGGACACATAACACAGAAATGATGAATCTAGGAGCTTAGATGTCAATGAAACATTGTTTTCCCTAATTGCAAAATAGAACATGGTAGACCCATTTTTTGCCTCTTAGTCTACAAACATTAAGACCTTTTAATACCAAGACTTTCCAACTAATCAACTAATCTCATAATTTAACATTAACTAGGTTGATAATATGACGCGCGTTGCGCGTTTATGCAATCCGTTTTTAACATAACATCTATTTGTTATGTTTTGTAAAATAGTGAGTTAGATATCAAACTGTTTTTTTGTTACAACAATTGATGTATTTGTATTTCATTTGCATCCTTTTAGGCCGTTGCAACTTCATTTGCCTTTGCTCGGTCCATCTCCATATAATTTGCACCAGGTATGCTTCGATTCCATTTATTTTTTGTGCATTAGACATGTTGTATTTAAAGGATAACACATTGGCTGGATATAAAAGAGGCAGCTACTAAACTTAGTAACTTCATTCTTTTTGCGATTGTTATTCCATTTGTGTTAAAAAGAGTGATGCACAAGCTTTCTCACAATGCAGCAAAAACTGCACTTTTGGCAGCAAATAAAATTCAGTATAAAAGCACTCTTTTACAACAATATAACACAGCAAAAGCGCCCTTTTAATCAGCAACAAAGTGTAGCATAGCTGTGCTTTCCGCTGCAATAAAAATGCAGTAAGAACTGCATAAATTCTGACCATCCTGTCTTCTTTTTACCAGCAAAGAGACAATAGTAATAATCCTTGAAATAGGTCAAAGGGGAACTGATCACTTTGTTGCCAATGGCCCAACTGAGGTACGTTTTGGTGTTTCTCTCAATTTCAATCATGCTTCTCTTGCATCTCATCACTAACCATTCTAAACCTTTAATGCGTGTAGGTAAAACGGTTTAGTGAGTTCATCATCAATTGTCGCTCGGGTATTATAACTTTTTGTTTCAAGTTATTTTTCTTACAAAAGTTCGAAAATTTGCTCAACTCCCGTGGTTTCCCGCTGCATAGTTTGTTCTTTTTTCGTAACTAAAGCCTGGTTAAACTGGTTGATCATGTCTGTTAGTGTGGCGCCTAACGGCGTTGGAATGAAGATCTCGGGCTGGAAAACCAATGGTTTTATTTCTCTGTTTTAGTGTTTTATTAGTCTTTACAGATGTTCTATTTGGAAACAAAGGTCGTTTTCCATTCATACCTGGAGTTGAATTGTAAATACCGGTACCGTACACGTGCGCGCAGCTGGTGCCGCTGCTGTTGCAGCCTGCGCCGCTGCTGTCGCAGCCGGCGCCGCTGCTGTCGCAGCCTGCGCCGCTGCTGTTGCAGCACGCGTGCGCAGCCAGTGCCGCTGCTGTTGCAGCCTGCGCCACTGCTGTCGCAGCCGGCGCCGATGCTGTCGAAGTCTGCGACGCTGCTGTTTTAGCACGTGCGCGCAGCTGGTGCCGCTGCTGTTGCAGCCTGCGCCGCTGCTATCGCAGCCGCCGCCGCTTTCGCCTCGCAGCACGGAATTTTTATTACATAAATCCTTTACATAAATCCTACTCTAATCTTTTTTTTCGAATAAAAAACCAGAAAGCGCCGTTGCTGGTTGCAGGCTGCGCCGCTGCTGTGGCAGCATGCACGCCGCTGCTGTCGTTAGGCAGCCATCCGCGCATGACATTTGTTTCTGTAATTCTGTCTTAAATAGTAATTATGTATACAAATAAGTGTTTACGTACCTACCTATTTTGTTTGCCTAGATGGTTAGCCTTTTGCTAAAAGATTATTGCTAGCATAGATTATCAACAAAATACATAGCATCCTAATAAGTCAACATGCATTAACATGACATAAGATCCTAAATAAACTACATAACATCCTAATAAGTTTACATAATATCCTACTAAGTTATCATACCATAATAATATTTCACATTAGAGTTTGATTGAGCCGGGCGAGCCAATACCACCATAGTCACAAGTACCATCACAAGGAAGTTGAGCGTGCGATTTTTTTCCAAGGTGCTAGCTAATCTTTTGGATTAACAGCAGGTTTCTTGCTTGCTGATTCATGCTGGAATGCTGGTGCAGTTAAAAACAGAATTAGTAGGTGTTTTTTTATTTTTGAAAAATTTAGACACTAAGCATACCTTCAGACGACATTAGAGCGCGTTTGGTAGCAGGCACGTCACTTCCTTTGTCAACACCTGATGTTGAAGAGGATTCTATCATTCTAGTGGAAGAACGACTGACTTGAGGAGTTCTTGGGGCAGGTGTGGTTACTGCTGGCATGGTTTCGGTAATGTGCGGATGAATGAACGCAGCGTTGCTTACAGTACACCGTGTAACGCCTTTCCTGTCTTTGCTTGCCTGCACTTGCAATTCCATTTCTTTGCCTATTATGTCATGCACTAATGTTTCCTTGTTGGGTTGTAACATCATCTCAGCACATGATATTTTTAGAAGCTGGCTTGATGTCCTGTCAAAGAATGTCGCTTCGATTGTTTCTGTGTTGTCAGACAATGTTGCTTGTATGCGGTACCTGTTTAGATATTAGTATTAGGCTGTAAAGTATTTTGTATAAAACTGATGTGAATTTTAAAAACAAAACGGCTAACATGGGCGCAGAAAATTGTGTACTAATGTGTGTGACATAGACATACAAACAGGCACAACTGAATGCATGCTGGTCCTAAACTATGGCGAAATTCTTCTGAAACAGCACTTTGCACATCAGTTGAGGTTGAATGGTGTTGCTTTAGTCATGTTTACAAGTTCAAAACTGGTATTAAACAGTCTTACGTGCTTGCAAAGTGTTAAAACAGGACTATTTCAAGTGTATTAAAAAAATATTGTAAAAGTGTCACTAATGTATTGACTATGATAAATTGTGAACATAATGCGGGTGTAAATTGAAAACTTACACATATTTAATGTCAACAACTTCTGCATGTTCTGAACAAAACCAAAGTGTATCATATTCTAACACAAGCTGATTGCACTCTGCGCAAACGGTGTAAAACCATGGGACTGTTGCTGACATATAATCAATCGTGCCTTTGATAACGAAACTTGTACCCTATTAAGAATAAATAGTTTAGTAATAGTGAAACTAAGAAACGCGTATTTCTTTAAAATGCAACTTACAGTCAGTTTGTTTCCTGGTAATTTTTTCAGTCCTGCAATCGAAATTTGCTGTCCTATTGGATGTATAATTGGTTGTTGATGAAAGCCTTCGTTCGCATACCTATGATAAAACACATTTATACGTATCTTAAGTTTACAAGTACAATTAATATTCTAAATACCTAGTTATGAAAGCAAACTACAATCTTCAAGAGAAACTTTTTTTTACGTACATATCCAACAATTGTTGTGTTTCTGGTGCTATAGGATTCCGATATATGCAGGTTGCATTGGTCGTTTGAAACTGAAGCGCCCCTGTAAAAAACAAAATATTTATACTGTCTTTTTGAAGTTAATTGTTTGTTATATTATATATACTAACCAAAGTAGTCTTTGCTTTTTAAAGCTGTTAGCGCTAATATGACAGGAGGAGCAGCCATCTCATATTCACTTCGATTAAATCTTGTCTTGGATTTCAACATCTCTTCCCAAATAGCAACCGTAACATCCTGATTGCTGTATAAGATTAAAGTTTAATTTAGTATTGTATCGTAAAATTGTAAACATAAGTTATAAAGTATATACCTGCAATCTCTTAATGTCATAACAACGTATGGCTGATTATTGGCAGTAACCTTATCTGTCATCCCGCGCAGAATACCGATGTAATCTATTAATAAGAAAAATTATGTTTAACACCTAAATAAGTTTAAGTTTTGGGTAGGAAACAAATTTAAATTTATAGAAATATAATATGACATGATATACCAACAATCCCTTCATGTGGTGCAGCAACTTCTGCTCTTCGACGACTTGCAATGTCAAAGAAGTAACTTTGTATTGTCGTACAATCTGGAATAGGGGTAATCACACTTGCCTGTGCTAGAAATATTATTGCTGAATGTGTCAAGGTGTTGGTGTAACTATCTGGTTCAACACAGGCATACTTCTCAATTTGGTAGCACAAGCCAGGCTTAAGTTTCGGTTCAACGATTCTTTTATTTTTGCCTTTTGCCATGGCTTGGATTCCCATACCCTATTTAAATATTTAGATAGTGTTTAAATAGCTATGAAACTACACAAAGATAGTAAAAACACGCATTATAAACTTGGCAAATTTATTTTTACCTCAGAATCCACAAAGACATAATGTATTTCTTCATCACGGAATGCTGGCACCCATTTTTTTACAACGCGTATTTCAATTGGCCTTGTTGCTTTTTTAGGAATCAGCTCTGCTACGCCCTTGTAATTCATTATGATCAGCCTGCAAAACATAATGTCAAAAATATGTGTTATTGTTTTATATAATATATACCATCATGTAAGTATAATAAAGACATTAAGAATAAGAATAGGCAGACAACCTGTTGACAACTGATTTCATGCAGTAATTCAGAATAAACAATATTTAATGTTGTATTATTATTTTGTGTATCATTATCAGGCAAAAGTATTTTTAATGAGTATGGAGATGTTGCCCTTGATAACGCAACATATAACTGACCATGTCCAAAAATTGGTTGTGGCAAGTATAGACCAACTTTTTTCAAAGATTGTCCTTGGCTTTTATTAATTGTCATAGCATAGCATATTTTAACTGGAAATTGACGACGGGTAAAAACAAATGGCAAGTCTTTTGAATTATGCACAAAATTTATTCTAGGTATGTACACTCTGTTTCCAACTGATGTACCAGTAATAATTCGTGCCTCAATCACACGTGGGAGTAATTGGGAAACCAATAGCCTTGTTCCGTTGCACAAACCATTTTTAGGATCTATATTACGCATCAACATAATTGGGTTATTAACCTTCAAATTTAAGGAATGATTTGGAATGCCAGGAAAGTTCAAAACATTTAAATATTCAGGCGGATACATTGCATCTGTTTCAGCACCATCTTTGGAATGAGGGACCATTGAATCAGTACTTAAGTACGAAAAACATTCCCCTACTGATAATTGTTGCACCATTTCATTTATGGCATCAACTGTTTCATTTTTTGGACAAATAATAGCACGTTCTGATATTCTCATTGGTGTAGGATTTTCAAGCAAATCTGGATCATATATATAACGAATTAGGTCTAAAAGACTATTTTCGGACGGTTGTACCAAGAAATTTGTGGGTATTTCAATTTGTTTGACATCTGGGTGTTTAGAATCGACAATTACACCTTCTTTACCGTCACCTATGCTTAAAAGCCATTTAGAAAAAGCCTTAACTTCTTGTTGGTGCCAAACATTTGTTTCATTTGTTTTAATACGCATGTTCTCAGTGAGCATGTAAACAACGAAGTGTTTCCACAGATATGATCGAGGAAGACAGGATGCCAAGATTTCACTTTTGCTACATTTTGGCTTAACTGGTAATGTTTGCCTAAAATCACCGCCTAATAATATTGTTTTCCCACCAAATAATTGTGAACCATTTCCAGTGAGATCCTTTAAAGTTTTGTCTAATGATTCAAAACATCTTCGGTCGCTCATGGGCGCCTCATCCCAAATTATAAGTGTTGTTTCCAAAAGAAGTTGAGCAAGATTTGTTTTCTTTTTAATATGACACACAGATTCTTCTGTTAATTCCAACGGTATTTTAAATCTAGAATGAGCCGTACGACCAGCTGGTAACAACAAAGATGCAATGCCTGAGGCTGCGACCGCAAGAACAACCATACCAGCTGATCGTAGGCGTGAAATTAACGTTTTCCATATATAAGTTTTACCAGTACCGCCATGACCATAAACAAAACCTAATAATTGTGTTGAGTTTGTAATTGCATTCATGACTGCATCATACACAATTAATTGCTCACTATGAAGGCTTGCATGTAATTTTTCATGTTCAATACAAAGTGCATTCCTATCATAATTCTTTTCTTCTAACAGTAAACTATTACCCAACACCGAAAACACAGATGGATCCGGAGTTGGAAGGCCAAATTCTGCTAATGTGCGTGGATTAGAATTCGAATCTAATAAAAGTTGCAACTCATGCAGCACATATTGTTGCAAATCTGAATCATTAGTAACATTCAAATGACCTGTAATTGTTTGACT
Organism: Ambrosia trifida; assembly: GCA_028751855.1. Lineage (NCBI taxonomy): Eukaryota > Viridiplantae > Streptophyta > Magnoliopsida > Asterales > Asteraceae > Ambrosia > Ambrosia trifida. The sequence goes on along the minus strand of CM054133.1, from coordinate 28,491,586 downwards.
GATATTCCGATTAATATCATCTGACATGCATTTCCATTTGGAATCCCACAATTTACGCGGATTAGAAACATCACAAAAAAGCAACATGCAAACAAATAAAGATCTTAATTCAACAGAAGTAGCCCATGCTGCAGCCTCAGTTAAAGCAGTCTCCCATTCTCTATCATTTCCAGTTAAACCTAAAACCTCACAAGCCTCTCTAAAAGTTGACATAACAACACCAGATACAGTTCTTAAATCCGCATAAGAGCAACATCCTTTTTGATAACTTAGTAATAATCGAAGATAAAATAACTCTCCACATGTCGGATGTGCATATGCTAGTCTGCCAATTGAAGGCTCTCTTTTGCTTTTTCTTTCCTCCCATGTTTTGGAAGAAGGTACCCAACGAAATTTGCTTAGGTAATCAATATATCGCAAATTAAGACCTACAGGCACTGATGTTTGAGCATTTGCCATCTCTTTTGCATTATTTGCAAACCATTCTGTAAGTGTTGTTTTACCAACATTAGGATTTGATGTAATATCTGTAAGTCGTTGTGATTGCCTAAACGTAAGATTCTGTTTGCCTTCTAAATGAACAGCTAAAACTTGTACAGCTGGATTTCTACTATGAATGTAAAAACCAAAAATTCTCCACATTGCCTCATGAGGACAAATGAATCGGCCGTCTACATAATTGCTAATCTCATCAACAACATCTGGCGCATTATTCAGTTCGGCATCTGATTGCATTGTGTTTTGAGATATTGAAAACCGAACTCTATCTGCACCTTTTGAGATGTATTTAAATAGGTATTTAATTAACATTGTCCACCCACAATACTCAACATTTATATGTGCATCAAAATGTAATAACAAATTTGCGTTATATGGAACAACATATCCGTTGTCAAGGGGGACACCATTTTTCAAGAAAGGCACGCCATCTGAAGGCCTTTTGTAATGCACATAACCAGCGCTATCAAACCGTGTCATGTCTTCGTATGCTTTTGGAAACTTCTTTGTGCATACCCTATCTTTCATGCATGGTGAATTCAATCGGGCTAAACCACAAGGTCCATGCAGCATAAAATCAGTAACAATCCTATGCAAGGCTGGATCAGTAGAAGCATTTGGAATAACAGCAGAGATATACTGATCTACTTGATTGGCATCACGTATCGCATAAGCATTTGACACCCAAAGCAAAGTATGACAATGTGGTAAGCCTCGTTTTTGGAATTCAATTGTGTACAAATCTGTATGTTCAAATTTATGTTAAGAGCATGTACACATGCAACCAGACCAAGTGAATGTAAAACAATAAATATTGTAAAAGTAACATTCACCTGCTGTTACATCACCAAATGGTTTGGCCTTGCGAAGGTGTTTCATAAATGCACGCACTTTCATTTGAAAAACTCTTGCAATTATATCCGGTCGATCTTGTGCGTTAGAAACACCCACTTTATCCAAATACCTTTTTATTTCAGGCCAACGAACATTGCAGGTGAAAGTAATAAAATACTGAGGATTACCATGCACACGACATATAGCTAAAGCATCTTGATAATGCTTGTACATGTATCGTGGCCCACCCGTGAAACTCGCAGGCAAAATAAGTCTTTTTCCGATACTATTGGCATCATTATCACCTCTTGATATCGCATCTTGTACTCCTTGCAAAAATTCACATCGAAATTCATCCTGATGATGTCTATAGTACTCTAATCGACAGTGTTCTACACATATGTACGCATCTACCAGATATTGCTGTAATAGTCTTGATGCCTTAAGTAAATGTGTATACAAACCCTCACGGTCATGTATTTGATAACTATAGAACATTATCGGTGTTAATTTTGAATCATCAGTAGCTATGGTGGTGATCGCGGTTGTTTCGGTTGTGTCAGTATCAATTGGAGCAAAAGTGTCAACATTCTCAACGTTGGCAACTGTACCTTTCAACCGCAAACTCGGTGACCATCCTTGTTCCGCACGAGGAAAAAGAATGGGATATTGTAACGGCATATAAGATGAATGCAATTTACTAACTCTGTGCGGTGTACCGTCTTTGCTTCTAATAATAACATCAAATTGTGATGATACCTGATCAGTATCACACAAAATAGCCCCCAAACAGTTGGCAGATGGTACATCATAACGTCTGTTTGAACCATGATTGTAAAGCCGAATTTGGAAATTTGGAACCTCCGTGTGGCCACACATATCCTTAGCCATACGAAAAAGTTGGACATATTCATTAACCTCATCTAACATTTGTGTTAAAGATGATACTATATCACTGGCTAAACCGGATGCATCTAAATTCTGGAAAAATCTAAGACGATTTGCCACCTCATTTTGTCCATCAAAAATGTACATTTGTAGAAAACGTGGGACATCACCAGGCAAAGGGCATACAGAACCAAGCCAGTGTGACACTTGGCCTGCAACCTTAAACACATACGGTGCACCACCTTGATTTATCTCCTCATTTATTTTTGCACCAAATGAGGTCATAGAAAACATTGCATTATAAGCTCGTATGTTGCTCATAAACTCAGAATTTAAAAACAACTCTTTTAAAACTTGTGGGGGTTCAGAAGGATATGGCAATTCAACTTTTCCACCACGACAACAACGGTTATAACGCGGTCGAGCGCTAACAGGATAACCTGTTAGACGCTCTTCTAACCAGAATAACGCTCCACAAAATTCACAGATTTCTGTACAGTCACCAAAATCAATATAAAACGGTGAAACTGTTACTGTATTCTCATTTGTGACTGTGTCAGTATTTACATCAGGCATAACAGTTTCAGCACGCTGACGCCGTCGCAACATTGTATTTCTATACGATATTTGTTGACGACTTGGTGCCAAGTGAGGTAAATCTGATGTCGAAGAAGAACCAACATCAGCCTGTAAAGCTGACGAATGTCCAGCTGAGGTAGACGCAACATCAACGCGTCGTCGCTTTGATCTTGAGGACTGATAGCAAACAGGCAGTAATAAAATGCCTCATATATGATATATAAACAGTATTATTATAACATATATGTGTGCAGTCCCATTTAAGCCTAATTCTAAATAACTATTTTGAAAATGCCAAGAAAGAACCCAACTATCATAAACCATGAGTCGTAAAAGAAATTTTTTAATCGACCTTATTTGCTTTCTTAATACTATTACTAACCCATATAAATACTATATCGTCAAGTAGCAAGAAAACACCAAAACAAATTTAGATACCATTTGCTTATCATAACTTACCACCAGTTTTTAATTTTACTTATGTACACTAAAGTATCATGCTTAACACCTAAGAAAATATGAATTAATACACTAAATATAAAGACACATTCATGACAAAATATGCGCACTCCTCACACATGATTCCTATAATACCCATACTAAAATCAGGCTGTAAAAATCCTTGTAATTAAACCAAAGTGATCTAAAACAGGCTTAAACTCACATTACCAACCTATCAACTAAATTCATCCTGTTTTACACACACTAAACTATTATAATATGAGCTCACAGCAAAACCCAAACAACCATCTTATAACCTATTTGCCATTCAAAACCACCGCTGCGCCTGGGCGCAGCCCGCGCCGCTGCTGGTCGCAGCCCGCGCCGCTGCGGTCGCAGCCCGCGCCGCTGCTGGTCGCAGCCCGCGCCGCTGCTGGTCAGCAGCCCGCGCCGCTGCTGGTCGCAGCCCGCGCCGCTGCGGTCGCAGCCCGGGGTCGCAGCCCGCGCCGCTGCGGTCGCAGCCCGCGCCGCTGCTGGTCGCAGCCCGCGCCGCTGCGGTCGCAGCCCGCGCCGCTGCTGTCGCAGCCCGCGCCGCTGCTGGTCCGCAGCCCGCGCCGCTGCTGTCGCAGCCCGCGCCGCTGCTGGTCCGCAGCCCGCGCCGCTGCTGTCGCAGCACGCGCCGCTGCCACTGCTGGTCACAGTCTGCGCCACTGTTGTAATACTTATCGACAACATGAATAACCTACACAAATACGACACCTCAAAGCGCATGCCATGAGAAACACTCGCATTTATCTACTTTCCAATTCAGCATATTAATCGCACCAGATGCGCAAGAGCCTCTATGCTCTCCTAAGGTCGGCCACCGTAAACCGACGCGCGACCACGGGAAATTAGGAAGCTACTCCTTTTCCCGTAGTCAATACCCGCCTTCTTGTACCGGAAGCTGAACCCTTTCCATGTTCCTTAGAAACCTTTTTCCAGTTTCTTTATGCCCAGGCTCCCTTAGTTTTCTGATCAAATGATCAGTTATCATTCCTAGCCTATTGAACGGGGAGAGCTAGGCTGCATTCACCATCGAATAACGGGGTAAAAGGGGCGGCTACTCGACCTATTTGGAAAGAGCTACTCTAAAGCCTATTCTGTTACTTTTTAGCCGATTTCAACCTTCATTCAATAGGGCTATCTATCCGAAATAGACAACAACATACCGTAATCATATTAATCAAATCAGCTTAGAGACAACAACATACCGGCATAAACAGCAAGTAATCTGAAATCAACCCCAAAATCTGCAACAAATAAACACTAACCATCAGTTGAATAACTATAACAAAATTCAGTTTAACTTCAGTTTTTAAAGCATAATGCAATCTCATAAGCAACCTAAATTTTTCAAACAGTCTATAACCCATGTTTACATGCTAAAATAACCACGATACTTATTTACGCCTTTTCACCGGATATTCATACGCGTAATCATCAGCTAAAGCCAACGCGTCCCTTAGTCACCTAAACACTTTTCAAATACATGTTTGCGCGCTAAACTAACCGCCGGTTTTGATAATGAACTAATGTTAGTTTAGCCTGCATAGGCAACTTTAAACGCCAATCATGAGCTGATGTTGGACCATAGCTCATATTTGCGTGCTAAACTAACCACAACACTTATTTACGCCTTCTCAACTGAGCGCACAAATACTCAGTTGTCGCTGCTCGCATACACACACACACTCGACTGATCAGCTAATGCCAAGACGCCTACTTTGGTCGTTCAGTCACCTAAACACCGGCATTAGCCGCTGATTATGAACTAATGCCAACACGCCTGCATTAGCCTTAAACACCTAGTCAATTAAACGCCCAAACATCCGCATAAGCCAACACATTTTAACAAAAACAGTAATCTTAACTTAAACAGGTGCCGATAATCGGTTAAACCACACATCCAAAAATAAAGGAAAAAAACAGATTGTTATAAACCAAAATCACACACAAACAACCTAAAAGCTTTTAACAAAACACTTTAAAAACCTAGTAAACACATTAAACCTGATATAAATAAACGTCATGTATAACCATCATAACATCAAACAATAACAAAATAAGCCAAAATATAGCTTGACGCTCACATGCAACTAAACTAAAAACTCTTCACTTTTTTTAGAGCTACCAAACCAGACGAATGTCTAGTAAAAAAACGAAGATAAAAGACACAAAAAAATACACAGATTTAGTATGAAAAAACTACGGCCTCACCTCTCCAAGGTCGCCAATGAAGAGCAAAAAAGACAATATGCAACCAATTTTGATCAAATTACATGCAGATGTTTTTTAAATGAAGTCAGATTAAGTGGAAAACAAATGGCCAGCACATGCACCAGACACGTGTCCAGCACAACTTGAAAAAAAAAAAAAAATCGGAATACCCAATGAAGAATCGAACCCGAGCCACTCAGTTATAACCCTTCTGCAAAACCACCAGGCTATCAGAACATCTTATAAGAATTACAAAACATTAATACTTATACGTTTTAAATTACACTTTGTTTTATGTTACTGTTCAAACCCGAAGACATACTATTATAGTATAATTAGCATTATATCAACATCGTATATTGGTCCCGAACGCTACGCATTTGACACGTGTCATCCTTCGTTTCCGTTGGATTACGATGTATATTGTCATAATAAAATAATCAACTGGTTTCATGTCAACGTTAGGGCAACCCAATCTATTATGTCGACTTCAAACGAAATTATAATATTGGTCACTTTTGTTTATATAAAAAACCATAAGATAGTAAACATCCTCTTTGTTTAGATATCACATCCTGATAAATAAAAAAAAATAAATTAATTTAATCACTTATATATCGTTCATCGATCTCATGTTAACAAAAAGAAAGAAGTTGCTCGTGACTAGACGCACGAAAATTGGGGGAACTATAATAGCTTTTGAAGGGATGATAACGATTGACGGTTAGTTTTATTACAAAGTGGGAATCAAAATTATTGGCTTGGTGACATCGTACCATGTAGATAACGAAAGACAAGCCAAAAGCATTAAAGCTCAACGACATTTTTGTGGTTGGATAAAACTTAGGGACTACAAAGTTTGGGTTCGAAGCCCACATTGAGGTTTTCTCATAATTATGAGTTTCCACCTGAATTTGTGACTTGGTTGTGAAATATGATCGCGTGGTAACATTGGTGGCACGCAATGAGGTTTTCTCATAATTATGAGTTTCCTCCTGAATTAGTGACTTGTTTGTAGAATATGATCGCGTGGTAACACTGGTGGCACGGTGATACTTTAGTGGTCCGAAAGTGATTCCAAGTGGCTGCTTAAAAACAAAAAAGATAACGAAAGACAAATAGAAATTAATTGATCCATAATGTCTTAAGCGTTAATGTCAACAAGAGGGGAGGGGGCCAAAACATGAATTAGGGTAGAGATAAAATAGTATGTTGTCATGATGGGAAGTAATAGATGTCATTGCAACAAAAGCACATGTCAATCTTTGTCAACCCACCACCAGATAGATACATAGGATTATATAAAACAATCCAAAATAAGAATACCAGAAACAATATGATGTCCTACCTTTTATTGGTATAATCGGGTAGCATTTCATTTCTAAATCGAAGTAGAGGTGATCGATCGGACTGGAAAAGAATGGAGGTAATCTCATAACTTGGAACGCTACGGGCGTAAAGAGGTGAAAAAAAAAAAAAAAAACAATTTATGTATTGATATGGTGATATATTAAAGCCGGTTTAGGTTTGAAAACCGGTTTATGAGTTCTAGAGTAAATGGAGGTTAGGAACCGATTACAACAACAACCTTACCCAGTAAATCTCATCATTAGCAAAGCTAAGAGTATGGTCTGGGGAGGGTGAGATGTAGGCAGACATTTCCTCTATCCTTGCAGATAGAGAGGTTGCTTCCAGAGAGACCCCCGACTCGACAACACACAATTGAAAGCAAACAACACTTAAAAACAAATAAATGACTACTAAATTTAGGGAAACCATGAAAGCGTCACGAAGTAAAATAAAGATATATACGTGCAATAAAAACAACAAACTCATCAACACCCAAATACAAGACACCCTTAAAGGCTTCCTACCAGTGAGAGAGGCCTAAGCTCCTAGAACCCGCTACGATATCACCAAATCCTCCCTAATAATCATTAGCCTTAATCTTGTGCCTCCACGAACCCCTATCCTCAACCATGTCCTCAGAGAGGTGCATCTCTACTAAATCATGCCTAATCCGCTCAATCCAAGTCAATTTGGGTCTTCCACTACATCTCTTCCCCTCTATGGTGAGGGCTTCCACAACTCTAACTGGGGTCGTTATTTCCCTCCTTCTCACATGCCCATACCATCTTAGTCTTCCCTCCTTAATCTTATATGATAAACTAGCTACCCTTAACCTTTTCCTAATAACCTCATTTCTAATTCGGTCTACCCTAGTGTGCCCGCACATCCACCTTAGCATCCTCATTTCTGCTACGTCCATCTTGCGAGCTTGTGTCTTTTTGATGGCCCAACAATCTGTCCATATAACATAGCAGGTCTCACTGCCACCCTATAGAATTTTTCTTTTAATTTAGTTGGGAACCTTTTGTCACATAAAACCCCACTAGTGACCCTCCACCTACATACATAACTACACATATGCGCATACAAAATTTTAATAAATAAACAAAAACGATATTCATTGGGTTTATATTATAATTTTGGTATTTTTTTATTTTTGAAATATTAAAAAACCGGTTTTTACCCTAATCATTATAATAGGTAATAGCTTTTCACCACGCAAAACCAGTTATTACTCTAACCGGTTAGTTTTATTGCCAGATTATATATGAACAAAATAATCATTTCGGTATGTATTTTCACGACTTAGGGTTTTACAATTAAATTAAGTGTTAAGTTATCATTGGGTTGACTAGGCCAGTAATTATGAATATAATTGTATATATGCATATATTGAGCCAAACCCAATATAGTGGTATGTATAAAATATAAATATAATTGTAATTAATATAATTATATATATGATAAATTAATAAAAATTATATCGAGCCGAACCGGGCCGGGCCGAGGGGACCTTTGCTTGTGCTTGGCTCGTTTACAAACCGAACCGAGCCGATTGATTTGTTTACAACCGAACGGAAAATCGAGCGAGCATTTTTTGAGCAAATTCCAAGCGAGCAAGGAGTGCCGAGCGATTTGAACAGCCCTACCCGTGATACCATGAGTTACTCGATATTAAATTTGAGCCCAAGTTCGAGCTTAAAAGTTACGCTTGTAAACTATAAATGCAACTCAACTTTAATATTTCGGTTACAAAATCACCCTAAACCAATCCATAACTGAATATTCAGTTATGAAATTAGGGGTTGTTTGGGTGATTAAGTGCTGAACTATTAAGAGGTCTGAATGATTAAGTGTTAAATGGTTCAGCTATACACTAAGGGGCTGTTTGGTTGATTAAGTGTTGAATCATTAAGATGGTCTGAATGGTTAAGAGGCTCTGAATGGTTAAGAGCTTAATCATTCAGCATCCCTTATTAGCTTAATGGTTCAGCACTTAATCATTTCATTCAGATGCTGAAACAAACAGTCTGAATGCTGAATGATTCAGACCTGAATGGTTAAGAGGCTGATTAAGAGGCTACCAAACAGCCCCTAAGTCTGAATGATTCAGCTCTTAACCATTCCATTCAGAGCTTTTTTTTTTTAGATTGAAACAAACAGCCTAAATTAGCTTAATGGTTTAGAGCCTCATTAAGATACTATCAAACAGACCCTTACTCAAACTGATCGGTTCACTTAAAAGAGTGGGCCGGATGTCGTTCTTTAAGAATCAAGAGTGGTTGATTGTTGAAAATCTGTTGAACATCATATTTTAGGCTTTACTTTGGACCCAACAATCCCTTTTCTTCAAATTTCAAACTTAATTAGTTTTTTCTTTCGGCCCAGCATTCTATAAGCCCAAAGGAGTGACTTTTCACTCATGATTGACGTAGCAACACAACAAAATCTTATCACAATTAATATCCAATATTTTAAAAATATAAATACAGTCGTTAAATGCTCTTTTCAGCTCGACATAATATTTAAAACACAAAATTATAGAAATTGTTATAAATAAGTTATTATGATGACTATCCATATTCTAACTCCCATCTCTTCATATGCTTTGTATTAATGTAAGAGCCTTATAAATAGAGGCTTCATGTAATTGTTATGTTACACACTCAATGAATAAGACTTATCTCTTCTATCCATCTCTAAATCTTCCTCTAATCTTTGTTCATAGTTCTTATATTTTGTATGCTAGTAGGCCGTTGTTTTGCAACACGTTATGAGCACGAATTGCTTTTGGAGTGGATCATATTATGATAAGGTAACTCGAGTTTGTTTCAAACAAAATCCATATCGTAATTCATACAATATTGGGTTATGTTAGAGATTTTTTTTTTTTTTCATTTGCCAAACATTAGTTCTATTGCAATTCCTATAAGTTTAGATAAAAAATTATGCGGATGTGTTGTTCACTTGGTTGACAAATCTTTACTATCAAAATAAGAATTCTAAAAAAAGAGATTTTCTAACACAATGAAAAGCGTATTAATAAAACTGAAAAATACTTGTGCTCTTTTAAGTAAAATTGGTATATTATTAATTTGTATTATATATCATGGCATGTTACATAATTAAGTCTCTACATCTTTGTGACACGATAAAGAAAGAAACGAAAACGAGGTGATTAATGAAATGATAGCCTATCTTCAATTTTTCATTCATAAAATAATTTGTTTCACATGTATTAACTTATCTTTTATACAGAATGTCTAATTTGCCTAATGTATTAATTTGATGTCAAACAATCATAAAGCGTGTTTTATGGTCATTATAGGCTACTAATTGTCATTATAATAATATTATTTATCTCTTAAACATGAAACACTGAAATTAAAGAGACATTAGTTGCTAATAAAGTTTATTCAATTTCTTTGGTTTAAGCTAAAACATTAATAGTTTTTGGTGATACAAGACGTCAAGACTATTAATAATATGTTGAATTATGTATACAATTGACTATCTTGTATTTTATACGCTATCATCTACTTAGCATTGAACAGATCAAATAAAACAAAGTTATGGTTTACATTTGACATCCAAGTCTCATACACCTTGAAGCTCATTATCATGTTATAAAAGGCCGTAAGATGTTGGGTCGATAATATTATATGACTTGGACATATAATTACTTCTCCATGGATGTTATGTGAAGAAAAGTTTATATATGACGGAAATTGGATAAAACAAATTTTGTTTGTTTGTCAAACCTCAAATATGCTCTTGAAGTAACAATGCCATTAAAATTGGGTGAAAGGTTTTAAGTGACTTTATATCCGTCCAAAAAGGAATGAATATCCATGAATGTTTTCGGATTCTATCTCATTCCTTGAAGTGAATGTGATGAAAAATGATCGGTATAAAGGTTAAAGATCATGTACATAACTAAGGAAGTTGTAATGATTCCACCATGAAAGTTTTGTGGTTATAATTCATTCCCTGAAGTGAATGCGATGCTATAATAAAATCACGATTATGGTAATTGTGAAAATTGTTATGTTGCTCATGTTAATGAGATCAGCTTTGTTAATAATATGATGATTACAAAATGATCGTTATAGAAGTTATGATCATAGTAAATGAGAAAGTTGTAATGATCATCATGTTCATAACAAGATCAGCCCTGTTAATACTGAATGAGGAAATTGTAATGATCATCATGTGGATAATAAGATCAACGATGTTAATATTGAAATCGACCACAAGAAGTGGCACACTAAGGAAGTAATTATAAGAGAATAAGATATATTATTCTCTCATATTTCTTGTCGTGTATTAGACAAGAAAGAGTGTAACATGTCTAGTAATTTGTCACATATGAGATGTGCTCATGAAGTAACCATATCAATAAGAGAGTATGAAAAGTTTGAAATCATCTCATATTCTTGTGATCGAGTAAATAATGAAAAGTTATGAAGCTTGGTTCGCTTATACTCCATTCCCTGAAGTGAATGTGACTACATATTGATCATTGTAAAGGTAATGATCATGGACACCATTTGGAATTGTAATGATGGTCATGTTAATAATGAGATGATGGTTTGAAGATTTCATACATACTCTCATATCTTACGTTTGTATTACATACGTGCAAGTAATACATATTTGACCATAAACTAGAAGTTTAGATTGTGGATCATAATTATTTAATTAGTTGGCATGACCGGTAAGACCACACCGAGTCGATGATGATGTGAACATAATGAAGAACTTAAAGATTCTTCCATCTGATACAAAGCATGTAATGTTTGCTCTTAAGCAAAACTATATATTTTGGAATTGATTAAAGGATAGGCATATCCTAACATGATACCATTTAGTATTTAAAATCGATGCATCGTCTAAATGGTTATCAAGTTTGCAACTTGAAGTTTGCTTGATTTAATGCTTAGCTAATAAGATAGCAAGCATATTATTCTAGATTGACATATTTAATCAATTCCCAAGATAAAAATGATCATTGGAATAAGTGTTGAACTTCATATAGCTTATGTTCATAAAAATATTGCTTTCATTGAGATGATCACTAAAACGTCTACCATTGATTGCAATGTCAATGATCATGAAAGCAAAAGTTCATGTTTACATTTGATTTTACATGCAGTAACATTTATTCACATCAAGCCAATACATGGTAATAGTTTCTCCCCATTATAGTTGGTTTTTGGTCAGGAACCAAATATTGCCCATCTAAGATTTTGTTGTGCGACATATATTGAAATTGATCCACCACGACGCACGGAGATAGGGCCTTAAAAGGTTATTGGGAATATATGATGATTTATAGAGCCTTCAACAAGAGATTTATTTACATCTCAGTTAATTAATATCCATCTCAATGGATTAACATTCCCAATATCAGGGGGAGATAAAAGGCAGTTGGAATTAGAAATGAGTTAGAATGAAATATCATTGATCCTCGTACTAAACAATGTGAACCAAAAGTTCAAAGGATAATTCATTCACAGAGATTAGCGAATTAATTACCAGACGCATTAACTGGCCTAAATATGATGAATAGCTAATCAAGTCACATATACCAACTGCTAATGCTCCATTTAAGATGAGTGTCCGGGAAGGACAATCATATGTTGGCAATAAGCCTATTGCACGCCTGAAGCGTGTTAGACTAGTCGATTCCAAAGAATAAAAATCCTCGAGAAATTGGAGCAAGTAAGAAAGATGGTCAAGTCGAGGTTATAGTAAAAAGGTCTCCTGAAGAGACATTAGACATGATGGTTCCAGAAGAACCTCAGGTACCTGAAAATAAAGGGATCTCATTATACAGTATCATGTCTACGAAATGTATGGAATCGAAATAAAATCGACGTCGTTATAAATTTTATGTAATGTAGCGCTTAAAATGAGGATCAGGATTTAAGATCTGCCTATGAATGAATACAAAGAAATGATTGGCCAAAATGGAAAGACGCAAATACGGCAGAGTTGAATTCTCTATTGAAAAGAAAAGTTTTGGACCAGTAGTCCATACAACAAAAGTTGTAGAAAGGACTTTTGTGCAAATCAACATTTGAAAAGAAAACGATATATAGTAAAATTGGTGGCACAAGAATTTCGCAAAGACCCATAATTGATTATGAGGAGACACATTCTCCAGTGGTGGATGCAATGACTTTTCAATATTTTATTAGTCTGGTTGAAATGCGTCTAATAAATATCATGATTTACTTGACACTGAAAGTTTACATGAAAATACCTGATGAAGGATTTAATGTGTCAAAATCTTGAAATGTAAGTTCTCGAGAACGTTATGATCGGAATAAATAGATTCAATTCTGAATATGTTTTGTTTGTTATATGATTGAATTGAATATAAGTGGAACTCCTCATGAGTATCCTAAAGCAACTGATTGCTTAAAATGTAATATGAAACATCGTAGGATGTAATTATTGTGCACCAATGCACCACAGGTGATAAATTGAACCTGGTGATTATGATACTTTAATGTATAAGAATGGTACAATATATATTGGAGAAATAGATGTTATTGTTCTTCCAATTGAAGAGTTAATGCACTTGCGTAATTGGTCAAGATGGAAAAATCCTTGATGGATTGATGATGCCTGCAGCATTGATATCAATACCTTAAGAAGTATTATGTAAAGGTAATATAATATGTATGGACTAAAATAAGGGGGTTGAGTGTTTTAAAACTCACGAGATATCCCGATAAAGAGTAACATAAGTTTGATTGTATTATCCAACTTGTATCAAAAGTTTTCTTTTAAAAGTTCACTCGCAGTTTACTGTAACATCCGGCACCTCTCACCACCAATATTGTCCGCTTTGCCCATCTAGAGCTCACGGATTTGTTTTTGGTTACCCTGGTGGAGACTTCCCAGGAGGTCACCCATCCTGATACTTCTCCCACCTGAGCACGCTTAACTGTGGAGTTCTCCTCTCATCCACTAACATTAAGCCCCAAAACGCGTTGGTGATTTAAGAGGTAAGACATTACTTATGAACCAAGGATCTCTCCTGGCCACGGCCGATGTGGGATTTTCCTGGGGTGTCACATTCACCCCCCGTTAGAGTTTCATCGTCCCTGATGAGGTATGCACCCACCATCCCGAACGGCACAGGAGTGGCTCTGATACCATCTGTCACACCCTCAAATTTCCACGTGCGGGGTTTTACCGCGAGGCGCGTGACATACCAGGATCCAAGTCAACGGTCACAATAAACGACACTATATGAAGCGTAAAAATGACATAAACAAACCATTAAGTTTTTATAAATGATCCATCGCTGCGGAAGCGTAAACTTTATTACAACACTAAATCAAAAGTACGAAAGTCTGAAAATACTAAATGAGATGCACATGAATCCTAGACGCCGTGAGACTCCGTGCGCCTATCGACAGCTGCTACCTTAGCGACCTGAGACAAACATGCTAAAAACGTCAGCAAATAATGCCGGTGAGTTCACAGGTTTTTAATGAATACCGACTCCAAATGTATACCAACTCCAAGTGAAAATCCAAGTATGAATCGACTCCAACTGAATAACCATGGTCAATCCAGACCACATGCATGCAAAACATATGAATACCTGTTACTACTGCGATTGGAAAACCATTACTGGACTCGAATACTGTGAATACTGAATACGTGCCCGAATGAATACTGAATACTGCATACTGAATACTGAATACTGAATACCTAAGAGACAACATGCACCCGTCCGACCTCCAGTCGACGAGTGGGGCGGGTCAAGCCCAAATAGCGCTATCCACATTTCCCCCGTTGTGCATCCCCGCACATTCATGGTTCTCCCCGGGACTTCCAAAGATCGCATAGTAATATAATGAATACTCTAAAACATAATGAATACGTGAAAACATAATGAATACTCCAAACCCAATGAATTCATGAATACCAAAACGTAGTTGACACACCTTTTATGAAAACTTAGTTGAATCGCCTTTTATGAAAAACATAGTTGAAACACGTTTAAAGAATGATCGCGTGTCGAAGTGCTAATCAAAAAATATTTTTAAAAACAACTCCTTAGCTACAAGGACTGCAGTATAGGGAGTAGGGTTGTCGAACCTCAGGGAGTTTGTGGTCAGTGTTAATAGCAATTTTTAATTATAATAATAGAAAAACCAATAAAATCATGAAGATTAAACTAAGGTGCTGCTTTGCTTGCAAGAAAAGATTGATTAAAGGTTGATTAAAAACAATAATATAAAGAAAACGGTCACTCCGGGTTTCTGATTCGGTAATTATCAACTGAATTATGTTAATACCCTATCTAGGAAATCACATAGACATGACTTTGTTTAAATTGTTCGACCCAATTCAGCTATCATAACATTAATTGCAAAGTTAAATTAATCCTAGTGCAAGAAAACCAAGATACGATAACATAATGCAATAATACTAATCAACCAAACTGTCTAGATCAGTCAAACATACAATTAGACGTAAAGACCGTTAAGGTGTTCACAAAATCTAATCCAAGTAATGAGTATCAAACATAAAACAATTGATAAAATAACCAAATCGTTCACCCGGAGAAACCGCAAGATGATTAGCCTTGCATCTTCATGATTTCGGCTTCAAAACTTGTTCTGGATTGCTCTGGCATCAACCGGAATGAATGGAACTGCAAAAAGTCTTCAAAATCGTCCCTTGGAAGCTCTGGAAGTCGAAGATAACATCCCCATACGGCTGATTAGGTTTTGATTGCGAAAATGGGCTTTTTATGGGCTGAAGAGTTATTAGAGACCCATGAACAACTGTTTCTGGAATTAGAGGGTCTCTAACAACCTAAAAGTGTCGCGAGGGCATCTTTTGTAATTACCACAATTCATTAAGGGTAAAATCGTCATTTTTCCTCTGTTTTACTTCCTGGAGACCCGCGAATAACTTTTACTGAAATTAGAGGGTCTCTAATTTCAGTTCTTCCATATTTGTTTCTTTTTTGATTTCCAATTTCATCGAATGCTCGTCTCCTCTCCAACTAAGCTCTTTTTCTCTCATTTTAGCCCACGAACACCTGCTTAACACCAAGACACAAATAAGTATCTAAGACACGATATAAATGAACGATAAACGATTAAAAACTATACAAAACTAATATATAAATGTGATGCATTTGGCAACACATCACACCCCCACACTTACCTTTTGCTTGCCCTCAAGCAAATCTGCTCAAAGCGTTACCACGAACAAGTAACAAATACCTTAAACGCCCCCGCCATGCACTAGTTAGGGTCCAAAGTCATATCCCATTCATAGATCATCATTAGATGTGTTAATTCAACAGGCAACCATGATTCACAATTTTGAAAACAGAACTCTCCCGACTAAGTCTAACATGCTTTCGGTTTTTATTCTCATGCAACACACCCCTCACAATTTTTCACTCCACTCGGTTTAATATCTGGACTAGCATGTAATGCGCTAGTATTATTCACTCAAAACCAAACATGTAACTCTATTATCATAGGCTTGTATAACAATCACACCTCAACTATAGACAATGCACATATCTAAAGGACTTACGGGTTTTGGGCTTCGGGTAAAGGTAGGATAGTTTTGGCTAACAATTGGTTTAAAAACAAGGGTTTCAACACGCTTGAATGATCATCCTTATTCACTAAGCACCATAATACAATAATCACACAACTTTGGGCATATTTGACCCATAACACATACTTCTACTTTTTTCTTCTTCTTTTTTTTTTTCTTTTTTTTTCACAACTTAAACATAACTCAATCACTTGAACTAAACATAAACACAATGAATGTCATCAATTTATTACATAACGGTAAACAGGTCAATTTGGGTAATAGGTTTAATCAAATGAAAGGGTATAAGGCTCAAAATTGGCTACTAAGGGTGATTTTAGGTAAACGGGTCAAACATAACAAATAAGTGGGTATCAAAAGAAAAAGGGAAAACCTAAATTGCCTTTATCATCTATATGCATATCTAGTCTACAACTTCGGCATGTATCAAATCACACAAGTTCTGCAACAGAGAAACATCTGGCCTACACTCAACTAATGAAAATATATATGAATCAATCTATCATCTAGTAGGCTCAAGATCTCACCAAAGTGTGGAAATGGGTTACCGATGTGTGCATGCATTTATTACCGACAGCTCGTTACACCTAATCGGGCAACTTCTAAACATTTTTTCTAAAATACCTGCTGAAAACGGTTCATATGTCTGTTCTAAATAATTGGACCATGATTAAGGACCCACACACCACAAGCAGAGACATAATGAAAGCATTGAAACAGTCGCTTTTATGCCCGATCAGACCGCTTTTAGGACATTTTTAATTTTAAGTTTTAATTAATTTTTTTTTATTTTTTTTATTTTTTAAAAAACTTAAAAACAAATAAAATCAAAATTTCCCCACCCCCACACTTGAACGGCACATTGTCCTCAATGTGAGCTAAGGAATAAAATAAAGCAGAAATAAAAATAATGTACAACAATAATAAAAAGGAACAGACTCCCCTGGATATATGCAGTGCGCGTATGAGTCTCATTCAGTTCCTCCCACTACGACCGTATAGCATTTCATTCGCGGTTGATAAACTGCGTAGCCTATAACAAAGAAACAAAAAAGGAAAAAAAACAAACAACCAAATTGGGATGCCTGCAAACATTAGTGGTTTCCGAATCGTCCCCGCCCGAATGGAGATTGAGTACGGGCAGGGCAATCGATTATTCAAATCATATCAAGCAATCCCATGACTCAAATAAAAATAAAACTGAATCAAACACACTCAAAATAAAAATAAACTAAAATAAAACAACATAAAAACAAATAAATATACAAAATATACAAAAATCATACCTGATGTTCATTCATGGTGGTCTCAAAGAACATTTGCCTACCGAATTCCCAATGTATGTTCGGTAGTTGACATGTCGAATCTTTATCTTCTTTCTTATCTTTGACATGTCTGCAGGATCATTGTTGGGCCACTTCACTATACTTTGTCCAAGGTCTTCAATGCTCACCTTCCTCTTTTGCCCACTCAAGCCATCATCTTCAAGTTTGTCTATTTTCCTCATAAATATGGGAGGAAGGTTAGGATACACCAAGGTTACCCGGTTCAGAGGTTCTTCAGCAAGTGCGTCTACAAGTGGTTGTACGCACGAAGTCACGTCTATTTTAAAGCTTGTAGCTTCCTCTTCTAAGGCTTCCTCCATCACAACCTGGTCCACATGTGCCTCTTCAACTTTTTCAGCCACGTCAACGTTAACCATATCCGGTTCAACAATCAAATCTTCAAGTTCTAAATCTGCTGCCAGTTGACCAACTTGCTTAAACAATGCCTCAACGGTGTGGTCCCGAACTTCATTATCCTTCCGAATTCTCTTAAAATCTTCCCGGATCGCCTTTACATCTTCATGGACAGCCTTTATGGCCTCTAAGATCTCACTCAGCTGATCATTGCTTCCCTCTTCATTGTTTTGTTGTTGTTGATAACCGTAGTCAACACTCTGGCCTCCATGAACAATCGGATCAGTATTCATGTAGTAATCTGCAGTTTGTTCCCTAGATTGATAAATGTTTGGCTTGTAGTATCTTTGCTGACAGTTCTGATATTGTGGCCAATAATAAGAGGATGATAAGTATGAGTCTTCATCTTTTTCTAGCCCAAAGATAATGCGATCTTTTCGTGCATTATATGCTTTAACTCTCTGACGGGAAATTGGACAATCCTGCATCACATGATATGGGCTCTCGCAACACCCACATGCATCATAATCCACCCAATTCATCTTGAATTTAATTTTCCTGCAAAACTAACATACCCAGCGTAATACTGAACAAAATGGAGAAAAATACAAGACAAGAGAAAAAGATTTTTTTTTTTTGGTTTTTTTTTTAAATTAAAAAAAATAATAATTAAACTAAAAACACTTAGCGCACGAACTCCCCGGCAACGGAGCCATTTTGATCGCGTGTCGAAGTGCTAATCAAAAAATATTTTTAAAAACAACTCCTTAGCTACAAGGACTGCAGTATAGGGAGTAGGGTTGTCGAACCTCAGGGAGTTTGTGGTCAGTGTTAATAGCAATTTTTAATTATAATAATAGAAAAACCAATAAAATCATGAAGATTAAACTAAGGTGCTGCTTTGCTTGCAAGAAAAGATTGATTAAAGGTTGATTAAAAACAATAATATAAAGAAAACGGTCACTCCGGGTTTCTGATTCGGTAATTATCAACTGAATTATGTTAATACCCTATCTAGGAAATCACATAGACATGACTTTGTTTAAATTGTTCGACCCAATTCAGCTATCATAACATTAATTGCAAAGTTAAATTAATCCTAGTGCAAGAAAACCAAGATACGATAACATAATGCAATAATACTAATCAACCAAACTGTCTAGATCAGTCAAACATACAATTAGACGTAAAGACCGTTAAGGTGTTCACAAAATCTAATCCAAGTAATGAGTATCAAACATAAAACAATTGATAAAATAACCAAATCGTTCACCCGGAGAAACCGCAAGATGATTAGCCTTGCATCTTCATGATTTCGGCTTCAAAACTTGTTCTGGATTGCTCTGGCATCAACCGGAATGAATGGAACTGCAAAAAGTCTTCAAAATCGTCCCTTGGAAGCTCTGGAAGTCGAAGATAACATCCCCATACGGCTGATTAGGTTTTGATTGCGAAAATGGGCTTTTTATGGGCTGAAGAGTTATTAGAGACCCATGAACAACTGTTTCTGGAATTAGAGGGTCTCTAACAACCTAAAAGTGTCGCGAGGGCATCTTTTGTAATTACCACAATTCATTAAGGGTAAAATCGTCATTTTTCCTCTGTTTTACTTCCTGGAGACCCGCGAATAACTTTTACTGAAATTAGAGGGTCTCTAATTTCAGTTCTTCCATATTTGTTTCTTTTTTGATTTCCAATTTCATCGAATGCTCGTCTCCTCTCCAACTAAGCTCTTTTTCTCTCGTTTTAGCCCACGAACACCTGCTTAACACCAAGACACAAATAAGTATCTAAGACACGATATAAACGAACGATAAACGATTAAAAACTATACAAAACTAATATATAAATGTGATGCATTTGGCAACACATCAAAGAACACAGCATGTTTTCTCCCCCGAAAATGTAAAACCAGTAAAAGAGTGGGGCCGTGAAACTCACCTTAGAGTGCGCCTTCGGATATTTAGAATCCCAACACATGTATGATGACCCAACTTAGTGACGACCTATCAATGAGTTTACATAAGTGTGATGACTACTAACCCGAAGGCTAATCAGTCCCCAAGTTGTCCAGACCGTGACCGTGTATGTTGAAAACATGTTTAAACGTTAAACTGACCAACCCAGACAATACCCGGCATCCCATTGGTGACCCGACATCCCACGTGTTAGCCGAAAGCAAGATATCATGCAACTTATGCAATTAAACACTTAGCATGCGCAAACATTCACCCTATCTAGCATAATGTCCGATTAACGCGTAAACAGGTTCGAACACGTGTTACTAAGTCATTGGGTGTATCCCGGGGTTCCTATCATGTTCCTAGGCGTCAAATCATGTTCCGGGATGTTAAAATATACATACAGCAGCATTATACGCGATTAGGAATCAAACTAGCATTTAGGATTGTAAATGCCTAAACATTAAGCATTTAGGATTGTAATCACTAGTCAAAGTAGCATTTAGGAATCAAACTAGCATTTAGGATTGTAAATGCCTAAACATTAAGCATTTAGGATTGTAAATGCTAGTAGTTGAGGTGAATAGGCCTCTATTCGCCTATATATAGGCGATTAGGGTTTGTATTCGCCTGAACATTGGGCATTTAGGAGCCTACTCGCCTGAAGCCTCATGCGAGTAGGATCCTACTTGCCTCTGCAGTTCTGTAGTGCAATTTCGCCCGCCGAACACTCCAAATCAGATCCGAAACATGTAAAAACACCCAATAATCATCCTAACACATTAACAAACATATTTCAAGCAAAACCCCTAAGTTTTCATCGTTCTAACAGTTCCGAATGCGAGCGTTTTCCCAAAATAGTAACTTAGCATGTAAACATCACATCAACATGCAAGAACTTGCCCTAAATAGCAATTATTCAGATTAAATCACGTAACCACGTTGTCCGATAGCATCCTACTGTTCTAGCATCATCCTAGAGCAAACCCTAACATCAAACAATCAACAACACACCTCATAACATCCTTAATCATCCATAATCCTTCAAATGGGTCAAAACATCAAGTATCCATAATACACAACCAAAACCATTCAAACTCCTAGGACACCATCATACTAACTTGTAACAGCCATAAACATCATAATAACACAAAAACAACCATGATTTAATCCTAAAAATTCTATCTTTAATCACATATAACACATGTAAAGGTGTGGGTTTGTTTAAAAACGGTTTTAAATGGATTTTCAAAGACAAAAACGTTTATAAGTCAGGTCTGGACTTTTAGGGAGTAAAACATATTCATTTAAAGGTTTGGGTTTGAAGAACACACCTTGTATTCAAGAGGAGATGATGGAATAAGCTTGGAAATGGTTGTTTTGATGTAAAAATAGGTTCCAGAGGGTGTTTGTGGGTTGAGATAGGTTATGGGACGGCTAGGGTAGCATAAATGATGTTTTGGAGGTCAAGGGTGGTATTTATAGGCGTTTTTAATCGTTCGGAGCAGTTCAGGCGAGTACGCAGCAGTATAGGCGATTAGGGCTGCTATTCGCATGAAGCTTCATGCGAATAGCCCCTATTCGCCCCTACTGTCTCCCTACTCGCCTATCAAAGTGGCGATTAGGCTATCACACATAGCCTAATCGCCTATAGCCTATGTGTCCGGGTTTTTGGCGCGTTAAACCCTATTTTAACATATGTAAACACGTTTCCACATACCGACAAGTCACATAATGATTACCAACATATAATGCATGATAAATAACACGTTCCCGCCCGATCACCAATTCCCGGGACCCGAGACTTGCGTATGTTAAAACCCTAATGATGTGCGACTCGACTCGACCGACCTTGTTATGTGTAACGTATGCACGACTCGCTAAGGTAGACTTACTAAGTTTTCAAAAGTTAGTTACCGGAAATTGCCGGGTGTCACATTTACAGTGATAATGTCTGAGCATTATCGAGAGACTCTGTAGAACTTTTAAAAGGGGGATTTTTGAAAGTCCTTGACATAGTGCACTTGTTGCTTGACCTACAATTCGAGTATATATGTAATTATATGTTTACCAATCCATCAAAGTATATCTTGAAAAAACGTGTTTTAGGTTAAATTATGTAGATAGAAAAGAAGAATGAGATGCGACTGCTCTAAGAGCACTCGCACCCCCTTCTTTGTTTTGATCTCCATTCATAAATTATAAAGACAAGAGCTAAAATAGCTCTACATTATAAGCATAAAAAATCATAGTGAAAAGTTGTTCTTCATGCAAATTAAACCTTTACCATGCAATTTTGATAAAACATAATGGTTAATTTCTGTTGTAAAACAACGGCCTACTAGCATACAAAATATAAGAACTATGAACAAAGATTAGAGGAAGATTTAGAGATGGATAGAAGAGAGAAGTCTTATTCATTGAGTGTGTAACATAACAATTACATGAAGCCTCTATTTATAAGGCTCTTACATTAATACAAAGCATATGAAGAGATGGGAGTTGGAATGTGGATAGTCATCATAATAACTTATTTATAACACTCCCCCTTGACTATCCACATGATAAAAGAAAATAATGTAGTATACGCTTGGTGATGCTGCCTCGTTAAAAACCTTGCCAGGAAAACCCAGTGGGATAAAACCTCAGCTAAGGGAAAAAGAGTGCAACGCGTATTTTCTCCCCCTGATACTTCTGGATCAGGTGTGTTACATCGTTAAAAACCTTACTAAGAAAACCCGATGGGACAAAACTTAGTGAAGGGAAAAAGAGTGCAACGTGTCGAATTGGTAAACATATAATTACATTTTTCTCTAAAATTTATTTGTTTTTTTTTTTAATCTTAGACATCTCATTCTCTGTCTCCATTTCTATTTTGTTGCTACTTACAAACACTTATTTTATTATCTTTTTCTTTTTTCTTGTACACCCACAATAATTAAAGACTTGCATTTAAGTCTATAAATATAAAGGTTTGCTTTTGTTTTCTTTAAATTGTTCTTTATTATATAAAAATGAGATGCAGTTATATTTGGGATGGTTTCTTTATATTATTCTCTAAGAAATAACGATAAAAAGCATAAATAGGATGGGATGTGAATCCTCGCATTTACATCTCCTCAATTTACTCTCCTATAATTTAACTAAAAGATATACTTTTTAAAATGCATTTCTGATTATAAAAAACATCCCGCATCATATCTATATATTTAGTTTATTGTATTTCTCATATTTGTAAGTTCACAATAAATTGATTTAGGAAGAATAGTAGATTTTCATATATGAAAAAACACTATAATAACTTTTCAAAATATAAGCTTGGGGTAGAAGAGTGATAGAAGGGATATAGTGAATTTTTAGTAGATTTTTTTTTAAATTAAAAGAAAAAACGATATGATTAATGGATGAGATGAGAGTACCTGGCCTTATCTATATCTATATCTATATTAAAGAAACTCGATGGATAGGATTGTGATTTTGTCACACTTTTAAAATGGCACATGGAGAGGCACAATGTAAATCTTTAATTTTTACTCATTTTCTTCCCTTTATACCTCTACTATACAACCTTTGATAGCAATTATACAAATAGTTAATGCAACTCATTCATCCATCTTCATCACATTTAATTCTTTGATGATTTGTAAACCGTTTTTTTGTTTGCAAACGGAAAGCCTTGAATTGAAGTTACCAATTCAATGTCAAAGAAGTTTCAAATCCCCTCTATTTAAACAAAGTTCATACTCTATTTCTCAATTATCAGGTGTGATTCATGTTCTTTTCTTCTTGCATTTTCTGTATTTGTTTACCTTGGTTTCATATCACCGCAGAAGCTTGCATTTGCCTTCTTTGTCTGGTATGTAAATTCGTCTGTTTTTAGTTTGAATTGCTATGGTTCGTGTTGTGAATTTTGTTTAACCGTCAATTGTGATTTCTATTATTAAATTGAGTTTTTTTGTTGGATTGTATATTGTTGAAATAGTTTTGCTTTTCTTTTGGTTACAGAATTTGATATATAAACAATGATTTCTTGATTTTAGATTGAAAAGGAAAGGTTAATTGTTTGAAAACTTTATTGGAAGTTTTAATAGTTGTTAATTATTTTGAAAGCTTGTACCCAAGTGTACTACATGAGTTGAGATGCATGGAAGGAAGAATTGATGCTGCTTGTAAGCCTTCTATTTAGTATCCCCACCTTTGCATTTACTACATAGTTCCATGGAACAACAAGAAGAAAATAAACAAAATGTAGTGTAAGAATATGATATCATCTTGTTTCACATAAAAATGACAAACAAGTATATTTAGTTTTTAGAGGTTAGTACCTACTTCAGTTTGAAACCAGATTCATTATTTCATAGGAATTAGAGAACCTGTTGAAAACCAAATGCACTTGGACATATAAAGCATGCTTAACTTAGATTCGTTTACCAATAATTTTCAATTAATTTAGATTGATTTGATCATGTAGAAGGACGACAATGAAGCGAAGACATGCAAACGAAAGTTACTTGAGGCTTTAATTTATGTATTTTATTTGTCAAACATGGTGTTAACTGTTGTCAGTTTTAATCTAATTTTTTTTCTACCAGCTAAACTCCCACAATCCGAGCCCCCCGCAGTATTTGGGCAAATTCCTGCACAAAGCAGGACTCGAACTTGCAACCCCAGGGTAGGAAACAGGCAAAGCCTTAAAGCCTCCCACCTCCACCACTCCGTTGTGGCTTCAATTCATTGGCTAGTTTTAATCTAATTAGTTACCATATCTAAATTCCCCCAATTGAAGTATAGTTGTTTTTCCCTTCCATTATTTACTGATTTAAGAATCTTAATGGCGTTTATGCAATTTATGGTTACTAAAAGGCTAGGTCTCATCTCTCCCTGTCTTAAATTCTGCTTCAGTAAGCATTATTTCAATCCCGATTTTAAATGGTTGTTCAATTTATAAGAACTTAGGTATATGTATGAGAAGAATTTTGATAACAAAAGATAAATGTGTAGTCATGTCATATATCAGCTTTATATGTGGATGTTTTATATGATTCGGCTTTTATTGAGATGATTTACCACTATTTTTACAAGCAAAAAGCTCTTCTTTTGTCTGTTATCAAATCTTAGTTTTAAAGTGTTACACACAATTTTTAATGAATTAATATTAATGGGTGTTGTAAGAGATCACAAATGAATTGGCATGATATGCTTTAAACAATGTCATATACTTGCTACCATCATTTATTTTTATTTTTTCTAACCATTGTGTCATGTGTTGGTTAATATTTAGATTTGGGAATGTTTT
Organism: Ambrosia trifida; assembly: GCA_028751855.1. Taxonomy (NCBI): domain Eukaryota; kingdom Viridiplantae; phylum Streptophyta; class Magnoliopsida; order Asterales; family Asteraceae; genus Ambrosia; species Ambrosia trifida. The sequence continues at coordinate 28,466,189 of CM054133.1, read as the reverse complement.
GAAAGGGGAGATGAAAGAATGCCTACAAACTGTTCAAGAAATGGATGCTTTGGTGGATCAAATATATACTTTGGCTTGATAGAAATTAGCATGTCAACCTAGTCACATTACATTTAACGAGTAAATAAATATTTATTTTAGAAGGGCTTATTCGAACCACAGCATTGGGTACCTAGGTGTAATATTGAATCTACACTTTTGCGTTTTGTAAATAATCACATCGTTGTATTGCAATTTGTATTTGGATACCGCGGCAACGCGCGGGTAAACCCACTAGTACTATATTAAAGAAACATGATGGATAGGATTGTAATTTTGTCACACTTTTAAGATGGCATATGAAGAGGCACAATGTAACTCTCTAATTTTTACCCATTTTCTTCCCTTTATACCCCTACTATACAACGTTTGATACCAATTGTACAAATAGCTAATGCAACTCATTTATCCATCTCCCTCACATTCAATTCTCTAATGATTTGTAAACCGTTTTTTGTTTACAAACGAAAAGCCTTGAATTGAAGTTACCAATTCAATGTCAAAGAGTTTCAAATCCCCTCTATTTAAACAAAGTTCATACTCGATTTCTTAATTATCAAATGTGATTCATGTTCTTTTCTTCTACCATTTTTTGTATTTGTTTACCCTGATTTCATATCACCGCAGAAACTTGCATTTGCCTTCTTTGTCTGGTATGTAAATTCGTCTCTTTTTAGTTTGAATTTCTAAGGTTCGTGTTGTGAATTATGTTTAATCGTTGATTGTGATTTCTATTATTAAATTGAGTTTTTTGTTGGATTGTATATTGTTGAAATATTTTTGCTTGTCTTTCTGTCATAGAATTTGATATATAAACAATGATTTCTTGATTTTAGATTCAAAAGAAAAGGTTAATTGTTTGTAAACTTGGTTAGAAGTTTTAATAGTTGTTAATTATTTGGAAAGCTTGTCCCAAGTGTACTACATGCGTGGAGATGCACGGAAGGAAGAATTGATGTTGCTGGTAAACCTTCTATTCAGTCTCCTCCACCTTTGCATTTACTACATATTTTCATGGAAAAACAAGAAGAAAATAAACATAATGTAATGTAAGAATACGATATCACCTTGTTTCACAGAAAAATGACAAACAAGTATATTTAGTTTGTAGAGGTTAGTACCACTACTAGAAAAAGATCATTTCTTGACATTCATTTTATGACACGCACCTATTTAATGACATGCAAAAATGTATGTCATAAAAAAAATGTCATCGTTGATAAAACCTGATAAATTCTTGACGTTTTTTACTGCGTGTCAATAGTTTTCCGTCATAAATTAAAAAAACATGACGGTTATGTAATCTGCGCGTCATGATTTTGTGTCACTAAACTCTCAATTCCCACCACATCTCCCACACGCCTCCCCATAAACCCTCTCTCTTCCATAACAAAACACATATGCTCATCTCTCTCTCTCATAACAAACACCAATATTAGGATCAGAAGGAAACCCTCTCATTCTTCAACCCTAAGCCGGGGATTCAGATCCAGAGCCGGAGATGCAGATCTGGAGCCGGAGAAAACAGTACAGAGAAAGAAGAAGGTGTAGCGCCTCCCAAATCTTCATCTTCGTAACCATAACTTTAGTTTCTGTATCAGTTTTAGTAGCTGTTGTTATTATTCTAAGGTTCTTAACCGGAGCCGAACCTAAAGTCATCTTCTCACCAGTATTTTATATTATTATTTCTTTTTATTATTCCCTTTTATAAGTTGCTTGTTTAATTATCTCTAATCTTGATATCTTTTTTAATTACAGTCATCTCGAAGCTCATTCGATCTTTGAAGATCCAAATTCTCTCAAACATCATGAGTTGACTGGTGTAAGAACTTTAGAATTTTTATTTTTATTTTTTTAAATGATTTTTAGGATTAAAGTTAAAGATTTTTAGGATTTAAGATTACTTAGGAATTAGGGATGGTCTCTATGCATGTATATATATATATATATAAATATATTTGTATGTTATATTATGTTATACATCCACTATTTTTTTTTTTTTAGTGATTGCCTAATTATTCTTTGATATACAGTGTGCATTTGTTTTTGTCGAGCCGGGGTCTCTCTGGAAGCAGTCTCTCTATCTCTAAGATAGGGGTAAGGTTTGCCTACATCTTACCCTCCCCAGACCCTACTAATAGCGTCGCTATTCGTGAGATTTTCCTGGGTACGATTGTTGTTGTATTTTTTTAAATGATTTAGTTCAGTTGACTGTTCTTATTCTAATTGAAGGTATTGACATTTGGTTATGGTTTGAAAACTTCAAAGTTTGATTGCTCCAGCTTTATATATATATGATTGAATATTTGAATAAATTATTATTATTATTATAGCATATCATTACTTACATAACTTGATATATTGCGTAGTGTTTTTGAGTAACATTGTGTATATATATATATATATATATATAGTGATTTGTGATTATCTGGTGATATTGTGTAACTGAAAATCAATTCATACCTTTTTAGGTCTTATTTCCATTTTTTATATTCATGAAAATAGGACCAACTAAAAGAAATAAAGAACATTAGGAAATGACCAAAGGTCTCTTTGGAGAACAGAGTGTGAATTTTTGTATAAGAATTTGGGCTTACACATTGTTAACATGAATGATGTGTTTGTATAAGAATTTGGGCTTAAAGCTATCTGATACTCTTAAGGATCTAGATATCCGTAAGTTGGCCGATGATCCAAATATCTGTTGTTGTTAAGATAAAAAGAATAACTGGTGAGATGAAAAAAATGGATTACTTTTGATGTATTCAGGTTTCAAACACTTATTGATGCACAAATGTCGGCGGAAAATGCAGTTAAGGATGGCTGGAAAAAACTAATGTCGTTATGGCTGGAAAAAATGGATTACCTTTCAAATATAGCTAATTATTATAACTGTTATTGGATGGCAGAATTGATGAAGATTGAAGAGACCTTAAAACCATTTGTGTCACATTGGCCAACTCAAGGATGGCTGGAAAAAACTAATGTCGTCATAGTCTCCCACCAATGTAAGTCTATATTTTGTTTCCGCACTTAGTATTGTTACCAAATAAAGCACGAACTGTAAACTTATGTTCTGCAGCACACCAGCACTTGAAAAGTTATGTTTAAACTTATAACCTAGGAGGGTTAATACATGAACTTTGTTTACATACTTAAATTGCTTGTATTTCGTTTCGAATTGTACTTAGATGGTAAAATATCAAATCGCTTAAATACACGTTAGTGTTCCCGCCGCAACGCGCGGGTCAACACGCTAGTTATGTTTTAATAAGTAAATTTATTTGTTACATAATAATCTGTTTGAGGTGTAAAGTTTTTCAGTTTTATAACTAGGTACGGTTCCTTACCTTGTTTACTTTGAGATGTAAAGTGGTAGCAGTTGGTTGCTTGTCCAGTGCCTTGCAAAATAAACAAGATTTGGTAGCATGTTTCGATGTTTCTATTTGAGGATGCCTTTGATTATTTTAATGTGTTATTTATATTTTTTTTCTCAGGTTGGGGAAAGAGAAAGACGAATACTCGGGTAATTCGCGAAAGATGGTTGAGTTTCGGGCAACCTTTATTTATAGGTTATATTTTATAGCGACGCAATATTTTTTGTTAACTTTAAAATTTTGTTAGTATATTTGACTTGTGATTATGAAATAGATTGTTTTGGTATATATATATTATTAAATGAATTTGTTTTGCTATAATGATCTTGTTAGTGTGTGTGTGTATATATATGAATCCAGGTAAATTAGTAATTTATAGATTTTTTTTTATTTTTTTGGTCAAAAAAGATGACACGCATAGCGTGTCATAAGCATGTGTCATTAAGGCGTGTCATAAACGTGTGTCATGAAAGTGTGTCATTAATGCGTGTCATAAAAGGATGACACGCACAAGAATGTCGTATTAATTTTATGACCATGCCTATAATGACTTTCTTTTGCGTGTCATAAACCCCCTTTTATGACGCGCAATGCGCGTCAAGAAATGTGTTTTTTCTAGTAGTGTACCTACTTCAGTTTGAAACTAAATTCATTATTTCATAGAAATTAGAGAACATGTTGAAAACCAAAGGCCCTTGGGCATATATACCATGCTTAACTTAGATTCATTTACCAATAATGTTCATTTAATCTAGATTGATTTGATCATGTAGAAGGATGACAATGAAGCAAAGACATACAAACGAAGGTTACTTGAGGCTTTAATTTATGTATTTTATTGGTCAAACATAGTGTTAACTGTTGTTAGTTTTAATCTAATTAGTTACCATATCTAAATTCCCTCAATTGAAGTATAGTTGTTTTTCCCTTTTATTATTTACTGATTTAAGAATCTTAATGGCGTTTATGCAATTTATGGTTACTAAAAGGCTAGGTCTCATCTCTCCATATCTTAAATTCTGCTTCAGTAAGCATTCCTTCAATCCCGAATTCCAATGGTTGTTCAATTAATTTATAAGAATTTAGGTATATGTATGGGAAGAATTTGGATAACAAAAGATAAATGTGCAGTCATGTCATAAATCAACTTCATATGTGGATGATTTATATGATTCGACTGTTATTGAGATGATTTACCACTATTTTTACAAGCAAAAAGACTCTTCTTTTGTCTGTCACAAAATCTTAGTTTTAAAGTGTAACACACAATTTTTAATGAATTAATATTAATGGTTGTTGCAAGAGATCACAAATGAATTGACATGATATGCTTTAAACAACGTCATATACTTGCTACCATCTTTTATTTTTATTTTTTCTAACCATTGTGTCATGTGTTGGTTAATATTCAGATTTGGGAATGTATTGAAAGGGAGATAGAAGAATGCTTACAAGCTGCTCAAGAAATTGGTGCTTTAATGGATCCAATATATACTTTGGCTTGATAGAAATTAGCATGTCAACTTAGTCACCTAACACATAACGAATAGATAAATATTTATTTCAGAATGACTTATTCGAACCACAACCTTTGGGTACCTAGATGTACTATTGAATCTATATTTTTACGTTTTGTAAATAATCACATTGTTGTATTGCAATTTATATTTGGATTCCGCGGCAACACGTGGGTAAACCCACTAATATCACTAAGTAGAATCAATGTTTCTCAATCTGGATAAAAAAAAAATGTAGTAGTTATGATTTTTTGTATTTTTTTATTTAGTTAGACTAGAACATCTTTTTTACTTTCATAAAAATGAGGTAAAATTTGAATGAATGAAATGAGAGATTGGATGTGTGGAAGACTGGAAATCATGGTACCGAAATTCAATACAAAGCCTGAGTGCTGCCTTGATGTCTACACTATGTTTTTAGTTTTAGCACACTTCTTGTTAGGGGTCTTTAAAGTGGGATTATCTGATTTTTGGATATCTGAAAATTGGATAATCCGAAATTTCAGACAGTTAATATTGGAATATGAATCCGGATCTGAAAATCGAATATTCGAAATTTTGGATTCGGATAATCCATGGATAATCCGAAACTTAAAAAAAATTCCTTTCTCTTATGCTAAAAGTCTAAAACCGAACCTGGTTAAAAAAAATTCAATATATATAAATGTGTGTGTGTGTATATTATTGGATTCGAGAAAGACGTAATATGTTAGTTGGTTGTTTGGTTGATTAAGTGCTGAATCATTAAGAGGTCTGAATGGTTAAGAGGCTCGGAATGATTAAGTGTTGAATGGTTCAGCTATGCACCAAGTCTGAATAATTCAGCTCTTAACTATTCCATTCAGAACCTTTTTTTAGGTTCAAACAAATAGTCTGAATGCTGAACCATTCAAAGCTGAATGGTTCAGAGCCTCATTAAGAGGCTACCAAATAGGCCCTTGAAATGGATTAAATATATAATATAAATATAAATAATATTATATATATATATATATATTAATATTTCGGGACTAAAAGCAACAGCCAAACACAATCAAGCCCGCCGCAACGCGCGGGTTCCTGCTAGTACCTTATTAAAAAAAAAAACTCAATTGATAGGATTGTAATTTTGCCACACTTTTAAGATGGCATATCAAGAGGCACAAGTATGCATCTCTATATTTTACCCATTTTCTTTCTTTTATGCTCTTATAGTACAACTTTTGATGACAATTATACAAATAAGTAATGCAAATTGACTCTTTACATACATGCATTTATATGATGACTTTCCATATGTTTAACACCTATATTTGTATTACTCTTGTATTTATGTAAGAGTTTATGACTTTTCATATGTTTAACTCTTATATTTTTATTACTTTTGTATTTATGTAAGGACATATATAAAGAGACATGTGTATTTCATAAGATACATGAACAAGAAAAGCTTTCCCTTACTCTCCCATTTTTCTCTTTATATTGTTAATATGCTTATACGAGTCATGGAGTTATACATTACATTAGGGCAATTGATAAATTGAAGTTCAATGTGAGTTTGTTAATCTCCTTCATTATGTTAATATATTATGTGGTATTTGAAGACTCTTTGAGTCCATTAATGGGCTGCAAAAATATATCACATGACAATTGTACAAGAAAATAAGAAATGACTTACCAGCGAATAATGGGTGTGAAAGCTGTGGTGGTTTGCAGGTAATTATTTTTAAAATTAGATACCTTTTGAAAAGAAAAAAAACATATTAAGGTTAATTTATGTTGATTACACTGCTTCGGGGTTGGGTCACAATTTTAATTTAATTATGTATCATGACATTCTCACATTCGATGCAGGCATATTAAGCAATCAAGCATAATATAAAAGATATTACCTGATGTGATTATTGGTAAGTGGTATTTAACATTAACAGTACTTAACTTTTTTTTCTACATATAGATTACAAGAAGATGAAGATGATAAGGGGTATAGGACTAGCCACTAAGCCATAAGGCCAACTGGAGCATCATTCGATTCTGCTATACCACCTAGACTTATTACTTTTCTTTTGTGTTATTGTGAATTTTTTTTTTTTTTTTTTTTTTGAAAATTGGACATAAGTTTGTAAAGTTACGCATTAAATCAAGATATCAATTGTATTTCATGAGTGTATACATGTAATTTGATACTATTTATTTACATGTGCATAATGTCGTCAACCATCTACTCCGTATTAAATTGTTTTTGATGTAAATTCTTTGGTTTATACTCAATTGATTTTTGTAAATTGATGTATTATTTATCTTAACAAGTAAAAATCATAACTAAAAATACACTAAAGCCGTTGCGTAACTTGCAATACCTACTATTAAACAAAAATAACTAGTTTTGTGTTTTAATGCAATTTGGTGAAATATACGCTATAAAGGTTAGTATATTTCAAGTATTAAATGCTCCCGTCACTTTTATCTGCGTCTCTGTTTAACAAAAGGGCAGGCAACTGTTACCCACATCACTTTTACCATCGAAGACGTATTCCATTGACCTAAGTAAAAATGCTACCTTTAATTCTTTTAATTCAATTGTTATATAACTTATATTCTTCAATTCATTTTTTAAATTTGATAGGTATTAGTTCAAAGCCCGACCAATGCGAACAAGCCGCACTCCTAACCGAGACCTGATTTTCCTGGGGGCACGACCCTCCGGCCGAGTAGCTATTCTACACCGGAGATCCAATGTTTGATGGGTTTGTTGGTGTTTAAGTCCAGTGACGGATCTAGAAGAAAAGTTGATGGGTAGCATTGGCAAAAAAAAATTGTTCAGGGGTAGCCGAAACATAAAATGAATAAGAAAAAAAAGAATATGTGCACTAAAAAAGTACTTCGCAAAGAAAGTTGAGGGGTAGCCCTCAACCCCCTCTAGGTTTAACCTCCAAAATTGTCAATAAATAAGATGATGTTTAAATAAGATAAGAGTTTTAGAAAAATGAATATTTTTTTTTGTGGAATGATGAGTTTTTGTTAAATTACACGTATAAGAAAAAGGAACATAGTGTGAATGCTCTTAAGTACTTTTTTTTTAACGATCAACTAAAGTATTGCCGGGTACTCTGTACGCGGTCCCCAATAGCTGAAAGGGGCCCCAGACGGCCTCTAGTCCGTACGGACAGAGCCCTTCGGCCCACCCGTCTCCTGTTCCAGGGAAAACCCGCCCCACAAACCCGCCCGAAGGCACGACGGTAGTGAACCAGTAAAACCTGGAGGGATCAGGAGTCGAACCCATGACCACAAGGGTCAAGGGTCTCTCCATCACTTCCCAACCACCTACCCCACCACAAGGGTGGGGGTATCTATCACATGCCTTATGTGGGAATCGAACCCGACTCCCCCCAAAAAGAAAACCAACCCTTTTACCACTAGGCCACATGATCAGGTACTTACTTTGGGTCCTTTTCCTCTAACGCTTATGTTTTGGGTAATGGGTCTCATGATTAATCATTTCAATATGTGTGGAGTGAGAGGTCAAAACTATTGCACACTCAAATAATGAATGGGGGGGGGAAGTATAATGTTGAGCTTATATTAAATATCAAATGCCTTTACGGCTATAAACATTTCAATACAACTATAACAAATATCTAGAGTACTCGACTAAACACATTTTAGTTGTTGAAGTAGAACGAATTTTGCTTAAATAGGCAAGCGATCTTGGTTAAGTTATGGGCAGCAAATGTGATTGGCCTACTTCTTATTGTGGTTCAATCCTAGCAGTTCATTAGATGATTTGGCAGTTTTTTTTCTTCTTGAATTTGTGTTAGGATCTTCTAAAATCATGTCGGAAGGTGAGGGCAATGTATTAATCAACGAGGCTTGGTTGCTCCGTCCTTCGGCTAGGAAATTTAAGAAGCTTACCCACTCGTTATGAGTTCACCGTTAAAGTGCCCTTCCAAAGTTTCCTCAGGTAGTCTGAAATAAATTCATAATTCAAGTAGAACTTTGAAGTAGTAGGCAGGTTGTGAAACACTCCAATCTTGTTAACATGTTAGAACCGCTTTACCTTGTGTTGTTTCATTTTGGGTTCCAATCACTCAAATTATTAGCAACAACATTTTTTTAACAGCTAATTGCTCACCCGTGACCTCAGCCTCATGCATTGTCTTAACCGGGCCTGCTTCAGCCGGGAGTCGAACCCTTAATCATACCCGGGCAGGAACCCTTCTATGAAGTAAACCTTCCCACCTCACCCCAACTGAGCTAAGGGTTATTGGCATTAGCAACAACATTTAACCCTCAAGTATCGTACTACCATGCCTAATAACAACACGTCAAGGCAAAAGAGATTTCCTTGAGAATTCAATACCCTTGAAAAATGCAAACACCCATAGAACCATTAACACATGAAAATTTGACCGTTGACTTATTCGGGTAGTCATCATCAACCGGGACTTCTATCAAAACTCAACTTGTCTAGAAAATATACATGTGAATTTGACCGTGAATTAGTTCTAAAAATACCTTTTAGAGTATTTATAAGTATTTGAGGGGAAAATATTATTTTCACTATTTACCTGCTTATATTAATTAGTATATTATATATATATAAACTTATGACTTGGGTAGCTTAAGGCTAAAAAACTGATTATAACATACAAGCTGCTTGAAAGGTTAAAGGCTTGAAAGGTTCAAAATGTGACAACTGTCATCAGCAAAGAGAACAAGTCAACGACATGTCTTGTAAATACTTTCTCGTTTGACTCTCCAACCCTGGCCACAACCACCACGTACGGAGAGTGCACGCTTTTACCCGCAGGTCTCAAGCCTTCTATAGGCTAAAGTGGGAAGTCCCTTGTTGCAACCATGGACCGAGAGTGTTGCCATTCTTCTTATAGAAGATCCTTTGTCTATAAGATCTAGCATGCTCACTATCAGGATCATCACTTACACTAATTCTATTCTCTCTAGAATATTATGTTTTATGTATAATCTTTTCTTCACATATCACATCTTCAAAGTGATAAAATTCTAGCAATATTCTGGTTTGAGTTCATCTCAAATCAGAATTATAAACAACAAGCAAAACTATCTAAAGATTATGTTTTATGCATAATTATTTTACTTTTGTGAGACTCATTATCAATGTTGGTCATATATTTGTTATACAAATAAACAAAACAAAACAAAATATGAAATTGAGTATAAAGAATAACGACCTGTAAATGGTCATGAAACTTTAAGGTGCTTGCGTTGGGCACAAATGCACATTTACCAATCTAAAAGGACAATAAGCTTTTGTTGACTTAGACCAATTGTGTAAGTAGGAGTTGCAGATAGATCCCAAGGAAAATCAAATCCTGCTTTCCTTATTTTACTCTACATTTTGTACCTTATCATTTATTCATCCTACCCAATTTTAAACTAATCATCGTTCAATGACTGTATGTATTTTAAAGTTTTTATTAATTTTTCAGTTAAAATAGCTAGTATTTGGACTATTATATACTTTAAGCATATCAAATGTTAATATATTAGCATTTAGCCAAATGATCATTGATCCTGCGAGACCCTTAATACTTTCTCTTTTTAAATTGTGAGGGTCGAGCCATGCGACTATTAAATTAACAGTGTTTGCTGCTTTTTCGCTGCTGTTAAAAAAAATAACTTTTTAACAATGTTTTATTTAGTTTCATTTTCACCAAATAAATACTAAAATATCAAATAACTAAAAAGTACGATTGCATGAAGGAAAACAACAAAATGAAATGGAAAACCGGAAACATAGTCTTAAATTTTGATAGAAAACGAAATAAAAATACCACAAATTAATTAATTTATTCTAGTGGCATAAGTAGCGAAGCTTCTAAATCTTCAAAGCCAACTTCTAATCTTCACCCGAACCGGAGTTGTTTCTTATCCATTCAACTATTTCTGCGTCTTCATTAGTCATCGGTTGGGTTAGCTCTGCGTTGACCTCGTCAACGTACGCTTCGGCTACATATTCAGATTCTCCCTCAAGTGAGCGTATGTCTTGTACCCTATCAACCGCATCCAAATAATCCTTCAAGCAAATGGCCATATCTACCGAATGTGGAGTTAGTCGTGTCCTACGTATCGATATGACCCTTCCACTAATAGAGAAAGCGGATTCCAAAGCTACCTGGAAGCTTGGACGGTTAGTAAATCTCGTGCCATGGCGACAAAGACCGGAAATTGATTTTCCTAACTTTTCCACCAAGCCAACAAATCAAAAGCTTTAAACTCTTATGGAGAAAAAGTTCTTAAATAGTTTTTGGCACCATACCTCCCAAGTTCGCTACTAGGAGCGTTGCCTCATGCACGTTTATTAGAGTCATCCATCAAATCGTTGTATAAAAGAAAATCATCTTGTACATTTGCACATGAATGGGCGATATTGACCATAACGTTGAAAATAAACATCATAAATATCGGTAAGATGTTTGTTAAATTTTTCTTTTAAACCTTGTGAAAAAAACGGGTCTTCTTTCGTGTTCAAGTCCAACACGTTGTAATGTTTATAGTACATCAATTACATCATATATTATGTATTTATATCTTATTTTTAAATTTATGTGGTTGCAGGATGGTATGATGTGACACTTCTACACACAAATGAATATGTAGGCTTGAAGTTTGCCAACACACCCAACCCATGACACGTTTGAACTCATTAAAGTGAACGATATATGTTGGCTTGACGTTTATACAAGCAAATATGGTAAAGATACTTCATGAGCAACGTCATCATCTTCCTCGATGGTGTTTTGTTTTCTCTGCTACTATAAGCTTATAGGAATAGAATTTAAGTTTTTGATCTCACGAAGTCACCAATTGTTTACATATCCAAAAGAAGACAAGTTCTTATCAGTCGATTTGGTAGTTTTAACTAATAATGATTACTAGTTTGTTTGGTCCATTATATTTGTTACGGAGCTTGTCAAACTAACACAAAACGAGAGTATCTATGCAAATCATTGACTCCACTGCATCTCGCGGGTGCCCTAATATAATATAAATATGTTGCACACTACAAACTGCATTTTAGTAATTACATCACTTCAACTACAATTTTATGGTCATTAAGAGATACAACGCCATTTCACTACGCTAAGCACCGCTTTACGATGGCATACTTATCTGCCTTCGAGATACATAAAAGGGTCCCACCGAAGGACATGGGCCAATCTAAGGGTGTTGCAAGGAATAGTACGGCCTATTGTGATGTACCCATTTAAAATATTCAGAAGATATACTCATGAGTTTCAGTTTTTAATAACATATATTTTATACATCGTTGTTTTCTACTTCATCATAACGAATAACCAACAAACACGATGCACGAGGGGCAAAACAGATGCACCTGTCGCAATGCGCGGGCATTCCTACTAGTATTATATAACTTAGCTACATAACAGAAAGAAATGCTAACATTTAATATTGGACATAAAAAGTCAAGATGGTATCTCCAAATCTGCGCTAAACTCTTTTACCAAACATCCAACATCGTGGACAGAAAAAGAAAGATGGTATCTCCAAATCTACACTAATCTGAAACACATTTAGATCATATTTATCAAAAATCCTAGCTAAACTCTTTTATCATTAGGGATGAGCTCGTTACCGATAACGCACCAAAATACTGGTATTAAAAATTGCAAGAACTTGGTACCGGTCGTCAAAACTTGTACCGAATTGGCATCGAAATGCTCATCCCGAATTTACTACAAATAATATAATTCATCCAAAACCAATAATAATATATGGAAATAAACCCAAATTCCAATTCACGGACGATAAACTTATAATAGACATATCTGAATATAAAAAATAAACAAAACCCCACATCTAATATCATGAAGATAAATAAAATTATACATGTATTCATGCACCTGGATGAACAATTACTGCAAATTGTAACAACTAATCTAGTTACAAATACCAGGCGAACATATTCAAATCATGTAAAGACTTCGTCTCCTAATTACGACTTTGAATTGGGAAATTGAGAACAGTTCGGTGTAGAGGTGCTCTGTGATGAGGGTTTGCGGATATAAAATTACTTGAACAATCACACTAGTAAGATTAAAATATTATTTTACTAATCATTACACAACAAAAGATTATACTAACCTAGGATTGAACAATCACAATAGCTGTGAAGCTCCATTCAAACAAATTGTTTTCGTCAACAAAACTGGTGGAGAATCCATTCAATCGAATGGTTACAAAGATCTGTAATAAAGGCACCAATCATAATCGGTTGAAAGTAATACGAATTTATCAAATTATGATTGGAAGAAATAGATACCTTTGGCTTGTTTTTGAAGGAAGAGGCTTACTTGATGAAGGGACCCTAAGGCGGATAACAGGTAAAAAGGAGAATTATAATACCCAACTTGAACAGTGGCCGTGTAACAGTACTGATTTCTGGGAGATTAACATGGACCTTTGTATGACACCTTAGGCAAATCCCACATCGGCCGTGGCCAGGAGAGATCCTTGGTTCATAAGTAATCCAAAGCCTCTTAAATCACCAACGCGTTTTGGGCTTAATGCTAGTGGATGAGAGGAGAACTCCACAGTTAAGCGTGCTCAGGTGGGAGTAGTATCAGGATGGGTGACCTCCTGGGAAGTCTCCACCGGGGCGACCAAAAACAAATCCGTGAGCTCTGGATGGGCAACCCATCGGGGCAAAGTGGACAATATTGGTGGTGAGAGGGGCCGGATGTTTCAAATGGTATCAGAGCCACTCCTGTGCCATTCGGGATGGTGGGGCAAACCTCATCGAGGACGATGAGTCCCTAAGGGGGGTGATTGTAACAGTACTGATTTCTGGGAGATTAACATGGACCTTTGTATGACACCTTAGGCAAATCCCACATCGGCCGTGGCCAGGAGAGATCCGTGGTTCATAAGTAATCCAAAGCCTCTTAAATCACCAACGCGTTTTGGGCTTAATGCTAGTGGATGAGAGGAGAACTCCACAGTTAGCGTGCTCAGGTGGGAGTAGTATCAGGATGGGTGACCTTCTGAGAAGTCTCCACCGGGGCAACCAAAAACAAATCCGTGAGCTCTGGATGGGCAACCCATCGGGGCAAAGCGGACAATATTGGTGGTGAGAGGGGCCGAATGTTACAGGCCGGACGGCAAATTGAAGGAGAAAACAACGGCGAAAAATTGTTGATGAAGGATCCCTAAGGTGGTTTTATCTTTGATGGGGTTTATTAGAGAGAGAAAAGGTTTTAACTTAATAAATAACAAAAACCCTTATTTTTGTGGCACCTCAATAGTTAGTAGAAGAAGTAGCCAATGATCTCCAGCCCAGCTGGTTTGAAGTAGGGTGGGTTTCCCTCGGGGGTTCCCATCCTGGGGGTAGGTCACAGGATTGATCCATGCACACCACAAAAAAAATTCCCCGTGACGGTTTGAGCTTAGGCAAGGAGGACACCGGTGTGTGGGTAGGGATTTGAACTTGGGACTGCTAGGTTAGGGTTGTACAAGGATTTCTACTGAACTAAACCTTTCAAAATAAAAGTTAGTAGATGAAGTATCCATGACCTGTTTAAATGATCCGATAAAATAAACGGGAAAACCATAAGAAAAGCCCGTATAAAATGCCACGTGTTCCACATTATCTTTCTTTATATATTATAGAAGATAAAACTCTCCTTTTTTTGTTCCTTGTTACTTTCACCTATATATGCCATCATGTCGATGGCTTTTTAACCTAGTAGCAATAGATATTTATCCTCATAAAAGTGACTTGGGTTAAAAGTGTCACCCCTTTCTTTTAAATATCGACACGACTTAATTAGGGATGCATTGTAGGATGTTTTGTGGAAGGCTAGGATCTCAGCTAAGAAAGAAGTTTTAGTTAATTTTTTGACTGATCCGCTAGACGGACGGTCCACCTTACGGCCAGCAGATGTCCTTGTGTTCGGATGGGCTCAAGGTAAGCATGCGTGTGTTGACCTCACTGGGGTGTCCCCTCTGGTGGGGCTTCGGGATGTAGGGTTCGTAGCAGGGCAAGCAGTCTTAAAAGCTGAATCAAAGAAAGTCGCTAAACATGAAAACGCCTGCCCGAAAAACCAGCATGTCTTCATACCCTTTGCTTTTGATACCTTTGGGGGCCTTGCCCCCGAAGCCATCTGGTTTCTAGATCGGGGTACAAAAGGTGACACATAGTAATTGTTCAACAGCCAGGGACCAAAGTTTTATTTTTAACAGAGTAGGTTTTGCTATCTAAAAGGGGGTGGCAGCACAGCTTGTTGCCTGCTTACCAGCCGTCCACTTGTAATGTGTTTGTGGGTTTATTACAAATATATATTAACTTTAAAAAAGGTATAAATATCTTATGGTTTTGATTATGAATTTAAAGAATTTAATGAGTGGGTAATGTGTTTGTGGGTTTATTACAAATATATATTAACTTTAAAAAAAGGTATAAATATCTTATGGTTTTGATTATGAATTTAAAGAATTAATGAGAGGGTATGTTATTATATATAGTATTAGCTGATTACATCGAGAGTGTCTCGGGGTTGAAAAATCTAATATTACTTAATAAAAAAATATAAAAGAAGTAAACAGTCTCAACCTCTTTTAATGTTAAAGAAAGTTGTTCTAATGTTTATACTATCAAAAGGGGTTTTCATGCTGCGTTTACAGCAGATTAAAAAATCTCAACCTCTTTTAATGCTAAGCATATCGTTATAGCACATGAACATGGCCAATTCATATATGTAATAGTAGGTTAAAAAACATATATACTATCATAACATGATTAGTAACTTGCCTATATATGATTAAGAATTTACCTAAATACATTGTGTTTTTTTCTACATGAACAAAAAGTCACTAAAAAAACATTTTTTTCGTTTTTGTATAGCACTATATATGGTGCTCGTTGGAAAGATAATAAAGCGATTGTTAATTTGGTGTAATTTTTTTTTTCAAAAAGATGTCATACATAAAAGTTACTAACGTTTAAAAATTGTGAGCGGAAAATAAGAAAAAAATAAAGATAAAAATATTAATTAACAAATTTGAAATTTTAAAATAATTAATAGTTCACTAACATTTAAAAATGTAAGAGGAAAATAAGGAAAAAATATTAATTAACATATTTGAAATTTTAAGATAATATAGATATAGATTTTATTTAAAAATACAAAATAAATAACTTTAAAAGAAAGCTTCACGTGATGCCACATGACACATTCAATGGTGGGTTGAGGCCTCCATTGAATGTCACCTCATACAAACTCAATT
This sequence comes from Ambrosia trifida, assembly GCA_028751855.1. Taxonomy (NCBI): domain Eukaryota; kingdom Viridiplantae; phylum Streptophyta; class Magnoliopsida; order Asterales; family Asteraceae; genus Ambrosia; species Ambrosia trifida. The sequence goes on along the minus strand of CM054133.1, from coordinate 28,449,991 downwards.
CTTTTATTATCTATAATAACTTATAATAAAAGAATTGAAAATTGATGAGTTGTCATTCAATTAAGGCCTAAGAAAGCCATTTTAATGACATGACATTCAAGGAGGCATTATCCTCCTTGAGTGTGCCATGTGTCATGCCACGTGGCAAATAAAAAAAAATAATAATATAAAATCTAATCTACAAAATTTAAAATTGAGTTATTTTAAGAAAAAAGAACTTAAAAACAAATTTAAATTTTTCTCTCTTATGTTTCCTCCCATAATTTTTAAACTTTAATATCTTTTATATACGAGATTTTTTAAAGAAAAAAATTACACCAAATTAACGAGCGTTTTATTATCTTTCCAACGAGTGCCATAGTGCTATATAAAAAATGGAGAAAAAAAAACGACTATTTTTTGTGGGATTTCGTTCATACAGGAAAAAAAACACAAAGTGTTCAAGTTATTCATTAATAATGTTTTTTCTTTTAAACCAGGTTCTTATCTACGATGTTGAAATTCAGCCCAATCGCCATGCTTTCATTGAAATTTTACTCTTTTAAAGATGCATAGGTATACTTCATCAAGAGAAGCTAGGAGAAAGGATCGCGCGACACTGCAACACATGGTGTCACCTTATAGCAAGGTTATTTTTTTATTTATTTAATTACAAGAGTAATAATTATTACTATTAGTATTAGTATTATTAGAATTGTTATATTTTTCAACCTCGGGACGCTCCCGGGATAAAAGCTAGTAAGTTATAGATTAATTAACAAATAATTTGTGTTTGATGGTGTTGTACATCATACTTAACCAATGTTTTGTGCATGAAAGGGTTATACACCATGCTTTGTAGGTTGTATCTTGCTTTATTGTTATTATTATTATTATTTTCTTTTTCAGTTTAACCCTAAAAGTTTTCATCTTTTACATTTAACTCCTATATTTTTTTTACTTTGAACTTTATCTCATGTATCTTTAAAAGATTTTTAGCTTTACGTTTCAATCCAACTTTATCTCATGTATCTTTAACATTTTTACCTCTATTTTCCCGTCAAAAGGTCACGTTGTGCTTTAAGCTTCCTTCTAAGTTTTTAGCATTATCGCACCGCAATGGGTGTGCATGGTTCGCCGTTTTACGTCTACATTTCACTGAGTTTTGTTATTTTCGTTTTTTATATATTTTTATGAGTTTTTCAGTGTTGTTAGTTGTTGTAAACAATATGTTACTAATGCTACTTGATACAGTTTTATGTCCTCCATAGAAACACGAGGGGTTTAATACTAGTTTTCTTTCCTATGACAACTTTTTACAAAAAAAAAAAAAAAGAAGGAATGTTGGAGAGCGTGATCGGTAATTGGGGCATAAAGTGTTTGGACACATCGAAAGTGATGACACAGGGTTTGACATTTTGGATGAACAAATATTAACTTATGCCTGTACGAGACATCGCTTTCCTAGTTCTTTTTATCTTTATCTTTTTTTTTTTTTTGGGATTATAGTTTAAAGTCGTTCTAACTTGTTTTATTGGGCATATGTTTAATAAAAATAACGAAATGTCCAAAAAAAGATTATTTATTAGATGTAATATTTCGGATTCGAATTCGGATTTGGATTTACGTGGATACCCCTACCAATAGGGGTATTTAGGTCATTGATTATTTATTTGATGAAATTATTACATACTAGGTTAGAGCCCCGCGTAGGGCTGTAAACGAACCAAACGAACACGAACAAGCCTTTGTTCGTGTTTGTTTGTTAAGGTTTCTTAGACAAACGAACCGTTCACGAACACACTAACGAACATAATTCTGTGTTTGTGTTTGTTTGTTAAGAAATTCAGTTGTTTGCGAACTGTTCGTGAACACGGGTCTTGAACACAAACAAACAAAAACAAACATTTAATATGCAACTAACTAAAAAACATTGTTAATATTAACCGTTAGACAAAGTACATCTAGTAAACGATGTCGATAAGTCAAATTGTACTAACTTGGACATAATTATCTAAAATTACTTAGGCATAGGCATGAATACATGATATTCCTAATTCAAAAGTTCATAATTATCCTAAGTTTTAACTAGCGATCGAACATAAACAAACATACACGAATGGATATAAATAAACGAACGTAAACAAACACATTGCCGAACGTTCACGAACGCAATCGAACGAACGAGACATTTGTTCATGTTTGTTTGTTTAGTTAATCAAACAGAATTTTTTGTTTGTGTTTGTTCATTTATTAAACAAACGGACACAAACGAACTTCCCGCCGAACGGTTTACGAACTGTTCACCAAACGTTTGGTTTGTTTACAGCCCTAGCCCCGCGTATACACGCGGTACATGTCCATGTCAAATGAAAAAAATTCTATAAAGATTGTAGTATGCAAATTTTATTTATTGAAAGTTACGTAATACAATTCGTATGAATCTTGGTTGATTGTAAATTATCATAAAAAAGTTTAATGTTACCCAATAACAGATATATGAATCAACAAACGTTTGATTTGACGTGATTTAAAAACAAATAATAAAGACGTAGGGGCTTTTGGTTGATTAAGTGCTGAATCATTAAGATGGTTTGAATGGTTAAGAGGCCCTGAATGGTTAAGAGCTGAATCATTCAGCATCCCTTATTAGCTTAATGGTTCAACACTTAATCATTTCATTCAGATGCTGAAACAAACACTCTGAATGCTGAATGATTCAGACCTGAATGGTTAAGAGGCTGATTAAGAGGCTACCAAACAACCCCGTAGTATTATTAATATGATTGAAAATTATTTTGAATATAGTATATATTTTAGGAAACTGTTAATTACTGACAAAATTTATTTTATTAATATACAATTGAATGATTAAGGAATTTATCATTTATTTACAAATGAATTTCAAGTAAATGTTAATTAATAAATTATAATTTTTGTAATAATTATATGATATACATTCATCTCTGTCAATAAAGTCCAATCAGAATTTAAAAATTCTTATTAATGTCAATAAATAACATTAAAATTGCTACAATCTCAATAAAACCTTTTAATTGCAATAAAGTCCAATCAGAATTTAAAAATTCTTATTAATGTCAACAAATAACATTAAAACTCTTAATAAATAATATTAAAACTACTACAATCTCAATAATGAATCATTTAAATCAATAACATTAAAAACATTCGTGTTTCAAATTGCCTTACACATCTTTAGTAATCATTATTAATTGTGATTGAAGTAATATATCTCTTTTCAAATAGTCGCTCTAACGTGGGGTCGGTTAACTGTCCAATGTGTGGTAACATGATTGAAGAAGGATCTCTACACGATTTGTTTGACAACATTATGGTGTGTATGGCGCTGCAGGAATGAGTATATCTTCGAACATGTTCAACCGTCACTCCAAAAGATCATAGGTGAAATCAAAACTCTGGCGTTCTTATGGGTCAAGACATACGCGAATATGACCGAATTGGATTGGGAGAAATGGCGGAGTTTCGACTTGACCTATGTAGCCTAGTTTTATGCTTTCTTGTGTGTTTTGCTTGTTATGTTTCTGTTTCTATTGTGTAAATGGGTGACAGGTTCAATTTTTGTATGTTGGGCGAATTGCTAGTTTCCCGCTAGCCTGGGTGTTTAATGAAAGTTTGTTGACCGTTAAAAAAAAGACTTTTCAAAGGATATTTTGAAGAAGAAAAAACGGTTTACAACAGCACAATAAAAACATATGGACTCGTTAACATAATGTTAGTTTTTTAAGCATGTTTTTCAAGTATTTAATTGAGATGATGAACCTCCATCTTGATTTTTGCATTGATACTAGGATACTGAGATTTTGGAAGAGTCACATGTTAGCTGTACAACAAAGGCTTATCTTTGAATCTAAGTGATTGGGATTTGTAAATCTTTAGTATTAATATCATTTAAGCTAAGACACCCGGCATGCTCGGCTTAAACATTTTGGAAAAACTTAAGTCTGCCTTAGCGAAAAACATTTAATAAACGGACTTAACTGGGTTAGTTGAGTCGGGTCAGTTTAGGATTGTCCAGGGTTCAATGATCTGGAGGATCATTGAGAGTTGTTTTGGGAATACAGTAGTACCGAGTCCCGTTGTTGGTGAAATTACATGAATTGAATTAAGTAAGATACGTAGATTGATACATACGTGTAAACATGATTCAAAGGTGTAAACATGATTGTATATGCTTAACATATGTTAGGATTGCATGTTCATGTGTTAGAATGTGCTAAAACGCGTTTAAACGACAAAACTGCAAAATCTGGAAAACACAGGTATTGGTTCGACCTGTAGGGGGGTCGAACCAGGGATGGGAAACCAGCAAAAGACTCATTCGACCAAACAGATTCTCATTCTACCCATGATGGGGGTCGAATGTAGCCTAGGTATAAATACCACACTTTGTCATTTTCATCATTTTTACAAACCCTAGTCGCCTCTAAACACTCTCTATCGATTTTAATCACTAAGGAAGGAGTTTTTGCTCTCGTTTTTCATAATCTAACCTACAAACAACATCTAATCAAGAATCTAAGGTGTGTTCTTAATCCTAAACCCTTTTAAAGTATTTTGATTCATTTTCATTCATTTTCATCTAACCCCAAATGTCCAGATCTGTTCTAAGGGTGTTTTTATGATTAAAAACCTTTCAAACATCTTTTTAAACAAAACCTTATCATTAAACATGGGTTTTCATATCAATAAACATAGGGAAAATGGCCAAAATAGCCCCTTGACCGAGCGTTTTGCGTAAATGGCCCCCTCCACCGTCTTTGGAGAGACGGGACACACGGTTTCCAAAAGGGCTGAACCGTCTCCCGAGATCCTTTGGATTCCAACCAGTAGCAACCCAACACGTGGCGGTTACGATCCCGATGTCTGCCACCCGGCTCCCGTGGCGGCTTGAGACGTGTCAGCGCCGCAAAGCCGTCTCCGGTGGGGTCCCTGAGACGGTTCACCAACGGCTCAAGTTAAGCCGTCTTCGGCTCGGCTTATAATAAAATAATATATCCGATCCCACCGGAGACGGCTCCTGAGCCGGTTCGGGTACGAAAAAGCCGTCTCCGGTGACGTCTTTTAAAAGTTGTCAACCGTCTCCTGAGACGTCAGCGGGTACGAAAAAGACGGCTTCCCGTACCGTCTTTTTACTATTTCTGAACCGACTCGATGCCGGACGTCGTACATCGACGGAGACGTTTTCGGTGATGTGACGTCCATGACGAACCGTTTGTTATAAAATTAGTAAATTTTGTAACAATTTTGTTTGAATTTTTTCTTGTATTCCTTATTTTTCTTTCCAAGTGTTAAAAAAAAGTTGTGTTTTTAAAAATGGTTAGTTTTATAATCTATAGTGGAGGCAGGTGGGAAGTTGTCAACGGTCGAATGGAATACGTTGTTGATAGTAGCTGTAAAAGACGTGGTTTTGAAATTGATTCAAATATCTCGTATCTTAGTTTTTTAAATGTAGTTTCTGATGTGTGTGAGATTCCAAACATTTCAAGGTTATCTTATAAAATGTCAGCTTTGGATGATGCAATCGACATTTTTAATGATCGTGATGTATCTTTTCTTTTTAAAGTTGCTTTGCAAAACCCCCATGAAGTATTGAAGTTGTATGTTGTAGATGAACCAGGTGTGGGTTCGTCTAGTAATGCTCATTTAAACGACGTACCTTCAAATGATTCAAAAGTCCCTGATCTAAATGTGTCTATAGAAAATTTTGATCATTACACACCATATGGGTGTTTTGGAAATTTCGATGATGAGAAAGCTGAAAAAGAAGAATTTTATGGAAAGCCAAGTCCTGAATTGTTTTCAGATATAACCAAAAGCTCTTTAGTTTTTTCTGAAGGTTCCGTATTTCGTAACAAAGATGAATTGAAATTGCAGTTAGGAAATTTTTGTTTGTCTGAACGTTTTTCCTATAAAGTCGACAGGTCATCTAAAACGAGGTATGAAATTTCATGTGTAGTTGATGATTGTGATTGGCAATTTAGGTCACGTTCTGTCCCAACTTCAGACACGTTTTTTGTTACATTTTTTAACAACAACCACACATGTTCTAAAACTCAAACACATCCCCATCTTCGTCAAGCTAACCCGCAAGTAATTGGTAGCATACTGAAGCACCAATTGCGAGATACTAGACGTGTTTATCGTGGAAACGAAATAGTACAAGATTTTCGAGAAAGATTTAAGGTTGATATATCATATACTCAAGCTTGGCGGGGGAAGTGTCATGCACTTGAGCTTTTGCAAGGAAGTAGCAAACAATCGTTTTCTGAGCTTCCGTTCTACTGCTATAATTTGCGAAATGCAAATCCAGGGACTGTTACTGAGATTAAAACTGATGAAGACAATCGTTTTGAAATGCTTTTTATTGCCATTGGTGCAACGGTCAGTAAAATATTTTTACCTATTTTCATACCAACTTAAATAAATTATTGATGTTTTGGTTTACTGAAGTCTAAAATTTATCTGTTTTTCATTTTATTAAACAGATTCGGAGTTTTCTTCTGTCTTTAAGACCGGTCATTATTATAGACGCGGCACACTTAAAAGGTGAGTTTAAGGGAACGTTATTCCTTGCTGTTGGCATGGATGGTAACAACCAAATTTTACCCGTTGGATATGGTATCGGCAAATCCGAGGACGGTGAGAGTTGGACGTGGTTCTTATCGAAACTTAAAGAGTGTATCGGTGAGCACCCGGATTTGGCGATCATATCTGACAGAGCCAACTCAATAGATTTGGCAGTTCGGACGGTTTTTCCTAATGCATTTCACGGGTTGTGCTGTCGACATTTGATGGTGAACTTAAAGATACCAAAAAGCAAAAAGAAGGATTTAGAGACACTGTGGTGGAGCACTTGTAAAGCTTACCGGGTGTCTGATTTTGAAGAAAGTTTTAACGCGCTGTGTGCAGCCCTACCACGGGTTAGGAATACTCTATTGAGTATCGGTTTACATAAGTGGTCAAGAGCACACTGTTCGGGGAAACGATATCATTATATGACATCTAACAGTGCAGAGTCAATCAACGCCTTATCTAAGGACGAACGAAAAGTTCCAATCACCCATTTGGTTGAATTTTTTAGACAAAAACTTCAACAATGGTATTACGAACGCCGAAATGAGGCTATTCAAAATAAACACGTACTGACTCCTTTCGCGGTAAAAAAAATTATTAAAAAGATTGAATATTCTAGAACGTGGAAGGCTTATGGCGTTGGGGTTAACACTTTTCAAGTTCTAGACGGTGGGAAAAATGGTTTTGTTGATCTGTCTAATGAAACATGCAGTTGTTGTGTTCCCCAGATATCTGGTTTCCCATGTGGCCACATGATTGCAGTATCAAAATTACTGAAGGAACAGGACTGCAGTCATTATACGTCACCTTGGTATAGCAACCAGTTATACAAAACAACATATGAAGAGGCCATTTATCCTTTACCCCACAGGTCTGAATGGGAGACGCCAGAGTATTTGATTCCTCTACAACCACCACATATCACAAAACGACAGTCGGGACGTCCTCGTGAAAATAAACGAATTTTATCGAGAGGCGAGGAACCTACGCCTGTATATTGCAGTCGTTGTAGAACTCACGGTCATCATCGTGACCGATGTTCAGCTCCTGTTGCCTCACGATCAAAATCTGCTAGGCGTGGTTCAAAGAAAGAAAATCATCATCAAACACCGTCCCCCACTTTCGTTGAAGCAGATGACTTTGCAGAATATGTAATTCATAATACTTGTTCGACTGTTAACCTTGCTGATTTTTAGTGGTGCTATTTACTTTAATTTATTTACTTAACAATGTTTATAACATAAAACTTACAAATAACTTCGATATATCAAGTTTTACATCAATACATAAACTAGGTAGATAAATATTTAAATATTTGACGGTGCAAAACGACCAGCATAAATTTCATCTGCCATGAAACGTCTGAATCTCATGCAAGCATCATGTAGGCTGCCTTCTCTCCAAGTCAATGTAATGTTTTGAACAAGATTTCTCAGCAACATACAAACGATTACCCCTGAATGTCGACCAATGCGACTATTGGTGACAGGCCAGACAACATCCCCCGAAAATTGTAATGATTCAACTTCGTTTCTACCAGACTTTTGCCAGTACGTTATAGCCCCTAGAAACCATATGAAAGCAGATTCAAATTCTATAAGAATTTGATGAATTTTTCTATGACTGCAAAAAGTATCGCCGCAATCTATGGGACTACAGTTATTTGGGAAATACACTGTTACTTGTAGTAATTTCATGTCAACTTGTAGAACAAACCAGTTTTCATCGTCTATCGAGGCTGGTATATATACCTGAAAATTACAGTCCAAAACGAAATGTAGATTTTATACAGCACGATAAAAAGGTATAAAATATACAAAAAAAACAGTATTCTACCATATCAACTTCCCAAAGAGGTGGATATATTCTTCTCGAGCCGTTTGCGTAGCAATAAGCATGGTGATCTTGTTCAATAATTAGGTTATAGAAATTAGGGGGAAGAACAGTCCAAAGACCATAACTACATGTTGTTGGTCTTCTTTGTCGTTCAATGTCCCTTAACGACATCAATTTGTTGCACCATGCACGAACATGCTGTAAATAAATGTTAATAAAATCACAAAAAAATTATCATATCATATAACGTATAACGTAACAGTCATAGTATTTACCGTTTTTTGAAGATATCCGCTTCCACAGTACCCTAAAATACCACCCCACCACTCTTTGTTTAATGGTGTACGCCCCATATAGGTTGTATAGCAACATGTGCTATCACCATCGTAGTAAAACTCAAGAACATTTGGAGCCCAAAAACTTGATTGGTTATGTGGATTAACCCAAATTGTGTTCTCTACGGGAGCAGGAATGTTAGTCATTATGCTATTTCATCTGCATGTGAAATGAGCTTCTATATAAGGACCTAGGTTGATAGGTGTACCAATATCGGGTGGAATTTGCAATTTTTGCCAAACGTCAAGGACTAAATTGGCAAATAACTATTTCGTTTTTTATAAATATACCTACCACCAACCGTTCATCATCAATTGTGTAGAGGTTTATATACCATCACCATGTCTCAGTCATCATCTTCATCTTCAAGGTCTTCATCTAGACGATTTAGCAGGTCAAGAGAAATATGTTCATGCGGTGCAACTACACGTATACTTATCTCGAGAACTGATGCAAACCCGGATAGAGACTTCGTGTGTTGCGTAAGTATTAAATTTTAATATTTATCGTGTGCTTTTAATGATCATCAAATAACTGTTTATTTTTTTTAAACCACAGACTGCTGGTTGTGGATTTATTAGGTGGGTAGAAGCGTCAGAATGTTTCAGGTGCAAAAAAATCGTTCCGGGGTTGAGGCAATCGTTAGACGAGCAACAAGCTTTGGCTAGAAAATACCGTTTGCAGGCCAGATTGTTGAAGTTACTTTTGGTAGTTAGTTGGGTTTTGTTTGCATATCTACTAATGTAACACAAGAGGAGTAGTAATAATAATGACATTAGTAATATTAATTTAACAATTTCAGTTCGTCTTCATCGGGAGTCTGTCTATTATCTACCGTATCAGGTTCCGGCAAAACGTTCCTATAAAATTCAAAGGCCATCCTGTGCCGCATTTTTAAAGCTGTTTCTTGGGTGTTTTCATATTTATTATATAGAGGTTCGTTTTTAATCAACCTCTCAATAAATATGCACACCCAAACCCCACAATCACCAAGATCTCCGGACTGTTGGGGTACATCTTTAGGCTCTACGACCTCGAAAGGAGGGGCGTATATGTACGGGTTTACGGATTCGTAGTAATTATTGGATCTTAGCCAAAGCTCAAATGCATAATTAGCATTGCATATGACCTCTGCTTTGGCCTTCTCCGTGCCCTTCAAACCAAGTAAACTGCAAAATATAGAAAAAACATTATCAAAATTAACACTATTACCTAATGAAAACCGGCATTAAAATGAATAGGTTCAACATTTACCTGTCGTAGATGGTAAACGTTCGCTGGCACAGGTTAAAAACTCCGAGGATCCAATGTTGTAAGCTTATATTCAACACAACATATACCTATTAAAACGCGAATAGTTTGAAACAAAATGTTAAAAACAAATCATAATATGTTCAACAAACAAAACCATGATTTAAATTTGAAAAACAACCTCGTCAACATCAGCGATTTTTGGAAACGGTTCGAATGACCCATCAAACAAATCTTTAAAAGGCTGGTTATTAGTACGGCTAAATAAACCCCCCACAAAATATGGAGGAAGGATGCTCCAACGGGAGGTTGAGCTCCAAAGAGTCTCGTAGAGATGGTGTATCCATCCATATATGTGCTATAATAAATAATTTGAATATTCAATATTAAACTGCGGTAAATATATTAATTAAATTAAACATAGTTAATAAAAGTAACAAATATTTAAAAATTATTACCTCGCTGCCTAACCAACCGAGTGAATCATCATCGCCGAAAAGATCTTCCCAAAAGCCATCCGGGAATATATTTCCCCCAAATAGTGCACAAGTTCTATGTTTATCATTTTGTTTTGGATACCATTTTTTTATTAGTTTTATGTTTTCGTTTTCATCGTCTGATTTGAACTTCTTCTTTTTTGCACCTTTTATTGTTGTAAATGGGGAAAGCATACACGAGGATGGCTTTGTTGACCTTTGAGACCGTCTCAACTGTTAAAGTGACAAAAGTGAACCAATTATTTTGAATTTAAATGCTAAACTATGAAGGAAAAAAATAAAATAAAACATACAGGCTTTTTTAGGCCGTCGGTGTCTGGTCTATATACATCACCCGAGCTAAACAATTCATCAACATTTTCATTGTGATGCGAGCTCGTCGGGCCTTCTTCACCAGTCGGTTGGGATTTACGTACCTAAGATTTAAAAATGTTAATTATTTTAAACTTTTCAACAAATTAATACGGATTAATAATAATCATACGACAACTTTACCTCAGGCAGTAAACCTTTCAACTTGTTATTATAAAAGTTTTCCAACCTATCATCCATCAACGCTTTAAATTGCTCTATTAAATCATCGTTGATAGTGTAGGTTGTCGGAACAGTTTCCGACTTTCTTTTTTTGGCCGTCGAATCAACAGGCTCATCACCGTAAACCGTATGCAGATCATCGAAATTTACATCATCCGCTCCCGTATTATCAAAATTTACATAGGCAGACGGATGAAACTCGGCCGGCTTATTAAAGCACCCTTGAGCCCGGTTCCTTTGTGCTCGTAAAAAATGGGCACTATCAGTGTACCAGGCACAGCGCAGCTCAAAGTCATTCGGAAGTAGAAACCTAAACGGCTTAAGCCCTTCAAGCTGAAGCACAACAATTTTTTTTTAAATTTTATCACTTATATTTAGCTTTTGAAAAAAAAAATTCGGTAGAAAATGATTTCAAAAGATTACCATAGAATTTACGGTGATCTTACGATCAATGGTGCTCCTATGCATTTTTTTTCCCGGACCCCAGGAAAGAACTCTGGGGATTGCATCACCAACAAAAAAATGTGGATCGGTTTTAAATTCTGGAAATATCTCAAATATCCAGATCTGCAAGTTTTTAAACAAAATTTAGAAATATCAACAATATTTGTTAAAATTAATAATTAAAAGTAAATAATTCATACAAACTAATACCTTGAAAACCCAATTACAAGATTTTAAACTGAAGCCCTTTGTACCCTGCTTTTGAATCAGGTGCATGTTATTGATATTTTTAACCAAATCTTCCCAAAAATAACTTCCCCATGGAAATGCATTCAACTCTACAAAGTCATCAACAAGATCGAGGACTAGATCATCCACGGTAGCGCTATTTTGGGTACCCTTAAACACCGATTCAATTAATACCAGGATACAAATACGGACAACATCATCCTCCTCATAATCGCTCCAGTCACCGTTGAAAATATCAAGCACACTTTGATAAGATACCTTACTCACCTCACGGAATATTCGTCTTTTAAACGATGTTGGGGATTGTGCGAGTTCCCAACCATCGTGACGGCCAAATCTTAGGCCCGTTATCAGACAAAACTGTTGTGGAGTGAATAGAAGACTGTTAGGACCGATTTGATAAAAAACGCCGTCGATACTAGGCAGTCCCGTCTCAATCTGATGTTGTGCCACTGAGAGTAACAAATTACTTTCGCAAACATGGCTCATAACATCCAGAAAGTGACCGAAGACGGTCTCCCTAAAACGCGTCTTCATTGCCTCGGACATTCTAGTATTCATTTCTGTTACTTTGTTCCAGGCACTTCGGACTTTTATTTCGGTATCAGACTAAAAAAAAGGTTATAAAAAAATTTTTAGTAACGAACAAGGTAAATGAAAAATGATAAAAATACTTGACTGAAAAATGGTAGTAAACGCTTACCGCAGGAGGTAAGCTCCGAGGAGGATTCGGCTGTTGTGGGTGCCGAAAAAACTCTTCGTACTGTTCCTCTTGTAGTATTTGATGTGGGTTCATCGGGTCGACAAAGTCACTCGGATTAAACATGGTCAAACGGGTTTGGTCAACCTCGATTAACGGACAACAAAAAAACAAACAAAATTAAAAATTAATCGACGGTCGACGGTGAGCACGTTCGTGGTGGACCACATGACCAAAAATATGTCGGGTGGTCCCGTTTGTGTTGTGTCGTTTTCAATGAAAAAAAAAATTTTAAAACTTTAAAAAGGAACGTTAATATTACCTTTTTAATTATAAATGACCGTCGTCTGATAATTTGACCGGAGTCCTAGCAAACCGTTCGCCGGAAAATAGATGATAAACAAGAAAACCGGTAAAAGAGCGTTCCGGTCAACGTAGCGTCTTTCGGTGGAGAGACTTTCACCGAAAGTTTACTTTTACCCCCAAAAGGTAAACCCTAGTGGGACCGGGCTGCATGGGCCGGGTCCGGTTCCCAAGCCGTCTCAGGAGACGGTTTGACCAAGACGGGTTCGGTTCCCAAAGCCTCTCAGTCAACCCTCTGACAAAGCCGGGTCCCGGTTCCCAACCCGTCTTTTGAGCCGGTACCCGGAACGATCTGCTGAGCCGGTTCCGGTTCCCAACACGTCTTTTGAGACGGTACATGGAAAGAACTGCTGAGCCGGTTTCGGTTCCCAACCCGTCTCACAAGACGGGTCCGGTCCCCAACGCCTAACCCGTCTGAGGAGACGGTTCCCAATACTAACCCGTCTGACGAGACGGTTCCCAAAGACTCTAAGTCGGCTCCCAAGGAGACGGTTCCCATTGCTGTCAGACGGTTCCCGAGAGTGCATTTTGTGGGCCCCTAATCAATTAAAAATTTAAAAAACAAAAAATTAAAAATTTAAATAAATAATTTATATTTAAAATCATCTTTATATAAGTAGTTGTAAACGTAAAATATTTTGTCGTTAAAAAAGGTTGTTGGAGAAGTATCGCTCAAGAAAATGTCTGACGGCCGTGATAAAAATATAGCTCCAGAAGAATACTTTTCTCAACCAGAGAAACATTCATCGAGTTGGATACTAAAAAAATGGAGGCGTCCGAAGGAACCTGAAATTACCAAAGAAAGAGAATTTATCAGTAATCGACAAAGCTTACACGGAAACGTTATCGGCAAATGGGCTATACCGGACGATGAGAATGATAATTGGGCAACTAATGTTGTTGACTTCTACAATAAAGGCGACGCACCGTTTTGTTATTCTGCTGTTTTTTCAAGAAGTATTGAGCTTGACAAAAATTTTTGGGGAATTTTGTTGGGCTATCGTTCTAACGGCTACCTCACACCAACAGTAATAACTTAAATTTTAATGTTTTTTTTATTTTTTTTTACTGAAATTGTGATTCAATTATTTTTCAGCATGTTGAAGGATGGGTTGGAAGACTGATGAACTGGAGGAGTAGAAAGCTACAAAAAAATGCTTCGCTAAATATGCAGTGGACAATTCTTCCACCAGAATTTTATAATTCGTTATTAGAATCTGTACCAAAAAACTTGGCCAACTATTGCAATGGCAAATTCAAACCGTTTCCTTCATTTTTCGACGTTGATTTTGTTTTTTTCCCCGTTCAGCTTGAAAATAGGGAATGGTTATTGGTGCGACTAGAGTTGGTGACGCAAGAACTTGTTATGTATGCTTGCGAAGACCTTCGTATCAGAGACAAATACAGAACCATTGTTCACCCAAAGCTGACGAAGATACAAGTTTATTTAGGAGCTTTACTAGTGAACATAAGATTCTGGAAGAAAACAGGTAATCCAGAAAAATGTATAACTTTCAATCTTAACGAAGACTATGTTGCACCACATAACTCCCTGTCTGGTAATGAAGCGGTATATCTTTGTATGCTGATGGAGCATTTGGTTACTGATAAACCAATTACTACGAACGGTGATCTAAAACAAACATGTTCGTCTTACAGACGATTCATGGCAGAAAAAATGTATTTCTGGAGGTGCTTACCACGTCCAAACAATTCTTAATAAAATGTTCTTATTTTGGAAGTTTATTTATTTTTTTAATTGTCCTTATTTATTTTTATTACCTACCATATTAAATATTTAATTAAATTAAATTATTTCACACTATAAATACCCGCCAAATTAACAAATTCTTCACTACATCACATATTTTTCTTACAAAACATCAATCAAACCAAGTAAAATGTCTTCATGGACCGACGAGGAGATCCTTGGGGTTACACTGGCATGGCGAAATGTTGCCGAAAACACCCGAGTTTCAAACACCAGTCAAGAAATTCGTGCAACTCCATTTTGGAGTAGAGTATTTTTCGAGTTTCGAACACTTGTCGGCGGTCAGACAAACCGTACGACACAAGATGTTATAGAAAAGTTTCACAACGTCAAGGCGGAGTGCACCGTATTCGAAGGGTTCTTCAACTCCAACAAAGAGGAGTCGCCAAACGAGTCCGAGGAAGGGCTCATAGAATTGGCGAAAATCGACTACTTTTTGGACTACGACGAAGAATTCGAATACCTTTCCGCGTGGCATTTGTTACGTGATTATATTTAAATTTAGGTTTTATTAAAAATAATGTTATGTAATGTTCTTTTTTTAATGTATGTTTTATTATTTATAAAGTGTTTTAATTTATTTAGTGTTTTAAAAAATGTTGTAATTTTTACTATGAAATCTATTGATATTCCCTATTGAATGCTTAACCCACCCGCATATGTCCTTCCTATATAAAGCCAGTAGACGGTTTGACATTACAGACCGTCAGTACACCGTCACAGATAAGAAACCCAAACCCAAAATCACAATGGCACCGAAACCGTGGACAGAAGAAGAAGAAATTGCCCTGTGCACTGCTTGGATAACTGTTAAAGAAAACCCACCACGTCGAGGGTCCATTTGGCCACTCGTTCTCAACGAGTTCAAAGTTTTGGTTGGAGGTTCAAGCAGGTCAACGGAGTCTCTCAACCGGAAGTGGACGGACTTGCAAAACAAGTGCCGTCTCTTCGAGGGGTTTTATCAAACCGCTATCCGTGAACTCCCACAAGACACTGCGGACCATGAAAAACTTGAACATGCCAAGATTGAGCACGAGTTTTCGGGCCGACCACCCTTTACTTATTTGTCGGCGTGGCAGATGATTCGTGATGTCGCCGGGGCTTTGGATTAGTTTTTTTTTTCTTACTTTTAATGCTCCTTTTATTTTAAGTCATAATAAAAAAAATGTTTATTTTAAGTTTATATTGTTTAAAGGGAGTGTTTTGTTTAACACCAAAAAGTAGAGAACACATGACCTTAAACAAACTTAACATAAACAAATAATAATAGGAATCCAATAAAAATACAACTAAAGTATTAAAACAATTACAATATACAAACAATTATAATTCACGAAGTGGTTCAACACGTCAAACACCGAGACATTTCCGTTGCTTGGAACGCCAAGATATATTTTCGCAGTGTACTTTATACCCACTGTCCAGTTTCATCTTCATCACCCTAAATACGTACATAAATATATGTACGGACAGATGCTTACCAACGGCCCGGACAAGTCAAAGAACAAACTCTCCTAAATATCACATCCGACCGTCTTGTACATGTAAAAGACGGATGATCCAGAAGAACATGATAGAGATTTAGGAAAATGATGAACTTGCCAACAAAGTAGACTACAACATCGTCGATGCAAATTACACGGGTTAACCCACGTGTAGATGCAACAACAATCCAAGTAGTATTATGTAGATGTAACAGCAATCCAACAGAAGCCTTTTTCGCTTTACTTCTCACTAACTCCGACCGAAACCTATCCATCACTTCAACCTTTCGCTCCAAATGTATTACCAAGTGGTTGGAGGTCAACTTAAAGATAAAGAAAATGGGTGAAAGGATTTTTAAGGCCAAAGAAAATGGGTGAAAAACTTCGGATCAGAAGCTTTCCATAGAATGGGATTAGATAAATCCCAAAGGCTTAGGTTTAAAAAGTGCCATAATTTTTACCGAAAAAATATTCGGCTATTCTGAAACTCAAAAACACGTCGATTAATCAAACTAAATTTGAAAATAACATTTGAGAAGATTTTGTTTGATTTGGTAAAATATTTTGGCTTGGTAAAATATCTAAACGGGCTTGAAACAAACATTTGAGAAGATTTGGTTTGATTTAGATGTGTTTTTTTTTTCAACCAAACCCACATATTTATACCCAAACAAAATTTGAAAAAAAAAAATAAATTAATTAATGGGGCTGAAGACGGTTCAGCCAAAACGGATTAGGCTAAGCCGAGCCGAAGACGGCTTAACTTGAGCCGTTGGTGAACCGTCTCATGGACCCCACCGGAGACGGCTTTGCGGCGCTGACACGTCTCAAGCCGCCACGGGAGCCGGGTGGCAGACATCGGGATCGTAACCGCCACGTGTTGGGTTGCTACTGGTTGGAATCCAAAGGATCTCGGAAGACGGTTCAGTCCTTTTGGAAACCGTGTCCCGTCTCTCCAAAGACGGTGGAGGGGGCCATTTACGCAAAACGCTCGGTCAAGGGGCTATTTTGGCCATTTTCCCTATGTTAATGATGTGTTATGTGATATTATGCGTTGTTTAATGATTTGCTGATATACTAATGATAGAAACATGATCTAGGGCTGCTATTGGTGTTGGTTTATGATTGTTTAAGGTTACAATTAGATGGATGATGATATCATGTCTAATTTGGGGATTTTGATAAATCTAGGGCTTGTTGCATGTTAGTATTATTGATAAAACTATTGGGGGTTTTCATACACACATTGAACTGAGCATTTTGAGATGATTATGAAAGGATTGCGAAAAGTTACCAAATTGGGTAAAGTTTTCATACATGATGTGACGTTTCCATATTTTTGCCATTTTGGGTAAGTGTTAAAACGAACTGATTTTGGGGTAAAATGGGTAAGGTTTCGTATGGATATGTTATTCATACTTGACTGTAGTGTTTCATGATGTTTCGTGGTGTTTTCGGATAATTTTGATGCATTTTAGGAAACTTGGAACTGCAGGGGTCGAAGGTGGGGACCAGGGGGTCGAACCTGCAGTCTGTTGGTCGAATGTGGCTCAGTCAGGTCGAACAAACTTGATTTAGGTCGAATTAACACATGCTAAGGTCGAATGAACTTGTATTAGGTTGCATGAACTTGTGTATGGGTCGAATGAATCCCAAAGGGGTCGAACCAAGGTCAAAAGGGTCGAACCTAGACTTGTTAAATGCTGATTCGACCTTACAACTCCATATGTGCGATTTTTGATGCAAACTAAGTGTTTTATGCTTGAACCTTATGTGTAATCTATGTATGCTTGATTAGTTTGTGTAATGGGTCACCAACGGGATGTAGGGTTAGTCTAGTGTGTCGGTTGAACAGTTAAACACGTTTTTAAACATACTTGGTCATGATCTGGACAATCGGGGACTAGATAACCTTATAGTTATTAGTTGGAACACTTATGGGAACATTTTGATAGATCCCCGATAGTTGGGATTATCAAGGGCTTGGCTTTTCTTATTATATTGAAGAACACAACCAAAGGTGAGTTCACGGCCCCACTTTTACTGGTTTTACTATTGGGGGAGAAAACATGCGCTAAACTTATATTTTGTTACATATGTCATACTATGATCTACTTTTGTGTTGCTATACGATCTTTGAAAGTCCCGGGGGAAACCATGAATGTGCGTGGATGATCAACGGGGGAAATGTGGATAGATCTATTGGGCGTGACCTGCCCCACCCGTCGACTGGAGGTCGGACGGGTGCATGTTGTCTCGAACTTTGCTAAACATGCTGAACATTATTCGGGTTGAACATTTGCTAAACATTGCTAAACGTGTCTAATAATGGTTTTCCAATCGTAGTAGTAACAAAACATACGCCTAACTAGCGTACTTTGGTATCATTTATATAGTATTGACAGGTTTTGGACTTGGTAACAATTTGTAACATCGTTGGTAACATTTTATACAAACCTGTGAACTCACCAGCATTATATGTTGACGTTGTTTTGGCATGTTTTTCTCAGGTCGCTAAGGTAGCAACAGTTGGACTAGGCGCACAAGTCTGCATGGCGTCTAGGCTTAGGTTCATGCTTTTGAAATAAACATTTTGAACACGTTGATACTTGGTTATGTAATTGGTTAATGCTTCCGCTACTGTTTTATGTTATGAGAACTATGTTTTGAGTTTACGTATTTCATATAGTGTTGTTTATTGTGACCGTTGACTTGGATCCTGGTTTGTCATGCGCCTCGCGGTAAAACTGCGCATGTGGAAATTTGAGGGTGTGACATAAGCAGTGTTGTAAAAGGCGGGCTAGGTGGTCTCCTTGGCGCCGCCTAGTCGCTAGTCGGCCTTGTATATCGGAATAAGGGGCTAGTCGGTGATCTAGGCGTTTTGGCTATTAGGCGGGCCAAGGCGGTGGCTTTCTTTCGTTTTCTTTTTTTTTTAAATTCCACATTTAACTAGTTGAGTTAGTTATATAGTGTTTTTACAAAACCTAAGTATGAGAAGAAGTTGAATGTTACATGTGATGGAGATGAAGATTTGACGCTACTATGAAGGTGGAAATGAAAAAAAAACGAAAAATAGGGCTGAAGATTACTGAAGAATGAAGATGTGAACTTGGAAAGAAGGAGAAAAGAAATATAGTGGCTAGCTGTTTAGGGTTTAGTACTTAATATTATAACTTTTACTAATATACAACTTTCATCATTGATATTATAAATTTCATCAAAATTGACCTTACACTATGTCTAATATTTTTATTTGTTTTCTTTTCTTGTTTAATAAGTGTATTAATAAGATCTTGTGTTTCTTTTAGGTTGTAAATATGTTACCTGTGATGGAGATGAAGATTTGATTACTGAACAATAAACATAGAGGTTATTTATAAATAAATCATGTGTGTGTATATATATATATAGGATCCGGATATTTTGAAAACTCGTTTGAGTTGCGAGAACTTGAGAACTCATCTGGGCCAATCAAAATGTGACACATCTACCATTTGTAATATTTTGTAATATTTTAACATGGAGATAATAATGTCATTTTACACTATGTTAAATGGGTATTTTAGTAAATTAAAAAAGTGAAATGATTACTTCCTTTTATGAAAAGCTGTGATCTCATTTCTCTCTCTATAATTCAAATCTGTTTTATGTATTCCATCCCCTTCACTTTCTCTCTCATTCTATCTCTCGCACACACAAGAACAAACACACAAACAGGTCTTTTTTTCAAGGGGATCAGATGGGTTTGGTGTTTTTAGGTGGTGGGTGATGGTTATGGTGGTGAAGGTGGCAAGGGAGGCGGTGTGGAATAGACGGTGGTTATGGTGGTGACGGGTGGACGAAGGGAGGTGGTATGGACGAAGGAGGCGGTAGTTATGGTGGTGACGGTGGTTCAATCAAACCAGACTCCAGGTATATCCGTTAAAAACAAACTTCTCCGGCCAAACCAGATTAAACCCCACCCCTCCCCATCTTTTTCTGGCCAATCAAACCACCTTCCTCTTCATCGTCTTCAGTGGTTGGCTAGCGAACAACAGGGACTCAAATGGATCTGATTTCAGGTGGTTTCGTTTGGCTGGGGGTTTGATTCAGTTGGTGGGGTGTTTTCGACTAAGATGGATCTGATTAAGGGGGTGGTTTGTTCAAGTGGACGTTTGGTTTTCGATGGTGGTCACTGGTGGTTGTTGGTGGCTGTGGTGGTCGTTGGTGGTTGTGGTGGTCGATGGCGTCCGATGGGTTTTACTATTATTATTATTATTATTATTATTATTATTATTATTTAGGAATATCAAGACCTAGTTCTGATATTTGAAAAACACATATCATCAAGATGACTCTGATCTTGTTGAAGTTGTAGTGCAGTTCAGTATCAATGCTTGTGTTAGAATAGCGTGTAACAGATTTTCATGTTTTTGGTCATTTTGTTCTTTTGACTTTACACCAATGTAAAGGATAAGTATTTTAATTTTTCAGGTTGTTATTTTCTTAAATTTTCTAGTATTCACATGGAAAACCAATAAGTTATTAGAAAACATATGTATCCATCCAATAATTTTTCATGTTTTTAGGTTTTACACTGGTGTATTAAACTAAATAAAACATATGTATCCAGTTTCTGTAAAACAAAATACGAGTGAGTGGCTTTATCGATAAATATAAAAAAAAATATTTTTCTCCTTGTTTGCGTGATTGATCATCGATAAATATACAAAAGATACATTAGCATGTATTTTTCTATAAAATTGACCCCCAAATGGTCTGTTATACAGTGGGTTTTACATTGGTGTAAACTCTGTAAAGGTTTCGATTCGTGTGTGGTATGGGGGGGCACATATTTAAGATCAATTAAAGGGTCGGGGGCCTGGTTATTTGTTTTTAAAAAAAGCGTGCCTGAGTTTGCCGTAAGCAAGAGAGGCATCCCTTCCGACCGTCTGAGGCGACTTGTTTTCTTTTCTATAAAACCACCACATTACACAACTATTTGTTTTTCTTTTTTTACACCGATGTAAGTTGTTACATATGTGTGATTTAGTGCTTATTTTTACTAGTTTACACCAACGTAAAAACAGGTTTGTGATTTCGTGGTTTTATTAAATTTTCCTAGGTTGGACAACGAAGAGATGCGAATGACGATGATCAACATTTTTGGAGAGGTGACGAACAGAAGACGACGTGGATGGTGACGAACAGAAGACGACGTGGATGGTGACGAACAGAAGACGACGACCGTGATGTGAATGGTGGTGGGGGGTGTGAATCTTAACAGGTATGGGTCTGTTGACGAATTTTGTAGAATGTTTGGTTGTAGTATGAATTTTGTAGAATGTTTGGTTGTTTTACATTGATGTAATACATTTTGTTGATGTTTTGTGGGGCATTTACCGTGGTGTACTATGTATTTTTTACACTAGCATAATACGAATGTATAAATTTTACACTAGCGTAATATGGATGTATAGATGTTTGTTTGGTTTTTACACTAGCGTATTTGTTTGTAATAGTTCTGTGTATGGTAGATTTACACTAGTGTAAATAATTACGACGTATTTTGTTGTGTTTTACACCATGTAAAAATTATGAATTTTGAATTTTTACACTGGTGTAAAGAATTCTCATATATGGGTTCACTGAATACTCGATGCACATGTATTTTTCAAATTTTGAATAAGTGTTATTTTTGGTTTTAAAAAAATTAATTAATTAAAAAAATAAATGGAAAACTAATATGATATTATATTATTATTTTCTCTCACATGACATTTTACCCAATTACCCCTCTTTTAACTTTATCATAATAAAATATACATAAAAGACATGTCAAGACAAAAAAGTCTAATCATTGATCTCAACCATTGGATCATCAAGATCAATGGCTCAAAAGAGTTCTCAAGTTCTCGCAACTCACATTGGTTTTCAAAGTATCCTAACCCTATATATATATATATATATATATATATATATATATATATATATATATATATATATAGGGTAGGGTTCAATTAGGAACCAACCCTTAGTTAGGAACTTTAGGAACCAATCTCATCCATCCATCTTCAATGGCATGATGGTAAATATGTTAAACATTAATTAACTTTTTAATTAAATCAAGGGGTAATATTGTCTTTTGGTATTTGAGTTTTAATAGGTTATTTAGTATACATTGTAACTGACAAAACACAACTAATGTCCAGAATGAAATGCATCGACTCATATACATCAGTGTATATTATGTTTAATTATATTACCAGTGTATAGTCCAATCATTGCTACAAAAACATTATACTGTACGATAACATTAAACAACTATACGTCAGTGTATATTCATATTCCAACAATTATACATCAGTGTATAGTCCAATTAGTACTACAAAAACATTGTACTGTACCATAATATTCAACAAATATACGTCAGTGTATATTCATATTTCAACAATTATACATCAGTGTAAATTCCAATTAGTGATACAAAAACATTCTATAGTACCATCAAATTCAACATATATACATCAGTGTAAAGTCCAATTAGTGATACAAAAACATTCTATAGTACCATCAAATTCAACATATATACATCAGTGTATATTATGTTTTAATTGAAGATCGTCGACTGTAGTATAATTGTTAATAGGTTGGTCTTATCAAGAGTAACCTGAAACAAAGAAAAAGGTTGTTTAGCATATACATCAGTGTATACATACAATATACATCAGACCCTAATAAAATTGATGCTATAGAACAGTGTTTAGTATCGTCATATTCAAACAATTATACATCGGTGTATAGTCCAATCATTGCTACAAAAACATTATACTGTACGATAACATTAAACAACTATACGTCAGTGTATATTCATATTCCAACAATTATACATCAGTGTATAGTCCAATTAGTACTACAAAAACATTGTACTGTACCATAATATTCAACAAATATACGTCAGGGTATATTCATATTTCAACAATTATACATCAGTGTAAAGTCCAATTAGTGATACAAAAACATTCTATAGTACCATCAAATTCAACATATATACATCAGTGTATATTATGTTTAATTATATTACCAGCTTATTGTATCTGTAAGCTTCAGGAAATATACGCTGGTGCATACCAACCTATTAAACTAAGAGGAAATCTTATTGTTTCTGTGTGCTTCAACGAATAACAATAATTAATACACCAGTGTATAATTCCAATTTTGTACGTAAAAAAAATGAACTGTATAATACAAAACAATTATTTCGCAAAAAATACACTACTGTATAACTCTGTGTACTTCGAAAACTGTATTTCGCAAAAACTGCTATTTCGCAAAACTGAATCCATAATACAAATCACAAAAACTTGAATTTCGAACAAAAAGTAATTAAAAAACTAAAAAAAAAAATACACAAATACCTTGATTCTCAACACTATTTAGCAAAAAGGTTGTGATTGTGTATCATGATCCTCAATATCGTGAGAAAACTGATTGAATGTTTTCATGTATATGATTATTATCCATCACTTGAATATCTTAATCGATGGAAGCCGAAAGTTTTTCTATTGCTTCTCTTTGAAATCGAACGTACGCGTGATGTTGAGAAATTGGAGGAAGGCAATTGAATGATATTAGGAGGAAGTTATGAATTCGTATAAAGAAGATTAATGCAATCAAACGTGTATTTATTAACTTCCATTTTTAAAACTTTTTTTTTAAATTAAAATATAAAACATAATTGTTCAATTACCATCCTACCCTTTGATCAAGATTAAAAGATGAATGGCTCAGATTGGTTCCTAAGTTCCTAACTAGTACCTTGGTTCCTAATTGATCTTTTTCCTATATATATATATATATAATACGTATAAAAATCACCAAAATGCATAATTCCCCCTAGTCCCTAGGCTAGACTTCATTGCCTGCCTAGCGTCTTGTACAACCTTGCATTTAAGTCTTTGCTTTTATCTTTTAATCATATGATGTTAACATGGGTCAAAACCATAACATCTGGAACCGTTTAAACTATCTTCTTACTTATAAGACCATGTGTTGTGGCTCAATGTTAGCACAAATATTATCATCTAATATCATGCCAACTGAACGCTGACGTGACACTGGATAAAGCTTTTGATCAAGACACTTGACCCTATTTTGGCTCACTTTGAGCGATGACTTTATCAAGTTTTTTATTTTTTATGTTTTATTTTTTATTTTTGTTTAGAAGACAAATTAAATAATTAAGACTAAAAACATTAAACATTATTAGAACTATAATGACATCACATAAAAAAACATCACATAAATATTAAAAACCACAAATAAATTTTAAAGACGCGACTATTGTTGAAAGCAGGGTCTCATAACTCTCCAAACCGCAACATTCAGATAGCTATCGTTGTGCATGGAAAGTATGGTACTTGTTACAGGCCTCCTCAATCGCCTCATATTCATTTAAACCCGCATTGTGGTTCAACGCACTTACGAATAACCCCTCAAATACTGTGCACTTTGTCCATAAAGCCATAAATTTTCCTTTTAAGACTTCCCTAGAACGATAGTTGTCACCCATTTGTTGACGGAATCTAGTCACAACCGTGCTCCAAAAAGTTTTCGTACTCTCATGTCTACCTTGGTAATATAATCGTTGAACGCGACTTCTTCCTCCACGGTCCAACGTTGTATTGGGATTGGGTTTTGTGGGTGCGGGATTGGGTTTGGATTTGGGTTTTTGTTTGCCATTAGGTGATTACTATAATAAAAAGAATGATAATATGAATGTATGTGTAGTAGTTTGTTTAAAAAAATGAAGTGGGTGAAGATAAATATATATAGAAAGGTTTTTTTTCCTTAAGTTTTGACCGTTTTCAGCCAACGGTCAAATATTAAATGTCGCCAACGGTCGTTTTTTCACGTGAGCCAGCTTGCTCGTATTCGCTCACGGCCACGTTCACGCGTGGTTGTGGTGGTTTTCGCAAGCCGCGTGGCTCGACTGCACCATTGCACCTACTCGCGCGCACCTTATAACGAACAGCCTAAGATGTTAACATGAACTAATAATACAAATAACAAATATAATTCAGCATTCATCAACGAATATGCTTCGAACCGTTAATATTGTTGTTCATGAGAAATTGAGAACACTAATTAATAACCTCGTAATGATAGAATGTATGTTTTTTAATTATATTATTATTTATAAATTTATAAATTATAAATTATTTTATAACCTTTGACCATAGAGTTGCGAGCTACCTAGATTTAACGTATGTTTGCATATCACATATGAGGTCCAACGTTGACCGCTTATTTTCCGACATATAATTGTCTTATACTCTTTTTTAATTACTGTCCTATGATTGCTCAACTTTTATTTAGACGATGTTTTTTTTTAAAGTTTTTTTTTTTAATTTCTGAAATTTCTATGTAAACATTTTCCTTATTTTATGCATACGATGCTTGCTTGACAAAAATGCATATTTCATTTTTTTAACAGCCAAACAGAACCATTTTATTCACCAACAAAACATTACATATTACACAATTACTAGCCAAAGCATATTTCATATGTGAGATAATATTTTATATCTTCCTATATACGAATCTATGATGGTTTGTTATCCACGCTAATAGTGTTAAAGCATGATAGAATCACCATTAGAACATATTTTTATTAAGTTTATGTGAGCTTGACAGAATATATGCAAATTGCTTGAAAAACATTATGGTTTTACTATAAACCAAATGAAATAAATCAAATGAATATATGGAATTTTATATACTAATTAATAAAACAGTATATCTTAAAAAAAAACTCATAAGTAATAAAATAGTTGTATCTTAAAAAAATACTCATCTATTGCACAGATTGAACAAATCCATGTCATAAATGGGTTAAATAATTATAATGCAATCGACTAATCGGTTAAAACAATAAGCTGATAATATATATCTTTAAGGAATACACTTTAATGTATTATTTAATTATTATAACATTTTACAAAGTTTTTTTTATTTGTTATAGACTATAAACATGTGCAATCCACGTGGTTGAATCAATAAAATATTAAATTACTGATACTCGGGAAAAATAAAATGTTGACAAAAAAAATTAATAAATAAGAGAGGAGTGGAAAATTAAGGTTTAATTATTCTATATAATAGAAAAGAAAAAAAAATATAAATTAATAATATAACTTAATACTACGAAAAATTAGTAAAGGCAATAATAAAAGATAAAGATTATATATTTATACTTTAATAACATTATATATTACTAGTTTAATAATATTATTAGCAAATTAAAGGAGAAAGTGACACGTGACGTTAAAATGCTTTATTATTTTGGTTATATAGGAATATATGAACTGTCTGGTATAGTTTGATACGAAAGTAACACAATTGTTTTTAAAGTAATTCATTAGATCTAGTTTAGAGGAAAAGGAACGACGGTCTTAGAAATAAAGACAAATCCATACAACCAAACCAATGGGTAATATAGGGCGTAAACATCCTTTATCTACAATACTAACCAAAGATTAATTAATTATGCTAGTTTGTAAACATATGTAGCTAAATAACTAATGTGGGCTTAGTGTTTGGTTTATGTCTAAGATTCTTTTATATTACCATGTGAAGTTAGAAATTTATTTTATTTTTATTTTTTTATGTTCAATAACCGATTTAATAATTAATTTATAGTTTTTAATCACCACTTGATGATTTTTTCTTTGAACGCAATATGATACTTCTTGTAGATGTAACTTTTCCCACACAACATGAAGTTCAAGCATGTTTTTGGTATTTTTGGTTTGTTTATTGGTTTATTTATTATATATTAATAAAATTAAATGAGAATTTATAACAAAGTAGGCAGTAAGCTCAAGAAAAAGCCTGTGGGATGTTGTGTCTTTTGTTTGAACTAAAATACGTATCATTTGTAATTGGCTGTTTTTGGTTTAATGAGAAATCTTGTTTTATAAAAAAAAAATAAATTTATTGAATTGTCACCCTCACTTGATTAAATGCTTCTAGCTTCTACACCCTATGGCAGTTTTAACTTTTAATTAAATAAGATAATTATCAATTGTTATATTTATATTTTTTTTTAACGTCAAATTTCTACTTCTTAAAGGACTTGAACCTATGACCTCCCATTTAGGTGTTCCTAGAAGTTTTGCCTCTACCATTGGACCACCAACCCCAATGTTATATTTATATGGAAAAAAAAAATTTGAAGGTGATTTTCTATGTTCTGGTAGAGATTATCACAACCCCTCAGAAGGGGATTCCCTAGCCACTCTACAATGGTCAGATTATGTTGTCTTAACCGGGCCCACGCTGACGCGAGAGTGGCCGGCCCACAAGCGAGTTGAGGTTGCGCATCGAGGTTGCGCATAAGGGGCACTAAGGCTTCCACCCGAAAAATTTCCCGCCACCTGCCACTTGACAGATGTTGCACCCTCCACAAGAGGCAAGCCTCTCTGAAGTAAATGCACGGTAGTAGAAAACCGGGGGGCCATCAGAATCGAACCTGACCCCTTCGATTATCGTAAGCGCAACAATCACTTGACAAATATCCGACCATATATGATGAAAATGGAGATCAAACCCTTAATCACATAAAGTGAACAAACCTCACTCCACCAGGCTATATTTGTATGGATAATACAATTTCTCTTTTGCTTTTCAAATCAAGATCAGAATAATTAAATGCGTATACTAAAATAGTTCGTTAGATTAATGAGGTCATAAAATAGTTCGTTAGACTAATGAGGTCATCGATGGTCCCTCGTACATTTTGGAGTAGAGAAAGATGGAAATTATTTATTATTTTGAACAAAGAATGAGGAAAGGTCTTAGCATTTACGGTAGTTTCAACATCCCCTATTCACACACAACCAATTACAATCACATATTACATTAAAAATCATTATAGTTTCTCTCTACTTCACTCACAACCACTTACAACAAATATTAAAAATACCATAATTGTTGTTTACTAAACATACCATAACCGTTTTAGAAATATCTCCTTAACTGACTCTAGATAATTGAATTTATAATTTGTTGTTTACTAAACATACCATAGCCGTTGGTCTGTTTATGTTTTTATATTTTGGTGAATAATTGTTTTAAATAAAGATATACTCTTCTCATGTTTTCACATGGGGTTTCACCTAGATGTTCATGTATTTATATATTTTTTAGATGTTTAAAGTTTTCTTTAGTTGTGACTGTATTGAGGTTACCTAATTTTTTCTCTGCAAATGAAGTAGAGGGGTTTATATTTAGGGGATCCTCTGTGTTTTTTGTTATATCTGTTATCTTAACAGAGCTTTAATCCGTCTATTGATTTATCTTTCCGTGGTTGTAACACCTTTAAGTATTAAACATCTGATCAGTACTATTAACTGGTATCGTGAAAGGAACATATTTTACTAAACAATTTGCGCTTATAACAGATGATTGGCTTCTTAATGTTGTCTTTAGCAAACAGACCTTAAAATATGATATAGTCTTCCCGTGTTTTCACACGGGATTTCCCCTAGTATTAGATTAAAAATCATTACAGTTTCTCTCTCTTCCACTCACAATCACTTTTAACAAATATTAAAAAATAAATACAGTTTCCAGTTTTCCCCAAAAGATTCCTAAATAACCCCAAATATACCGATAAACAATAGATTCCCTAGTTTTTTGACTCACAACCACTTCCAACCCAATAAAAAATTATAGGGTTTTCTCTCACAGAATTATAGGGGACCAAATGGCAGTGCTCTTAGAGATATAAAATAAAAGGGAACACGAATATATTTATTTCTGGTATATTTATACATTTTGACAAGATAATTTTTTTTAAATACAAAGGAACTTTAACATAAAAGAATAAATTTAGGGAATCAATAAGTGAGAACGAAAGTTGCATTTGGATTGATGGGTTAAGTTATCCTAGACAGTGTAATAAAAATGAGAATGGTGAGAATGATACAAAAAACACAATAGATCACGAGATATGACACAATAAGCCACAAAATATATCATATTTAAAATATATGGATTAATTGATTGCCCTCTTCTCATTGATCTCATCATAATATATCCAACCTAAACTTGGGGATAAAGGAATTACCAAAAATAATTACAAGATAATCTACCTAAATTACATTAGGAATATTCTAGAGCTATTCTATTACACCCCCGTAGTCAAAACAAGAGGAGGGCGTATGTTGAGACTGGACCTGAAATCATCGAATAACACTCTTGGCAAGCCTTTGGTAAAAATGTCTGCTATTTGGAACCTCGTAGGAGTGTGCAGGATGAGTACAGGATGCGTACATGACCCCGTTGAACTTGTTCACGAACAAAATGTAAGTGCAGCTCAATGTGTTTTGTACGTTGATGTTGCACGGGATTACCAGACAGATAAATGGCACTAATGTTGTCACAATAGACCAGAGTGGCAGTGGTAAGAGGGTGACGAAGCTCTAGTAAGAGATTCCGAAGCCAACATACCTCTGCAACCACATTCGCAACTGCTCTATATTCGGCTTCTATACTGGAACAAGAGACAGTTAATTGCCGTTTAGAGGACCCATAAAGAAGGTTAGATCCCATGTAAACACAATATCCAGAGGTAGAACGGCGAGTGTCTGGGCATCCTGCCCAATCCGCATCAGTGTAGGCATGGAGAAATAAGGTACTACACGATGTTAAAGTCAAACCGTGGGTGGAAGTGCCCTGTAGATATTTGATGACACGCTTTAAGGCGTTCCAATTATCAATTGTCGGGGCATGCATGTGTATGCAGATCTATTGTACGGCATAACTCATGTCTGGTCTGGTAAACGTGAGGTACTGAAGTGCACTTGCTTGCAAGATTACAATACAAGGTAGGATCTTCAAAAGCAGAAATAGAGGCGTGACTCAGTTTCGGCATCATGTCAATTGGTATAGCAAAAGGGTTGCAGGTCTGCACACCTGCTCGAGAATTAATATCGGTTGCATAGGATTGTTGAGAAATGAACATTGTATTGCCGGTTCTGGTGACAGTAATACCTAAGAAGTAGCTTAATGGACCAAGATCATGTATGGCAAATTCAGTAGCCAAATGCGACATGAGTTTTTGGCGTAGATTATCCGAAGACGCGGTCAAGACGATATCATCGACATAAATTAATAAATAGGGTGTGTCACCCCCAGTATTTTAGGTGAAAAGCGAGTTATCACACTTACTCTGCATAAATCCGATGGAGAGAACAAAATCAGTGAATCGTTGGTACCATGCTCGAGGTGCTTCTTTTAGACCGTAAAGTGACTTTTTGAGAAGACAAACATGATCCGAGTAATCTCTGTGATGAAAACCCGTGGGTTGATACATATAAACAGTCTCATTGAGGTTGCCATGAAGGAAAGCATTGGTGACATCCAGTTGATGGATTGGCTATGATTTTGAGAGAGTTAGAGTAAGAACCGTCTGGATAGTAGCCGGTTTTACAACCGGGCTAAATGTCTCGCCACAATCAACGCCTACCTCTTGATTTCAACCATCACATACCAGTCGAGCCTTGTACCGTTCCAAAGTGCAATCCGAACTGCATTTATGCCTGAACAACCACATACTATGAATAACATGCACGCGTGCCTGCCTCAGCACTAGTTCCCAACTTTTATTTTTAAGTAAAGCATTAAATTCGTTTTTTATGGCATAGTACCGATCCAGATTAGTAAGGACATCCTTTGGGTTTGGGGGAATGGAATAGATAGTATGGGTGTGAAGGTTGAATATTTGTTTAGGTTTGGTGATACCCGATATTGCGCGTGTACGAATAGTGCGAGTTGGTGGTGGGGGCGGGTTTGGGATAGGTACTGATGGTGAAGGTGATTGTGAAGGGTGGTCCGGTTCAGGTAATCTTGAGATTGGGTGAGTGAGTGTGGGGCCGAGGCGGGTGGAGGGCGGGATGTTGGGCAGTGTGGATCAGGGAGGTTTGTGTTGGGTAGTTGGGCCGAAGTGTTGGGTTGGGTAGGAGTGGAAGTTGTAGCAGGTTGGGTATTGGTTTGGTGGTTAATAGGTTGGGCCAAAGGATGTGTTGTTTGGTGGGTGAGCTATGGGCTTAGAGGTTCATCCAGAAAGTTGTAGGTTTGAAGCATTGATCGGGGTTTATTGGAAAATGGAAATATTGTTTCATGAAAAAGGATGTGGCGACTGATAGTAATTTTGTTGGTGGTTAGGTTGAGGCACTTGTATCCACGATGATTAGGTGGATAGCCAAGGAAGACACAGCGTGTGGATCAGTATTCAAGCTTATGGATGGTGGTGTGAGGAATTAAGGGGTAACATAGGCAACCAAAGACCCTAAGGTGATCATAAGTGGGATGGGTGTGATAAAGGCGATAGGTGGACGTTTGAAATTTGTGGACTTTAGAGGGAATGATGTTTAGAAGGTAGGTGGCAACTTAAAGGGCATGATGCCAATAAATGTTTGGCATTGAGGATTGGGCTAGAAGGGTTCTCATGATGTTGTTAATGGATCAGATTTTGCGTTCGGCTTTTCCGTTTTAGGAGGATGTGTGGGAGCAAGAAAAACGAAAATGCATTCCGTTTAATTAGCAAAAGGTTTGAAACTGGTGGTTAACATATTCTCGTCCACTATCACATTGGAGTTGTTTTATTTTTCTGTTGAATTGTGTTTGGATAAATGCTGTTAAAATAGTGAACATTGAGAATACGTCAGGTTTGTTTGTTATGGGGTATAGTCATCTAAAAACAAGACATAATAACGGTGTCCCCCATTACTGATAATGGGAGAAGTCCAAAAATCACTGTGAATAAGATCAAATGGCATTAAAGTACTTGTAAAAGAAGTTGCAAAAGGAGACGAACATGCTTCCCATAAATACAAGCAAGACAGACTTTATTATTTTTAGAACTACATTTTATTAAAGTAGAAGTTTTTAAAGTTTGTAAAAAAACTAGGCCTGGGTGACCGAGCCGTTGATGCCAAATGTTTTGGGAAATAGCAGCAAAAGTAGATGCAGTGGAAAGTTTGGTGATGTTAGACGAGCTGAGAGTGTAGAGATCTCCCGAGCTGTTGTGCCGTAGGAGAGGTCTCTTGGTCCGAAGGTCTTTTACAGTAAAACCATATGGGTCAAATTCAACCGATAATTGGTTATCAGTTGTAAAACGACGGACAGAGATTAAGTTTTTGACAAGGTTAGGGGCATAAATGACATTTTTAAGTTTAAAAGGTGGGAAAGGTGGTGGTAGGGTGATGTCGCCCTGTCCTAAAACCGGAATGGTTTTGCCATCACCAACAATAATGTTACGAATAATGCTTTTAAAAAGATTTGAGAATATTGTATGCTGAAGAGACATGGTACCTGATGCTTCGGTGTCCATTGTCTAAGATGAATCATTGTGATGCAGTGCCAAATTACATAGCGCCTGATCGATGTTTGTGGGAGAGTACCCAATATTATAGGACTAGGCTGAGGTACCGCTGCTGTTGGACTGATTGGGCCTTGGGCCCAATATACCTTGAGCCGTGTGGTTTCTAGATTATGAATTAGGAGCTTGGGCCAATGGATAAGGACATGGTGGGACTTGAGTTCATGAAGACCAATTATTATTGGATGGTTGTGGGCCATTCCAGTAGGGATAAGACTAAGGGGAAATTTGAATTATTATTACTGTATCTTCCTTGATTAATGGTGGGATGAAGAGGGTGGGTCGACATGGTTGTTATGAAGAGGATGAGAGACTGTTTAGATTGAAGGAGAAAATTGAATAAGAAAGAAAGAATCGGCAGAAGAGAATGCCGAGAGGATTGGCAGGCCGAAGGTGGAGAAGAAAGCTAGGGTTACCTAGACTCTTGATACCATGAAAGATATGGATCAATTGTTTGCCCTCTTCTCATTTATCTCATCATAATATATACAAATCCCTAAACTTGGGGAGAAACGAATGACCAAAAATAATTACAAGATAATCTACCTAAATTACATTAGGAATATTCTAGAGCTATTCTATTAATAATGCCAAAAAAATATAACACAACGTTGAAGACAATAGACACAATGAATCGCAAAAATGACACAATGATGAAAATAAGAAAAAGGCACAATTAATGCTACATAAAAGACACAATGATATAATTTAATTCTAAAAACTACAAGCTAAAAATCTAAAAAAACGAAAACCTAAAAACGAAGATCTTATAGTTCGCTTAGACGTTTCTAATGCCATTTGAATGAGTTCAATCGGAGTCCGTTTGATACCCTTTCTACGACCTTTTATATTTCTTTCACTTTGTATTTGATCCTAACCATTGGATTGAATTTCACACATGAAGAGAAATGAAGTACGTGTTGGGAAGCATAAAATAGGTATAGCCTACAACTGTTAACTTTTCCCAAGTTTCACCTCCATTTTTTAAACGTCCATAATTTCTTACACAACATTATTTAAAAAAAAAAACTCCATAAAAACAAGCATGTTGTCCTCTTTAATTTGCATACCCTATTGTTACTTTATATTTTTTTGTTTGTTTTATAACATGCGTAATTATCACGTACAACGCGCCTCATTATACTATTTAACATGAGTAATTATAAAATATAACGTGCATAATTATATCGGCTTGTGATAACGTGCGTAATTATAGTTGTCGGACAAAAAACCCTTTTGACTAGTGTCACGTGTCGCGCTCTAAGCCCTAATATCCTTTGTATGTTAAGGAGCCTTTTTATGTTAACCTTAAAAAAAAGGAAATTTGATTTACGTACGCCAAACTATTGCTTGTTGACCGATATCACTTTTAACTATCACTTTGACTACCAATACTCCGTTGCAATTTTTATTTATTTTTGAATGTAATTGACGAAACTCAGAGACGATTTTGACCGTTAACTCATTCATTTTGAATTAAAACATCTTATGCACTTTACTCATTAATATTATTTTTTATCACGTTAAATTTTTTCGATGGTAAGAATTTTTTTTTCGTTGAGAAACTGAAATATTTTAGAATTTGGATAAGCTTTATAAAAAAATTAATTAAAAATTTGATTTCTTAATAACTTTTGACAAATAATTAAATTGATAATTTATGGATGGGTTCAGACTTTAAAATATGGCTAAGATAGATAGGATATGATGCTCAAAGTGGTATGTGGATAAAAGCTTTATTGCGCTTTGAAGAAAAAACAAAATTTTCCCACAATAAGATGGTATGTTTGTCAATGTGGTTTTAAAAGTTTCAATTTTCAATCTTTTAATAAAAAACTTCTAATATTGTTTGGTTAAATGAGCTTGACACGTTTAAATTGAAGAAAAAGCTTTATGCTGAAAAATTACTATTACTAGCGTCTAAGAAAAAAACTCATACTAGCTATAAGTATTTAATGAGTAAATAACACAAATACCCATTCTATTATAAAAATAAAATAAAAAAAACATGCATAGAAGCTTTTATTTAATGCCCATTTTGGTCATTTTATATATTTTATTAAAAGGTTCAGCTACTCTGCCAAACACCAAAATATATTTAAAAAGCTACAGCTTCCAGCTACCAGCTAGTTTCGCCAAAGCAATGAGCTTTTAAGAGCTTTTATGAGTTTCAAACTTCAAGTTTTTAAGAGAAACTTATACTCAATAAAAAACCTGGTTTGGTTGAAGAAGCATAAAGCTTTTAGGTTATGAGAAAAAAACTCTATATTAAAAAGCTACTAGTACCAGCGTTTAAAAAAAAGCTCCTACTAGCTACAAGCTTTTAATGAGTAAATGACACAAATATCCATTCTATCATAAAAAAAAAAACAAAAAAAACATGCATACTGGCTTTTTGTTAATGTCCATTTTGGTCATTTTATACATTTTATTAAAAGCCCCAGCTACTTTGCTAAACACCAAAATATATTTAAAAAGCTATATCTTCCAGCTACCAGCTAGTTTCGCCAAAGCAATGAGCTTTTTAGAGCTTTTATGAGCTTCAAGCTTCAAGGTTTTGAGAAAAACTTCTACTCAATAAAAAACTTGTTTGGTTGAAGAAGCATGAAGCTTTTAGGTTAGGAGAAAAAACTCTATATTAAAAGGCTACTAGTACCAACGTTTGAAAAAAAGCTCCTACTAGCTACAAGCTTTTAATGAGTAAATGACACAAATATCCATTCTATCATATAAAAAAAACATGCATACTGCTTTTTGTTAATGCCCATTTTGATCATTTTATACATTTTATTAAAAGCTTTAGTTACTTTGCTAAACACCAAAATATATTTAAAAAGCTACAGCTATCAGCAAAGGGAAAGAAGGTTGGATGGATGCGATGACTGAATTCAAGTCAACAAAATAGGTGGAAATGGGGAGAATAGAGAATGACTCAAGATGTTGGTAGAGTCAAAAGTAAAAAGATATAATAGAGAACGACTCAAGATCTTGGTAGAGTCAAAAGTAAAAAGATATAACACTTTTATGAAAAACATTTGTCGGAAGTAGAAAAAAATACCGATTTGAATGTTATGAGGGAATCACATGAACACACCGAAGGACTATACAAGACTATTTACAGAATGCAAACGGGAAATTTGTGTGAAGTGGGGTTGCACGAAAACTTTTAGGTTATTTTTTAGGGAAATTAGATTTTAATAATCCACACTTTGTCTCGTTGGCCGATAATAATCAGTACTCAAAAAAATTCCCACACCAGTCCCAACTTTCAAAGTATTGGCTGACAGTGAACTTTTGTTAACTGAAAATTAACCAAGTTAGTGGACGCTGACATGGCATGCCATGTCAACGTCCACGTCACCGCCCATGTCACCATCAACATGCCATGTCAGCGTTGGCATGCCACGTCATCATCCACGTCAGCATGCCATGTCATCGTCAACGTCAGCATCCACTAACTGAGTTAGTTCCCAGTTAACAAACGTTCATTGTCGGCCACTTGTTGAATGTTGAGACTGTTGTGGGGATTTCTTAAGTACAAAACTACAAATTATTGCCGGCAAACAAGGCAAAGTTTGGATTACTAAAATCCAGTTCCCCTATTTTTTATAATGTTTTTTGTCGTTATTTAATTTGTAACCTCTAGGTTTTATGTACTTTTAATTTTAATTTGGATCTCTGGCCTCTGAAGCAGTACGGTTTCTGAAACGAGTGCAGAAGGTGGTCCACAGTGACTCGCAGGGTCCTAAGAACCAAGAGTTTGTGTTTAGCATGATAGGCTTTGCGATTTAAAAGGGGATAGCGGCGTTGATTGTTGCTCGCTTACCTACCATCTAAATGTAACTTGTTTTATCTTATATAGAAAAAAAAGTAATTATTGGAATTTTTTTTTTAAATTTTATTGTACCTTTAATTTTAATTAGAAAATTGTTGGTTTTAGTTTATTTAAAAAAAATAGTGATAGATGTAATGACCCTCATATAAACAGTGATAGATGGGATGAAATATAAAGAAAAATAAGTTGGCATATGAAAATTGGTTGAGTGTGGTGTGATAACCACCACGTAAGTCACTTAAAAGTATTATATTTTACATGTTTGATGCAGGTGAATTGACACATACTCATGTAGTCAAAAGAGTGACGAGTTTTCCATTTTGATGACCCTATGAGACCAGCATATCTTCATTATCATTAACATACTCGGTTAATCTCATCAATAGTAAAAATAAGGTAGTGTTCGAGGAGAGTAAGATGTAGACAACCTTACCTCTACCCTGTGAGAATAGAGAGACTGCTTATACTGAGACTCTCGGCTCGACAATGGTTTTGTTTCAAGTCTTGAACATAAAATACATAACACTTAACAATTAGGACAAGCCCAATTGATACATGTAACCCCTTGTGTTTTAGCTATCAACGTCATCACATAACATGAGAACGGCATATCACATAATATGAGACGAGCATATCTGTGATACACAAATTGACAAATGACGTCTTGTTACTGAATTGAATTGTTTGTGTACATATGTGTAGGAAATGAATAACCTATTTCTATTCATCAAAGGCAAAACCTTTTTTTTTTTTTTTTCATTTTATAATAATTCAATTTATTATTATTTTTATTTCTTTATACAGCCAAGACAACAAAAGTAAGAACCATTTTTTCTTTCCTGAACAGTGTGGTTGACCTTATCATTCTTACACCATAAGCCTACTTTACACATTCCCTGGATACCCATTCCCATCACCATACCTTAGCTTCTATGTTCATTCTTCAATCTTCTTTTCATACCTCATTTACCTTTTTACCCTTTATCCCCCCCCCCATGTACCACTCCCAATGCACAATGTACAACACACAATCTTAACCACCCCTTGACTTCAACACTTTCCTCCTTAAAACCACATTCCATACCTTTGCCTATATAAACCACACCACACTTCACTCCACATTCCCACTTCACCACAATAGAAAGCTACCAACAAATCAACAAAGACAACAACATGGATGTAAGTTTCACTTTACCCCCCTAAACTTTCCATTAATATCCAAACAACCCCTTAACAATTCACTCATTATTTTCTTATCTTTTTACAGGAATTC
Organism: Ambrosia trifida; assembly: GCA_028751855.1. Classification (NCBI taxonomy): domain Eukaryota; kingdom Viridiplantae; phylum Streptophyta; class Magnoliopsida; order Asterales; family Asteraceae; genus Ambrosia; species Ambrosia trifida. The sequence goes on along the minus strand of CM054133.1, from coordinate 28,412,398 downwards.
AGAGGTAATCACATACCACCATTTGGCAGCTGGGACTGCAACAATAATCTCCCATTCACTCAATGCTTCGAGACGGCTCGACAAGCCGGCTTCGTCGGCTACGGCTACGGCTACAGCTACCCACAAGACCGTGATCTTTATGTCGCCGGAGACTTGTACGAGAACAATGTTGTAACTCCGGCCATGATCGTGGTTCCTCGCCGGAGACTTGACCGGAAAAAGGGTCCGGTCAGAGGGTCCAAGAAGGTGGTTTGTGACTATGATTATGAGTTTGTGCCTGAAGTTAAAGTTGTTAAGTCGAAAGCTGTTGATGAAGATTTGTATAAAATCTCGCCGGACCTTCTCCGTGTGCCGCCTAGAAGGGTATGTTTTTTTATATTTTTTTAACGAGTTGAGCCGAGCACTAGCTTTTTTAAAAGTTTTATTTTTAAAGCCCGGCTGGTTAGTAGTTTTTTGTACTTTTTTTAAAGCTTAGGGCTTATTTATTAATTTTTATTTATTTTTTTTGGGTTAAATTAATTCTTTTATTAACATGTAATCGCAATAAATTACATCAAGATAGCGGCAAACCCTAATCTAATAAAAACGAACCCATGTCCACCCGGAGTTGAGACTGTTACGAATAACCCGTTGGACTCTGGTTAGGAAACGGATACAGATGGCTTCCGGTGCTAAGGGGCCAAAGGTATCAAATGCCAGGGAACGAAAACGTTGTTTTATTTATTTTTATAACTTTTTTGGTATGTTATTTATTATTATAATTTTTAGATACAATGTAAAATGTACTATTTAATTAATTTTATTACGATTTTATTTTATATGTTGTAATATTAGATATTATGTAAATTTATATATTTTTAATATATAATATATAATATATAATAATAATAATAATAATAATAATATTGTTTTTGAGGTTTCTGACACATGAATCTCCGTAATTTACGTAATACAGTTTTTTGTCTACTTTTAACATGACTTTGTGGTCCCCATAGGCAAAATGTGGTAGAAGTCAACACGGTTCACTAAGTCAAATCTAATTCATAATTAAATTAATTGGGTTCTTTAAATCTTTAATATCTTTAATAAAGATTAAAGTGATTTACTACATAAAGAAAGTTATTAACTTTGTGTTTATATGCAGAAGAGCAAAAGGTGGGGGCTGTTTTCAATGTGCATGCAAGCAGCTTGTGTTATGTGAGAGAGCTTTGAAGAACAAGTGTTAGAATATAGACAGTAGGGTTTATAATTATGTATACACCAGTATGTGTAAAATGGCCTAGAAGATTGAAGTTGAAGATGGAAGATTAGGAATCAGGACTCATGGTTTTTTTTTTTTTTTTTAATTTAATCCACTTTTGCATTTGACCTGATGTAAGTTCAAGAGTTGAGTTTTGGGCCATGACATGTGACATGAATTATTGGTGTATAATTAAATATGAAGTTTATGTATTTTTTTTCTTTTTTGAATTTGTTTTTTTACAATAAAAAATATTTCTATTCCACGATAAAAACAAGTTGCATCTAAATCTAAATAATGGATAAACGAGTAATAAGTTGTGTCGCTATCCAAACCCTTAGAAAGATATAATGGGAAAAAGGGTAAAAAAAAAGGTGATTTTTTTTAAAGTGAGTGATGGTTTGTTGCTATAATTATGAGAGTTTCTTGTGCATGCCCCATAAACCAACCAAAAAAGAAAGCCTTTGCTGTGCATGCTCTGATAATGCCACTGTTGAACCTTTAATTGAAAGTGACTTGGGTATGACCTACTAAATTTATAGTCTTGTAGTACCAAACTACCAATATTCAAAGTTACTTTATTAATAAATGTGTTATATGTTTACAAAATGATATTCTACGCCAAAATTTGGGAGTTTTTTTAACTTCGAGGTCACTATTATTATTTTTTTTAACTTTATTAATAAATGTGTTACAGGTTACGTCTTAATAATAAGTAAGCGAGCAACAAGCTATGCCAAAATGATATTCTACAAAATGATATTCATAACTTTGGGTATGACCTACTAAATTTATATTGTCTAAGAAGGTCGCTAAGCACGAAGCAGCCTGCTTAGAGAATTAACATGTGTTCCTGCCGTTTGCTTTTGACACATTTGGATCTCTAGCCCCTGAAGCAGTACGGTTTCTGAAACGAGTGCAGAAGGTGGTCCACAGTGACTTGTAGAGCCCTAAGAACCAAGGGTTTGTGTTTAGCAGGATAGGCTTTGCGATTCAAAAGGGGATAGCGGCGCAGCTTGTTGCCCGCTTACCCATCATCTAAAATGTAACTCGTTTTGTCTTGGTATGAAATAAAATATAATTACCGTTAAAAAAAAATTAGAAGGAACATTACATAACTTGAAGATTGGCTTGTTTAGTACTAGTAAGATATTAAATAAAAATGATATAAATAATATTCTTTTAGGCTCGCGAGTCTGATAAGTGAAAAACTTGGCTCGTTTAATAAACAACTTTAAAAGTGAGGTAAATATTATAAAATGTTAGTAAAACTAATATTATACCTAGACTCGGCGAGCCTGACGAACTTCATATGTCAGGCTTGAGCTTGGGCTCAATAAAAAAAATAAAAAAAACTTTGTTTCAGGCTCAAACTCGGGCTCAAAAAGGCTCATCTCATTTTTTGAGTTTTTTTATTGAACTGAATGGTTAAGAGGCTCTGAATGATTAAGTGCTGAATGATTCAGCTATACACCAAGTTTGAATGATTCAGCTCTTAACCATTCCATTCAGAGCTTTTTTTAGGTTGAAACAAACAGACTTAATGTTGAATCATTCATAGCTGAATGGTTCAGAGCCTCATTAAGAGGCTACCAAACAAGCCCTTAGTATTAACATTCTCTCTTGAAAATTATTATATCTATATCTATACAATCTATATCTATACTATATTATAAAGCATTTCTTAAGGACTTCTTAAATTTTAAGAGGTATAAGTTTAAATGTTTATGATACAACACATAATGCATAAAATAACTAATTTTTAAAGGTAAACATGTCTTTAAAGCACCATATTTAATTTAAAAAGTCAAGAGTCATGAGATATTTATGAAGCCTCATGACATTCAATTTTATAATTTCTTTAAGCATATTAAATAGAAAACATATAAAAAACATGATGCTATATGTTTTGTTATAACCTTTTATATAGAGTTAGGTACATTATAAAAGTTAAAGTTTTATAAACTTGATCAACTATATAGAAATCGAGAAATCAATAGTGAAAATTGTGTTTTTAATCATGAGGTAATGATTTGAATTCTGAAATTATTACGTTATATTCATACACATAAACATGCCTAATCTAAGCTAAACTGTATGATCATCGGATTCAACAACCAAAGAAGAAAGCTTCTGTTTATAATGAATTTCAAACAAAGGTATTAATAAATATTCATGTAATAGTGGTTAGGTTCATAGTAGGTATGTGAGGTTAAATCAATGTTTTAAAAACCGGTTTTTAAATCATACCGGATTTAGCTTAAAAATGGTTAAACCGGTTAAACCGGATTGTATCGGGTGGTTCAACCGGATTGACTTGTTAACTCTACGAATCCATAAATTACAACATGAACTCAAAATATAATCTAAAAGTGAATGATTACATATCAAAAGATAATCCAAAAGTTATTCCATATAAAAAAAATCATCCAAAAGTATTCAATTTTTTAACAATGTTCTTTTAAATGAAAGTGTAGGCGATGTATACATTGGAGTATACAATACATCAAGTTCAAAATTGCTTAAAAGATGAAATTCACTACCATCGCCCTCCTCAAAATTTAGAGCATAACTATTTTCATCTCATACATTATTACATAAGATGTTTTAGTAGAAATAACAATCATAATATACTTAAATTACCAAACATAAGTAACATATATAACAAGTAACAGTGTGTTTGAAGAGTCGGTTCGTGCTTTTACTCACCAAACATGTTATCTATATCATTATTATGAAGTTCTCCTTTCTTTTCTTGAACCACAAACAAATCAATAGTTCAAAACCCAAAAAATTACCTTGTGCCGGTACCAGTATAAAGGTTCAAACCGGTATACCGTATTTTACCGGCGGTACAAACTTGATACCGTTTCGCCTTTATACCGGGGTGTTTCGTACCAGGCTACCCTCCAAAAAACGGTATTACCGGTATAACCGGCCGGTACGTACCGGTTTTTAAAACATTGGGTTAAATTGTGCTCTATTAAAGAGTTTCGTTTACACCCGCTGCATCGCGCGGGCCAACCCACTAGTTTCTTTTAATATGCTTGAAGAGTCTATTGTATTAGGTCACATTAACATCATTATCCACCCCTTGGCCCAAATGACAATCAACAAACACAGGTGACGTAGTCCGGTTAACTTGTGTTTTCGAGAAATATGATAATTCATAAACTTAGTGTATGAAATTCATCCTTTATTTGACGATGTCTTATTAAAGGTTGTGAAGCACTTATTCTTGTAATTTAGTTTATCGCACAAGCATGTTTACTGAAACGAACTATTTGTATAAGTAATAAGTAAACCATATATAATTACATTTAATCTACCGTTATAATGCATCTTGTCAATCTTATATTGAAAAAATTGTGATTTTAAATATTGTTTAAATATTAACGAATGTGGTGGCGTGGATAGACAAAAGACAAATGGGTACATGCACCGATCGGGTTTGTCCCGATTGCTAAGTGTTATGTGTCTTATGTCCAAGGCTTGATACCAAACCATATCGAGCCGGAGATCTCACTAGAAGCAGCCTCTCTATTCTTAGGGGTAGAGGTAAGGCTGTCTACATCTTACCCTCCTCAGACCATACCGTAGTTTTGACATAGGTGGGATTAACTGAGTATGATGATGATGATTAACGAATGTGGTTGAAAGTTATAAACTATATAATGGGGGACCTTTACCATTCATGAAATAAAGTCTAAAATAATTAAGCATGAGGAAGTATCACCTTTTTTGCTTTCTTAAAGTTTGCTTTCTCATAAGAGTTAAAAACAAGGCAGATTGCTTACAAGATACAAAAGCTTTCTGTAGGCTATATTATGATGTGAGTGAGACATCATGAAAAAGGGATTTCGGTCTTTATGGAAAAAAATAACAAAAAGAATAGGGAAAAGAAGATGAAATTGTTGTGGGTGTGTTTCCTTTTATTGATGGTGCACATGTAAAAGGAAAGAGGCTTGAAATGGAAGATGTGTGTCCATTCCAAGAAACTTTTTAACATTTTGGAAAGGGAACCTGGATTAGTACACCATGTACCTTAGGTTTCATACACCACTACATTAAACGACCGTTTATGCTTTATAAACTGTTGTTTACAGAAACTTTTTCAGAGTAAACAGCTTTTGCAGCTTTTTGCTGGCTGGAAAAGCAAATGCAAATTTATGTTTCGTACCAATAAAAATAATAAAATATGAATACATCTACCATGAATACATGAATAGATCTACCAATAAAAATAATAAAATATTAATGAGTTACATAAAAATAATAAAATATTAATGAGATCATCTTCTTCATAGTTCCTGTGAAGAATGAAAAACACATGTAAACCCTAATACCAAACAACATAAAATGCTTAAATATATGTTAACCATAATAACGCAAGAAAATACGTTTAACATGTGATTCTCTGTTTTCATAACAACAACAACATAACACCAACATAACACCAAAGCATACATACCTATGATGGTAGACGGAACAACAACGTAAAAGATAGAGGAACAACGGCGGAGCAAAGAGGCGCAGCGACGACAGTGGGTTAAAGAGGGAAAAGACGAACGGTGGTTTACAGTAGCAGCGAAGGCAGTGGGTATACAGTTGCAGCAGCGACGATAGTGGGTTAAAGGTGGTGGTTTATTTGGGTGGTAGATGAAGGCCGGGTTGAAGGGTGGGAAGTTAATATGGGTTGTTAATTTGGGGTGGTTGAAAGGTTGAAGTAAATGTATATTCAACGGGTTCTTACGGCATTTCTTGGTATTAGTTTGCTAGTTTCCAATAAAAAGTAAACGACAGTCTATAATGTTTAGTAAAGTAAACTACAGTTTAGTACTGGTGTATGAATTCTGGCCTGACGTCATGCTGACGTCAGGTGGTGTATTAAAACAAGGACCCTTTTGGAAAATATAAACTTATGATATCTTTCTTGCTTGGATTGAAAACAATTAATCATTATAAAGGTGCAAAATAAACAATGAATCATGATTGAGATCAAACTAGGTGATGGTGGTTGTGACTTGTGAGAGAGGGGATGGTGGTTACTGTGGTAATAATGGTTGGGTGAGAGGGTGACATAGACAATAGTGGTAGTTAGCAAAAAAAAATTTAATAATGACATATTTTTAGTCATTGTACAGTTTGTTTTTTGTTTTTTTATTTTTTTTATTTTATTTAAATTGTGAACGGACAAACTATTATTTAACCCAAATCAACTCACCTTTATTTTCTTTAATCAATTAATAGATCATCTAGGCACACTTATTAAAGGCCTTAGAGGCAGAAAGCACACTCATTGCGCTAATGATGAGCATAGAGTCTCAATGCAAAACGTTTAAAAAACGAGGGCTTTTTAAACGATGCACACAATGTAAAAATACATTTTTAAGGGTTTTAGACATGTTTTAGGCTTCTTTAGGTTAGTTCAAATTGTTTTAGGTTGATTCCAAACTTGCTTATGGTTGGTACAATTGTTTTAAATGTGTTCAGATGAATCTTGGCCGGAATTCCATCGGAACTTGGTCTGAAAATGTGTCTAAGAGCCTGAAAGTGGGGCTTTGAAACAAAGCGAAAAGACTACAGTGAATTTGAAAAGTGAGCCTAGACGCACGCCTGACTAAGCATTAACAACAAAACATCTAGGTGTAAAAGTATCACGGTGGATACAGATAAACTATTTCAGTTTAGATTTTTGGTTATCTTTAACTAACATATATTATACTTTGGTCACAAAGATTTTAACACTTTGCTATGAATACTAAAACACTATTAAAATATTGTTCGCACAAAAATTCTTTTATAAAAATAAAACATGTATAATTTGAAATGTATTTAAACATATTTATAAGCTAGTTTTATGTCATACAATTGAAATTCTGTTATGTATATTATTTTTTATTTTTTAATAACTACTTTATTTTATGGGTAACTACCATAAAAATAACGTAATTTCTTAGTTCACGAAATATTAAAGTTCCTAATATGTATAATAAATCACAAAATATATTTGATATATTGAAGTCTTTAAACTTTTATAAAAAGATACACTAAAAGATCTTTCAACCATGTATTAAAATTGCTAAACTTGTTTACAATGCATACACATGTAATTTTTTTCTTAACAGTTTGTTATATACCAAAATCAAGTTAATCGATTTTTTCTTATAAGCTCAAAAGTATATTATTATTTCTTAATGATAATAACCCTTATTTAAACGAATCAAAATTTCCAAGTATTTAATTATCTAGTTATAATTTAATCCAGAAGCCAAATGTGTTTTACCTTTTTGTAATAAGAGTTTTGACAGACCAATTTACCGTGTAAGAAGTCAGTGCTCACCGTTCGGTGACCACTAAATAGTAAACAGTTTATAGACATAAACAGTGAATCAGAAAAGTAAACATACAAAAACAAGACCAATATTTACCTATTTACCTGTTAAATTCCATAAAAAGATACTATAATATTATTAACATTCAATTCTTTTTTTTTTCAGGGCTGTAAACGTTTAAACATAACCATGCATCAAATAAAAAACATTAAAAACAAACAAATCAAATGACACATGGTTAAATCATACAAACCTCATGTGGAAACCATAATATATGTTAGTTACGACGCTTGCAACGCCCTAACTCTGGCCGTTAGTTCCCTCACTTGATTCCTCAAACGATCAGGATTGCAGAAAAAATCCACAAAAACCTGCCTTTGAAGTGCCATTTCTTGTGAGTGATGCTTCACAATCTGTCACACCATCAAAGTATTAATTTTGTATACAATATAAAGATGTTATTCATAACATATAAGTTTGGAGATAAAAGTGCTTTGTGTTAACCCTGCCTGACCAAACCCGGACAAATATTATTATTACCTCATTCTTCTTGTTGTGCTCGTGTGTTACTTCTTCGACTGCAGCAGACAATTTGGCATTCATCTTTTCCATCTCGTCTAGCTCTTTCATTAGAGTCTGAAACAAGATGAAGGGAGCATTTTTAGTTTAAAAATAACACCGTCCTACTTAAAGGATATGTTTATTATTATGGGTGTTTATAAAGCGTTGAAACCAACCGAATGTTAATGTGTGTGTTATATTCATGAACCATCTTTATAATTTCAAAAAAAAAAAATGATACAAAAAGGAAAAATAAAAAAATTGCTTCCAACCTCCAAACCGCTAAAACAAGCAGGGGCGGTTCTTAGTGGAGTGGAGACCGGGCCTCGGCCCGCCCAGTTTTTTCGTTTCGTAGTGTAAACTTTACCGAAATTTTCCGAAAATTTGTATATGTATTGAGTCCGGCCCGCCCGGATTGAGCCCGGCCCTACTAGGTGTTTGGTTCAAGATCCGCCACTGAAAACAAGCCAGTCCGCTGGCGGGCACATCCAACTTGGTTGGTTTAGTGTTTTTATTTAAAATCGTAGTTAGCGGTTTCAGGCCAAAAGCAGACAGTGAATACCCTTTTGTAAGCTTAAAAAGGCAAATTAGAATTGTACATTTTTTTTCTAAAAACACATGTAAAACAGTTGGTGGATTATGTACCCGGGGTGTCAAAATTGGCTGAGCAGTGGTAGAAGATGCAAATAATAGCTGTTGCAAACTTTGGATAAGAGTGCACCTGTAAATAATATTTAATGGGAAACATAAGATTCATTTTATAAACTTCTAAGCAAACTTTGGATAAGAGTCCATTTGGGTAATGTCTTATTAACGAGTCGATTTGGATTATGTTTTATAAAAAACCAGTCAAAATGTGTCAATGCTAGTTTTATGCATACATCCTCTTCGTATTCTTTCGAAAATAGTTCATATCATTATTCTTATAATGTAGTTTTATAATCATATTTAACAAATTAATTATTGATATAAACTATGAAGTTTTCTAAAACCAGACCCAGAGCCAGCCCATGTGATGACTTACAGCTCATTGATGCATCTGCTTCTATCTTCCGGAAGAGCATTATCCAAGTCAGATTGTAGGGCCATGAGGTCTGACTGAAGACTGGATATCTGCTGCATGAGCCCAGGTGCTGACACATATGTTGACAAACCCCCTTGTGCATCTAAGTAAATGCAAAAACAAAAATGGTTAGAACTCATTAACTGAAAAGATTACAATTATTATTTATTAATAAGAGTTTAATTTACTTGAATAGATGCTTAGCAGATCTCTGACACCATGTAGAAACGTATCTCGGTCATCAACAGCTCCTTGTTCTTGTACATCTGCTGCAGCTTGAATTAATGCCAGACAACGGCCCTACATAATAGGAAACAATATAAATGTTAATACAGAATTTTGTCGGAGTACACAGTTCTTTTTTTTTTTTTTAATAAAAATGAGTTGTAAAAAAATATAGTTTTAGAATAAAATGGTTAGGAGAGGTTTTATGCAGTGAAAATATACTTTGGATAACCTTCAACCCGTTATCTTTAATGGACTAATTCACCGGTTATGATATAAAGCATAATATGAATGGTTGTGTGCATACCACTCTTCCTTTGGTTGCTGAGAGGTAACCTTGGAGTTCTGACTCGATAACTTTGAGTAATGAAAACGCTCCAAGCATTGTCTTATTTTCATATTGACATGCTAATTTCAGTAATTGATGCCTTGCAAGCTGATTAATCAGATGGCTTATGAACTGTCAAATATAAAATATATAAAAAAAAACATGAATTAGTTCATTTTTTTTACGGTTAGAGAATGAGATTACGTTTGTGTGTCCATATTATTTTGAATTCAATATGTTAGGATATTAAGTGCTTATAGTATAAGTTTAAAAATATACCGTTTTCTGGCGTTGAATATAATATTCTTGTCGCATGACCTTTATATCATAATCGCCTGAATTTAAGAGAGTTGCATTCCTGTTATGGCTTTCATAACACAAAAGAGATATCAAACTTTATAAGCAAATTAAAGACTTAATTAAACACATACCTTGCAGAATGTATGTGTCTTGTAGCTGAGCCAGCTCCCAACATAAATCAGGAATAGTCTGGGAAACAGAAAAGCATATATATTTACCATAAAAAAACAAGAGTTGATGCCAATAGTTATCAACATAGGTAGACTAAACGAACATAAAATTTCAGGACAAGGTAAAGTTGGGAACCTTTGTCTATTTCTATTTTTCATGAACAGTAGGGCTTTAAATATGAATATATGATTATAAACAATATACTTGTGCAATAACAATCAAAATGTTAGAATAATATCACCTTAGGAGGGTGTAACACTGTAACCATCATAATATACTTAGGCCCACTTTCAAACCGTATAGCCTGTCTGACCCAGTTTCATTTTCAGCTAAATTGTATTATTTGAACGATACAAGCAAGTGCAAACCTCGGATAACAACTTCTCTTCTTTGTTTTGTAGATTTGAAAGCTCTCCAGCCAATTCAACATGTTTTCTCCTAGTAAAAGTTAACAAATTTAAACCATCACAATGCTTTATTTTTATAAGAAATTAATATCATTATCATGGATAGGGATAAGCTCGGGACGGTATCGGTACCAACCGATACCGATCCCGAAAACTCCTAAAACCCAATACCGATACCGAAAGCATAATTTATGGATATATGTTCTGAATCTCTGATAACATAAAAAAATCATAGTAATATTATACCTAAGTGAATGAAGATCAAGGTGAATATGAGCTTCATCTGAGTTCACCTGACATTTAAGTGTTAACAGAATAGCCTGCTGTTTTGCGTTCTCAACTTGAGCTTCTACCCACTGCCTTTCACTCGTTCCAAATCTGCATATTTAGCCAAAATAATAATAAAGACTAATATCAAGAAGAAAAACACAAAAAGAATATCAAGCGGTTACACACATACATGGATCGAAGCCTTTGCAATTCTGAAAGCCGTTGATGTTGTGAATTTTGTGAGTCGGCTTTATCACAAAACAACCAGAAAAAGGTAAATTAAAGAGCTAGAACAAGGATTGAAAACCATTAAAATCAACGAAATAGAACAAATTAAACTATAACAAACAAACGTAAAAGGTTAAAAAAATAAGTAAAGTTGGCAATCACCTCGCGCTAAAGTATTGGAGACGTCGCCAAGATTGACCCATGAACATTTGGATTTTCCCTCCTCTGCCACCAAACGGTAAGGACCCTGATTCAATGAGCCATGTTGTATCATCATTAACATTACCAAAAAATCACCATTTTGTATTTATTTGGATTTTGGAGTAAAAAAAAACATAACATTGTTCTACATGTTAAGCAAAAGACAAGTAAAACCAAAGTTGTTAAACGCCATCGCCTCATGCACCTAAGCCTGTTTTTCAGGCGAGGCAAGGCAATTGCGTTTTAGTTCTCCGGGTGATGGTTTAGGCGTAGGTTCCCGAACTCCAGCCAAATTCTCTAAACTATGGCTAGATTCTGGCAAGATTTCTACTTTTATCTAAGGAAAACTAATTTTAATTTTTTATACACTAATCTTTGAAACTTTTGATACTAATTAGATGATATTAAATGTTATATAATAGCTTTTGTTTATTTTATTTGAAGAATGGAATTAATTTTCTAGTACATGATATATTTTTACTTTGTTCGCTTTTTTTTTTGTGCCTAAGCTCTAGGCGAGGCCTATGCGCTTTGAGTGCGCCAAACGCCTTTGATAACTATGGATAAAACATAGATAAAATGCAGTATTGTGGATACCGTGTCTAGTTGCTTTACAAACCATTGATTTAACTCTTTCATACATGATGCGTCAGCAAGCAAATATGGATGAAATTCAGAGTATGCCAGATATATGCCCTCTTCTGCATATCAGGAAATCAAAACCCATGATAAATGACTTAGTTACTTAGCATATCAAGACCATATAATTAAGATATTCTTTATATGGGTTAAAGTAGTACCATCCCCTGAATGGAAATGAGCCAACTCTTGTGCTGTAGAAGCAATCCGTCCAAGAACTGCATTCATCTTCAGTTACAATGAAACAAGTTTTAGAACTCATATTTAAGCGTCAAAATATATCAAAATATCTTTAAGAAAGAATATTAAGAATAGATATTTATATTTTCGTGAGTGTACATCTAAGTTTCTTGCTGATAGACTATCATCTATGGTAGTTAGTAATCCATTAACAGTAGATGTTGATGCAACTCTTGCCCTTTTCCCTTGAATTAAAGCTGAAGCTTGTGTACTAAGCATGTCATGCTGAGATTGTAGATGCCCAAGTTGTCTTTGCAGCTCAGCAGCTTCTGCTTTAAAGGATAAAGTAGCGTCCCTTTCAAAAAGGAAAAAAGATACACAGAACATGATGATCTTGAAATGCATTATCATTGTTTTAATAACAAAATTGTAGCAAATATCATCACATATGATGATATGTAGCACAAAAGAAGTCCAGTTTATAAGGCACGTTTGCCTTGGTCCAAATTTGGAGTGTTCATCAATATTTAGATTTGGAAAAAAAAAATCTAGATACCCAATGGGGCCTAATGCAGTGCATAATTCTAAGTCACATATGATGGATATGAAGACCCAAGTCCTCAGCCCAGAAGAAATTTTTGCTTGATCCATTCAACTCAATTTATTTGGGGTTATTATAGTTATCTGTGTCACATCAGCTTGAACAATTCATGAATATTTATCTCTTTCCTAGTTTTCTATAGCTTTTGTTCTTGGATTTTCAAATTTCATTATATTTCCCAGGCAATGTCGAATCCCTATTCAAAAGCTCTCAAGTTGTATGAAAAGGCAGCGGTAGCAATCGGGTAAAACAACACAATTGAAAATTGCTAGACGTTGGTGCAACCCGGTTGGAGGATGCGGGTCAAAGGTGGTTCAATTACACTCAGACAGTCAGACGGGAAGAGAATAAATCCAACGTGAAGAATCCATGAAATCTAGACATGCCCCACATTTGCACATCATGGCTCATGCAATATTTGAAGTCTATTATTCTATTTTTTAATTCACGTATGCATTTTATTTATATATTGTCTTGTTTTGTTTGCTTTTCAAAATCAGTTGTTTTCCCACATCCTTAATTGTAGCAACATTGGTTGCATTTAATTTCCTTTATATATAATCATGAATGAATGAAAAACAGACCAGTGAGTTTTATGAGTGAAAAAGTTGTGTTAATTTTATCCCATTGGATTGTGGGTTAGAATTGATTCTTTATTGCTAGTTCATGGGTGGCATCTTGAACGGCGTTCTTTGGACCCTATTCGGAGTTAGGTGCAGGTGGTGTATTTGTATCCTATCTTGGTGTAGGTTTGTCCTACTGTATGTTTATGTGGTGTTTCTCTATCATAAACAGACCGTAAATCTATCCGTTTTCTATTTGATTTCAAATTATCTATCTGTTGCGTACTTTGATTTCAATCAAATACCTTTAAATTAAATTATATCTCAGCCTTTGAGCTTTTTATACACCAAAGGAGTCGATTCTTGATTGTTGTTAGCATGATTTTGTTGCTTTATCATTTCAACTTTCACCAATTTGATTAATCTTGGTGGTGTTTATCCTTGATTCCATCAGATTGCTAGGCTTGGTGGTTTTATCCCAAGTCATTAAGATTATTGTTTCTAACTTCGATTATTATTATTATTATTATCATATTGATCACTCATCTGTGGCTCTACGCATCAGGTAGTACTCAGGTATTCCGTATAATATATAGGCTTTTTTAACAAAATGTGCAATCATATTAACATATTCACATCCATCATGATAAAAGTCGCGGCTTTGGTAGAAAAGGTAACACGCACATATTTATAGAAGAAAAAAAAAACAATTTATTCAACAATATGACCTTGGATAAGATTTAGAAGGGAGACAGAACTAGAACTCTAGAAGTTCGACAAAACAAACCTACTCATACTTACGAAAACCTTAAAAATATTCTACACTTCTGTTAACAAATCCAGATTGTTCTGATTGAGCCAAACACAAACAGTTATCAATTATGTATGTTTCAACTCCGTATCCCATGAAAATCTTCACATGCTAGTTTAAAATAGTGATGTCTGAATTACGGTCACTAGTAACGAAACTAAAAGGTTTTTAGTTAATTGAATAAAAAATTCACTTGGTAAAGCTGTAGCAAAGAATGTAAATTTACCGTATTTCTTTTAGTCCTTCTTCAGCTCCAAAAACTGCCTCCTGATTGTCTCTCCTTGTTGAAAAGGCTGAAATGCTTTCATAAGCAAAATCTAGGTCTTCCCCCTATCAAAACATATGACGGAAAATAAAAGGTAAACTACAATGAATTGGGTTTCTTCAGTCTTCACTTAATAGAAAACCATAGATGACCAACCAATTAGCAAATGATGCAACAAAAACACACTTGGCCAGCTTAAAACCCAACCTATTAAGGATAACTTTGAATTACACATCGAAATTTGTTTCATATTCTGATAAAGACTTAAACTCATATGTCCTCATCCTAGTTTTCAAATGCACCAAGAAGTCCTGAACAAGCAATTTGAAACTCATGGTCATCTGTGACTACAAAACAAAATAAGTATTACATCTAGTCAATTTTGTGATATATGTGTTGTTTGTCACACTTTTAGTAAGGATATAAATACTTGGTTACTTCAACAAAAAAATCAAGAGCTTCAACTGTTCACCAAAATCCTTTGGTGTTAAGCCAGCAAGACAATAGACCACTATCGGAGATTTAAACCATTAAGCCAGTAAAGATAAAGATCATCCAAATTGATTATTCCTGACACTTATCATCATTTCCTTCTCCAGTAAGCGAACACATGAACATTAGAAGGCTATAACACAACAACATTACCCATTTACTTACTTCACTAGCTCAAATTCCAAACTAGAGATACAGATTTACTTCTAAAGTCAATGTTAAACTGCAGTACTTAACATGAAACATAAATTGATCTATTTTCACCTTGACATTGAAAACTCTTAATTGGATCCTGAAAGTGTCTCTTTTAACTGTATCTAGTTCCAAAATAATTATAATATCAAAGACAACCACATAAAATAAACCTATTGATTACCTCCAAAAGCTTTCCATCTTGTATAAATTGCTCATACCTGGATAATAATACAACCATCAGCATGCGCCATATGATACATGATATAACTATTGGGTAGACTGCAGCGTACTGTAGTTTCAACTTTCAATCTTACAGACGTCTATCATTACTAATTCATATCCTATATGTAGGGCTATCCAAACCATTCACCGTTTGTCGCTCTCTCGATGCTCACTCGAAAAGCTTGTCGCTCGATATTCGGCTTGGTTCAGTTTGTAAACGAGCCAAGCACAAGCAAAGGTCTGTTCGGCTTGGTTCGGATCGAATTACTTTTAATTATATACACACACACACACACACTAATATAGAATATATTTATAGTTTTATATATACCACTCTATTGGATTTTAACCCGCTATATACAAATATACTATTATAATGTATGCCTAGCCAATCAGCACAATTAAAAGTACAACACTAAATCTAAAAGTAAAACTGTACGACGCTAAGTAGATCATCTACCGCTCTCACTGTCATCATTCTCTACAGTTTACTCATCGCCTCAACAAGCACAACCTCTGCTTCATCATCAGCCAAAACATTGTCATTCATAAAAAAAAAAAAAAAAAAAAAAAAAAAAAAACACTCCATAAAATTTGGCTGCTTTGCTTTATAAGGCATAAAAACTTGAGACCTAAAATTGTCATTGACTCATTGCATCTCTCCGCAAATTTGAAGCGAATGACACACTATGCATAAGTATTGTCCAAATCACTAATTCACTAGCAACACGCCTGACGCTCGCTAGCAAAATTAATCGAAAAATGCTCATTCGATTTTAGACTCGGTTCGAGAATAGCCCTACCTAAATGAGATGTTTCACATTATCACATTTCTAAACTAACGCAAAATAGAAGCAAATTACTCATAATGAAGGCAAATATTAACTATTACATATTTACATCAACAAATTAAGTGATAATTGTAAATTCTACAAAAGGATCAGTAAAACAGATAATATTGCAATCTAAAGAGAAAGAAATAATAACGTAACTGTGAAACTTCGGAAACGGAAAGGACGTTAGACGGACGGAGACTGGAACAGATCCAATCGAGAATAGGACGAGCATCGTCGTACTGGAACGGCCATTCGAAGCTGTCTGGATCGAGTGAATTGTGACCGTCGAACCCTAATTCGGTCAATAAGGAACACAGTTTCGCTCCACTCATCTGTTGGTTGGTTCGTGTGTTGGTGAATGATGTGGTGACTTTGTTTACAGTTTTATTGGAAAGTTTGAATGATGGGACGGATGGGTTTGGCGCCGTTGAAAGGTTTTTAGGACATGGTAGTTTTGGTTGGTTGCGAATTGACGCCTTAACTTCCAAATAGTTTGAGTAAAGATAATGTGGATTGAAGTTGATTATGAGGTTAACAATATGATGATGTCTTTATTATTATGCTACTTTTTTTTTATTGATTTTTTTTGACCGGCAAATTTCTTCTCCTTGTGGGACTTGAACCCATGACCTCCCCTTTAGGTGTTCCTAGAAGCTTTGCTTTTACCATTGGGCCACCAACCCCAATGGCTTTTTTTTATTGATAGTCTTATTTTATGATTCGGATTTAACGACTTGTTTAAAAACTAAATCTAATTAACATGGGGGAATCCTAACACTTTTTGGTATAGTTTGTGGTCTCAAATTATAGATCAATCATACATAGAGTATTATAGCAAAATGAGATTTTGTGTGGAGCCGTGGACCGAATGCTCCATCGGGATAGAGGTCCACGTCCACGTTGGACTAAAGCGAAGAAAAAGTTGGCATCAGGAACTCAGGAAGTACTCACCGGGAGAGACAAACCTTTGTGAGAGAGCAAGAGGTGAGGCAGGGAAAAAATGTGTGGGAACACCGCCTCCTCCACACAGGAGCTTCATTGTTTCTTTCCATATGGGTTTTTTCAAAAGAAATATGATATCGCTTCGATTGCCTTGCCCTACCCTACACGTAATAACATATTAAAGCATCTCCATCATTAGGCAACGAACCAAGTCCAAAATCAATCTGTATCAACCTAGCGTTGAAGGACATGGAAAATGGTAGTATGGTCCGTTGTGGCTGACTTGTCCTAACCAACACACAAACATTATTTTATAATATTCATTTTTTTATATAAACTGTTGTATCAGGTGACGGCCTTTTGATTGGTTCATCATTTGAGAAAAATATATATTTCTTTTTTAAAGTGGATGTCTAAAATGATATGGCGTCAAACGTATATAGATAATAGAAAATGAGTTTGAAGACAAACTCAATGATGGGGTTGAACATAATGTTAGTTTAGATTAGAGTTAAACATAATGACAGCGTAAGTATGGTATCTTAAATAATAACATTTGGATAATTTGAACGGTTATATCTAAAGCATCATTATTCGTAAGTCACGATTTGGTCAAATCTCGTGAACGACACAGCATCGTGTTAACCAAGTACAAAAAAAAGAGAGGGAATGAAGCCCTAATTACATTTCCCGCCCTTCTTCCATCAACCATTGCTCTCCGTCCGTCCGTCCGTCCGTCGGTTATTCAAGGCAACTCTACCACACACACACACACACATAGTGAATCATGTGTGGACGTTGTCGGTGCTCCATCCGTCCAGATGATATCCCTCGCTCTTGCAACGTCGGTAACCGTCCCGTTCGTTTCCTCCACACTGACCAGTAACCTCTCTCTTTAATTTATACGCTCATCGATGTTGCATTGTTGCTTGAATTCGTATATTTCTAATTTGTTTGTTTATTATGTATTGTTGCAATCAGGTATTATAGCATATTACTTGAGTCTATTTACTTATATCCGCTTTAAACTTATGTTTTGGGGAAAATAAATATGATATTTTGCAACTTTTGTTTTAACGGGGATTTTTGCCTACAAATTACACTAACTTTTTAAATTTTAACGGGTCGCCCGCCCATCTTGGCTATAGTGTTGGTACGCCACTGCCTCAACCTTGCCTTGCTATTTAGTTCCCTTAAGATATACGACTATACGAGTGTTGGATTTGTGGAACTTAAGAGATACATCTTAATATCTTATGTAATGGGGAAAAGCTAAACCTTTATCCTGGGTTTTAAAAAGCGCGCCTAGGCGCAAGGCGCAGCCTAGGGCGCCTCAGGGATTTGCGCCTATTCTTTTTCCCAAAGGCGCGCGCCTCAGGCGCTTTTTTGTCAAAATTTTAGTCGCTTTTTACCTGAGGCGCGCGCCTCACGTACACAGGGCATTTTTTATGCATAAAAATGTTGTACCTTGGTGTTTTTGGCTTGTACATATAGGTAAAATCACATAAAAACCTTATTTATAGTTATATTTTGGATAAATGAAGCTAAAACTCATGGAATATATATGGGATATATAAAAAAAATTATATAATTAGTGTGCGCTTCAGGTACGAAAATCCCACGTTTTTTGCGCTTTGCGCTTCGCGCGATGCGCTTAGACCTCGTCGCTTTTGTGCGCCTAGCGCTTTTTAAAACCAAGCCTTTATCTGTTCCCATGTCTAGATTTGAAGTTTAATCGCCGGCCAAGCCAGCAAATATAAACAGGACTTGAGGATTTATACTGATATACTCATGTTGTCTAATTACTCATTGCTTAATATCTAGTAAGTAGTAACCAACAGTGTTTGTCCACATCAAGGACGTATATTAGGAACATGCTTAAAATTTGAGTAAAGTACATGGATAATCCTGTGGCTTACCAAAATTTTGGATTTGGTCCCCAGCTTTTCAAAAATACACAGATGCGGTTTGCACTTTGTAACGTATTTAGTCCCCAACTTTTGCGAAAAGTACATGGATGGTCCCTGTGGTTACCACTTTGTAACGCATTTTGCCCCTAACTTGGACATACCGGTACCTTTAGATTTGTTGGCTAGGGACTAATTGTGTTACAAAGTGCAAACCACAAGGACAATCCGTGTACTTTTGGAAAGTTAGAGACCAAATCCCAAATTTTGGTAAACTGCGGAGACCATCCGTGTACTTTACTCTTCAAAATTTGGATGATAACGAAACACTAGCTGAATTTCTATTCACAATAATACAACATTACAGGCTAGTTTAGTTGGTTTTTATATGTACTGGTTCATTGGAATTTGATTATTTTGATTTTTGGATGAATTTTTAGGTTCCGACCAGCATATAATGTTTCACCTGGATCAAACATCCCTGTTGTTCGAAGAGATACGGAAGCTGATGGTCAGGGAACTGTTGTGCAGTGTATGAAATGGGGGCTTATTCCAAGTTTCACTAAAAAGACAGAAAAACCTGACTATTATAGAATGGTGATGTCTAAATACATGATCTTTTTTATAGTTAATGACATAATTAACAGCAGATTATTGAAATTTTTTGTATATTGTAAAGTTACTCAGACGGGTTGATTTTGCGTGTTACAGTTCAACGCTCGATCAGAGTCAATTGGTGAAAAGGCCTCCTTTCGCCGCCTTCTTCCCGGAAATAGGTGTTTGGTTGCTGTTGAAGGGTAAGTAGCAAGTTTTGTACGAGCTGTAAATGTTCGTGTATAAATAAATTATTTTTGATTTTTCTCATCTTCTTGTAAAAATCTTTACGACATATTTTAATTTGAAACTAAGAGTTTTGAGAGACGGGTTCTTTAGATCAGACTATCATAGTAATGTCTATAAAACATTTAATAAATTATCATCTATATGTATGAATCATGCTGAAGATTTAGAAAGAAGCTTGATGTCTTTATAATTTTATATAACAAATTATTGTTAGCAAAGGCTTATTGTAATTAGTGACTTCATATTTGAAGTTCATTTCATTAGGTATTTACTACATCTGGTTTGACATCCGTTTTTTAATCCCTTTTGTTTATGCGTCTACATAGCGCCTTTAAACAATCATACTTTATTGGCTTTTCAATTGTTCGAAAATTTAATGTTTCATATTGTAAACTTCGTTTTCAGATTTTACGAGTGGAAGAAAGATGGGTCGAAAAAGCAGCCATACTATATTCATCTGAAGGATGACCGCCCCCTTGTATTTGCTGCCCTTTATGATTCCTGGAAAAACTCTGAAGGTGGCACAACCTTTTACCTTTCTTTAATTGTTTTTAATTATGCGTTCTTTATAAGGTTGCAACTTATGAGTGTAGGTATTGTGCTTGTGTTATCGCTCCGCTAATCTGAAGCACGTTTTTACTAGATTGCCGTAAAATGCCATTATCTTAATGATTTTTGTTTTATGCTTCAGGGGAGGTTCTATACACCTTCACTATTCTAACAACAAGTTCTTCCTCAGCTTTAGGTTGGCTGCATGGTTAGTTATCTATTATTTTATTAATATATGAATCTTTTTTTTTTTTATGCCATTCCATTTCATATTGTAAAGAGTGGCCTTTACACTTGTCAATTAAAGATTAGGAGCTTTTTATATTGCATATAGTAGCTCTACCTTCTAAGTCCAACTTTAGAACTGGTAGATATAGTGACTCGCAGAGCCCTAAGAACCAAGGGTTTGTGTTTAGCAGGATAGGCTTTGCGATTCAAAAGGGGATAGCGGCGCAGCTTGTTGCCCACTTACCCACCATCTAAATGTAACTTGTTTTGTCTTGGCTCTAAAAATATATATATATATATATATATATATATATATATATATATATTTTATTATTATTAAGAAAAAAGAAAAAAAAAATGAATATAATGTAATGCTGGTGAACTGTTTTTATGTAAATTACATAAAAATAAAGGAAAATGAAAATGAAAGCCGAATAAAGTGAAGCCATCGTTTCTTACTATGACAATGATACTAACTCGAGGTGGCAATTTCAATCCGTTTACTCATGAATGTGTTAATTTGGGTACTGTTTTTTTAATCTAATGGCGTCAGTCTGGTAAAATTAGGTGAGAGGGAAATAGATTAGTTTTAATACATAAAATCTCTCTTTTTTTTTAAGTTAGCTTACTGATGAGTTAATATAATGTGTCGCTAATAATATACAAAACGAATTAAAATTTTTGATTCTTGCCCATTGTAGACAGGATGCCTGTTATATTAGGAAATAAGGAGTCAACTGATGAGTGGCTAGACGGTTCTTCATCTTCCAAGTTTGATTCATTGCTTAAACCGTATGAAGAGCCAGACTTGGTAAGAGCACACATTTATATAAAAAAAGATAAGTTAAATATCACCAAGAAAGATTGTAGATTTATATAATTATATTAAATATTCTTAAGAGATGATCTTGTTTCAGGTTTGGTACCCTGTAACACCTGCAATGGGCAAACCTTCTTTCGATGGACCTGAGTGTATCAAGGAGGTATGCATCCGAGCTGCTGATTTTGTATATTTAAAACTTGTCACTATATTGTATATTGAATATATTCAAATTTATACCTGCATATTCAGGTTAAGATCGAGGAAACAAAACCAATTTCGATGTTCTTTGCGAAAAAGGTCACTAAAAAGGAAGATCAGTCAGAGCATCAACTTCCTGCTGCACATAAACAGGTCACCATAACAGAAAAACCAAAAGACCCGAAAGAGGAAACTTATGTAGATCCCAGCACAATCAATTGCAAACGCGAGTATGGTGTCTTTTCTTCTGATATAAAACCCTCTGTCAATGTAGAAGCTGACAACCAGTATAAAAGCGCAGCTAAAAAGGGCAACTTTAAGAGCCCTGGTGACAAACAAAAGACACTATTCTCGTACTTTGGGAAAGGTTAATCCTTAATTTTCGCTAATACTGTAAATGTTTTGTTGTATTGGAACCAGCTTTGTTGTAGGACTTGAGAGTTTGAGGGACTGTGAACAGGGTGGCAAAATAGTTGTTTATTCATTTTAATAGAGCGGCTAACTCACACGCTCTCTAATCCTGTTATTTTAATTGAACGGTTTAATTTGCGACACTTTTAGTTCTGGTAACAACAAACCTTTGTGGATATGAGATCATGCAATTAGGAACAAAACATGACAATGGGAATGTAAAAACACACCACATATATTTCTTATGGATTGGAAACAGTTGAAACAAGTAAAGTCTAAAACAACACAAACAAGAAACATGTTTTCATCTGATCTTTACACATTAGATTCAAAGCTAAAAATCACAAAAATAAACCAACCATTTGACAAACTGTTAACACATAGGAAACAGTTGTGGCTTGAGAATTGGCAATGTCAAATAATATGCTTCCATGAACCTTTCTTTTGATACCATCTTCATAATGAACTTCTTCAAGACGAAAAATGGGCTTGCTGCAACCCGACAATGTATCACTAGTCGTGATCTAGGCCGAAGCTTCATACGCTTACTTCCCAACCAGACAGT
Organism: Ambrosia trifida; assembly: GCA_028751855.1. Classification (NCBI taxonomy): domain Eukaryota; kingdom Viridiplantae; phylum Streptophyta; class Magnoliopsida; order Asterales; family Asteraceae; genus Ambrosia; species Ambrosia trifida. The sequence goes on along the minus strand of CM054133.1, from coordinate 28,389,799 downwards.
GGTGCTCTTTCTCCTTCTCTGCTGGCGGCGTTGACGGCGGCACCATGCTACCATGGTGGTGGTGTTGGCAAACACAGAGAATGTTATAGCTTCTCTTTTCAACATGGTTCTTTTCATGTTGTTCTTTCTACTAGTTGGTATTAATAGTGGTCAAGTTGAAGAAGCTAGAAGCTTATTGATCAATGATCTTGGTGGTCCCATGGAAATCAATGATCATTATCATTAAAACTAATATCTAAATTCAATTGTTTAAAATATTTAAACAAAATGTTTTGAGGTTTTTCTTTTCTAGAGACGCAATTGTTGGTCAGTTGGAATAACATGTCAAAATGGGTACTTTTTTTTTCAAGTCGGGCCGAATTCATCTATAAATACCTTTTTACTTATTAATTTTATATTAAGAATATACGCTAAATATGATTAGGGGGAAGGGGCACTCATAGATGATTTTTTTTCACTTCACTGATTTTAACCAATGCCACATCACTTCACTGATTTCCTTCACTGAAACACTTTTTTGGAGGCAGCACACCACTGATTCTTTTATTTATTTTTTTAATTTAAAGACAAATATAATTTATTTTTTTAAATTCACACGGTTTTAACACCAAACCGTCAGAACGAGTTAATTTCAACCGTCTCCATCCAACACGGTCAAATATATTTATTTCCATTAATATCGGTGTAATCTAACCGTCAGATTTTTTACTATAAAAATCACCATGTGACGGTGGTGAAAACACAACTCAAATCAATACAATATCAATAACATCCCCACCACACAACATAAGTATGACCCGTTGGACAGAGAACGAAGAAATCACATTGGTTGTGTGCGTCATAGACACACAAAACGACCCATCCTTGCAGCGCCAACGCCGCCCCCTTACAAAACACGTTATTTCGGTAAAATCTAACTTTTTGAATAAAATGCCTAAGAAAGCTGTACGCATTAAACTAAACTTCTGGTGGATTTCAACATATTCAAGGTATTTATTGATTTTTTAACTATTTATTTTATATCTTACGTGTAAAAGATAAAACATAATTATAACGTCCGTCTAATCTAGAATGAGAAGAGGATAAGCTTGTTATAAAAAAAGGAACATAATGGTATTATCAAAATCATAATTATGATTTAACATCATTTTGTGGTGAATAGATATTTGAAAATGGGTTAGATTTTTGTTAAATGTGATTTAAGAATGATTATAGGAAAGAATGGCTAATACATTATTAAGAGGGGGTGGCTACTTGTTTGAGTCATGATTAGAGGGGGATGCATATTGCTTTATAACGGGACTTAATGGTCCCTAAGGAATCCTGATACTATTAATGATAAAATTAGTGGGCAATCATCTGCTTTATCATCAAGATTTACTTTTAAATTTAATTATCTAATTTTCTTAAAAGTGGCATATGAACTATAGGGTGTTTGCGATCTGGTTCGGTCTGTTTTGATGTAAATTTATATAGTCCGACTTGCTTCGGCATTTTGGTATGGATGGCCCGATCTGGTTCGGTCGGTTTTGATGTAAATTTATATGAACTACCTTTGATCTAATGGTTGTACCAAACTTAAGACCAAATGATTATTAACCCAGTCGGTGGTCTTATGAGCAACCCTTGATCTAATCTTTGACACGAATGGTAATATGGGTCGGGTTCGGGTCGTACATTTCAACCCGCCAACCGCAACCCGACACAATTGACACCTCTAGGTGAACCCTATAGGCAATGACACATGATAGATGTTAAAAGAAATTAGAAGCATCGATTCTTAAAGAGTACAGCCAAACACTATTTTGTAACTTTTGAAGACTAATGTATTTCATGATCAATATGTTGTGTGGATGAAAAACATGTTTGATACTTCGATGCAAATTATAAGTGACAATCATGACTCATATTCTTAAAAAAAAATGGGTTGATTTGCACAAAAATAATATTATATGGGTTCAATTGGGTTACCTCAAATTAGTCAATAGCTTAATTTGGGTAATTAATGTTTTTTATCATTAAATAAAAAATATTACAAATTACATCAAAATAGCGGGAAGGCGGGCAACAAGCTGCGCCGACACCCCTTTCTGAATGACAAACCCTAACCGACTAAAAACGTAACCTTGCCCACCCGAAGCCGAGACACTACTATGAATAACTCGTTGGACCCTGGTCAGGAAACAGGTAGCCTCCGGTGCGAATGAGCCAAATGTATCAAAAGCTAGGGGTACGAAAACATGTTGATTCTCCTCGCAGGCTTTAGTATGCTTTTCTACCTTCTTCGCATCTGCTTTCCGCACCGCTTGCCCTGCTATAAACCCACTATCCCTCAACCCAACTAGAGAAGATACACATGTCAGGTCAACATGTACTCATTGTGTCACGTCACCGCCATCGCCACTACTGTTACTGCAACGACAATGAACATTGATCTACCACCACCACCTTCGTTTGTGCCACCATCGTCACTGCCTCCACCACCGCAGCTGGCCACCCTGCTCCCAGTTTTCCGGGCTTAATACAAACCAATTCCACACTAGAAAAAGGAAGAAAGTGAATGCCTATGTGTTATTTTTATACCCTGCATTACATACACAATTACAAAAGAACTAGGACAAAACATGACATTAGATTATCAAAACAAAGAAAAAAAACAACTGATGATCAACATTTTTCTTCAGTTGTTGGTTCCGAAATTCAAGATCATTCCTTCACCCTGGATTCCTGGATGTCTAATGTTAGAAAGAGGGTATTTTTAGGATCAGAACTATATCATCATTTCCTTTTTTAAGGGACTTGGACAGCAAGGAGACAGCAGATGATTCTTTGACAGCTAATTTTTTGCAATTACATAGCCGTTAGGCTCCTTGCCTTTTTTTATCATTCTTGTATAAGGGCCTATATATTGTATTATTCTTTTTGCCAAAAGAGCACAATAACAATCAATCTTTTTCCTTTGATTTCCAATATGGTATCAGAGCAGAGTTTATAAACCAATCTGCTCATCATATACCTTGCATCTCGTTCCGACATCCACATCCAAACCAGGCTGCCATGTCCGAAGACGGTAACACTGGTTCGAATTTAGCCCTCCAACTAGCCAAACTGTTTAAGGATGGCTTTAATCCTCAAAATACACAGCCACAAACCCCAAAATTATCCGATAACCTACAGATTAATCTCAAACTCAACAGCCAAAACTACGCTTTATGGACCCGGATGATCCGGGTGGCCATAGGCGGCAAATCAAAAACGCTTCTGAAACATTTGACCACAAACCCTCCAAGCCCATCCGACGAATCTTATGAGCAATGGGAGCAAGATGACCTGGTGGTTTTTTCGTGGCTGATTCAGACCATCGAACCAACACTTGCCAGCAACCTCACCGAGTTTCCCACTGCGAAAACGCTGTGGGACGCCCTGGTGGTCACTTACAGTAGTGGAAAAGACAAATTACAGACCTTTAACCTTCATGTAAGAGCTAATGAAATCAAGCAGAATGAAATTCCCCTTGAAAACCTGTGGATTACCCTACAGGGTATATGGGGGGAGATTGAAAGAATCGATCCCAATCCAATGAAGTGCCCAGAAGACATCCAAACATACACCAGAATCAGATCTGAACAAAAATTGTTTCAATTCCTAAGTTCTTTAGACCGAAAATATGAACCCGTGAAACGGGAAATACTTCGGCTTGACCCTCTTCCTTCTGCAGAAGAAGCTTATGCGACAATAAGTGTAACACCCCAACCGATGGCGGAATCATCGAGGTGCCACGTAGTGACGATTGTTCAAAAGCTCATGGTACTAAAATGTAAATATTATTGAATAAACCAAAATTTGTCTTACATGGAAATGGAAATACATTGTCTAAATGAAATGTAAATATTGAAATAACTGAATTAAAGTAAAGCACTAAATGTCTCTTGTTAAAGCACTAGATCAAACTGCACCTGAAACATGTACAAAATAGATTTGGTCAACATATGAAATGTTGGTGAGCATCCCTAGTTTTGATATATATAGTAGGTTAAAAAGTTATACAATTCAAGTGCAAGCTACAGTGCAAATATGTAAACCATGTATCAAACAAATGAGCGAAATCAACCCTGTGACTGTATAATGTACTGTATGAACTGTAGTGTACTCAACCAATGAATGGATGATAACTTAACACTGGCCACGGATTCTCCGATGAAAAAGGGGGAGAATCAATCTAGGCGGGTTGTCAATCCAAATAGCGCTATCCAATGTTAAGGTCGGCTTGTACCATGTTAATGATTTCACTAAGTACAAATGTAATCCACATGTAATGTCTAAGCATAAAGCACATTGTAAGCAATGCACATAGTACTAGAATTGTATTGTAAAAATGTAAACTTGTATTTGAAATTGTAATAGTGTACATGTAACACCCCAAAAATGTATAAAAGGAAAAAGGGGGTAGGAATACTCACTGTTTATGTAATAGCTTGAAATTGAACTTGGACAACGAAATATGAGTTGGAATTATCCCAAAGAATCAACCTAAGGAATTTGATAATGTGTAAGGGAATAACTCTAGGATACATGGAATTCTAGGGTTTCGAATTGGGGATAAACGTTTATTTAATTAATGAGCAAATTGTTTATTAAATATAAGAAATTTAATAAATAAATAAATAAAAGTCTTTTTGTAAAATTTTAAGTTAACTATAGTCACAACATAAGATTTTGATTATGAAAATAATTTTTATAAAATTATTTTCTTGAGAATAGATTATTTAATCTAATTATTTTAAATTGTCAAAATATGACTTTAATATCTAAAAATATTAAAATTAAATAATTTCTGAATTAAAAATTTTATTTCAGTTCTAGATAGTTAGAAATAATTTATATAAAATTTTGGTGCAAAAATATTGAAAAATAAATTTATTATGATTTATTTATGATTAAAACTAACAAAAATTAATTAAAAATATAAAATAAACGGTTTTTCTGAAATAAAAATATTTTATGGAATGTTTAAGAATATACAAGTTTAGGATAATTTTTGTGAGATTTAATAAAATCGTTTAGATATTTTTATAGAATTTAATAAATATAAATGAATAAACTTGTATATTAAATAAATTATTTTTGAAAAACTAAAAATTGGGTGATGAACTTTATCAGTGGATAAACATAAAATAAATTTTGTAGAATTTATAAAATAGTTTTAGTATTTTAAAACGATTTTTAAAAAAAAATAAAGGAAATATATGCATAAAGGTTAACACTTAAGAAAAAAAAAAGATGTTCATGGTGGGGGTCGAACCTGTGACCTTTGTATAGCAAGGGCATGCCCAGACCAGCTGGTCTGGGTCTTGTTTGTTGATTATTTTGAATTCGCATTTTATTTATATTACACCAAAAACAAACATCTTCCCCAATTTCATAAGAACAAACCCTAGAAATTACAATCGATCAATCCACACATCAATAACCCAATTAACCTTAGGGCTATTGATGTGTGGATGCCGAAGATTAAAACCCATCATAAAAATCACACTTACAATTATGTTTTGATGCAGAAATGGTCGGTCAAACCCACGGTCAAAACGTGATTAAAAATCAAGAACAGAAGGTTTTTGAGAGAAATTGGAGGTTGAGAAGGATTGTTCGGCGAATTAAGCTGGTGTAGAAGGTATCAATTTATAGTGGAGCCTACGGATTAGTTGTTTTAGCAAGTTTGACCCGTTTATGTATAAGGCGCGTGACATTCGCCTAGATTGGTCAAACTTGGAGCTGTTAATCGCGTTGATTAAGCGTAGGATTGTTGTGTATTGATTAATCGCTCAATATAAGGTAATAACTGGTGATTATCGTTGCAAAATCACGGCTTTGATGGCCTTTCACGCGTGCAGCCGCAGCAGAGAAAAAAAAAAGAAGAAGACAGCTTGTTTTAAGCGTGTGTATATATATTTAATGCGTTGGGGTTAAATCAGGAACAAGGGCTTGGCCCAGTGGTGTGTGCGTGTGTTGTGTTGTGGCTTGTCCCCGGTTCGATTCTCGCAAGCAGCAGAATTCTTTTTTTTTTTTTTTTAAGCAACAAGGGAAGGAGAGGGAAAGGAGTTGGGCTGGACAGTGGGCCGGCTCTTGTTGGGCTTCAGGAAAACAAAGGAGAAGGTTGGGTTTGGTTTAGTTGTGTTGGGTTGGTTTAGAGATGGTAAATAAATAAAAAAAAATGCATATATATTAAAATCTGAATTTTATTATTATTATTATTATTATTATTATTATTATTGTTAAATAAAAATTGAAATAAAAAGTGACGGATGTCACAGCATCCCCTACTTTTAGAAACTTCGTCCTGAAGTTATTTAGAAACATAGGGTTATGGATGCTTGGGTAAAAATTTAGGTTAACTGTGGTTTGGAAAAAATTCGAGTGATTTTGAGTAAGAGGTTCGATAGGTGTGGGTTAAGGATTTGGATTAGGTTCGTCTCGAATAATAAGGAGAATAAGAATTTAGTAAATCACTGAACTTAGAAATCCTGAAATAATTGTAAAAAAAAATCAAATGAACTACCAAATAAACAGAGTTCGTCCCTGGTCCGACTTCCATTCTCACTTTCAATGCATCATTAGTGTTTGTATACAGGGTGTACCGCAGCTAACCCTCCACACCTTTGATACCTTGAAAACGTACTGGACGTCTACCAAAAACTCTAATAGAATTTCACACTACCCTAACGTACCTGTAAATTCATGATTACGTTCCGGACCGGAATCATCAATTTACCTTACATTAGGGTTTTATGTCCTTCTATGATCCTAATCTAACACACATTAACGCAAATAAATTTCACAAGAAGATGACACAACAAACACGTTGAGTTACAATGAGATGTTATCAATGAAATGAGGCCATGTAATAATGAGGTCAATTGCATGGGTTTGCAATGACTTGTAAGCATAATAGTATTCAAGTATGGGCTACCACTCGTCCGAGGAGCACTTTAAATGGAATGTTTATCTGAGTTGCGTGGATAATACACGCATGCAAGCAAGTTTTGTAAACACTACAATCATTAAGTGTAAGTGTTATCTTAGTGGCCTATAGGAATAGTTTACGAGTATCATGAATAATTTAAATGTTCAATGGATAGTCGAATTAAGGAAAAATCAGGTTTCAATCATGCAATGACGTTTTTCTTAGAAAAGCTCTGTAAGATCAAGTGTCAAGTCTAAACGTTTCAAATTAATGTAAGGTAGAGTCTTGTATGATTAAAAATAAACGTAATCAATATGATAAATTCCCAAATCTGTGTTCGTACACAATAGTATGCAAGGAAATTTCTAGATGTTGTATGCTAATGAGTGCGACAAAATCGGGTACAAAATGAAAATAGAATTATGAAAATGAAAACACGAGTATTGGATTCTCGAGTCTTAGGAAGATCCCATCCATGGCTTAACCAGTGGGATTAACGTCATTCTGATCGTCTGCTTCGTTGGCATCGATATTGAAAGCTCGTCCATGTGCCACCAGGTTTACGTTGTTCAACTTAGGGCATTGAGGTAGCATGTGGTTAGGGTCTCTACAATGATAACATGCCCGACCGTTAGTAATCTGTAGTGGTCCCTGGGCAGCTGTTTGATGATTACTCTGTGTCTCAACCATTACTCGACAAGTGGAAACAAAGTGTCCAAACCTTCCACATCTAGTGCATTGACGGCATGGAAGATTTGCAGGGTGATGATATTTGCAAATGTTGCATTGAGGATGGATTCCCATGTAGGCTTTCTTGTTAGGAGGCTGAGTCACGGGATCCACATCAGTCTGGTTCTGATTATCGCCCATTCGTTTCTTAGAGTTCGGCGCGGTAGTGGCGGCCTTTGCTAAAATAGTCTTAGATTGTTCAACAACATTGGTGGTTTTCTCAGTAGGTGTCTTGGTGCCCTTCCTAACCAAGTTTCCTTTCCTTACGTGTTTGTCTGTTAATGTGGCTGCAAGTTGGATGGCTTCTTCTACCGTAGTGGCTTTGCCTCCAGTGACAACGTCTTGAATCAGGTCAGGTAATCCCTCGATATATTTTTCGATTGCTCGAGAGACTGGGGTAACCATGTGTGGAACCAGTATGCTAAGTTCGTGATATCGAGTATTATACGCAAGATTTTCACCACTGTCTTGTTTCAGTCCATGGAATTCTTCCTCCAGTTTCCTGATTTCGTTCCTAGGGCAGAATTTGGCGATCATGAGTTCCTTAACATCTGCCCAAGATAATGATAAAGCAACATCAGCTCTGCGATTGCGCTTTTCACCATTCCACCAGGTTAGCGCCCCCTTTTGAAGGACACTAGTAGCATAGCGAACGCGGAGTTCATCAGGACATTCACTGTTCACAAAAGTACTCTCCATGCTTTCAAACCATTGGAGGAGGCCAGTAGCACCCTCCTCACCAGTAAATTTTGTGGGGTTGCAGGAGTTAAAGTGTTTGAAAGTGCACCGAAATTGAGTTGTACTCCCTGTGTTGGCACTGTTACTATTCTGGGTTATCTCACTGACAAGGTTTGGGATCACTGCAACAATTTGCTCGGCGACTAAAGATGCGAGGCGACGATCAGAACGCCGTCCAGAAGCACGAACAGGGCGTTGGCTGGCATCACGGAGCATGCGGCGAGCAGACATCTATGAGGTAGTTAATGAATAATCATGAGATTAGAAAATGTAAGTGTATAATCGTACAGATGATTATGAAGATATGATCTTGTAAGTAATCATGATATGCAAAGTATTGTATATGAAACGAGAGGGTATTATTGGAAAAACTTGTGCAAAATGCTTGGAGTGCCCTTGTCTAGCTGTAAAGCTCAACAAGAACGTTGACTTTTCAAAGGAATTGAACCCAATGGTGATCAAAGAAGACATGCTTTAGCCTATAAGTGGACACTCACTCCAGGAATCCCCAGGTAAGCATAACAGGTCCGTAAATGGATTTATGCGCTATGCTTGCCTATGCCAGAAAACCCAGTGTACAGGCGTCCACCCTTCCAGATTGCACGTGTCCTTATCACACTCATTAAAGTTCAACAACTTCGGAGGAGTAAAATAAGAGTAGGTATTATGTCTAAGAGTGTCTTCATAAAAGGTACTGTCCCTGTCCCATAATGATGTAGACTTTCTACTCCTTGTAGAACACCATCTCTATGCACCATGATGAAAGATGAGGAGAATAGAGAGAGAGAGAAGAAGGGAAAGATAGAAGAAGGAAAGTAGAGGAAAATGAGGGGTAGGGTAATTTAGGAAATATAATGCATGAAAGTTGAAGTTCGGTTATAGTCTAGGCTAAAAGGCATTCTAATAACCTAATTCCCTATAACCATGGCTCTGATACCAATCTGTAACACCCCAACCGATGGCGGAATCATCGAGGTGCCACGTAGTGACGATTGTTCAAAAGCTCATGGTACTAAAATGTAAATATTATTGAATAAACCAAAATTTGTCTTACATGGAAATGGAAATACATTGTCTAAATGAAATGTAAATATTGAAATAACTGAATTAAAGTAAAGCACTAAATGTATCAAAACACAATGTTCAGCGATGCCTGCCACCATCTTCGACTACCGCCACCCACCGCACCCCGGTACCATAAAACGACACTGATCTAATTTGGACAAGCTAATACTAAGTGATAGAATCATGGTTTTTTATTGTATAGACGAGAGCATTTCCGGTGTGTAGGGGATTGAATTTGGAAATTTTCCGCCGATGCCGCAGAAACATAGGATTTCTAAACAGTTTTCATTTATTGCAGGATGTTGATGCAGCAAGATGGATTTTGCTCGGTTGAACCACTGTTAACGCATCTTACTACCAAAATCCGACACGACTTCTCTTCGTGCTTATGGTAACCACCGAATCCCCCCTTGATAATTTTCTTCATATTACTGTTACATGAATCTGATTATGTCAGTTGGTGGGATTAATATTCCATCATTTGTTTTTTTAATTAGATTTAACGATTAAATTTGTTGATGACTTAAAATCTATGTTATTTTTTTATTGTTTAGCATTGGTTTAGTATTACAGAATCTGTTTCCTAATTAATTATTAAAAGATAGGATCCAACAACTTTTTCTTAGCTAGGATCAAGATAATCCATTTATTTTCATCTGTTTATTGTGACTAAGTTGCACATGTCTTTTGCTTTATTATTATTATTTTTTTTAATTTTAAGGTTAGGAAAGTGAAGTCGGTGAGCCGTATGATGGGCAACTATCTCCTGACGTTCGATACGATGTTCAATCAGCAAAGGACGTGGTTGGTGTTTGTGTTAATATTTTTTTTTTTTTGTTCATAAGTGTATGCTTGCCTCACTAAGAACTGTTACAAATGACAGCCTCAAACTCCAGCTACAGGATACGAAAGTTTGTTTGTGGGCAATCTAAGTTTCTCTGTTAAAGAAAATGATGTGTGTGTGCTTCTTATTTATAATTTTTGCAACTTAACTGTGTTCAATCGATTCTGACAGTTTGTTACCCTGCAGGGTTGATTTCTTCAAGGATGTTGGTGAAGTTCTTGAGGTCCAGCTTACCAAGAGAGATGGTCGATTCCGAGGTTATGGACATGTTGAATTTGCCACCCCTGATGCGGCGACAAAAGGTTTATTTTAGTTTCTTTCTTTGATACTTTATTCCTAATTAAGTTACCATTCATTTTTTTTTGTAACTAACAGGCATAATTTTGCTTTCAGGCCCTGAACTCAATAATGAATTATTAATCGGCCATGCTATGAGACTTGACTTAGCAACAGAAAAGGGTGCCTACACTTCTGGGTAATGATTCTTTCTTCTTAAGATTTCACATCTGATAAAAATTGAAATCTGAATTGATGATGAGATTTCATAATGTTGCAATGAGAGGTCTTCACAAAAGAGTGGACTGTATTTGTAGGGATTCGGTACCGATGACGGCTTTGACGATTTATATTTTACATATCATAATTCCACAAGTTTCTTAGCTGTGCCAATGGAATATTTATCCTTAACATGTGCACCACTCCTTCATTTGTTCCATATCTTAAAAAGAATTGTCTCTTGGTCCTTTGTATGTGCTCCTGTATAAGAGGGTATTATTGTGCAATGTTTTTGGTAGCATGGAACCTTGATGAAACATTTGGTACTTACTAGATTTTATTAGCTACATATACTGTTGTACTTCATGATTCAATGTTACTGAATATAGTTAACTAAAACTACAAATCTCATTTGAGGAAAAAAGTTGATTTTGATGGCGTCTTTTTCCCCGGATTGAACACCAATTTTGACCAAAATTGGCGACTCTAACTTTCGTCACTTTGATGTGCGAGAATGTGTATGTGGTTTAGAGGCGACCAAAGCACAAGGCGCGCAACGCGCGCCTTTGACACCCACTAGTTAAGTTTAAATGAGTAGTTAGTTACATGTATAATATATATATATATATATATATATATATATATATATATATATATATATATATATATAGGGTAGAGATCCTAAGAGAACCAACCCCTATTTGAGAACTGAGAGAACCATTCTGAGCCACACATTTCATATAAAGGCAAAAAAAAAAAAATTTTTTTTTTTTTTTGTTGCTTTAATCGCACATTTTTATGCAAGGAAAAAAAAATTATTTTTTTTGAATTTTTTTTTCATTTATACATATGTGTATATAGCATTTTTCAGCTATACATATGTGTATTTTTTAGTTATACATATGTGTATATAGCATTATACATATGTGTATAATGCAATTATACACATGTGTATACTGAAAAAAAAAATACAAAAAAAATAAAAAAAAATTTCCTTACATATAAAGCAGCGATTTTTGCAAAAAAAAAAAAAAAAAAAAAAAAAAAAATTGCCTTAGAGAAATGTGTGGCCCAGAATGGTTCTCTAGTTCTCAATTTGAGAAAAGGTTCTCATTTGAACCAAATCCTATATATATATATATATATATATATATATATATATATATATATATATATATCAAAATATCAAAACAGTTTCACCCATAGGTGGCAATGATGGTAGTGGTGTTGTACACCAGTAGTGGAAAAGGTCGACTCAAATTAAGTTCTATAAAGTATATTTTTGCAAGCATCACAAAGCATACAAGTTCACAAAAATTTACATGTTTCATTGACTGCATATGATATAGGTAATGGATGGGGAAAATAGCAGAGGCGTCAAACCCATTTAAAATTAAATATATGGATATATGGGACTATTGAACTGTAAAAGCGGTTTGAGAAACATAGCTCTGTCATCTTACATATTTTTATACTAGCTGATTACCCCGGGAGGGTCCCGGGGTTAAAAAATCTATTTTTACGTGATAACCTATTGCAAATGGCTCAAGTTAACTAACCACAAAATCTCTTAATCATTGCATGTTCATAGTATTCTAATCAATAATAACTCATATTCCCTAATCTGAAACCTAATCAGTAATCATCTAAATAATCACTTATGTAAGCTGCAACTATTAAAAAACTCATCACATCTCTCTAATTTCTCACATTCTAATGGCTCTTATAATTCCTAACCTAATCAACTAAACAAACACTTAAGTTGGAAGTTGTAATCATTGCATCTCATTATGCCACGTGACATAATCAAGAGATGGTTGAGGCCACCATTGAACGCCACGTCAGCAACTATCAATTCTTTTCGGGAGCGTACCGGGGTTGAAAAATATAACCATTCTAATAATACTAATACTAATAGTAATAATTATTACTCTTGTAATCAAATAAATAAAAAAATAACCTTGCTATAAGGTGACACCATGTGTTGCAGTGTTGCGCGATTCTTTCTCCTAACTTCTCTTGAAGAAGTATACCTAGTAAAAGTCCAATGATAACATGGCGATTGGGCTGATTTTCAACATCGTAGATAAGAACCTGGTTTAAAAGAAAAAACATGATTCATGAATAACATGAACACTTTGTGTGTTTTTTTCCTGTATGAACGAAACCCCACAAAAAATAGTCGATTTTTCTCCGTTTCTTATACAGGACTATGGTACTCGTTGGAAAGATAATAAAACGCTCGTTAACTTGGTGTAATTTTTTTTCTTTAAAAAATCCCGTATATAAAAGATATAAACGTTTAAAAATTCTGGGAGGAAACATGAGAGAGAAAATTTTAAATTTATTTTTAAATTCTTTTTTTTTCCTAAAATAACTCAATTTAATTTAGGGTTTTATGTTTATCTTTTTTTAATTAAAAAAGGAAATAGTTCAAAAACACTAAAATCTTTCAATTATGATGCCACGTGGCACTCTCAAGGAGAGGTTGAGGCCTTCATTGCACGTCATGTCAGCATATACGTTTTCTTTTATATATATAGATAGATTAGGATATTAGGATTTCAATGACTTTTGTCCCCTTATTATTATTATAATAATAATAATAATAATAATAATATAATAGTATAATGGTGTTATAAAGGTGTGGTGCGGTTAACGGGCAGGAGGTGAGCAATTGTTGGTTGCTCCCCCTCTACTTTCTTGTTGTCTACCTCGAGTTTTATGTCCCTGTTTTTATTGTTCTATTGGCCCACCTCGCCTCGAGTAGGGGTCATTTGGGTTTTTCTTGTTTTTTATTTGGGTTGGTTTGGATGTGTTTATGGCTCCTAAAAAAAGGGATCGGATTGGTAAACTAAGAGGTCCGGGCCCTGGCTCAAGCAGTGGGCTTAGAGCATGCCCCTTCAAGCATTTCCATGAGTGTAAAGATGGTAAACCGGGGTCTTCGGGGTTTTTCCGCCTTCTCGAGCACATGCAGAGTCTGCATTTCAAGACAGAAAATCGGAAGGCTTCAATGAGAGATACCATATCTCAGGACTTGGACCTTTTCATGGATGTTGGGGGCGCCCTTCAAGATGGGGCCAAATGGCTATGTGGGAGGTGCATGGTGATGCATGCTCTTAGCAAAAGGTGTAATCACGGTGCTGATGATGTCCTTTCCTTCTCTGTGAATACAGGGGGTGTGGAAGATTTCATTGTGGGGATTCAGAAACCTCGTCATGCGACTGTTGATATGGAACTGGGTCCTTCAGGAGTAGTTGTCGGGGACTTATCCCTCATTGAAAAGGTTTTCTTTCTGTCCATTCAAACTGTCAAGAGCATTCCCCCGAGTTGTCGACTGGCGTTCGCCCAAGCTTTGACAGGTGCCTTACGAAAAGTGGTGGCCTCTCCAGGGTCTATAGAAAGTTGGGTCAAATTGCTTTTATTGCCGAGGTGTACCCTGCGGGTGGTCAAACCGTCCACTAGACAGGAGCGGAGGTCTGGGAATAGGAAATCCTTGCAGTGTAGTAGCATCCTGCAAGCGCTTTCCTTGTGGAAAGACGGTTTTGGGTTTGCAGATTTGGTTTCTTCCCTTTTTGATAGTGTGGGGGAAAGTGTTTTCTTTACCCAGGATGTAAGGGGGGTTGAGCCTTCTGAAGAGAGCCCCAATGTCAAACAATGCCTAAGAAAAGTTAGGGACGGTCACTTCACAGCTGCCGTCAAGGTGTTGTGTTCCAGTGGGGTTGCTCCGTTTGGGGAATCTACCATGAAAGCCCTTATTGACAAACATCCGGTGATGCCTCCTCCGTCCTTGCCCGCCAACTCTGACGTCATGCCCGCCCTTATTGTGGATATGGGTTGTGTGCTTGGATGTGTTCGATCTTTCCCTAAAGGGACTTCTTGTGGGAGAGACAGTCTGAGGGCCCAACATTTGCTTGACGCTCTTTCTGGAGAAGGGTCAGTGACTTCCACGGGGTTACTCTCAGCTATTACTGACATCGTCAACCTTTGGCTAGGGGGTTTGTGCTCAAGGGTTCTAGCTGAATTCATTTCTTCGGCCTCCTTACCCCTTTATTAAACCTGATAACGGGATTCGGCCAATTGCAGTAGGGGCCATTTGGCGCAGACTAGTTTCTAAAGTGGCTATGAGGAAGGTTGGAAAGGAAATGGCTACGTACCTCGGGGATTTTCAATTTGGGGTGGGAACTCCCAATGGGGCGGAGGCGGTGCTTCACAGCGCGAACAGGTTCTTAAGCTCCTTCCATGAGGACGGGTCTTTGGTTATGCTCACGGTGGATTTTTCGAACGCGTTTAATATGATCGACCGCACTGCCCTTCTTCAAGAGGTCCATCAACATTGCCCGTCTATCTATCCATGGATCCAGTTCTTATATGCCCAGCCAGCTAGGTTGTATGTTGGTAATGATTGTATAGGGGCTACTACGGGGGTTCAGCAGGGGGACCCTTTAGGTCCCCTTCTTTTCGCCCTTACTTTACACCCTATGGTTCTCCGGGTACAAGAAAATTGTAAACTCCCATTTCATGCGTGGTACCTGGATGATGGGACGCTTATTGGTGATGCCACTGAAGTTGCTAATGTAACGACCCAGGTGGCGCAACGGATTAGCATTAACAGGTTTAATGGTAATGATTACATTAAACTGAATTAAAATGTAACCATAGTATCCTCTTCTTATCCAGATCTTCTATTCTTCGGCTTGCTCTTTAATAATACCTGACAACATGCTTAAAGTACATTAGTATTTTCATACTAGTGAGACATGCCGAATTTAGACATATTATAATAATAACTCGAGTTTAACGATCATACAACCCTTTCTATTTAGTTCGGTCATTCTATGGTGGAATATATTATCGATGAAGCACTATACAAATGCTTATTGTGGTTCTAAACCTCTACTTGGTTTAGATAAATATATTCCTGTGAGTATAGATCGATTATAAATGGTCCCGTAACCTCTAATTGGTCCAGGCTATACTCTATGATACCGAATGGATCCATCCTACGTAGTTTCTATTCGACCGAGTTCTATTATTTCTATTAACAACTCGATAACACTTTTATAATATAAACCGTATAAAATACTTGATAACGACTAAACAAGCATGTAATCAGCCCAAAGGCTTTTAAGGGAAAGGGTCATGTACTCACCTCTATTATATTCTTCCAAACTCTGTAGTCTATTCCTCAATGGTATATTCTCCAAATATATCGTACCTATTATATTTTATAATCATTAATACGTGCAATGCTTATACACGTGATACTGTGGGGGACAATCCTTTAATATTATATTCTTTTATATTCTATTTTAATATTATATATTCTGGTATATATATATATATATTTGTATATATATATATATTACTTGGTTTATTATCGTTATTCCATTTAATATTGTCGGGTTAATATTATTGTCCCACTCGTCACACGTTTATAATAATAACAATAATAATAGTAATAATAATAATAATTAATATAACAATATTTATACCTTTAAACACTCCCGTAGGTCTAACTGAGTGACCGGGTTTAAGCCCGGGACAGAACTAATCACCGAAGACGATCGTTCGGAGATGGCAGTGGGTGGCCGGATAGTAACTCGGAGAAGACGACCTGTCATGGTTGCCACAAGTTTCTCTCTTTTTATATGTTGAACGGTTGACAGTAAACAGGATCGAACCCGAGATAGATACAAGGCTGAATCAACCGGGATTCACTTCTCATATGACTCGGAGTTGTGTTTAGTCTCTTCGTCACCCTTAACAGAGGAGATGAACATACAGATCGAACCTTGGGTTAACAAAGGCGAATATTATCCATCTATTCTAAAATATCAACGTGTGTATATATATATATATATATATATATATATATATATATATATAACCGGTAACAGAGGTTGGTGAAAACAGGATGAGTTTAACTGGTGATGATTGATTATACGATAACAGGTTCAACAGAAGGTTATATGACTGATTATGAAGATGATGGTTATCGTGGTGGTTTTACGAGGATGTTCGCCGGAGAAGAAGGCGGCGGCCAGAGATGGTCACCAGACCTGTGATCTTGATGTAGCTCTCGCGTGTATATATATATCTGCTCGTGAACGTCTGCAGAGAGAGATAATAGCGGGTTGTCGGGTGATCAGTGGTGGTTCACCGAAGAAGATAACCGGCGTCGGGGAAGACAACCGGAGATGGAGACCGGATCTGGTTATCTTCTGATCATCATCCTCTTCATAGCTCTCGCTCTCTCTACGTAAACCTCGCTCCCTCTCTGTAAGATTGTTGCAGGTTATCTATATATATAGATAGGTATATTATTATTATATATATACTTGTGAACTTCTACAGAGAGAGATGGGCTGGTTTAGTTGCCGGAGAAGGAACCCACCAGTTGGAGAAGAAGGCCGGTTTAGTTAACAGGGAAGGAATGGTTTATCGGGTATGATCAAGGCCTGAAGGTGGTGATGAATATGTATGCATGTACGCGTACATTCACAGCAGGGAAATGGGCTGGGAGTTGGGCCTGGAGAGGTATTGTGGGCCGATAGACTTAGTAGACTAAAATATGAAATGGGCCAAAGGTATTAGGCTGGATGGACTTGTGGCCCAAAGGGTGTTGGGCTTCACTATAAGAGTACAATTGTCAGTTAATATATTTTGGGCTAACGGGCTTTTAATATCAAGTGGGCTTAATCTATTGGGCCGATTCCATTGGGCCGGATTAACTTAATTAAGATTAGATGTTAATTAATTATAGATTATAAAAGGTTTATTCGTTCGGTCGTTACAGCTAAAGCCTTAGACATTATCCGGCTGGTGGGGCCATCCTTGGGGCTTCAGCTTAATATTAAGAAAACAGAGGTTTTTTGGCCGTCTTGTAATGGGGTGAAACTTCGGGACGGGCTTTTTTGGCCGTCTTGTAGGCCAGAAAATGGGGTGAAGCTCCTCGGAGGGGCCGTTAGCCGTGACCCTTATTTTATCCGCGAATTGGCAAGGCGGAGGGCATCATGCTCGGTTGAACTTATGAAACTCTTGCCCTGCCTTAGGGATCCCCAGAGTGAACTCCTCTTGCTCAGGTCCTGTATGGGGGTTGCAAAGTTGCTTTTTGGGTTACGGACTTGCCAACCCCCCATGATGGATGAAGCGGTGTCATGTTTTGACAAGGGTCTAAGGGAAGCCATTGAAGACATAGTGGTATGTGGGGGGCCTTTTTTTGGTGACCTACAGTGGCGGATGGCGTCTTTGCTGATGCGTATGGGAGGATTAGGGCTCCTCTCTGCGAAGGATGTCGGCATGTATGCGTTTGTGACGTCGCGAGCTCAGTCCTGGAATCTTCAAGACCACATCTTACGAAATAGCGGGGTTTTCGAAGCAGACTTGGACTACGTGCAGGCCCTCGAAAAGCTAAATGTCTATCTCCCAGGTTTTGATATTGGCGGTTTTTCTAACAATGACACCACCCCCCCCCCCCCCAAAGCCTCAGAAAACTTTGGCGAATGCCCTTTTTGGCAAAATCGCTCAGAGCCTGGGTGAAGTTTTTGGTCTATCCCCCGTCAGAGGGCGGTTATTGAATGCTTGCAAAGCCCCACGCCCAAGATTTCCTGACTGTTATCCCGATTGAAGGCTAGGCCAAAGCATGTCCGCTATTGTATACAGGGCCATTCTTAAATATCGTCTGATGATCCCCATGTACCAGGAGGATGAAATCTGTCCGATTTGCCGTAAGGCCTGCCTGGATGAATACGGGGAACATGCGGTGCATTGTAAGGAGTTACCCGGTTTCAAATATCGGCATGATTGGGTTCGAGACATTCTGTGGGACATTTTAAGACGGGCTGGGATCTCAACAAAAAAGGAGGCCCCTGTGAACTTCCTCTCGGATCCAGCAGAAGGGAGATCCACCCTACGACCAGCAGATCTCCTTGTTTTTGGGTGGGCCGGGGGGAAGCATGCTTGTGTTGACCTGACGGGTGTATCTCCGCTAGTTGGGTTGAGGGATAGTGGCTTCATAGCAGGGCAAGCGGTGCGGAAAGCAGAGGCAAATAAGGTAGAAAAACATGCTAAAGCCTGCGAGGAGAACCAACACATTTTTGTACCCTTAGCCTTTGATACCTTTGGCTCATTGGCACCAGAGGCTACCCATTTCCTGACTAGAGTCCAACGGGTTATTCATAGTAGTGTCTCGGCTTCAGGTGGGCAGGGTTACGTTTTTAGTAGATTAGGATTTGCTATTCAGAAAGGGGTGGCGGCGCAACTTGTTGCCCGCCTGCCCGTTATCTTGATGTAATTTTCTTTGTCCGGTAATGAAAATTTATAATTGTTGTGAAAAAAAAAATAACAATTTTAACTAAGCTTTTTAACATCTGTTTGGACAAATCCATGATAATAAATTAACAAAAAGAACCTCTATAAAGTCATAATTTCACGACTATATCAATCACACTTTTGATTAACCATCTTCCAAATAAAACAGCTTACAGTGCAATGTTGCAAACTATGGTACTAATACCACGGATATAAATCTCTCAACTTGGTGCATATGGTGGCTGTGGTGGTGGTATTATACGGTGGTCAAATTGGTGGAGATATACAGAGGTTGGATTGGGGAGGAGGATGAAGATGAAATGGAGTGGGTACAAGGACTGATTTGCCCTCAACTTAAAAAGACAAGTTAACTGAATTTGCGCGTCAAAGGTTGTAACCTACAACAAAACATATATATATAGGTTGTTTTTGATGCGTTTCATACTGAAAGGTATATGTTGTAGTTTTGGTAATACATAAAGGTTGATTTTTGTAATTTTGTCTTAATGATATTCATAATATAGTGATATATAATAACATATTTATTTTTTTAAATCATCAGTAAGTTATAACATATAAATTACGTAACACATCGAAAGAACTTCATTTGACATCAAACATGAAAAACATATATAATTAATTATTAAAAAAAATTAATTTAGGGGAATTGGATTTTAATAATCCATACTTTGCCTCGTTGCCCTGCAATAATATATACTTAATAAATGTTTGATATTTGATTGGCCAATTTTTTTTTCTTTTTTTTTTTTAACTTTAACACAATATAATATTATTCCCTTCACCGACTATATCAATCACAGTTTTGATTAACCATCTTCCAAATAAAACAGCTTACGGTACAATGTTGCAAACTGTGGTACTAAAACCACGGATATAAATCTCTCAACTTGATGCATATGGTGGCTGTGGTGGTGGTATTATACGGTGGTCAAATTGGTGGAGATATACAGAGGTTGGATTGGGGAGGAGGACGAAGATGAAATGGAGTGGGTACAAGGACTGATTTGCCCTCAACTTAACAAGACAAGTTAACTGAATTTGCGTCAAAGGTTGTAACCTACAACAAAACATATACGGGTTGTTTTTGATGTGTTTCATACTGAAAGGTATATGTTGTAGTTTTGGTAATACATAAAGGTTGATTTTTGTAATTTTGTCTTAATGATATTCATAATATGGTGATATATAATAACATATTTATTTTTTTAAGGGAAATTGGATTTTAACACCCTGAACTATTGATAATTGGCCGCTGACGCACTAAACTACAAAATTGAACAACACCGCACTGTACTTTTAACTTATTGGCATGTATCACCCTCAGACTAACCATGGTTAATTTTTGCTGACGTGGCATGGGGAATAAGCCAACGTGGCATGGACACATCACCTGCCACGTCAGCAAAAATGGACACGTCACCATGCCACGTCAGCAAAAATTAACCATAGTTAGTCTAAGGGTGATACAGGCCAATAAGTTGAAAGTACAGTGCGGCGTTGTTCAATTTTTTAGTTCAGTGCGTCAGCGGCCAATTGTCAATAGTTCAGGGTGTTAAAATCCAATTTCCCTTTTTTAAATCATCAGTAAGTTATAACATATAAATTACGTAACACATCGAAAGAACTTCATTTGACGTCAAACATGAAAAACATATATACTTAATTTAGGGGAATTGGATTTTAATAATCTATACTTTGCCTCGTTGCCCTGCAATAATCTGTACTTAATAAATGTTTTGATATTTGATTGGCCAATTTTTTTTTCTTTTTTTAACTTTAACACAATATAATATTATTCCCTTCACCCCCCCCCATATGGGTCTCACAAGTGTCACATGACGCTTCATCCCCCCCCCCCCCCCCCCCCAACTCCTTAAACCATAAGTAATGGTTCATGCCCCTTATGGGGCATTTTCCGCCACATCATTATTATAAGGCCCTTCAAAAAAATGTGTAATGGTTAAAGCCACTTAATGCTCTTTTTAGTTATTATTTTCCATATTTTTTATCCTATTTGGACATTATACTAGAAATGTCCCAACTTCTTAGTGCCCATATAATGGTGTTGGGGGCATTATCATACTTATTTATACTCCTATAATATCCATTACACATGTCTTATGGTCTCACAAAAAATCCCCCCCCCCCCCAATGAAAACAGGCCACGTGGCCATCAACTCCGCCCACACCGGTAGAGGTTCTCCCGCCCAAGAGGCTCCCCTCACGCCATACCGGGACGGTATGGAGTGCTTGAACAAGCTTTTCCCGCCCCTTCACCCCCACACACACAGAGTTCTGTCTAAAGCGATCGTTTAACCAAATTAACCAAACAATTTATAAACAAAACCAATAATAATCATTTGAAAGTTAACTAATTTTAACTGTCGAATGACCATT
Source organism: Ambrosia trifida (assembly GCA_028751855.1). Classification (NCBI taxonomy): domain Eukaryota; kingdom Viridiplantae; phylum Streptophyta; class Magnoliopsida; order Asterales; family Asteraceae; genus Ambrosia; species Ambrosia trifida. Next base: position 28,368,236 of record CM054133.1, on the reverse strand, counting down.
CCCGCTAAAAACAACAAGAAGCCAACTTTTGAAGAATACCAAACCCTCATCTCTACATCTCATCTTCTCTAATTTCTTTCACTTAATTAAAAACAATGGCGATTGGGATGTTTCACAGGCAAAACCAATCTTTTTTCTTCACCAATAAACTTCCCTTCACCCCTATTTTGTTCCCAAGTAAAGCATCATCCTTCACCGTCACAACACTTCATAAAACCCGCAACCGAATCGTTCAATCCTACCCCAAATCAATCTTTCTCAATTACCCACATCTCAATTTCAAATCTTTATCAATACCCATCTCTTAATTTGATCTAAACTGTTGAAAATGTCTGCCGCACACCAAGTGTTTGATGAAATGCCAAAGACAAGTTTAGCCCCAACACCGATGCCGCCGGTGGATCTTTCGAAGTACTCCAAAAGGGTTTTGTTGAAAACTGTTCTGGATCGTGCAGACGGTGGTTTGGAGTTGGTTGATCAGAGGGTTGTGGTTGGAGGATGGGTTAAGTCTTCGAGAGAAATGAGGAAAGATCCTGTGCCTGCAACTCGGCCGCCTGTTGGCGGTGATGGAAAACAGGGTACTGGAGGTAAAGATGTGAGATGTGTTGAGGTTTTTCAATCGCGGATACCTTTCCTTCGGACTATTATTAAAGTGTTTGGCGGAAACACGGCTCATACCAAGGAGAAAGTTGAACCAGTTGGGCCGAAACCAGCAACTCCTTCGGTTTCAATCTTGCAAATTAGTGATGGTTCGTCTACAATCAGCCTGCAGGTAGAATACCCCCGTAACATGATAAAACAACCATTTTACCCTCACGAGTTTATAGATTTTATTTTATACAACTTTTTTTATGTAGGTGATGGTGGATTCTTCCATAGCTCCTCCAAGCCAGCTCATGCCGACTGGAACTTGTATATTAGCAGAAGGTATTTTGCAGAAGCCGTCGTTGCAGGGAAAACATGGAATCGAGCTCAAAGCTGAAAGATTGTTGCATATTGGGATAGTTGATCAAGAGAGTTATCCTTTATCAAAGAAAGGTTTACCTTTGGCTAGGTTGAGAGATTGTGCTCACTTTAGACCTCGAACAACCACCGTAAGAACTTGCTCATCTTTCTCTGCGTGTTATTGTTCTTTTTCGTTTTTTTTTAATGAAATAAAGGGGTGGGTAGGGACGGTTTGGTGATGGCTAGAAACGGATCCGAGTCAAAAGGGTAATTTTTACTGCTTGAAGTGGGCCTTTTCTGGTGAAAAATGTACATCTTCACTTAATAATGAGTGTGCAACATATAAATAAATAAAAAAAACTAATTTCTTTTGATAAATATCTACTTTTGGATTGAGGTGCTGTCAACTAAAATTACAGATCAAAACATACACTTTTTTCTCAAATTATAATCTTTCTTTGTAAACCGTCAGTGGCGAATCTTGGCCCGAAACTTCGGGGGGTCGGAAGTCACTAGTTTCGGGGGGTCGAAACCTTATATACCAAAAAATTTCTATACGAATACTATATAATCAGAACATCTGAGTAAAAAAATCGGGGGGTCGGTCGCCCCCTCCCGCCCCTGATATAAATTATTGTCTACTTTTTGGATAATGTTTCGTGAGTTAACATGAGTGGTTTTTCTATCTGTTTAACTCGTTTCCTTTTTATCTATTTTTATTTTTATTTTACCCCATTAGAGATTAAACATAATCTGAATTGACCCATCCGTATGTAAATGGGCTGAAATCTCACCTCTGCTTAAATTAGACATAATCATTTTCCTTGTTTTGTAGGTGGCATCTGTCATGAAGGTAAGAAACGGGCTGAATCAAGCGAGCCATGCCTTTTTCCAGAATCATGGATTTATTCATGTGGAGGTCCCGATTATAACCGCCACCAATACCGAAGGATTTTCTGACGTTTTCCAAGTTTCAACTTCAAAATTTTCTGACAAGGAACCAAGAAAAGAAGAGCGTGTTTCAATGGATGATACAGAAAATATTAGTCTTGAAACCATAAAGCTTTCGATCGTTGAAAAAGCCAAGAAAGTTGAAGAACTTAAAAGAAGTGATAGCAATAAAGAAGCGCTCGATGTAGCTGTTCAAGATCTTCATAAAACAAACTTATTGGCTGCTGAACTAGAAGCAAGATCAAAGTCAAAGTCGAGGTCAAAATCAAAGTCAAAGACTGAAAATATCAAGTCAGATGATGGGTTCTTTTCTAATCAGGCTTTTCTTACTACCTCTGGAAGTCTTCATCTTGAAAGCTGCGCGTCAGCTCTTGGAAATGTATATGCATTTGGGCCAAGATTTCAAGCAGATAAATCGGAATCGAAAAAACATTTAGCAGAAAAATGGATGGTTGAAACCGAAATAGCATTCTCAGAACTTGAGGTTGATTATATATGGTTCTTGCTTAAGAAACTGTTTTTTTTTTTTTTTTTTTTTTTGTTTAAGCATCGTTTTGCTGCTTTTTTTTTCAGGATGCGATGAATTGCGCTGAAGATTTCTTGAAGTTTGTATCCAATTGGATTTCTGAAAATTGTTATGAAAATCTTTATTTTCTTTCGAAAAGAGTTGACAGAACAATTCTCGATCGCCTAAATTCATTGGCATCAACAACATTTGAAAAGATCACGTATACAACAGCAGTAGAAGTTTTGAGCAAGGTAACATCAACACTTCGCTTAAATAAACAACTAGAGGTGACAAAATGGACGGGTTGGGTAATGGGTCAAAACGGATCCAGGTAAAAGTGAACTCTTTTTATCGGATTCGCAGATGGCTGACCAGAAACACTTTTTTTGTCCAGATATAAAGAATCAATAACCTAACTTTTTGCACAAAATGATTCATGAGGTTTTATGAATAAAAATTACATGTTGGGCAACTTTTTTACATGTTTGACCCATTTGACATGTTTATCTTTAAGCTACTTCCTTTTACCCCATTTGACTTATTAGAGACAAAGCACAATCCAAATCGACCCTTTCGTTTGTAAATGGGTCGAAATCACCACTGCAAAAAAAAAAGTAGTTAACTTGTTATAATCAAATCAGTTATAATAATCCATTGTTATCTTTCAGGTTACAGATAGAACATTTGAAACCAAAATCCAATTGGGTGATGCATTAACAGAAGAACACGAAAGGTTTTACTCGAATAAACAAATTTCTTACTTCTTTTGTTTATTTTCTTGATTATCAAATTTCACACATTATTATTTAATAATGTAGTTACCTGGTTGATGAGTTCTACAAGAAGCCCGTAACCATTTATGATCATCCTAAAGAATTAAAACCCTTCAATGTGAAACTAAATGACGATGGGAAGACCGTTGCAGCCTTCGATGTGATCATACCAAAGGCAAGTCTTTTTTTCTTTTTTTTTCTATTTAAATCGAATTGACCAGTTCATAAGCATACAAGTAATGGGATACTAAGAGATATGTGTATCATGAACAGGTTGGAGCTGTCATAAGGGGCAGCCAAAAGGAAGAACGCGTAAGCCATTTAACTAAAAGGTAATAATATATTAAAATAGTTTCTTAACGGGTCGGACCAACCAACAAACAGTTTTCCTCTGTTATTTCGAAATCCATAAATAATAAACGTGCTAAATATGATTATAAAAACTCTATTGTTACAACACGAATCCAGATTTTTACTGGTTTTTTTTACATGTTTCAGGATTAAGGAATTAGGATTGAGGAAAGATCAATACGAATGGTATCTAGATCTTCGAAAGCAAGGAACAGTTAAACATTCCGGGTTTAATGTTATGTTTGATGTAATGGTTCTTTTCGCTACGGGCCTTAATGATGTTCGTGATGCTGTTCCGTTCCCCCGACATCATGGAAAAGTCCATAATTAATAATGTTTATTGTTTCAAATCACATAAAAATTGTTAAGTACAAAAGTGATGTTCAGAATCAAGATACCTCAGTCTTCATGTTTATAACATGTATTCATGTAAAAAGTTCAAAAGTGAATAAAATTTATGGTATATTTATGACTTTACTGGTGTTCTTGTTTGATCGCGCGCTTTGCACACTCCTGTCGCTGCAAGCCGTCTTTGTATTTTTTTAAGTTGGTCGGCTCGGTTCAGGTTTGACTGGCCCAGGTTTGGGTCAGGTGCGCTTGGTGCTGGTCGAGTCTGGAACAACTAATAACATCAATACTAGCACCTGTTGACATCATCAACTGGTGATGCGCTCGACAATGGGTTGAGCCAACAACTGTTGTTGGTTCCATTGATTAGTTGTTTCAGATTAGTGGTTCGAGTCAATAGTTGTTTCGAGACCTTGTCAAGCGTTTGGTCTCTAGAAATTGTTTGGATCAGTTGTTTCGCTCCCACTGATCAATAGTTTTGATAAGTTGTTTGGACCTGGTAAAATTAGTTGTTTCAACTTGTATCATGAATAAAAATGACAGTTTTGATTTAACCACTTAAAATCTAGGTATTATAAGATTGATTATTTTGTTAATTACAATACTAAATGGGTTGAATGAGTTTGTTCCTCATGTGACAGTGAGTATAAGAAGGAACTTGTTGGTTCAGTCTAAGTGTCTAACAATAAGGAAAGAAATTTAAACACACAGGTTTTGAAAATTTCTAGTAGTTTTGAGATGAGTACCCTTAATTTACACTTCATATTTTACTATATTTCTTAAAGAACACCATAATACATTACCTATGAAAATCGTAAAATTTCACCACTACGTAAAAAATCGGTGGGGGTCGGGCCCCCTCGGATCCCTAAAGAAGGGGCACGTTGTGCCCCTGCCGGTTGTTGTGAGACAAGCGTGTTCGTCTAAGAAGAGGCGCATAGCTATATTTACATAAGTTGTATTTTATCTATGTGTATTCCTTGATGTGTACATTATTAAGAAGGGTAAGCCTAAATGGTAGAATTTTGTACCGTTTTCATATTTCTAAGAACCTGCAAGTCATAAGTTTGAGTCCTCCCACACGCTGGGCCTTTTCAATCTTAATGGGTGTGATTTTTTGATGGACGATAATCAAACTTGTGACAACCCCGTATGGAAACCCTCTGAAGAAGTAAATCCTCCCACCTCAAACCAGCTGGGCTGGAGATCACATTTGTGTATATATATATATATATATATATATATATATATATATAGGGGAGGGTTATCTTGAGAACGCTAAATATTGTGAGAACCGTGAGAACAAGTAAAAAAATTAATCAAAACCAAATTTTTTTAATACAAACCTCATTATAATCAAAATACAACATTAATAAATGAATTTTCTTTCCAAATAATTCATCTTTTCTTGCAAAAACACTTTCAAATTAACTTTTTACACATGTGTAAATGAAACAGTTTACACATGTATAAACAGTAAATTTACACATGTGTAAAAACAAATTATTTCAGTATACGTTTGAATTTTTACGCGTAAATTGTGTTTTTGAGATTGTATTTTAGTAATAAAGACAAGTGTAAAAAGAAATTTTGAATTTGAATTGTTTTAGATGTCGTTCTCACGGTTCGCATGAAATATAAGTGTTCTTAAATTAACTTTCCCCTATATATATATAGAGAGAGGCTATTGTACAAAGTCTCCTTAAAATACAAAGTGTAAGAAACAATCTTGATCGTTGATCTGGGTTTTAATCAAACATCATCCTAAATTAATTACCCCATGTGTTTTTAGTTTCAGTTAACAAGAGAAGGGCAAATTAGACAAATTGCGAGTATAATAATTTGAATTTTTTTTTAATAATCACGCCCAAATCATTGCCTTTATGGACAATTATTATCAATTGCTATAATCATGGAATTCACAAATTTAAAACTCAAAAAAAAAAAATCATACTCTGTAAACCAAAAATAAGAGAAAAACAGAGCATTCATCAAAACAAAGAAGAAATGAAGAAATGAAAACCCTAAAATTACGTTTGTATGAAACAGATGAAGCAAGAGAATGAATGAGCTTGTTCGTGCGTTTGATGAAAGTTATAAATGCGCTTTCAGTTTTTCATTGATTTTAATGATTTCACATGATCATGTTGTTAAAACGCACTTAGTAATATCATAAAACGCACTTACATGTTGATGATATTTAACTTACAATGTAAAAACATAAAACGCACTTGGTAATATCATAAAACGCACTTACATGTTAATGATAATTAACTTACAATGTAAAAACATAAAACGCACTTAGTGATATCATAAAACGCACTTACATGTTGATGATAATTAACTTATAATGTAAAAACATAAAACGCACTTAGTGATATCATAAAACGCACTTAGTGATATCATAAAACACACTTACATAAAACATAAAACGCATTCACTGCTATCATAAAACGCACTTACATAAAACATAAAACATAAAACGCACCCACTGATATCATAAAACGCACTCAGTAATATCTACAATATAAAACAGTTATCTATCAGCCTCTATTCATCTCTGAACTTTATTTCTTCTTCGTTTGATGAATGCTTTGTTTTTTTGTTTACAGAGTATGATTTCTTCTTCGTTTGATAAATGCTCTGTTTTTTTTGTTTATAGAGTATGATTTCTTCTTCGCTTGATGAATGCTCTGTTTTTTTGTTTTTTTTGTTTACAGAGTATGATTTCTTCTTCCTTTGATGAATGCTCTGTTTTTTTTACGAAGTATGATTTCTTCTTCATTTGATGAATGCTCTGTTTTGTTTTGTTTACAGAGTATGATTTTTCTTCGTTTGATGAATGTTTTTTTTTGGTTTACAGAGTATGAATTCTTTAGATCTGATACACAATTAAACATCACAATGATTGAATATTGTGAAATCAGTTATAAAAATTTTGAATTCGGATTTAACGATAAAACAGGGAATGTATTATTACGTGATTAATGAGGGATGGAAAAGTCTATATTACCCTTGAATTGACTTCAGATGTTATAACCGCCAAGTTACACGTGGCCACTTTTGGTGGCTTCCTACACTTTGTAGGTTAAGGTACTTTGTACAAAATACTTTCTCTATATATATATATATATATATATATATATATATATATATTAATCTTTAATTATTTAAGTTTTGGAAAGTAGAAAATTTGTGTTCTTTTTAGATACATTCCCACTACTTGCCTGCTTTGTCAAAATGATGTACTAATTAAATAAATATTTTATATATTATAAAACGTTGAAAACTGAAGCGTATGTTTAAAACCTAGCATAAAATCGATAATAAAATAGATTACATATGCCATATATAATATAGTGAAATATTAATAATTAAAAAAGGAATCTAGAAGGCAGAATGGACACACAAAGCATGTTAAAACTCCGTATGTCACGCATTTATTCCCTGCTAATTGCTATACACCCCCTCCACTCTCTCCCAATCATACAACAAGTTTTTTTATTATTTTGGAATAATTTTAGATTTATTTTTTTATTAAAGACGTAAAGTATGTTTCCAGATTTGTTAAACTTTTTATTTGTTACTAATATTCATCGTGATTTGGACCTCCAAAACTGATTTTTTTTTAGTATCTTTGTTATTGGATCTTTTAAACCAAGTGTTTTATTTTTATTATAAATATTATTTTATTTCATAATATAGATACATCTAACGACTAGCGATATGTTCAGAGACAAGATCCAAGTCCATAACTTATTGCCTAGGGTTGTTATAGAATATAGAGTTCTCTTATTTGTGGACTCCAATTACTTTTATTGATCCAAAACACGTTTTCTTAAAAAAAACACATAACTTTTACTTTACTTTTAAAAAAATGAGAAATTCCAATCACTTAAGGCTTTTATTGATCCACTAAACATATGTTCTAACAAGTGTCATCGAGTTTTTTTATTTTCAACATTTTAACTTAGGTCTATAGTTTTCCAAAAGTATACATTGTCCAACGGTTTACAGTTTATAACGCATTTAGCTTTCAACTTTTTGCTAAAAGTACATAGACAGTCCTTGTAATTCGTACTTTATAGTGCATTTAAGTCTTAACTTAGACCTCCCTAAACCTTAACATTTGTTTACTATATACGTTACAAAATGTAAATAATGCAGATTGCCTGTATATTTCTTAAAAGCTATGCACCAAATCCAAAATTTTTATACGAGTCTAATAATCTTTCTTATTTTCTGTTATATTTTTTTAATATAATAATATTAAATAAAAAAACATTACAAATTACATCAAGATAGCGGGAAGGCGGGCAAAAAGCTGCACCGCCACCCCTTTCTGAATGGCAAACCCTAACCGACTAAAAACGTAACCTTGCATTTAAATAAATAAATAATAGATTAATTTATTTATTACATTTAAATAAATAAATCTATAAAAAAAATATTCTATAAAATAATAAATTAATTCATTTTCCACAAAACATAAATTACGCACCAAGATTTCATCCCAAAATAAACTTTAAAAAACATAACTAAATTAAACGCGGATGAATGTACTTTAAAGCCTTCCCACGTTCCAACACTCAAAACATCATCAATCAGTCTATCACAAACTTTCTCTTTCTCTCTCTAAACCCAATCTTCTCTCTCTAAAACACAATGGGAGAACCAGAACCAGAAAGCGGCGAAGAATACCTCTTCAAAATAGTGGTAATAGGCGACTCAGCTGTGGGTAAGTCCAATCTATTGTCACGGTTCGCTAGAGACGAGTTCGACGCTCACTCAAAGGCCACCATTGGGGTCGAGTTCCAGACCCAGGTCGTTGATATTGATGGTAAGGAGGTCAAGGCTCAGGTGTGGGACACTGCTGGTCAAGAACGGTTCCGTGCTGTTACTTCTGCTTATTATCGTGGTGCAGTTGGTGCTCTTATTGTTTATGATATTAGTAGAAGGACTACTTTTGAGAGTATTAAACGCTGGCTTGGTGAACTTAATAGTATGTTTTTTTTTTATTTTCTTACTTTTGGTTGGTTTATTATTATTTTTATTATTATTATGATTTGGTTTGTGGGTTTGTTTATTTTTGTGGAAATGGAAGAGATCTGGATTGGACTAGTTTATAGGGGTAAAAATGTCAAATTTTAATTTGGGAAAATCACGGTAATAAATATTTGACTTGCCAACTTTATCGAAATAAACAAAGTTATAGGCTAAGATTTAGGATTTCACAAAAAAAAAAAAACTAGAAAAACAGAATATGACATGTGTCTACTTGGCTAATCTATATACGTGACGTTCAACCAGTTATATTACTACACCCCTAAGGTCTAGCCGTCCCCTAAACTATTGTCTTTTAGATATCTTTAGCCGTAATCATTGTCTTCCCTAAACTCTAGCCCTTTATTATTTTTGTTCCCTAAACTAACTGTAGTCGTTTTATTCCCTAAGCTCTAGTCCTTTGTTATTTTTATTCCCTAAACTAAACTAAACTAAATGTAGCCATATTCCCAAAACATGGCTACACCTTAGAGAATTTGGGAGAAAATCTCTAAGGTTTTGGGACCGCTTTGAAGCGGCTAAAACTAAGACATATAATAAAAATGGCTAAGGTTTAGGGATGGAAGGGAGAAAAACGTCTAAGGTTTAGGGACAAGCCGAGCCGTTTGAAACCATAGAAAACTTCTAAAGCCATTTTGAAAAGTAACGGCGAAATATTTGAGGAGTTAGGCCGTCTTTAGCCGGTTCAGTATACTAGCCATGTTTAGACGCTTACAGTTTTTTTTTCAAATGTGGGAGATTTTATTGGTTTAAAAGTATTGGTTCCCACCACCCTCAACCCCTCTAGATTTTAGCCTTTTCCCTAAATTCTAGCCACTAATAATGTTTATTTTTGTAAAAGCTGCTGAGTCAATGTTCATTATTGTTATTTTCCCTTTTAATTTCTACTTAAAGTCAAATAAAGCCTGTGATCATACAGAGTGCTAATGACCTGGCATGTCATCCTAAGGCTCACTGTGGTAAAACCACCGGCTCCGCAATGGCTTCTAGAGAAAGTCATCTGATTACCGCTAGAGCACTATCTCTTTGGTCAATAATTTTTAGCTTAATTAGGCGGTGTTTGGGATTGCTAATTGTGTGTTAATTCTTATCAGCTTCATTTATGGTAGGGATGAGAAAGTCATTTTTAGACGCGGGGACCTTAAAAATTAAGGTATCTGAACGCTTTACACGTATAATCATCTGATTGGTAGACGCAAAAGAGTGTTTCGTCCCTAATGTTTAGACGCATCATATGTTTAGTTTGGCAAATAGGCTTTTTGTCAAATGTTTATTTTGGCAATTTTCCCATTTTTTTAATACTTCCCTTTAGATTATTTGGTTTGAAATTAAAAGCACAAAGAGTTAGGTTTAGAGCTCCAACTGTCACATGAATCATATTTATTCCACACAACTTTTAGAACACATTTAAGGTTTTTCTTCTAAAAGTCATTTTTCCACATGTTTACTTATCAATCGGTCAATTCGGATTTTTATTTGTGTAATGTTTCTATGGTGTTTATGTTCATCACACTCGCGTTTAAAACAACCCGTTTGTTGAAATATGTTTTTGCAGCTCATTGTGATACCGCGATGGCAACAATGCTGGTAGGGAACAAGAGTGACTTAGAGAATATCCGTGAAGTAAGCGTTGAGGAGGGCAAAAGTCTTGCAGAAGAGGAAGGACTTTTCTTCATAGAAACATCCGCACTTGATTCAACAAATGTTACAACAGCTTTCGAGATTGTGATCCGCGCTATTTATGATAATGTTAGAAGAAAAGTCCTGAACTCGGATTCTTACAAGTCTGAAGTGTCTTTGAATCGTGTAAGCCTGGTTAAAGATGGCAACGCGAAACAAAGCTATTGTTGTTCCAGTTGATTATTCAGGTTTGGATCAAAAGCCACTTGTGCTAGTGGTACTACTGCTCTCGTTCAAACACGCTTAATTATGTAGTTTTGACGGGCCGGGCTTGAAGCTTTTTGGTTTGGTTGTTAATGTTATGTTATCAGTTCTCTTAATTATTTGGACCGTTTTGTGAGTTTAATATCTCATCAGGGTATTGGCCCAATTAATCCATGAGAACCGATTATATTGGTTTTTGTTTTTCTAATAATGAGATTTGAATTGTTTTATAATACAAAAGCCTGTGTGTAAACTGATTTACGCGTAAGGCGTTACCAAAACCGACACCTCCCTGGCTCCCTTCACCGTCTGCTTCCTCTGCCCCTTCAAGCGTTACTAGGCTAACGTTGAGCAGTGGCGTATCCAGGACGGATTTTCAAGGGGTTCCTTTCGTAGATGTTCACTGATTTTTCGAAATTTTCCAATAATTTTTTCAATTTTTTTCAGAACCCCCTAAAAGCCCCTAGATCCGCCCCTGACGCTGAGTCCATCAACACCCCTAGCTGTGAATGGTAACAACAGCCAGTCTAATATGTTTTTCCTACCAAGAAGATGATGAATGTGTCCACACAATTTCCTCTGTTCCCATCTTCTCTATTATTTTATCATGTGCTTCAATTACTATAAAATACAACATGAATACATGACACTGACATTACTTGGTTTGGTTTGGCTCCATATATCATGCTGAATTTTGTCCTGCCCTTCTAAGTATGTAATAAAACAATATTATTGAAGTTGTACCAACTGGTTCATCGTTAGCTCGAATGAGGGTGATCAAGAACAAAGACAATTAGACAAAAGGCATTGCACTATACGGTAAATATAACGCGACACATTATAAACCCTATGAAAAGAGATGACAATAAGTTCGAATGACATGTTACGTAAGTATATTTAAGCCTCTCTTTTATCTTAAGTTGTACTCATGTTTATTGTTTCTGCTCTCATTACTCTGTGAACTATTTACTCTCATGCCGTCGTTACATAGCACCAGTCTTCAGGCTAATAGTTTTTGTATTATAGGATCGGCGTTCAGAATAGGAGATCCTTGTATACTAACTACTAAGCAATGTAACGACCTACAGCAGAATAAGAAACTACGATGCTTGCAGTTTCTTGATACGTTTTATTTTTTAAGGTAAACGTAACTCACATGATAGCAAGTAGCATGCTCTTTTAATTTATATAAAACTAAATATTTTGAACATTCATCTTAGTGTTCAACTTTTATAAGACATGTGGTACAAATCTTAATTATGGTTGGGATTCTTTATGATTAACCATAGGATTCTTTAATATGCATGTCTAAGTCTAACCCATCATATCCATACAGGAAACAACAATAATGATAATAACAATAATAATAATAAACAATATACCTAACTACATGCTCTCCCATATTAACAATTTGTAGTCAACTAATATTTTGAATCAAACTTGTTATTAAATGATTGTTTGCAGTTAACATGGAATTAATGTGACATTTTCAAACACATAATATCTGTTCATAATTTAAGAACCTTGAAGAACTGTGATTAGCATAATCCATATGATTAAAACACAACAGATTATGAAATCCAGTTTATTCATATAATAAAATCATGTGGTCCCGAAAGGGATAGCCAAGTGGTAAAGTGGCGTATTCTCCGACCAAGAGGTTGTGGATTCAAATTCTGTACTATGCAGGTGTGGCGATTTCAGCCATTTAAAAATAAAAACACAACTGATTATGAAATGTGGATGACAATAGAACAAAATTCAGCAAAAATCATTAAAATCAACATGATTATGTTTATCTTCTAAATTGAGATCAAAGCCCCAACAATAGCCATAAAAAACACATACATTACATTGTTCCTAGAACCAGAGCTAGAGCTAGGGCCAGGGCTAGGGTTCGGGTTCGCGCTCGGAGCACCGGCAGGACTACCAACCGGTCCACCGCTAACATGCGCCTTCTCCACCACTCGCAGCATCAGCTTCCCCTTCGCATTCAGATTCTCCGGCTGAAACTCATGTTTTGCAGGCACTCCGTCTACAACCGAACTGCCAACCTGCCAGACATGATTCACCTCCGTCATCGTCTCTGGCAACTTCACCGTCGCGTAGATCTTCATAGATCCCGCGCTGTATTCCGCTCTGGACCCCGAAACTTCAAACGAGATCTTACCTGTTGAAACAAACGGATCACAAACAAACAATAACAACAGTGTTTTTTTAGAAACACACTCACGACTCTTTTCTATTTTATTAAAATTTTAAAATCATCACCATAAAAATTTAAAAAAAAAAATTCAAATAAACACTATTTATACTAGGGACTGACAAATGACTTTGGGTACCGAAACCGAACCAGTACTAAACCGATACCGAATATACCATATTGAACCATTTTCCGTACCAATAGGTATCCACTTTTTGCGTTTTTCGGGATCAGTACTTTCGGTTCAGTACACTACCAATATTTTGGGTTGATAAACCTTAAAATACCATATCGTATCGGGCATTTTATGTACCGGTACCGGTACACATATTTTTCTATTTTTGGATCGATACATTCGGTACCACTAGAGTAGGGTTGTTCAACGAATCGAATAACGAATTTTCGAATTATTCGAATCGAATTTCTCAAATTTTTTATATTTTTACCTGAATTCGTATTCGATTCGTATTCGCTTAAAATTCAATTTATTCGATTCGTATTCGATTCGAATAAGAAACTCGAATTCACGTTCATCTAGTGACTAGAGCACCTAGCCCTAATTTACATCATACATAACTTGACCACCAAGCTACCTGATTATAATCAAACGACGACTCGTAACTCATAAATATACCAACTAAACTTATCTAAACATAACTAATAATTAATAAACATCACATTAAATTAAATTAAATAAACAATAAACAATTAAATAATAAATTCAAACTAACTCTTATCTAAACACAAACATTACCTTCAACGATCGACGAATACGAACTAATATTATACGTCTTCACGTTCATCATTCCCTTGGAATCCTTAAAGGCGATTAACGCTTGGGAACCGGCCATGCCGGTTCCCGTAGGGTTAATCGCCCAAGCGATCCATCCGTCCGGTTTGGACGGAGGCGCAACGAAAGCGATTGAAAAGGACGATGAATTAATATGGTTCCAATACAGAGATGCATTGAGTGTTGGAAGATCAGTGCAGTTAGTATAGAGGTTGTTGCTGAATTTTTGTGAAGAGCAGGTGATAGAATGCGCCGGTGAGGTAAGGGAAAGGAGAGATGCGCATGTTAGCAGGAGGAGGCGGAGTGACGGTGGGTTTGGGTGGTTGTTGAAAGACATGGTTGTTGCCGGTTATGTTATGGTGGAAAGTTAGGGGGAAAATATATATATATATGGTTTTTTTTTTTTATTATTATTTTATTATTATTATTATTATTTGTAGAAGTTGAAAGGGGTGTAGTGAGTGTGGGGTATTGGTAACAATTTGTTTTGAAATGGTAAATGAGTAGTTTTGATTTTTGAAATCATTTCATGTTTTGTTATGTTTTTGCTTTTTGCTAATTTGTTTGTTGGTACGTGTGATCATTGAATACACACTTTAATTTAAAACGTACTTTTTTTATCGGCTAAGGAAATCATTTTGGTACTCCGTTTTAATTCCCTTTTCGTATCGTCTCTGAGGGCATGAGTCCTTTCAACGTCAAGGGATGTATTTTTGTTGGCCCTATGATTCGAACCGTGTACATCTCGCAGGCGGGAACCTCCCTAAAAAGTAAACCCTCCCACCTCTCCCCAACTGAGCTAGGGGTCATTGGCAATTTAAAACGTACTAGGTTAGAGCCCTGCGTGTACATGCGGTACATGTTCATGTCAAATGAAAAAAATTCTATGAAGATAAAAAAAAAGTTTAATGTTACCCAATAACAGATATATGAATCAACAAATGTTTGATTAGACGTGATTTAAAAACAAATAATGAAGTGAATAAACATATATTTATTGTAACGGCATACAAATGAAGATTAAATTCAAAGTAAATAAATGTAGTTTAACAAATCATACAACCAAAAAATTATAAAAAAATGATTTATGCAAAATATGATCGCATACTTATTCACAAACTACTAAATATTTTTTTATAGACAACATTTGTTATTTATTATTAACGTTGTCATCTTTATCCAATATTAGTATGTTCAGACCATCTCTACTGTTGTCACTTGGCAGCGACACACAACTGCCCATGTGTAAAAACAGGATATTTCAAATACAAACCTATCCTAAATAGGGTTTGTCCTTAACTCTTATTTATTGTCATTGCGAAACATAAAGTAAGAGGGAATTGTCTTCTGTTAAATCTGAAAGGAATATTCTTATTAGATGGGGACAACCTAATTCTTTGGATAAAAGTTCGCATTCCAATGTTACTCTCTGAAATTATTTTAGCTTCTATAACACGGTTTGATATGGCAAGACGATTTGGAACTTGTGGCTTCGAAAAGAATTTATGTCCACTTATAGTATCCCTGAACCATTAGAATAACAAAACAGTAAAATTTGTCAAAAAAAAAAAAACTTTGGTGAAGAAAAGAAAGACATTTGGCATTGTAACTGTATTATCATCAAGAATTTAAGGTAAATATATCCCAAAAACTCTGAACTGTTTTGACGGTTTGAATCATAACCAATGACCTAAAAATCAAGCTAAAACCACGGTGAAAATCAATACTAAACCCACATGAGAAACTCGTTATGAGTAAAGATAGCAGCGTGGATGGGTTGAATAATATGTCAAAATGGGAGGTTTTTTATAGGGCAACATTTTATCCATTTGACCCGTTTCAATGCTTCTACAATCGGAATATCTGATCGAATAAGTCGGATTTATTTATATAGTTGAATTATAAAAATGGAAGGATTGATAATTTACGTGATTTGGTCAACGACGCTTAAAATTAGCACAATTATTGCAATCATGATGATAGTTAGCGTTTCATGACAATTGATTAAAGGAAAATTCTTTGTAAACATAATATGATAACGTTAATCTGTCAAAGATATTTAAATGAAAGACATAATATTCTTAATTTTAGTATCACTGAAACGATATTTAGTTAGTGTAGTCAATGATGGAGGATTTCATGACAAATGAGGTTTTCAAATGTTATGAATCGTCTTTTAGTTAACGTTGTTACTGATAACGTAAAATGATATTTCATTACTAATTTCGTTACTAATTACTAATAAGTGTATTTTAAGACATGAAAAATAAATAAAGTCAAAGAATTGACCTCCATCAAAAAAACAAAAACGTAAAAAGTTTTTATGTTTATCTGTCAACAATATTAAAATGAAAGTCGTTACTAGTAATATCATTGAAAATTATTTTGAATATATTATATATTTTAGGAAATTGTTAAATAGATTTAAATTATATTTATTATTAAAATAATATATTTAAATTGTGTTTATTAAATACATTTTGTTTACCAAAATTATTGCTTCAATCTTTCTGTTATCATTAATTGAGTTTTTTTTATAATCTTTGAAATAATTTGAATGTTATTAATGATCGAGGGTTTCATGACAAATGAGGATTTTTTATGTTGATGTTACATTTATTCTTTATGTTAATAATTGTAATAATTATTACTATTAATAATAATAAATGGATGACAAAAGTTAACTTAACAAATTAAATTATTTACTAATATATTAATATAATTAAAAATTATTTTGAATATAGTATATATTTTAGTAACATATTTGTAAAAATCGTAAAAGAAAATTTTTATTCGGTCAATAAGAAATAAATGAGATTAAAAATAAAATTAAAAATCGTAATATTAGTTTTAGTATTAGTAATATATTCGTAATTTAATTCGGTTAATAATAAATAAATGAGATTAAAAATCGTAATATTAGTATTAGTAATATATTCGTAATTTAATTTAATTCGGTCAATAATAAATAAATGACACTAAAAAACATAATAAATATCATTAAATTCGTTCAATTATTATTAATATCATTAAAAATCATAACAAATAACATTAAAAATGAAAAAAAAAAAACCTTTTAATTGCAGGCAAACTAATAATAATTCAAAAAATAGTAATATAAATAAATGAGATTAAAATTTTTCAATATTAACCTCAAAAATTGTAATCAATAATTAAATCAATTACATTAAAAATATCGGCGTTTCAAATTGACTTACCAATTATCGACAAATTATTATTGACATCTTAAAAATTGCATATTACTATTGAAATTATTTTTACGAATAGTAAAACTAAAATCATAAAATTAGTATTATTATTAATAATATATTCGGTCAACAATACTATTTTTACGATTAGTAAAACTAAAATCGTAATATTAGTATTAGTATTAGTATTAGTATTAGTATTAGTATTTGTATAATAATCAATGACATTATTTATTCAGTTAAAATAACCTTAAATAACAATCATTATGATGTTAATATAAATTCGATAAACTATTAAAAGATAATAATAAATGCCATTAACTTCGGTCAACATATAAATTAATGTAAATAAATAACCTTCCTTCAATATTTAAATTCAATATTAAATGACATTAAAATCAGTCAACTGTTATTAATGTAAGAAAATAACAATAATTCTGACTTAATGGCATTAAATTTGGTCATGAAAATTAAAGAATAATTTTTGAAAATTAAATAGGCATAAATGACACGGTAAATTTATTAAGAAAATAATTATGTAAGTCCATAGTTTAATTCGGTCAATTTATGAGTTTATGAGTAATTCAATTTAATTCGGTCAAATAATGAGTAATATCAATTTATTTTGGTCAAATTTATGTGTAAGTAAACTCATAATATTTACAAATTATGAGTAAGAACATAGTTTTATTCAAATTATGACTTATAAATACATTACACTGTAAATTAACGTGTAAGTTACAATATTTATCACAAATATTGTAAATATTGTAATTTAACGGTTAGTGTTGATTTAGGATTTAAAAGAAAACCAATTAAATTATGGGTTTATAAATATTTTTTTCTGGATTTAAATAAAAATATTGTAATTTGCGTTCAAAAACACATTTATCACAAATTTAGTATTTGGTAAATTGACATTCAAGTTTAAATATATTAGGAAAAATCAACATTATTGACACAATAACATTTTTCTAAATTAGTCGGCGATGACTTTTAAATGAGGGATTTGTTTTGAATGTTATATATATTGGTTTGTTAATGAAGCATTAAGTTTACATGTGATATTGTGGCTAATTAATACTTTCACAACATTTTGCCCTCTAAAAAAGTATAAGTATTTGTATAATAATCAATGACATTATTTATTCAGTCAAAATAACATTAAATAACAATCATTAGGATGTTAATATAAATTCGGTAAATTGTTAAAAGGTAATAATAAATGTCATTAACTTCGGTCAACATATAAATTAATGTAAATAAATAACTTTACTTCAATATTTAAATTCCAGATTAAATGACATTAAGATCAGTCAATTGTTATTAATGTAAGTAAATAACAATAATTCTGAATTAATGTCAATAAATTCAGTCATATAAAAAAATGACATTAAAAAAATTCGAAAACCATTGAATTATTACAATAACATTAAACATAAATTCGAAATACAATAATTTAAATAAATTAAAAACATTAAAAATTGATATGTCAAATTACCAAATAATTCAATAACATTAACATTAAACCATTAAATTATTAATGTTAAAGGATGTTTCTACAACCAAACCTTCGCTAAAGGATGTTTCCTGCAAGTTTTAAACATTAAGGATGAAACTTGCAATTTTGGGTCAACGTAAAGGACGTTTTTTGTAATTTTGTCTTGTAAGAATTATTATTTTTTACCAATTATGGGATCTTTTGAAGTAGAAACATACACCTTAGCTAATGTTTCTTCTTCTATTTTCGTCCATTGCCTTTTGGACGAGGGAGTTTCACGCTCTTTAGCCCGACTTTTCTTTTTTTCCCCTTCGAAGATTCGGGTTGCGTTTCGGGCACAAACTCTTCCACCTCATCTTCTTCTTCAACGGGTTCAAAAGAGGGTTGTCGTTGTGGTTGTTGTGACGGTTGTGGTTGTAGAGATGATTGGAATGACGGAGTTTGCAAGAGTTGGGTGAAAGATTGAGGGTTATGGTGCATTTGCATATCGCTAAATTGGTAAAAAGGTAGTGGGGCTTTGGTGCATTTGGGAATATTGGGTGAAAGGGTTGGGACTTTGTTGGAACCCCGAAAATGTAGCCCAACTTGGATCGATTGACATCGTGTAACCCGGTGTCGTGAACGGGTTTGGATTCGGGTTGTTTTGATTACGTTGTGGGGTTTGACTCGGGTTTGGGTTTGGGTTGTTTGGGTAGGGATCCATGATGATAAAAATTTAAAGATTGTATAAAAATATTAGAAGATTGTATAAAAGTTGTAGAAGAGATGGTGTAAAAATGAGGTGAAATGGTTGGGTATTTATAATAAAAAAAACCTTTTTTTTTAAACGGTCGAATTGACCGTTGACAACGGTCACATCAAACAAACGGTCAAAAATTTGGCTAGGCATCCCCGGCAAATTCACGTCGCTCATGCCTATGCCGACATAGGGGGCGGTGTACGCCGGCCTGACATACACTTGTCGCCCCTATGCCGGCTCCACACCGTAAGGTCTTATAAGATTATGTGTTATGGTTTGATATAACGTTTTTCACATCAGCGTGACGTAAATAATATGCTTCAACTAACCAATTCTTTATGACTGTGGAATGGGCAGTGACAAAGTTAGAAGATCAATTCGGTGAGGGCCGGACTCAATTTTTTGTATCGGTAGGGGCCAAAAGATCAAATCGGTGGGGACCGAACTCAATCTATATAAAAATTACCTGCGCAAACCACGAACTTTCATCACTGAGCCAAAAACTGTTGGGGTCGGGCACCCCCTAGCCCTCACTAACCTTCGCCACTGGTGGTGTTGGGTGCCACCCATCTGAGGTGGCTGGAAGTGTTACCCCATGCCGAGGGGCGGAGCATCTTGGGGGCCACCCCCGCCCCCACCCCAACCGTTTTTTGGCTAAGTAGTGGTAGGTTCGCGATTTTTGTATGTAATTTTTATATGTATTAGAGTTCGGCTCCTACTGATTCGATTTTACGGCCCCTACCGATTTGATTTCTTAGCCCCACCAAATTTTTTTTGAAATTATATATATATATACACACGTATTTCAATATAAAAAAAATGAAGAACGGGGATTATAGAAAAATTATAAACTTGTTTTTAAACTTAAGGGGGCTTCGAATAGGTATGTATACGAGAGAAAGAAAGAAAAGAATAACATTACTGTGATCTGATGTTGAGTGTTCTCTTCAACCCCCAAAAAGGTGACTTTTTTTTAAAAAAAAATTCCAATTTGGTTATTAGTTTTGCATGTTAGATTCAAGTGGTGCATCAATTAACCGTAATTGAACTTAGGTATTATTATTAGGACTTTATATAGTGAATCACCATTGTTGAGTACTTGAGTTTTTATTGTTAGGACAAAAAGGATTGGTGAAACCACTTTTGCAAACCTTAGTCTAATTCACTTCTGTCAATTTATTCTAAGTATAGAACTACTGAAGAAAGAAGACCAAACAGCTGAAGAAGGATTCTACAAGTACTGAAGAAGAAATACATCAGAAGTTCTGAAGTCCAAACCAGACAATTCACTGAAGAACTACTAAAGACAAACTACTCATCAGTAGTTTGTCATTCATCAGTACTTGTCCAAGAATCTTTCCACCGCCTTATGTTTCAGTAGTTTATTAGTTTAGTTGTAACACCCCAACCGATGGCGGAATCATCGAGGTGTCACGTAGTGACGATTGTTCAAAAGCACATGGTACTAAAATGTAAATATATTATTGAATAATTTAAATTGTCTTACAGGGATGAAATGGGAAAAATACATAACTTTGAACAAAACATGAAATTTGAAATAAATTATTAAAAGCATGCACTAAAATCCAATGCTATGGAACTAAGATCAAACTGCACCTGAAACATGTACAAAATAAGTTTTGTCAACATATGAAATGTTGGTGAGCATTCCTAGTTTTAATACATATAGTAAGTTGGAAAAATGTTATACAATTCAAGTGCAAAGCTACAGTGCATTTATGTAAACTATGTATCATACAAATGAGCGAAATCAATCCTGTGACTGTATAAATGTACTAAAATGAACGGCGGTGTACTTATCCAATAAATGGATAATAACTTAACAATGACCATGGATTCTCCGATGAAAAAGGGGGAGAATCAACCTAGGCGGGTTGTCAATCCAATAGCGCTATCCAATGTTAAGGTCGGCTTGTACAATGTTAATGATTTCACTAAGTACAAATGTATTCTACATGTAATGTCTAAGCATAAAGCACGTTTGTAAGCAAATGCACATAGTACTAGAATTGTATTGTAAAAATGTGAACTTGTATTTGTAATTTGTATAAGTGTACATGTAACACCCCAAAAATGAATAAAAGTAAAAAGGGGATAGGAAATACTCACTTTCGCCAAATAACTAGATGACTAAGTGAGCGTGAAAATGCGAGCAATCCAAAGACTCAACAACGAAACTAGTCCAATTTAGAAGAAAAGAAACCGAATAAGAAAAATATCCAGCTTCTAATTCGCCAATTACGAGAGCTTATAATCAAAGCTTCAAATGTAGAAGTAATATACTATAGAAGAAAGGTATGAGGGTGTGACACCCGGCAAATTCTGGTTAACAACGTGTCTAGATGAAAGTCTACCTTAGCGAGTCACGCGTATATTGTACTTAACTGGGTTAGTTAAGTCGTGTTATGGTTCGGGAACTATCAGTTTAGTATAGAGGATCATCGGATGTTAGTCTAAAGGTTCATTAGATGTCAGTCCTTAACCAAGTGTACAAATGGTGACGATTCGTAGAATCGTCAGGGCATACGGAACATACAAGTCTCGAGTCCCGGGAATTTGGTGAACGAGTGTGAATATGTTTGTTTGCAAGTGTTATGTGTTTACAATCATTATGTGACTTGTCGGTATGTGAAAATGTGTTAACATATGTTAAAACGGGGTTTAACGCGCAAAATACATCGAACCAACCCCTATAGGCGATTAGGGGAGGCTAATCGCCTATAGGGCATGCATTTAGGGAATCATTACATGCGATTGGGGGCTACTCGCATGTAATAACAGGCGATTAGGCCCAATTGCATGTAATGTCATGCGATTAGCAACCCTAATCGCATGTAACTGCTGCACAATCGCGTGTTACGTGCTGGACGACTAAAAACGACTATAAATACAATGCTTAACCTCCTAAACTTCATAATATCAACCCTAGTCGTCCCATAACCCGCCCCAACACACACACAACCTCTGGAACGTGATTTTGGATCAAAACACAAGGTTTCAAGCTTATTTCATCAAACTATCACAATCTAAGGTGTGATTTTCATCCATGAAATCTTTATAAACGTTTTTATTAAATCCCTAACGGTCCAGACCTGTTTTAAAACGTATGAGTCTTCTGAAAATCGTTAATAATCATTGTTAATTGGATTCTAAGTAGCATGCATGATGTATGTGGGTTTTCATTCAAAAGCTAGGGTTTTTATGATTCAAGATGGATGATTACATGTTATTAGGTTAGTTTCAGATTAATAATGATGGCATGATGATAGAATCTGAGTAATTGTTCATTAGGGTTATGATTATGCATGTTAAGATGATGTTTCATGCTATGTGTATTATGTTTGGATTACATGGTTACATGCAGGGCTGATAGAACGAGGTTAAACGAAGGATTTTGGTTTAAACATGTTTGGTATAGTTATTAGATTGATATTTGATGTTTACACACGTTCCGGATCTGATTTGGAGTGTTAAACGCGCGAAAAACCGGAACAGCTGGGTTACAGGCGATTAGCAACCCTAATCGCCTATGTTAGGGGCGATTAGGAGGCCAATCGCCTGAATGGACTCCCCAATCGCCTATAATACATGCAATTGGGGGCTAATTGCCTCTGTTACATGCAATTGTGATCCTAAATGCTAGTTAAGTCCTAAAATACATGTCTTATGACCTAATCGCCTATAAACTCATGGTTTACATGTCTTATGACCACTAATCGCCTATATTATATGCAATTAGCTTTCCTAAATGCCTGTTGACCAACCTAAATGCTAGTTGACTTTTCCTAATCGCGTGTACTGCTGCTGTAAGTGTAAATTAGCATTCCGAGACCCGATTTGACATCTAGGAACATGCTAGGAACCCCGTAACATATCTAATAACTTGGTAACATATGTTTGGATTTAATTATGTGATACGTGAACTACGTGCTATAACTTGTTGGACGTTAACGTATGTTAAGTGTGATTGCATGATTGTATGTTTGAGAGCGTAAGCATAACACGGGGAGTCTCGGGTCACCAATGGGATGTCGAGTCTTGTACATTGGGTCAGTTTAACAGTCACAGTGTTTTCAAACAAACTTGGTTATGGTCTGGACATCTAGGGACTAATTAACCTGCGGGTTATTAGTCTAAGTACTTGTAACTGTCATATGTTAGGTCGCCGCTTTACGGGACTAGCATAGCTTGCTGAGTTTATTCGTATTACGAAGTAACGCAACCTAAGGTGAGTTTACGGCCCCTCTTTTAACTGGTTTCACTTTTCGGGGGAGAAAACATGTGTTAAACTTATGTTTTGGTAACAACTGTCATACTATGGGTTTCTATGGTTTACTATACGATCTTTGGAAGTCCCGGGGGAAACCATGAATGTGCGGGTTAGCACAACGGGGAAATGTAAATAGCGCTATTGGGAGTGACCAACCCCGCTCGTCGGCTTGGAGGGTCGGCGAGTGCATATTGTTAACACCCCGCCCCTCTCATCACCAATATTGTCCGCTTTGCCCATCCAGAGCTCACGGATTTGTTTTTTGTTGCTCAAGTGGAGACTTCCCAGGAGGTCACCCATCCTGAAATTTCTCCCACCTGAGCACGCTTAACTGTGGAGTTCTCCTCTCATCCACTAACATTAAGCCCCAAAACGCGTTGGTGATTTAAGAGGCAAGACATTACTTATGAACCAAGGATCTCTCCTGGCCACGGCCGATGTGGGATTTTCCTGGGGTGTCACATTCACCCCCTGTTAGAGTCTCATCGTCCCTGATGAGGTGTGCACCCACCATCCCGAACGGCACAGGAGTGGCTCTGATACCATCTGTAACACCCCGCCCCTCTCATCACCAATATTGTCCGCTTTGCCCATCCAGAGCTCACGGATTTGTTTTTGGTTGCTCAAGTGGAGACTTCCCAGGAGGTCACCCATCCTGAAATTTCTCCCACCTGAGCACGCTTAACTGTGGAGTTCTCCTCTCATCCACTAACATTAAGCCCCAAAACGCGTTGGTGATTTAAGAGGCAAGACATTACTTATGAACCAAGGATCTCTCCTGGCCACGGCCGATGTGGAATTTTCCTGGGGTGTCACATTCACCCCCTGTTATAGTCTCATCGTCCCTGATGAGGTGTGTTCCTGGGGTGTCACAGAGGGAGAGTTTAATCGAATGGAAACAATCGATTTAGAGGTGCAAAGTGTAATGGGTCATATGTGGGTTTTTATACTAGTTTTGGATTCAATTAGCCATTAAAATTGGTCAACACCATAAAGTAAGGTTTTATGATGAATTGAATATTTGACTAGGACTTTGACTAGGACTTTGACTGAGACTTTGACTGTTTAACTGTCGCAGCGGACCGCGAAAGCTAAAAAAAAATCATTTTTTTCTAATTTAATCAATTTTAAGTTCTGGGCTTGTTTCCTTCGATTTCTAAGTTGTTTTAGGACCGAAAATTAAGGGCTTTGAGTATCAAGGTCTGAAACATACGTGCTCGGGTGTAGATGTGAGTATAAAACGTGCATACTTTTACTTATAAAAATTATAAGTTTTATTAAATTGTGAATTTTTGTCCTATTAAAATACGAGGGTTAAAAATGAAAATTTTGAAATAGTTGAGGAACCAATTATGCACATTTATGAAAAGTGAAGGGTGCAGGTTGTCACAGTCTCCCTACTTTAGAAAATTTCGTCCCGAAATTACTTTCAAGTGAAGGTTTCCATGAAACAAAAGGCATTTGTAAAAAGGCAAGTAGATTTTAAGAAATGCACCAGCCATGATTTGACAAAGTTTGAAGTAGTTGTTTAATACCCAAAACAAGAGTTTGAAAATCCTTAAAGTTTGACCCAAGGTTAGAGAATTAAGAGTTTATAATGAGCAAGGTTTGGGAAAAGTATGTAACTGGTTAGGGTAGGGCAATGTTATAGTAGCTTCCCTTACTTTAGAGAAGTTTCTGACCGAACTTTATTAAGGACGTGCAACGGGATTTCGACTATCAAAGAGTGTAAAAGTATACAAAGTTTGTGTTTTCTGTGTGGATGGTCCAGAGAAAGACTCTAGGAAGTCGAATTGAAGCTCGTGTAAGAACATTCTTATCGAAAATGCTAGCTACTAGTCAACGATCTAATAAAGAGATAGTAATGGGTAGGTTCTTGGTCAGACTCCTAGTCCGCTCCCGCAGTATCGCTCGTGCTTATATATAGGGTGTACCGCAACTAACCCACCACACTACTGATACTTTGGACTCGTACTGATTGTCTACCAATAGCCTAAGTAGAATCACACACCACCCCCATGTACCTGTAAATCCATGATTGCGTTCCGGACCGTAATCATCGATTTACCTTACACTAGGGTGCTATGCTTTTCTATAACACTAACATAAGTAATACAAGAAACAATGCGTGCAACCAAAATGTGTTAAGTAGTAGATACTGCTCAAGTATAAGATGCGGTTAGAAGTTCTTCCCCTTTCAGGTTCACCTTTTAACCGTAATGAGATTAATGTGTAAGTATAAGACATGATTAGGGGTTCTTCACCTTTCGGGTTCACCCTTAACCGGTAAATTTTTGTTCACATCATTGGGCTCTAAACAACCATATTGATAAACTCTGAGGATTACACCGTTCCCCTTGGGTTAGAGGAATACTCTGAACCGAGTCATACATGGGAACTGGCTTAGATCTCATACGAGCTATCAATTAGTATGTTCGTTGGTCATGATGATGAATAAAATAGTGTAAAGTATAACAGGGTTTTGCTCACAAAAAAAAATATGCATACCAAATATGCGTTCATGTAACTATATAAGTATAGCATAAAATTTCGATTGAAAGAATAGCATAACGCAAATCGAGTAAATCGCACAATTTGCACAAAATGAAAGTAAACGAGTTAAATTAATGCTCAAAACTAGTGTTGTAAGAATAACTACTAATAACTAGTGCGAGAATAGTTGCGAATAACGCGTGAAAATAACTACCAACAAAAGAATAATACAAAAAAATTAAGATAATGTACGAACGTAACTATAAATAGAATGGTGAAAAAAAATAATGAAATTTACTGGTATGAGGATAACCTTTTGGAAACTGAAGAATGTTTTAAGTTCAAAACATGTTCACTTGAAAAGATTTCGTAGGTACACATTTTCATGTGTTTACGAGAAGTCGAGTTTGAAAAGTGTTATAAGGTATATTATTAGTTGCAAATTCCTCCCGAAAACATATATTGGATACGTTATATGAAAACATGCCGATTTACATTTGATCTGTAAAATATGCAATGCAAGTTTATAAAATGCAAGATGAAACCATTTCATGAAGTGTGTGTAAATCTAATGTGTTTCGAAAGACTAAGATTTAAAATGATGTGAAGGTTGTGAATGATCCCAGATGCCTTGACGAATTTTGGAAAATAAAGTTTTCTATATTTAAACATTTCTTTAACTTGTGGGTTGAAAAGTCGGAAATTTTTATGAAATGTTGAGAAAATCGAAGTGTTACCCGTTAAGACTGGGTAAACTTGAAACCTTTTAAATTTTCAAACTTTTACGAAATTTATACATTGAAAGATCATTTATTTGCAGGATCGTTAAGGCATCTCTTTGGCCTCATAGCGGGCTATTTGTTTCAAGGCACAAGGTGTATGAAAAGTGTGTTCTAATTTGGCGAAAAGGCTTTGTGAAAAGACTTATAGAATAAGTTGTCAAATTAATCGTTTTAGAGAGTAGTGTACTAGTGCGTATCGTGTAGGTAGGCATTTATGTATGAGTTTAGTCTGACTAAGAAGTTCTAACTAATGGTAGTTGGCTATGGCTTAGGAGACTGGGTGCAGCAATATTAGTATTAGGTATATGAGGATATACTGTGACTTCGATCAAGTAAGTTTGTAAACATGAAGGTATAAAACAGGTTGAAATAATAAGTTTGGAAAAACCATGTTCATTTTTAATTGTATGATGACGCAACATTCCTAAAATCAGGATGTGATCAACGTTAAACACAGAGTTTAAAACTTAAGTCGTGGGTAAAAATGTTTTAACGCAAAACGAGTAATACCTTATAGTGTAAGAATCATGAGCATAAGTGAAATAGTGTAAGCTTTAATGCGATAATATATCGAACAAAAGTTTTAGTAATGATGATAAGGGATTCAAAAGCGAATGATCAATGAATAATGGCATATGAAACATCAAGTGATTAAATGGAATCTTCAAATGATAAACAAACATAAATATCAATGATATAAAACTTTGGAATTGTTTCTATAGGAAACTTTGACCAACTCAAGTATTTGAAATTTCCTAGTGACTTGTGGGGGCGTACTTTAGCCTATAAGTGAATGCTCATCCCAAGAGTTCCTAGGTAGGTATACGGGTCCCTCGTCTGATTGGGATTTATACGAAATACCAGGCCTAGACAGAAAACTCAGGATACAGACGCTCACCCTTCCAGATTGCACGTGCCCATCACTAGTGAATTCCAAAACTTTAGCGAGATTAAAAACGAGATGCAAAAATAGATCCTTGAGATGTGGATTTCACTCCTAACTCAAAGATGTATTTCAAAATTGAAAACTATTGTGGAATGAAACCAATTACTAAGTTAAGGATATCACTCCCAGCTTAGTGGTTAAGTTTCTTTTTGAAGGAAATACTCTTTGAGGTGTGGATGTCACTCCTATCTCAAAGATATATTCCTAAGATAAATAACATATAGAGGAGTGAAACTAATCACCAAGGTATGGATGCCACTCTTAACTTGGTGATATCGTTTCGTTTGTGAAATACGAGTGTCTTCTACTCCAAGCAAAATATCGAAAGAATAACGTGAAAGAACCATAGCGAAAATATCTTGAATGAAAATATAAGAATAAAGAGAAATATACACGAGATGACTTGTTAATGTAAGCTTAGTTATAGACTAGGCTAAAAGGCATTCTAATAACCTAATTCCCTATAACCATGGCTTTGATACCAATCTGTAACACCCCAACCGATGGCGGAATCATCGAGGTGTCACGTAGTGACGATTGTTCAAAAGCACATGGTACTAAAATGTAAATATATTATTGAATAATTTAAATTGTCTTACATGGATGAAATGGGAAAAATACATAACTTTGAACAAAACATGAAATTTGAAATAAATTATTAAAAGCATGCACTAAAATCCAATGCTATGGAACTAAGATCAAACTGCACCTGAAACATGTACAAAATAAGTTTTGTCAACATATGAAATGTTGGTGAGCATTCCTAGTTTTAATACATATAGTAAGTTGGAAAAATGTTATACAATTCAAATGCAAAGCTACAGTGCATTTATGTAAACTATGTATCATACAAATGAGCGAAATCAATCCTGTGACTGTATAAATGTACTAAAATGAACGGCGGTGTACTTATCCAATAAATGGATAATAACTTAACAATGACCATGGATTCTCCGATGAAAAAGGGGAAGAATCAACCTAGGCGGGTTGTCAATCCAATAGCGCTATCCAATGTTAAGGTCGGCTTGTACAATGTTAATGATTTCACTAAGTACAAATGTATTATACATGTAATGTCTAAGCATAAAGCACGTTTGTAAGTAAATGCACATAGTACTAGAATTGTATTGTAAAAATGTGAACTTGTATTTGTAATTTGTATAAGTGTACATGTAACACCCCAAAAATGAATAAAAGTAAAAAGGGGATAGGAAATACTCACTTTCGCCAAATAACTAGATGACTAAGCGAGCGTGAAAATGCGAGCAATCCAAAGACTCAACAACGAAACTAGTCCAATTTAGAAGAAAAGAAACCGAATAAGAAAAATATCCAGCTTCCAATTCGCCAATTACGAGAGCTTATAATCAAAGCTTCAAATGTAGAAGTAATATACTATAGAAGAAAGGTATGAGGGAGAGTTTAATCGAATTGAAACAATCGATTTAGAGGTGCAAAGTGTAATGGGTCATATGTGGGTTTTTATACTAGTTTTGGATTCAATTAGCCATTAAAATTGGTCAACACCATAAAGTAAGGTTTTATGATGAATTGAATATTTGACTAGGACTTTGACTGAGACTTTGACTGTTTAACTGTCGCAGCGGACCGCGAAAGCTAAAAAAAATCATTTTTTTCTAATTTAATCAATTTTAAGTTCTGGGCTTGTTTCCTTCGATTTCTAAGTTGTTTTAGGACCGAAAATTAAGGGCTTTGAGTATCAAGGTCTGAAACATACGTGCTCGGGTGTAGATGTGAGTATAAAACGTGCATACTTTTACTTATAAAAATTATAAGTTTTATTAAATTGTGAATTTTTGTCCTATTAAAATACGAGGGTTAAAAATGAAAATTTTGAAATAGTTGAGGAACCAATTATGCACATTTATGAAAAGTGAAGGGTGCAGGTTGTCACAGTAGTATTACTTTAACTTTTGTACAAGTTCCAAGATTGCAACTTGCTGCAACTTGTCTCTGAACTTGCTTTTTGGCAAGGTTCATGTATTTGTAAAGTCTATAAATAGAAGGGTTCATCCCTCTGTTTTAGACATTGATTTTTAATACAGAAATTCTTCAAAGCTTATTATTGTTATTTTCATTTCATTTACTGAGAATCTGTTTAAGTGTTCATTCTTATTCAATGCTTAGATTCTCATTAAATACTTATCTTTAGTTTTATCAAACGTCCAGGGGGAGTAATAACTCCTGTTGATAAGTGTAGCTTTAAACTCATATCATTCCGCTGTGCTATCACTGATTAAGAACTGGCTAGACACCTAAGTGTTCACTAGCAAGTTCATACAAAGAGCAATACTGATCCAACATTTATTGTGATTTGTATTGAATTTTTAGGCATTATTGTTAGGGCTCTATACTTTAGTTGTATCACTTTATATTGTTGACCATTGCATTCCATCTATAATCTATTGTGATTATTGTTTAAGGATTCAAAAATTAGGGTTTATACTTATCAAATTAGGAAAGATGACTACTTAAGGAGGAAGTATGGTGAATATATTGTTTAATCCATTTTTTTTGTTAGGCATATCATGAGAATGTTGAAAACTATTGATTCATTTTTCAAAAGAAAAGAATGATGAAGGGAAAAGAAAGGATGATGAACAAGAGAGTAAACGTAACAAAGCTTCAACAAGTTATAGTGAGCCACAAAAGCTTGAAAATCAACTTGCCTTGGTTGGTGCTTCAAAGGACTTTATTCCAGTGGACCAATTCTTTAACAACTTGGTCTATATAATTAATGTGGTTTGTGCTTCTAGTAAGCGTCATGATGAGTTACAAAAGGCAAAGTTAGTTGAGGTTGAAAGGTTATTGGAACTAGGTGAAATCAAATCGGGAAAAGGACGGAATCAGATTGGGATATTAACAAGAGCTGGTTACACACATTGGGGGTCCTCATTTTAAGTATGATTCGGAATCCATAATCAATGAATTCAAAGATCCTATAGGACGTTGCGCTAAATTGTAAGGTACTCACATTTTCTCTCTCGCATCATCACAGATATTTTAGGTGTTTGTTTTTTTTAATGAAGAAAAGTTATATATTTAGAGTTATTATTGTTTATTTGATTGATCCGACCCGACCTGACCTAAATTGAATCGCCAACCCGAAACATAACGATAGGAAAAAATCGGGTCTCGTAGTTTTCGGTCCCTACCACTAGTTTTTTCAAGCTTCACCACTGTCCTTATCGCTCTTTCCACCACCCGTTGTTTCGCTCTCTTCCCTCTTGTTCCATCTCACTCGCGCCACAACCTTAACCACCTCAATGACATCCCACAAAATTCAAATCAAGTCAACCAATCAGTGTTTAAGTGGAGCATACAGGAGTGATTAACGATTTACAAAAAAAAATAAAGTGAAGCAAATTGGTCCGAACATTCTATAATTTTTGTAGCAGAGTTACCAAAACCGAGTGGTTTGATTATGTTCAACGAGGGAGTTAATCCAATCTTCGTGAATTCAATTCTGCAAAGCTAACAATACCGTGAATCGTGTCACGAGGAGGGGTGGGGGTTCTCTTTGTAACCACCTCCGACGTGAGAATAAATACTGCACTTTTGAGAGTAAAATATGAGTGTCGAGAGTAGAGAGAGTCGACTCTTGTCACCCTGGAGGAGTGTGGTATTTATATTCAGAATAATGAGAGGTGATAGGTTGAGATATCGCTTTCGGGATATCCCCCTCCAGTGTTGGTGGTATTAGGGGATGGTGTGCGCCTACACGATGTGATTGGCAAGACGCTGTGGAGATCGTGGAACAAGATTTCTCGACGTCAGATTGGCCACATATTTCTTCTTATCGTCCTTTTTGCCTCCTTCGTTTTAGCAGATCCACCATGGCGTATGGGCTACACCTAACCATTGTCTTGCCAATAGTTTTAGGTTTATTGTTGTGACATGGGTTTCAACCTTAATACCACATCTATACATATAATAAACCAAAAGCCTTTTAATGACATGACACTCAAAGAGGGTATTCTCTTCATTGAGTGTGCCATGTGTCATCCCATGTGGCAAGGGCTTTATTTTAGGAAAATAATAATTTAGAATTTAAAAACAAAATTAGATTTTTATCTCTAATGTTTTTCCCATAACTTTTAAACGTTAATATCTTTTATATACGAGAATTTTTAAAGAAAAAAATTACACCAAATTAACGAGCGTTTTATTATCTTTCCAACGGGTACCATAGTGCTATATAAAAACGGAGAAAAAAAAGACTATTTTTTTTTGTGTGGTTTTGTTCATACAGAAAAAAAACACAAAGTGTTCAGGTTATTCATTAATCATGTATAGGCAAGTCATTAGTTATGTTCAAACCAGTAAATATGATTTTTATTTACAACATGTGTTAGCATTGGAGTTGTACATTGTTTTAGGTTAGGTTTTAATATTAGAGTTATACATTGTTTAAGGTTATGCACTAACATTGAAGATACATTGTTAATTGTTTTAGGTTAAGTGTTACCTGAAGCTTTCCTGCATGTAACTATAAAACACATCAATCTATTTCAGGTGTAAAATTGATATTTCAAATTAAATTTCTCAACCCGGGACGCTCTCGGGATATATTAGTTTAAAAAAAAATTGTGGGTTTGGGTCGGGCCTGGGATTAGGTGATACCCGACCCAATTACCTTTTTTTTATATTAGAATATGATAACTTATGGCAGAGATTTGTTTAAAATAATAATAATAATAATAATAATAATAATAATAATAATATATTGGCAAGTCATTAATTATGTTGTCATATTAGATATTTTATTATGTCATATTAGATATTTCAACCCGAGACACTCTCCAACAGGTAATTGCTATGTTTTCTTTTTCTACCATATTCTAAAATAGCTCAAATTTTATTGTATGCAGTTAAAGACCTTTGACTGAATGTATTGATGCTAAACAATCTTTGTCATCTTGAAGTGTTTGGGATCTTAATATTCTGTTTTAGGTGTTGATGTTGTAAGGTGAAATGGATGTTTTGGTATATATATTTTTTTTTAAAGTATCTAATGTAAGTTGATACATGGATGACATTTTTACAGTTTAGATACTTCTAATTTTATTCACTTTACTTAGATTTCTCAACACAGAACGCTCCCAGGATATAAGCTAGTTTCATATATAGCCCCAATAAAAAACCACAACATCCTTTAAAGCTCTTGTAGAGGGCTAAAAAAACATTTATGTGTCACCTTCGTGATTTCACATGATAATGCTTCCCCACCTTAAAACCTCCATTCCAATTCCAAGCCGCACGATACATAACCTCCTTAGGAGGTTTATTTAATTATTTGTTGAATATAAGGACATTAACGTACTTTTATTTGTTTGTCTTGAGCCTTGAGGTGATTGTACTATTTGATGTAATCTTCATTACCGTTTGCATATATTAGCCACATGATTTCAGACATGTGACTTTGGCATGAATGACATGACACATTCTTTAACGTGTATGATGGGTCTAACACATATATGTATGTATATATGTCATGAGATGAGAAGACTGCAGAGAACATTATTATCAAGGGGTGTATGGATTTGAAATAAAACTTATGCCAACACTAGTTGTCGGCCTCTTGGCATATTAGCATGTGGTGTTCATTCTCATTAGAGTGGTTTGGGTTTATGTATCACGAAATGATCAGTAAAAAGTAAATTTTAAGGTGGTGTGTCTTCAGCGAAAAAAAAAAAAAAAAAAAAAAAACTAGTTTCAGCTTGTGGCACTATGTCATGAAATCGTGAATGACATGACATCTTCTATAGCGATAACAAGAAATACACAAGAAATTATTAGTAAGGGATGTATGGATTTTGTGTCAACAATGGTTTCGGTGGCTGATAGGTTCTTAGCTTAGTGACATCAAATATTTATCCTCGCCACATACTAATGGATGCTTGAGTTCCACAAAGTGCGAAACATGAGGATTTTATGAATAGATTTTAAGTGCATGTATGTGTTCGTCAAGTAACTTGTTTCAATTAAACTAAATGTGAAGTAAAACATTATAATTATAAAACATTTTAAAGACCAACATGAAGGAAAATATAATATAATATAATCTATATCTATATCTATATATATAATAAAAGAAAAAGGGTATATCACATAGGGCTGGCAAATCGTGTATACCCGACCTGTTAAGACACGAACACAAAACATGTATACCCGAACACGACACGATAACTTATCATGTACTTTTTTCTAAACCTGAACATGAACCTGTTTATACATGGTTTACATGATTAGACATGATAAGACACAATAATACCAGTTTATACCAAGTTAACACGATAATACCTATTTATACTAAGTTAATACGATAATACACGAACATGTTTTTCAAATCCGACACGTTAAATGGGTATCATCAAGCATTAAAAAGGTAGAATTTCATCTATAAACACGTATAACTCCAAATACTCCACCCCCACAACCTATATTTTTTAAAAAAAAATCCTTAACATGTTTTAGCGGGTGCTAAACAGGTAAAAAAGTATTTAACCTGTTTAGACACGAAAATTAACATGTATATTTCATGTCTACATGTTTAGGACATGAAACCTGCTAAGATCATATCTGTACCTGTTAAAATCGTGTAGGTTCGTATCTGAAATTGCCAGCCCTAACGTCACATGGCTCTATGTGAGGCCTTCATACCCATTAATTTTGTGGCTTTGTAACATCTTTTTTTTCCACTATGCTTGATTTTAGGACAACATCACTCGGGTTTTTTCAGTATCCAAACCAGGTTTTTTTTTTTTTTTTTTTTTTTTTTCAACCGAGTATACTCTAACGGAGTATACCAGGTATGGTTTTATTATGCTAGAAACCAAATCCGATTCTTTTAATACCCGGTAAAATTGATACCCGACCATACTCAAAATCGGGTACTGAATAAACCCGGTTTGTGTCCCTCTAGGTTACATGGTTCGAATATTGAAAACATGTCATTGGGCTTATTTGTATAAACTATAGCCCATTTCACACACCCTTGTTCCACTAATATAAACCCTACCTTTCCTTTACTTCATCTTCCTACTCTTCTTGCCTCTTTTTGCGCCGTTTCGTCACAATCATCAGGTTTTAACCCTAATCTCTTTTATCATTTCTCTTTAATTATATCCATATACGTTTTCTATAGATCTGGTATCATATTTGTATTCATATTTTGTTCACTACTGCTTAATTATTAGTAATTTTTTTATATGAAATTTGGTTAATTTTATTAAAAATAGAATTTTGAAGTTCTACGTGTGTTGCTTATTCAAATTTCTAAGATTATGCAGCTTTTTTTGGGCACATTATAGACTTGTTAGGGTTAGGGATAGGGATGAGCATTTGGTACCGAATACCGTATCGGTACCGTACTGATAGATTCGTATGTTATTTTAGGGATAAGCTCGGTACCATACCGTACTGAACCGATATTGATACTGAAAATACGATACCGTTTTTTGCCAAAACTTGGTACAAATATTGATAATATACTGTACCGGTGCAGTATTTTAAGGTAAAATACTGGCTCGAATCGCTACCGAACCTAAAATACCGATAATATACTGTATCGGTACAGTATCGGTATTTTAAGGTAAAATACTGGCTCGAATCGCTACCGAACCTAAAATACCGATATCGTGTTGGTACCTTTCCCAAAACATAGGTATTGGTATTTTCGGTATCGGTACCGATAGTTCAATACCATTTAGAGAGAAATTTTGTATCAAAACATTTTGTAACGAATACCAATACTGTAGCAAAAGATTCGGTCTCCTCTTTTTCGAAGATTCGGTATTGGTATTTTCGGTATTGGTACCGATAGTTCCATACCATTTAGAGAGAACATTTTGTATCGAAAACATTTTGTAACGAATACCAGTACTGTAGCAAAAGATTTGGTCTCCTCTTTTCCAAAGATTCGGTATTGGTATTTTTGGTATCGGTACCGATAGTTCAATACCATTTAGAGAGAACATTTTGTATCGAAAACATTTTGTAACGAATACCAGTACTGTAGCAAAAGATTCGGTCTCCTCTTTTTCCGAAGATTCGGTATTGGTATTTTCGGTATCGGTATAGTACCGATCTCATCCCTAAATATATATTTTTTTTTAACTCTGAGTAACTGAGTTAGAAGTTAAATTCCTGCTTCTTTGAAGCTTTACAAGAATTACTAGTTTGATTAAAAATTTCTCACCTAACCTATTTTTATTAATAACTTGTCTTTAGTAACCAATGGCGGTCCCTAAGCTCGATAAGAAGATTATCAAGAAGCGCGTAAAGAAGTTCAAGAGGCCCCAAAGTGATTGGAAAATATGTGTCAAGGTACCGCATTTTGATCATGAAAGTTATAGTTGTTTTTACTTTTTATGACTTGTGTTTTTATTAACATATGATTATTATTTGATAGGAAAACTGGCGTAGGCCGAAGGGTATTGATTCCCGTGTGAGGAGAAAATTCAAAGGTGTGACTCTTATGCCCAATATTGGGTACGGGTCAGACAAGAAAACCCGGCACTACTTGCCAAACGGTTTCAAGAAGTTTGTCGTGCACAACGCCAAAGAGCTTGAAGTTCTTATGATGCATAACAGGTACAAATGTACAATGCTTTCTTCTAAATATAATATATTAATGGATCGGGTTTAATGTCTAACGGGTTGAATGTGTTTTTAGAACTTATTGTGCTGAGATTGCACACAATGTATCAACCCGCAAAAGGAAGGAGATAGTTGAGCGTGCAGCGCAGTTGGATGTTGTTGTTACCAACAAGTTGGCCAGGCTGCGTAGCCAGGAAGACGAGTAAGCTTTGTAGTTTGAGTTGCGTTTTGTATTCTGCAGCGTTTAAGATTTTGATGTATGGTTGGATGGTTCTATTAAGTTTATGTAGTTTTGTTACAAGTAAACTTTGTGGTTTTGTTGTTACTTGGGTAAACTTTATTTAAGGGGTCTATTGGTTTCAGATTATGATGAGCATCTTGTGTTTTGAGAATATCATCTCTTTGCGTTGTAGTTTATGGCATTGATGAGTGATAGTGGTAGTTTGGTTTCGAATTCGTAAAAATGGGTTGATTTGAGTTGTATTTTAGTTTCCCTGATTTTATCGGAAAGCTTTGTTCGCCAATCGCACAGTTGGATGTTGTTGTCACCAATAAGTGCGATTGGTTAATCTGTATTATCGAATCTTAAACTTTTTACTCGGCCTCTCTTCTCGCTTAGTTTGCTTTATTGCGATTTTGCTTAAAAATCGTCTCCTTGATACCAACTTCGTATCAGCCTGATCACCTGATGTCTTGTTCCGACTGCAAGACAGTAACATGTAAAACATATTAGTTTCGGTCTCACTCGGGCCCTTTAGTCACTTGTGGGTCAATGCAAGTAAGCTTGGCTTTGCTCATTTGGCGACTCGGTACACGGGTGTTACGAGTCTGTTGGCATGGAATATTTTTTACGTAAGATGGTTGTACAAAGTTTGTTTATCATAAAGACTGTGGGTCAATGCAAGTAAGCTTGGCTTTACATGGATGTCACAAGTTTGTTCTATAGAATCTTTTCTATATAAGTTGGTTGTACAAAGTTTGTTTCTTCATACAGGCAGTGTGATTTGGGGAGTCTACTTGTGGGCAAATGATGTATATTTACATTGTTAAAAAAATTCTTTAGTGTGAATATAAGTTGGGGTTTGATTAATGATTATATATTAATGTTATCTAAATTTACACCGTTAGATCACATGGGGTGGTTCGTGATAAACCCCCGTGATGTCTAATGATGTGTGAAACACCGCTCTGCCCCCCCCCCCCCCCCCCTCCCCTCTTACCACGGTGAAAGCCATCACTATCGTGATGTATATGGCAACTGTGAAAGAATGTGTGTAGGGTATGTGGTTTGTTTGTTTGTGAATGAGGTGTAATGTCGTGATTGATTGGGGTTTTTTTTTTCATGATTGGTGGGGAATGATTTAGTGCTGGTGTGATGTTAACATGTGTTAAGTGATGAATGCGATATAATGTAAAAAGTTGAGGTGACACAAGGTGATTGGTGTGATAAAATCAATGCTTTCAGGACCAGATAGGATAGCGAACCGGATGCCTTACTGGTTCACTAGTCAGACCGGCCAGGCCAGTCAAACCAGATTTAAGAACTGGATGAGGTAATAAAAAAAAATTATATAACAAAAATTTATCAAATAAATTGGTCCCAAAGGTTAAAAGTTAGTTACTCATGGGCTTGAAGTTAACTTCTGATAGGCCAAGGTGTGCATAAAGGCTTTTAGGGTTCCATATATGTTGGAATGTAAAAAAGTGGTGAACCACCGAACAACAATGGACTAGCCGATTTTTTGAAGGACCGACGAACTGGGTGAATTGGGCCGCCTAGGTGAACAATCTACGGTTGAACCGGTCGGACCGATCGATCTTCAAAACCTTGGATAGTCGAAGTTGCGCCTAAGGCTTAATCTAACTATTAGGTACTATATTAGAGAAAGACTCAGTAAAAGGGCGACCACCTTCAACATGAATGACTTTCTGGAAGCAGGCTATGCCGCCACACCTCCACTGTGAAAGAAAATGAGTTTAGTGATGGTGTGATGACCACCCTCACATCCCTTATAAAAGTTTATCAATAATATAAAATATGGTACAAAGTGTTTACTATTCTATAAGTAATAAGATCATATATCTGTTTTAATTCTTCGGTTCTTGTTCTGCTTAATTGAACGTTTCATTTAATACTTCATTATATAAAATATGTTCATATCACAAGTTTTATTAGTATAGTAGGTTAGAGTCCTGTATAGTATACGGGTTGAACAAATGTAATGTTATATACTTACTAAAAAATATTTTTTTTAAAAACTTGTATTTGCATAGGTTGAATAAAACCATGTAATATACGGGCTAAATAAAATATAATGTCATATGTTAATACATATAGTCGTCAAGATATGTTTAAAAAACTAAACTTTGACATGACATATATTATGTAAACCATAGTAACATAATTAACTTATAATTTGTAAACCATGGCTTTGAATAGTAACATAACACCGTTTGTTAACGGCGTTAGCCACGTGTTGCGTGTCTTTGGCCACGTCCTTTATTTCATTAGGTAATTGCCAGGAACCTAGAAAATAAATAAAATACTATTTAATGACAAATAACAATTGACTTATTTTTTTTAGTAAACTGCAATTTGTAACCCCTATGGGTTTGAATAAAAAATCAACTTGAGTCTCCTTCGTTTTAACTTTTAATCTTTTAATCTTGTCGGATGAGTCTCTGTGGTCCAAATCAATAACACTTCGCACCTGGCATGTTTAAGGTCAGTTCTATTAACATTAAAAGGGTTATTTTGTAATTTCATTCTCCTTCATTTTTATCTAAATGAAAAAAAAAAAAAAAAAACCAAATCTTAGTAATCAGGTTCTTGGACTTCAGTGATTGTAGTTTTTTTTCATGATGGAGAAGCACGAATCCTTGTTACCGGATTAGGGTTGATTTTGGTAGTGATTTCATGGGGTATTTATAAAAATGTGTGTTTATAAAAAGTGTGAGTCTAAGGACAAGACCAAGAATGTTAAGGGACTACATATTAGAAGAGTCGAGCCTCTAAACATTAGTATATAAAACAAGGGGTTGGAAAAGTACGATGATCTCGTAGTCTTTTCGATGGAAATTCTAGTGAATATCGGATGCCAATAAAAGGGGAAGGGACTCCTCCTTTTATAGTACCTCGACGTTCGACTTCCTCAGCCCATCCTCTACCCTTTGTGGGGCCCAACCCAGGTAGAGGTGTCTCTTAGTTTCCGGCCCAAGTCCTCGAGCCCAATTGGTGTAAGTGGGTTTAATAAAAAAGAGGAGAAAGGGGGATGTTATCGTCCTGACGAAGATACACGTGGCGCCCGTTGAATGGACGCTGATGGGCGGCGGACACGTGGCGTCCGCCTGTTGGCTACTTCAGGGCAGTGGGTAATCATCCCTTATCTAGAAGCTGAGACCAGTGGGGGTTGAGAAAATCTTCCGTCAGAGAGATATCTTGGCTGGGGAGCTGCCACGTCATCGTCCTTTCTGGGCGTCAGGCTGGGCACAGCCTTTGATTGGTTGAGGACTCTGATGTGCAGCCTGCTGCGTCAGGAACAGTTGTCCAGGGTAGAACTGCGCTGGGGTGTGTGTCTCGATGCTGCCCTGAAAGGTATCTTTCAGTCGTGTCGACGAAGGTTCACTTATCTTGATGAGGAAGCTTCGTTGTGCGTCGACGTAAAATGGGCGGGAGAACGTATGTCCATTAAGATATGGATGCATGGTGTCCGCTGACATAAAACGGGTGGTAGACCGTGCGTCCATTGGGTTATGGACGCATGGTAGTCCGCTGACATAGAACGGGCGCGAGAACCAGCGTCACGTTTAATGGGCGCAGCCCCGTGTGAGTTGATTTTTGATATGGTATTACTGGTTTTTAGTACCATATCCCTTCATATAAGTTAAGTTCTTTGCATAATAATTTAAGTTTTTTGAATGATAATTGAAGTTTTTTCACTAAACCTGCAAAAACAATGATTGTGATGAAATTCCTCATCTTTGTAGCAGATAAGTTGGTGAGTATGAAAATTGGTAGGAGGAAGAATCAGGATTACATGGAAAGAATGGAACCTTTTTGGACTTTGATTGATGCAAGTAAACCAACAATTTGATACCTTCAATTCATCCCATCTTTTTATTTTTAGTTGTCCCAAATTAAATGTCTATTTTCAAAAATAGAAATGCAATTTTCAGTTTTGCCCATAAAAGACAAAACACAATCAAAGATTTGAGGATATTATTGTCATTTTACTACATACAAATAAAAGATTTCTTAATTTGTGTGTTTGTGAGCCTAAGACATTTAAATTGGGACAGATGGAGTACTTCTTTCCTGTCAAATCCCTAACCTAACCTAACCAAAACATAGGGCATGTTTGGATAAACTTATTTGAGTCCAAAAGGACTTTTGTTTAAAACAACTTATTAACTTATGACTTTTTAAAAATGAGTTTTTAGAAAAGCGTTTGGATTAGCTTATGTGGTAGGAAAAACAATAAGTTATTTTGTAAAAAAGTGTTTGGTTTAACTTATTCAAGTAAAATGACCAAAAATGATATAAGGAGGTTCAAAAAGTCACACATTCCTTACTTTTTCAAAACAACTTATTTTAGACAAATGAAAAGTTAAAACATTAAGTCGTTTTTAATTTGCCAAACATTTTTTTAACTTATTAACTTTTTAAAAAAGTAATAAGTTATAAGGAGAGCCAAACATGCTCATATAACACAAAGCAAGAGCAAAGAGGAACGTGTCATCAATTTTACGTTGTAAACTAACAGATACAAATGACCTAACATAACCTAAACAATGTTAAGCATGAGAGGTGCAAAGCGTTATTGATTTGGAGCTTATGGACCCATCTAGCAAAATAAAAAAGTTAAGAGACTCAACCCATATGAGTGCAAATTGCTTTTTACTCATTTTTATTGTGATATTAAATGTAAGTTAAACCTATGATACTAATGATTGTTTTATACCTAAGTGTTGATAACTTATAGAGTTAACTATTAGTGTAATAGACAGGTTCATGGACCATTAGATTATATTTGAAAGATAAATGCTTCTAAATTATTATGCTCCAACAAATAAAATACTAATTTAATATTTTATCTTTAAATAATTGAGTCAAACACTATTCGTCCTTATCTTAACTAAACCACTTAGACGTGTAGTATTAGGCTAACTGTAATGGTTTTACTATTTTCAACCGTCACGTTCTAAAGAGTATGCTAAATCACCATACCACTTTTTTTAATTGCATAATGTAATAGTTTTACTAGTTTTAACCATAAATAAATATTAGAAACGCGACTATTATTGAAAGCGTGGTCTCATAGCTCTTTAAATCGCAACGCTCGGGTAGTTATCATTGTGTATGACACGGTAGTGGTTACGGGCCTCCTCAATCGCCTCGTCTTTGTTTAAACCCGCATTGTTGTTCAACGTACTTACGAAGAACCCTTAAAATATTGTACACTTCGTCCGTAAAACTACAAATTTTCCATATATCGCGTCCTTTGAACGAAAGTTGTCACCCATTTGTTGATGGAATCATCTCACAACCCTTCTCCAAAAAGTTTCCGTTCGCTCATGTCCTCCTTCTTGAAATGTGGTAATATAACTGTTGACCAACGCGAGTTCTTCCTCCACGGTCCAACTTCATGGTGGGATTGGGTTTGGATTTGGGTTTTCGCTTGCCATTTGGGATCGGTTTAGTAAAGATGATAAAATGCTTTGGTTGATAATGCTTTGCCATTTTAGGTTGATAATATATATATATATATAGGGTAAGGATAATGTGGAAACCCATCCTTAGACGGTAAACTCTGGAAACTCTGACTTCCCAAATTTTTTTTTTTAAATAGGGCAAGTAATATACATGATTTTAAGCATTTTGAGCCAAAAAAATCAAAAAAACGCCGAGTACTTTTTTTTTAAAAAAAAAATAAATAAACTTTCGACTAACACATATTAAGCGAAACTAACACGTGTTAGCCATTTGTTACCCGAAGACGGTTTTTTATTTTTTTTTTAAAAAAATCGGCTCGGCGCTTTTTTTATTTTTTTGGCCCAAAATGCTTAAAATCATGAATATTACATACCATGCTAAGAACATTAACAATGTATTTTAGGCTTAAAACTTAAAACACCATGCTAAGAACATTAACAATGTGTTTTAAGCGTTAAGTAGTGTGTTTT
Source organism: Ambrosia trifida (assembly GCA_028751855.1). NCBI lineage: Eukaryota > Viridiplantae > Streptophyta > Magnoliopsida > Asterales > Asteraceae > Ambrosia > Ambrosia trifida. The sequence goes on along the minus strand of CM054133.1, from coordinate 28,325,653 downwards.
AGCTGTTTTTTAAATTTAATGACTATAATACATTGTATTGTGTTTTAGATTGTTGTGTTTGGTGTTTTTCAAGTTAAAACAACCTAAAAAAATCATTCCTAAATCCAAAACATGATGTCTACATGTCAATTCTTAGTCCTTCTCACACTTCTCACGAAATATGTCCTTTGTACAGGATCCTAAACCTATATATATATATATATATATATATATATATATATATATATATATATATATATATATATATATCCTTTTAGGGACTAACGCTCTATGTGTTTTCACACCCTTTAGGGCGGTGTATAACGCCCCTCCACCGGGCCATATGGAGGGGGTGTTATACCAATCATTACACATGGTCTTAGAATTAGTTATTTGTATTAAAAAAAACCATTAAATATTACGTGATGACGATACCACTATGAACTTTTTACTTTTTGGTGTTTATATTAGATTATTAGTGTAAATATTTATATCTTAGAAATTGATGATAACAAACACCCTACAAAATTATAATCATATTAATAATACTCCCCACTTATGTTAGTTAACTAGTGCAAAAGACTTATATCCTAACTAAGTTTCACTTGGTTTCACACCCTTTGAGGTGGTGTATCCTTCCATCAGGCGAGGCGGGTTATACCAACCATTCCACATGGTCTTAGGATGAGTTATTTGTATTAAAAAACCATTAAATATTACATGATGACGATAGCTCTACGAACTTTTTTACTTTTTGGTGTTTATATCATTTTATTAGTATAAAGATTTATAAGTATGAAATTGATGATAACAAACACCCTACAAAAATTGAATCATGTTAATAATACTCCTCACTTATGTTGCAAGAGACTTATATCCCGACTAAGTAATCTGCTTAGAAGTCCATAATCTAGTCAAATACTTTAATACACTAACCATGATAGAGTAGTGTATCACTTGACCATTGATAAGTTAATGTAACTAAACACATAGAAAGGTTAGATATGCAAACCAAAGCTACTCAAGTTATCCTAACGTTAATTACACCGAGCATATGTTAATCAGTTATTAAGCATTTATTGGTTAATTAGCTGATTCTAAAGCACTCGATATCTTTATGTATTTGTAAATATGCTAAACTCATTGCAACATCTACTACAAGATCAACATGAAACAACAAAACATAAAATTTTAGATACCAATCACCTAAATTCTAAGTGTTTGAATTTGAATTCTGAAATACAATGAATCAACTTTGACTTAAAATTCGCCTATCCTTCTTTATCCATGTTCGTCCCATTTGGACTTAAATGTTGATCCCCACAAATCATTCTTTTAACGAAGACAAATATTTGTCTGTTAGACAACAGGATAAGGAGTTATAAAATCTGTTTCGATAAGATACACGTGTTTATGAATTTTACAAATGAAGTTGTTAACGCTAATATACATGGGCGAAACTTTTAAGAGGCCAAGGCTGTCCCTGCACCCTTCCCCCGGTTTTGTTCTCGGTGTAATTCAAAAATTTTATACGTATTAAATCCGTCCTTTAAATTTTATCGAAAACACAGTTCAAGATCCGTCATCGCTAACATATACTACATATTTTATTCCTATTCTAATTAGATTTTGGAAATCATGTAAAAATTGGATTTGTTTATATAGCATTGGGGTTTTCGAATAAAGCTAACGTAATTTTCAAACATGATTATTATTTATTTAACCACTAAAAAAATACTACAACTTTAATTAAAAAAATTACCTAATTAAAAATTAAAAACCTCCTATACTATACACATTTCTCTCCGCCACCCTCCGTCACCGTCACCGTCACCACCGTTCTCCGCCACCGTTTCCTCCTCCACTAAAAAAAATTCCAAAAATACCCTCAAGACAAGATTAAACGATGGTTAAGGGAATAATAAGTACAGCAGCTGAGCAAGCAGAACAACTAAAGCAAGACGGAAATCTTTATTTTAAAAAAAACCGATTGGGTGCCGCCATCGATGCTTATACAGAGGTATTTTAATATAAATTCAATTCATTTATTGATCATTACATGTTTTATAAAATGCCCATTTGCTTTTCTTGGTTTTTTATTTTAATTTATTTTGTTAATTTGTTTGAATTTCAGGCGATTACTTTGTGCCCTGATGTTCCTGTTTATTGGACTAACCGGGCTTTATGTCATCGAAAGCGAAAGTATGTGTTAAATTGTAGCTTATTGTTATTAAAAATGTGTGTAAAGGTAGTGAATTTAATCATTTATGTTAATTTTGGATAGTGTTAATGAATTGTGTATTGGTTTGTTTTGTGTTTGTGTGTAGTGAATGGGGAAGAGTTGAGGAGGATTGTACGCGCGCTGTTCGGCTTGATCCTAAATCTGTCAAGGTCTAGATTACATGATTTTATTTTATTTTTTGTTATTGTTTACCGTGGCGAAGCTTGACCCGAGAGGGGTCGGAAGTCACCCCAAAAATTTCTATACGAATACTATATAATCGGAACTTCTGAGCGAAAACTCGGGGGGGGGGGGGGGGGGGGGGGGGGTCCCGCCCCTTAAAAGCTACGCCCATGATTGTTTACGTACATTATTCACTTGTGTGTTTCATAGCTTGGATTTCAGATTCGTATAATGGCTTTTCGCGTGAAAACAGATTCGTATAATGGCTTATGGACAAACATTATTGACTTTCTATGTATATCATGTCTTTTGCATATAAGCTTTTGTTATAGTAATATAGTGTTTTACCATGATAACCAATATTAATAAAACCTTCAAGGTCTAGATGACCATTTTTTTAATTGCATACATAATGTGTTTCATATCAATGTTTACTAGGTTAATGGCTTGCATTGCTATCTACTAATAATGGCCTTTTGCGTTAAAACGGTTTCCTATAATGGCTTGTAGACGAACATTATAAGTTTATTACCTTTATATGTATATCATGTGTTTTGCACAAAAGCGTCTATTTTAGTAGTATAGTCTTTTACCGGAAAACGGATGTCTTTTGCACAAAAGCTTATGTTATAGTAGTATAGTCTTTTACCGGAAAGCTCATATCTTTTGCATGAATGCTTCTGTTATAGTAATATAGTCATTTGGCGGAACACTCATGTCTTTTGCACAAATGTTTTTGTTATAGTAATTTAGTGATTTAGCAAAGAACTGACAGGACTGCCAAATGGTCTTTGGTCTAGCAGTATCTGGGTGTGTTGTAAGGTGCTATTCCCCATGAGGTTGAGGGTTCAAGTCTCATAATGGCCAGTGGTGTAGATTTAACAAGTACTATTAATTGCCGCTAAAAAAAGCTCATGGGACCGTCAATACCCTGATAACCAACATTATTAAAACCTTCAAGGGGCGGTGATTCCCCTCTAGCGCAGGTCTCGGATTGGAATCTTGCTTCCATTGGTTTCCTAATATACCTGATCACGTTGGTTAGCAAGGTATTGGTGGGTCCCGTGAGTTTTACGTAGAGGGTTTTCATGGTTACCAAAAAAGGTAGATGAATTTGAGGACATCTTTGTTTCTTGAATATAACTTTAAGACATCTATTATGGCGTATATTCATTAGATTTATATGAATACGTCATAAATCATATGATCATCATTTAGGGTCAGAAATGAAGCTTAAACTAGGCGTAAATTTATTTGCATATGTATATAAACCGACATGCTGTTTAAACCGGTTGTTATTTTGGGGTGAAAATTGCACTGCTTTAACTATGAACTATCTTCAAATTACTTATGGATATTAATATCTCATCATCGTGATTGATAGGTTGCGGAAATTGAGTTTCGTCACTAGGAAACAGTGTGTTTGAACTATTAGGTCTTTATAAATGAACTTAACCTAATTAGATGACGTTTACCTTGGTATTCTTCTGTCTCTTTTGTGCAACTAATTGTGTTTCTATTCTTTCCTATAACATCTTGTTATGTGACTGTTATACGCAGCACAATTATAATGTATCTTCAGGTTTCATTTCATAAATTTACATGCTGCGTTACTTCCTCGTACTCTTTTTTGATGGATTTTGTGGTTTTCTTTTTACGCTAATCGCAAATGCAGTGATGAGTGAACTACCTTATATAGAAATTAGAGTTCGGTAATTGCAGGGTCACTACATGCTAGGGCTTGCACTGCTACAAAGGGAAAATTATGCTGAGGGAATAAAAGCTATGGAACGGGTACGTCTTTACAATCCGTGTTGTTTAAACAAAATGCGTTGTCATTTGACCTCCATGGTTGGTAATATATATTTGTAAATGGTTTACGTAGTTAATTTAAGTAAAATGATTGTGGGCTCTAGTAAACTTTTACCATGTGCGGAAAGTAGGAATTTATTTAACATTTTGAGAGAAAAACACCAGACTTATGTACTTTTTTTTACTAAAGAAGTGCATACTCTATGTTGGGCCCATTGCACCCAATAGGTTTTGTAGCGGGTCCAAACGAGTAACTTATGGTTTGGATCAAAACAGCTCGGGTTGGTTGGGTTGACCTGAAAACCTTTTGGTTCAATTTCTTAACATTTTTTTCTTATATTTTGCTATAATGTTGTGATTATAAAAGTGATTTAGGGGGTGTTTGGGATTGCGTTTTGAAAAGGATTTTTAGATTATTGCGTTTTGAAAACACAAATAATCAGTTTTTAGTGTTTGGGGTTGAGTTTTGAAATAGATTTTTAGGCTACCAAAACGCAATAATCTAAAAGCAGCTCCACCCCTGCTTTTCCAAAACGCAGAAGCTGTTTTGAAAAATCAATCCCAAACACCTTTTTAGTAAGTTGACTACATTACACTTTCAAACCGTTACACTTTCCTCACCCATTAGAGATAAAACGTACCCTAAATCAACACGTTCTTAAAAAAACTGACATTGCCATCACTTGTATGAGACTAACTGTTAAAAAATTTTAAAGCTGCTGTTTTATAAGAATAATATTGGTAGTTTGTATCTGATAAGCGTCGGTCTGTAATAGCAAGCTGAGACTTTAATTTTTATGTAGGCGTTGGATCTTGGTAGAGGTGCACACCCGAATAGTTATATGGTCGAGGAGATATGGCAGGAGCTTGCACGTGCGAAATATAAGGAGTGGGTGCATGATTCTACCAAACGAAATTTAGCTTTGCAAAAACTTGAGTACGTTTTCTTTCTAAATTATTCCTATTTGACGGGTTGGGCTAGTACCGGGTCTATTTGGTTTCTCCCACAAAACTTTCTTGTTTGTTTATCTCATGTGATGAGTAATTTATGAGTAAATTATTACAATAAAACCGTAATAAATAAATAAAAAAAAAACCTTTTAATAAAACCGATTTTAAAGGCTGCATGCATTAAGACTCTAGGTGACCTTCAACCCGTTGGACCCATTTTAGCTGAATGTTTGTATTTGAATTTAGGTCCTGTTTTTTATAAAACGCAACCCAAATTGATCCGTTCAGAAATGGGTCGAAGTTGCCATCTCTTTTATCTTCATACACGGTTTTTTTATCCTGTTATTTTATGCTAACATATGTTCTGCGCCATAGAAAATCATGTGAGATAGCTTTACAAGAAAAACTTGTGCATGATCTTAGCCATAAAATGGATGGTACTGACGAAGTTGGTTATTCAACTTCGGAACAATTAGCAGCTCTGAAATTAATATTCAGCAAAGCTGCAGAAGCCGACAAACCAACAGACGTGAGTTGTGTGTGTGTGTGTGTGCGCGCGTGCGTGTTTTAATTCCCTTGAGTTCTTATAAACAAAATACAAATATTTTTTTTAGTCGCACATGTGTAATTTCAGGTACCGGATTATCTTTGCTGCAAAATAACTCTGGATATATTCCGTGATCCTGTCATTACTCCAAGTGGTTTAACGTATGAAAGGGCGGTCATTCTTGATCATCTTGAAAAGGTATTTCTTTCCCTTCACATAACAAAATGAAGTAAAGACTTTTGACTTTTGAGATCAAAATGACTACTTTTCTGTCTGAAGTCAAAAGATTAGCTAGATTTTGACACATTCACTTGTGAATGAATCGATTTGGGTTATATTATTTTTTTTAAAAAAAGTTTGTTAAATAGTAAACAAGTCAATTGGTCAAACAGGTCGAAAGTCGTCCAAAACTGTACTAGTGATGCGTATAACCTTCGTACCAAACCCGTCTTTATAAAAAGTTTGATTAATATTGTGACAATGTAGCTTTTGTAATCATATTTTCAACACTAGTTGCAAAAATATGTGTGGTCAACCCGACCTAACCCCTTTCCAATCCCTCCAGTCTTGTCATTTAAGACTAAATCTAAATGTAACGAAAGCTATGTTTTAAAAAGTGCGCTTGAGGCGCGCTTAAGCGCAAAGCGCACCTAGGCGCAAATCCGTGCGCCTTATGTAACCCTAGGCGAGCAGTGTACGAAAAGCGCAAGCGCGCTTTTTTGTACACATGATGTTTTTGTGCTTAAAATTGTTATACATGTAGTTAAAAAGGTTGTACATTTTAGTTAAATCATATATATACCTTATTTGTATCTATATTTTGAGTAAACAATGCTAAAAACCTATAGCATATATAAAAAAAATTATATAATTGTCTTGCGCCTTGCGTATGAAAAGCCCACCGCTTTTGCGCTTTGCGCCTCGGTTTTAGACTTCGTCGCTTTTGTGCGCTTCGCGCTTTTTAAAACCAAGAATGAAAGTCATGTGACAAAACCCGTTTTAAGTTTACACCGTCTTAGTAGCTCTCTTGATATCAAAAAGTCAAAAGTCCTTATTTGTGCGCTTCGCGCTTTTTAAAACCAAGAATGAGAGTATAACTTTGTTGAAACTTGTATTTCTTACATTTTCGGTCATTAAAATCGATATGGTAGGTGGGAAACTTTGATCCAATTACGCGGGAATCACTTCACCCGTCGCAGTTAGTCCCAAACTTGGCAATAAAAGAAGCAGTAGGAGCATATCTGGAAAAACATGGTTGGGCATATAAAATGGATTAGTAGAAGATGGTACAACACAAGTCTACATACACATATAAGGGGAGCTTTGCCAGAGATAACAGTTACTGCATCATAAAAAAATTATGGTGCATTGATCTGTTGTACAGTTAACATGCATTTTAACCCCTGGTTTTTTTTTTTTTTTTTTTTGGTTGGTTATTTTCTGGAATTCAGGTGCATTTGGCTTTTGTGCTTTGATTACATATTGTCACGACCGTCATCAACCACCATAATCCGCCTCCAAATTAGGGTTGAAAGAGGCGGTATGGTGGTGATAGGAGTCTTATGGGTGGTAATTATTGACCAGCCACGAAAACAACCAGGTTTTGGGTTTACCTGTTTAATTAAAGAGGCGGTGTCTAAGTCAACCATTTGAACCCATTTGGTTAAACGGGTCGGATTTAGGTTGTGACTTGTTTAACCCATTTATCTAACAAGCCGACTTGCCAACCCATTCAATCAAATAAAAAACTAAAAGGTATATTTTAGTATTTTACCAGGCCAATCCGTTAACCTACATCTTACCCTCCTCAGACCCTACCTTAGCTTTGCTATAGGTGGGATTAACTGAGTATGATGATGATAATGATGAATCCCAAAATTTAAAAAATAAATAAACTATATATAGATAATATTGAGCTTACGAATTATTAGCATTGAGGTTTGTGGTTATATAATTATATACACAATGATTGTATAGGAATCATGATATTAAAAGCAGTTTCTTTAACGAAAAGGGCCCAAATTTTGTATGCGTTTTGGGCCCTCAAGAAGCTTGAGACGGCTCTATAAAATAGTGTCATTTTGGATGGTTTAGGACAAAAAGTGTGATGTGGGTACCAACCGTTCCTCTATAAAGACTTTCACAAAAAGATGGGTGTCATTTTGGATGGTTTAGACTTCAATGGACCACAATAATATGTTACCATCTATATATCACAAGAGGCACATTGCCCCATTGATTATGGGCACATTCATCCTATTTTGGCCTTTTACCTTTCTAGTTTCAACCCCACCTCAACAATTATTGTCCATCTTTCATAAAAGTTCTCATGATAAACTACATGTCCGTACAATCAACCTATACACTATATTGAGGTTTAAAATTCCTAATAATCACTTCATATTTTGGCTTTTATTTTGTGTCACCACCAACTAGGATAAGTTGAGTATCTACATCCACCAATCAAAGGTACTGATACAGACCGTTTCGAGATATGGCTCGAGTCGTTTATAGTTATGCAACGATGTGACGCGTGTGGAAATGCTATAAAACATGTGACGAATAATAATCGTATACGTTACTAGAATACAAATACATGAATAATCGATGTAAACGTTACTAGAATATTAATGCACGAATAATCTGATGTTCAAGTCGCGATTTGTAAGTTTCTCATGCCAAACGTCCATCATCATCGCTTCACTTGTTACACTGTAGTCTCCACCACGACCACAGATTATCGCCTAACGAACATCATCACTCGCATACGTTTGTATGCTATTTTCTGACTTTTATCAAACTATGGTCTATTTGTATTACTTAAAAAGATCAAGAATTTACAAAACTTAAGAGGTTAACCTCAGCAACAAAGTTGACTAAAAAAGTCAAAACATTATACACAATAAAGGGATGAATCCATGGACCCTAAAGATCTTGAAAGTTTTGATCTAAAAAGATGACAAATTTACAAGTTTCTTTGAAACCTCAAGAAGTTTACGCGGTATTGGTACGATTAACCAGCCTATTGATCCGATCAAGTATCCCGTTGGCTTTTCTTTTCGCTCTAGAAGTCCCATTTTCGGCGAGTTGTGACAAAGTCTCATAACGACTCTCTTCTTCTTTCATTTCCTTCCACTTAGTCCGATCACTAAAACATATCGCGTGCATAATCGTAATGCAATTCTCTTTGTTTCGTTCACATGTTGTCTCTCTTATCAAAGAAAACAAACATGAAACCGCCCCACCATCACTCATTTCTTCAACCGCCTTCTGGTTACTCGAAAGCATTGCCAGAATGGCCAGTAACTCATCCACGAGGACCCTGTGGTTAATCTTGTCCAAAAGCACACTCACTGCCCCATCTCGAACCGCTCTAGTTTTATTCTCATGGACTATACACAGATTAAAGATCGCGGACGCAACATCTTTCATCGCCAACGCGTGCCCTTCTTCAAGAAGCTGGATTAGCGGTTTTAACGCACCCGCTTTCCCAATTACCAACTTGTTGGAATCGAGTGCCGACAAGGTAAAAAGCGTTGCAGCCGCGTTCGCTCTTGTCTCAATCGTCCCTAATCTCAACGCGTCTAACAAAACTGGAATCACATTCGGTGTTTCCGCAACAAGCTTCTTGTTACTCTCGTAAATCGACACATTCAAAAGGGTAGTGATCACATCCTCACAAAGACTCGGGTCAACCCCGTTCTCCATTCCGGATAACGGGGTTAACAATTCGGGTATCGCGGTCCCACATTCACCAAAAAGACCCCGAAACCCCGGGATCTTTTTCGTCAACGACCGTAACATACCCGCAGCCTCTTTCCTCTCGGTTATCGAATCCGACGCCGACACTTTCTTCAAAAGCGATCGGAAATGCTCCCGATCAGCTTCTGTTAACCCATGTTCATCCACATAATGAACAGTGTTAACAGGGTTCGGGCCCACAACCACAACCTGGGCCCCAACCCCATTATTCTTGCACCACTGTACAATCATATCCCGAACCAAACGGTTCGGGATCATAACCGTGTGGGAAAGGACTTGCCCGGTTTCCGGACAAGTTCTCTTCCCACTCCTAAACCATTCTTGAATAGAAGCTCTATCATATGTCTGCAAATCATCAAATCTTGATCAATTAATAACCAAATCACTTAATTCAAAACATAATTCAACAAAATAATATAAAAATCTTACCTTTCCTGTGCAAATAATAACAGGGTCAGTCATAATTTCTTTAGAAAGAGGGCAAATAAATTCTTGAGGATAATATTGTAGCATCCCCTGTTTCGTCCCCTGTTTTCTCCCCTGTTTCAAATCCTTTAAAGATTGCAAAATCTGTACAGCTTTATCAACAAGTTCATGGCTTTCATCATCAGTTGATGAGTCTTGAACAATTGTTTGAACAAGTCTTTGTAATTCCTTCTTTAGATTGTGGGTTGGATCCTGTTCAAGGACAGAGCTTTTTGCCATTATGTATACCTCTGTAAGATTAGATATTTGGTCTGTGTTTGTTTGTTTGTTTGAGTGTTGGGTTAAGGTGTAGAGACAGTGAAGAGGCAAAGCATATGGGCGTGTGGGTTTCAGAGAAGAAAGAGAATGATGTTGTTGTTGTGTTTGTGTTTGTGTGTGAAACAGAAAGAGATAAAAAAGAACTTAAAAAAGAAAGGAAATAGGTGTGTTGGTTCTAGTGTTATTTTATTTTATTTTTTAGGGGGAATGTATTTATTGCCACTTTGACCAACACGGCCCACTTAGGGTAAATTTCATCTGTTAAAAGATATCCGTACTTGTATTTAGGCCTGTAAACGAATCGAACGTTTATGAACTGTTCGGCGGGAAGTTCGTTTATGTTCGTTTATTTAAATAAATGAACGAACACAAACACAATTCTTTGTTCGTTTAATTAAACGGACGAACATGAACACACGTTTTGTTCGTCCATTTATGTTCATGAACGTTCGTTTATGTTCGTTTATGTCCGTTTATGTCCGTTTATGTCCGTTTGTTTATTCTTGTTCGTTTATGTTCGTATAATTAAACTTAACTTTATTTTTATTATTATTATTATTTATTTCCTTTTGTTAAGTATCTTAATTCATATGTTATAAAAAACTTAATCCTAACATTCTAACCAGTAACCATATCACTTATCAGATGCCATCTACATTTCACAACACACCTACATTCTTCTCCACACTCCACAACCCTACCTTCTTCTACTTCCGGTCGACCACCTCCACAGCCCCACCTCAAGCCTCCACAACCCCGTCTCCAGCCGTCCACAGCCCCGTCTCCACTCTCGAGCCTCAACAGCGCCACTGTCTTCCTTCTCCCCGTCTCCACAGACCACAATACCGTCGTATTTCTCATCCTCATCATTTGGTTTTGGTTGAATTGTGATCTATTAGACTTGTTTGAATTGTGACGAATCATTATTAACTTGTTTTTGTTCGTTTATGTTCATTTATATTGATCATTTGTGTTCGTTTATGTTCATGAATTGTTTGTTTAGGTTTTAAATGAACGAACATAAACGAACACGAACACAAAAAATTTCTTAATGAACGAACACGAACACAAAAATGTGTTCGATTATGTGTTCGTGTTCGTGTTCGGTTAAAGTTAAATGAACAAACACGAACACGCTTGTGTTCGTGTTCGTTCGGTTCGTTTACAGGCCTACTTGTGTTCTACCCTGTTTACGAAAAAAGTTCCTTTTGTTGCAACATCATTTATAAGATCGTTGAAAATTGGTGATTGATTAAGAATATTTATATCGTTTGACGAACCGGGCACACCAAAAAATGCATGCCAAATCCAAAGATCTTGAGATGCAACCGCTTGAAGCATCATACAAGCTTTTTTATGATATCTGCTCGAGTGTTGGCTTTGCCATGCAGTTTGACAAAGTTCCCACTCCCATTTCATACAATCTAAACTCCCTGCGCCGGTGGGATTTGTCCCGCCCAAGGGGCTCCCCCCTATAACGCCAAACCGATATGGTGTTTGGGGCTTGAAGTTGTTTCCCCGCCCCCTTTCCCCCACTTCGGATACACTTAACTCTTTTAATAATAGGAATAATGTAATATATTTTTTAATAATGTAATATATTTTACAGGGTTAGAATCAAATACACAATGAAATAAAAATAGAAAGTCATAAGAAGGGTATCAAACGAACTCCGATTAAACTCATTCAAACGACATTGAAACCATCTCATAGAACCCTACGATCTTAGTTTTTAGGTTTTCGCTTTTTTGAATTTTTAGCCTGTAGTTTTTAGAATTTACATTATATCATTGCGTCTTTTATGTAACATTGTGTGTTTTTCTTATTTTCATCATTGTGTCATTTTTGCAATTAATTGTGTCTTTTTTCTTCAGCGTTATGTTATATTTTTAAGCATTGTGTTATATTTTGTGGCGCATTGTGTCAAATTTCGTGATCTATTATGTTTTTGTATCATTCTCACTATTCTCATTTTTGTTACACTGTGTAGGATAACTTGACCCATGTTTTACATATATTTTTGTATGTTTTTTTTTATTTATTATCTTTGAATTGTTAGTAAAGATATTTAAGGATTTAAAGATGATTTTGACTTATATTTAGCTCATCTTTTTTTTTTTTTTTTTTTTTGAACGGCCAACGAATCAATTCCGAGCACTCTCGGGCACCCTTTTGGCGAATCAGGTACTCGAGAATACCCGGGCCACCAATTGCCACCAATTCCCGGGAAAACCCGACCACTCACCCGCCCGAAGGCACGACGATGAAATAGTCGGTAAAACCGGTTGGGATCAGGACTCGAACCCAAGCCAATGGCCGGGTCATCCCTCATTTCCCCTCCACCAATGTCCTCCAAATATAGCTAGTGGGAATTGAACCCAAGCCTCCCATAAAAAACTTTAGGCCCTCAACCAACTAGGCTACAAGTGTTGAACATTTAGCTCATCTAATATTGGAATCTTAAAATGAGATGTTATATTATGTAAAATAGTATTTATATTTTGTTGGTAATGAGTAAATGTTTTGTTTGTAATAGAATAACATGCTTTTTCTTTGTCAATCATATTGACCATAAGAAATTAACATTAAGGGGCTGTTTGGTAGCCTCTTAATGACCATTCAGAGGTTATCTCTTAATAGTTCATAACCTCTGAATGATTAAGAGGTAACCTTAAGTCTGAATGGTTAAAAGGTAACCATTAAAATGTTAGTTCTTAACCATTCATACTTAAGATTATATCTTAACCATTAAGAGACTATGAACCATTCAGATGTAGCCTCTTAATGGTCATTCAGAGGCTACCAAACAGCCCCTAACTAAATCTACTTAAAATAGTAAAGGTGTTTCAAACACCGTGTTTGGCTTGAAAAATGACCCCCACAGGTCACAACCCACCCGTTGATTTCCATCTTCATTACCACTCCACATCTTGAACTTAAGGCACATTCCTTCTCCAACGACCTTTCTTCTTGTATGTGTATGCATAATTATAGACTATAAACTTTAAAATCAACACCCCCCACTTATGGTGTGCGCATATAATGTGTATATGTGTGGTTCTTAGGGGCAAAAGTAAAGTTGCACTAGTTTAAACGTTATTTTACTAATTTCGTGAAAATAACGTTAAAACGACGGACGGTTAATCATGCATTATGTGGTGGTGTGGATGGCCAAAAGACAAAGAGGTACATGCACCGATCGGGTTTGTCCCGATTGCTAAGTGTTCTGTGCCTTATATCCAAGGCTTGATACCAAACCACATCGAGTTGGGGGTCTCACCGGAAGCAGCCTCTCTATTCATAAGAGTAGAGGTAAGGCTGCTTACATCTTACCATCCTCAGACCCTACTTTAGCTTTGCTATCAGTGGGATTAACTGACTATGATGATGATGATGATGAAACTTTAATATCAACAATCTTAAAGCCAAAATCACTTTTTTTTTAATGACAAATTTTTATTACACCTTTATTCCACATCACCTTGCATTTGCAAGGATTTGAACTCACAACCTTACATTTGTAAGGGAGAATACCATACACCAAGAGGTCATGGGTAAAGCCAAAATCACTTACGTGTGCGTGTGTACATATTATTATGATTATTGTTATATAATGCACACCGGAGGAAAGTTTTTCTATTAATGTAACTGTGTACCAAACGACATTTACAATCACCAATTGACATGATCTTATTGTTTGTCCCACAAATCTTTGGATAGCGGCGCAACTTGTTGCTCGCTTACCCATTATCCAGATGTAACTTGGTTTTTATCTTGAAATATAATTTAGTAAAACATTATATTGAACAATATATTTTTGCGTATTCATTCTTGCTTCGATACATTTATCATATTTGACTTTCAAAGTATCATCGAAATATTTCAATCTCAAAGTTTGTTCAGCAAGATTGAAATACATTCGTTTTCTTACATAATTAGATTTTTTTTTGAACGGCCAACGAATCAATTTCCGAGCACTCTCGGGCACCTTTTGGCGAATCAGGTACTCGAGAGTACCCGGGCCACCAATTGCCACCAATTCCCGGGAAAACCCGACCACTCACCCGCCCGAAGGCACGACGGTGAAATAATCGGTAAAACCGGTCGGGATCAGGACTCGAACCCAAGCCAATGGCCGGGTCATCCCTCATTTCCCCTCCATCAATGTTCTCTAAATATAGCTAGTGGAAAAATGAATCCAAGCCTCCCATAAAAAACTTTAGGCTCTTAACCAACTGAGCTACAAGTTGTTGGACATAACATGAAATCTAATCTAATTAGTTTCATAACTGAACGACGCATAATGGTGTTTCATACCATGTTGATGTAATTGTTATTTTCTTAAAGTCTGAATTAATTTTATATATTTTGCATAATCAACTTTGATATGATTATATTTGTAAAACACAAACACAATATAAAAGTGTGTGAATGTTTACCGGCGGTGGTGGGGTCAACATGGATCATGAAGTCTGACCTAACAACCTCATACTATTGACCACCGTCGCTACCAAATCTACTATGCCTTTTTCCAATTTAAATTTCGGTGCCACTTTTTCTTTAATTATTAAAAACAAAACACAAAACAAATGGTTGGTACATTTTACATCATGGTTTATGTGACTTGTTATATTTTCTGTCTTAGATTTAGGTATAAGAACATACATGGGCTGTTTGGTTGATTAAGTGCTGAATTATTAAGATATCTGAATGGTTAAGTGCTGAATCATTAAGTTGGACCTCTTAATGGTTAGTATTCTTGTCCCACATTGGTAGAAGAGTCTCATTAAGGTTCAGCGTAGTTCAGTGCTTAATGGTTCAGCAACATCTCAAATCTTAATAATTCAGCCTTAACCAATCCATTCAGAAGCTGACACAAACACGCTGAATGCTGAATCATTCAACGTTGAATGGTTCAGAGCCTCATTTAGAGGCTTACCAAACATCCCCATAGTGTCTCACCCCGCACAATGCTTTATGCATAGTCACATCTTGTATTTACATAATCGCCCAAGCTTACAGTAATCACACGATGTTATATGCACATCATAACATTTTTCGGTTAAGAAAGTTTATCTTTTAAATATGTAAAGTTATTGTACTCAAGCTAAAAAAAAAAAAAAACAAAAAAGTGATATTATTTATGGTATAGTTTTCCAATAATAATCAAGTATGTAAAATTTATTTGCGTCTAAAAACATGCGTAAATATTCAAAAAGTCAACAATTATGGTGTTTTTTTTGTTTTTTTTTTTTTGTTTTCTATTTTGACCATATATGTCCACGTGACACTATCATTTCAAGTTTTCAACCACTAGTTTGCCTTAATTAATGGTACGCTAAAGAATGTTTAAGATTTTAGTAGTATATCACATTCTAATGACGTCCGTGTATGTTAGTACGTTGTAGTTTGAATCCAAACTCAGTTATAATGACATATTTACATAACTATATTATAACCCGAAAACGTCCCGGGGTTGGGAAATCTATTATGATATATCAATTTTACATATGAAATAGAATGATGCGCTTTACAGTTACATGTATAACTCTAATATTAATACCTAACCTAAAACAATGTACAACTCCAATGTTAACACGTGTTGAAAATAGAATTCATATTTACTGATTTGAACATAATTAGTGACTTGCCTATACATGATTAATGAATTACCTGAACATTTTGTGTTTTTTTTTTCTATATGGACAAAACCCCACAAAATGTATAACTCTAATATTAATACCTAACCTAAAATAATGTACAACTCCAATGCTAACACCTAACCTAAAACGATGTATAACTCTAATGTAACTCTAATATTAACATATATCCTAAAGGCTAAAAAAATGTACAACTCTAACATACTAATATTGGTATCTAACATAAAACAATGTATAACTCTAGTATTAACACCTATCATAAAGGTTTAAAAAATGCATAACTCTAATATCAATATTCAATATCTAACCTAAAAAAATATATAACTATAATATTAACACCTATCATCAAGGCTAAAAAATGCATAACTCTAATATCAATATTCAATACCTAACATAAAACAATCTATAAATCCAATGCTAACACCTAATACTTCAAACAAAAAATTGTCGTTTTTTTTCTCCGTTTTTTTATATAGCACTATGGTACTCGTTGGAAAGATAATAAAACGCTCGTTAATTTGGTGTAATTTTTTTGTTTAAAAAATCTCGTATATAAAGATATTAACGTTTAAAAATTATGGGAGGAAACATAAGGGAGAAAAATCTAATTTTGTTTTTAAATATTTGTTTTTCTAAAATCACTTAATGCCACATGATACACTCATTGGCTTTGGTTTATTATAGATATAGATATAGATATAGATATAGATATAGATATAGATATAGATGTAAACCAGTGAACATGTAAGAACCGTTCGTGTATAAAATAAAAATAAACAAGTTTATTACGATTACAAAAGAAATGAAAGCAAATACTACAGTACGTGTTACAACTGAAATAAAATAAAATACAAGGAGTAGAAACAGAATGTAGATGATGGTTAAGAATCACGCCAACTGAAAGCCTCTAAGTAGACCAGGATGCCACCTAATCTTCCGCGTGCCACGTCATCCGCCACCTCGTCCTCACCACCCATGTTTTGTACCACGCGCACGCAGTCAAAAATACCAAGGCAAATACTAAGGCGGCTCGCGATGATCGAAGTGCGCCATCAAAGCACCCATCGCCAACGCCACGCACGCGTGTGTGCGAGTGCAAGTTAGGGGTCCCATCGCGAGTCCATTAGTGTGTGCTTCCAGGAAACAATATGGAAGGAGAGTTCCCATTTATAAACTACTCCAAGTATTGTCTCTCCACCAATGTGGGACAATTTCACTTCCAATTTCCAGCTTTGAATGTTTCATTCACTAAACTTTGAGCGTCGATATCCCATTCATCCTAGCTCCGTTTTGGACGCGGTTTGGTTCGTTGCGAAGCTCTCACAACATAGAATATAAATAAACTTCAGATTCAAATATATATATTTTAATCCAAAATTAGGAAAAATCATTCTTCTATATTTGTGAAAATGCTCTTTTCACCCAAATTTCCTAACAGATTATTCAACTCACACACCCATTAATTCTAATTCTAAATCTACACCTTTTGTTCACTCATGGAGATAAACACATTCTCTCACACATTGGTATCAGTAAACTATAAGTCTTTTTATTTAACCTAAGTTACTTATAAAGAACAATGGTGAATTTATACATCAATGTAAAATAGTCATGTCCTTTAGGAAAGACGTGTGAGTACTTAGTGTAGTTTTTAGATTACAAGATTACATACTTTGCCTCACCTAGTCAACTTTGGCCGATCCGATTTGTCATTTTTTTAAGTCGAAGATAGTTGTCCGACCCCCCCCCCCCCTTTTTTTGCCGAAAGGCCAACCAAATCGTGAACATCCCTCCTAGTATGTACATAGATCACATAGTCATATATTTTTGAACAATCTTTAATATCATTCACTTTTAAACTTGATTACTCATTAATTATTCCTTCATCGTCAATGGTGGAAATAAACCCGTTAAATCAAATACAGATAAATTAAGTACCATATTCGATGTTTTCTTTGTGTAAAATTGTTATAGGAAGGTTTAATTTCAAATAATGTTGCAAATATTATTTGGCGAAGAATATATATTTTCATGAAACTAAAAAAATCGATCCATTCTTATATATAAATGTCACATTTATGATTTATGCACCTTCTACTAAATTCAATAATAAATTATGTAGAAAATGGATTTTCGTTACTTCAAAAGTAAAATGATGAATTATTCTTTGTTGTCTTGTATTAGAAAAGAAAAACATTAGATTATAAAGGTGTCAAGAAAAAGCTAGTCAAAGCTTGTGAATTAAGCTTAAAGTAAATGATTAAAGAAAGATGAGACCGGGCCTTATGGCAAAATGGTTTCACCGACAGTCTTAGTTGGAGTATAATAGTTTCCCTCTTGAAACACGTTTGAAAATAGTTCCAAATTGGTTAGTATAATAATTCTTGAATAATCAAGATGAGCTTAAGTTTTAACGGAGATGAGCTCGCTTATTAATATTATGTTTGCTCGAGTTAAGCTTAACTTTTATAGCGCACAATCAACATCATTGGTCAGGTCGGGTCTGGTCCGGTCAAACTCTTTTGTTTTTTGCTTTTTTTTTTAGAACGGCTAATGTTACTATGTTATATTTTACATCAAATACATTATTTTCCTAAATTTGAACCTAAGACCTCCTTTAAAAGGCATAAGCGTCTACCAAGTGG
The DNA here is from genome assembly GCA_028751855.1 of Ambrosia trifida. Lineage (NCBI taxonomy): Eukaryota > Viridiplantae > Streptophyta > Magnoliopsida > Asterales > Asteraceae > Ambrosia > Ambrosia trifida. Next base: position 28,307,149 of record CM054133.1, on the reverse strand, counting down.
GCTATCCCACATTTGCTAAACATGCGAAAAACAATCAATCACAACTTCTTCACTATCCATTGTCTCACTTCTCTAGAATAGTTTCCTTAAATCTTACAATAGTCATTAAGTTTCGACTAACCCATTTTAGTCAATGGGTGCAATTTTTTGGTTATATCAATCTATATCTGAAAAAAAAAAACATTAAACGTATCAAAATTTAAAATGCATATATGAGCTAACTCGAGCTTTGTACAAATCAAGTTCAAGCTCATTTTAAACTTATTTATAAGCCCGCTCATTAAGCAATCCTAATTTGAACCACACCAAACTACCCAAGTAGGCTTATTGAATAGTTTGCTAAAATAATGATTCAAGTAAACCAATCGAGCATAGTATTGAAAGTTATTTATACCTAATCACACTTTCTCTTAAAGTGTGTATATGTGTATATATTTTTAAAAAAATTTATGTTTTAAATGTTAAAATGATCAACCTGTCAACCTAACTACACAATAGACAGGTGCTCCTACCGTAATACACTATACTTTTTTTAAGAAGCAAGTAAAGAAACACAACACAATAAGAGATCAACCGATAATCAATCCAAAACGGATATCACTTTGCCTTTGAATCCCTTGATGCAAAACATGATTAGAAATAGGCAAATGGTCTGGTTATTGAATACAAATGTAGAACGACTCCCATTTAGGTTACCAAATCATATGACTTTTTGGAAAGATAGAATTCTATCACCTATGGTCATGTAATGATAAACCTAGGGTTAACAATTCTCACAACTTATTGAAAAGCTAAAATGATAAGACACGCTAGCTACAGTAAAACCAAAATTAAAAACATGTTAAACATGTTAAAACTTTAGGTGCGGTAGCCATAAAGCTTATCACATCGCTCGTTAATTACATATGAATCTTTTGATGGTATATTCAATAAAGAAGAAGAATTACTAATCAAAACACAAAGATGTTATGAACTCAAATGATTTTAATTTCTTAAAATCAAACAACTTTATGTTCTAAAAACTCAACCCACATTTCTAGTGCAATAACCGGGTTTTTGTATATAAACTGTAACAACTCGAAATGAATATGAAGAGCCACGGTTTTCAAACACACAAATTAAAAGCTTTCGTAAATAAGAAACAAGTACTCATATTTTCATATTTTTAAAGAATAATCAAGGCTTAAGAATTTCAAAAGCATAAACACACCATTTGACTAGAAATTAAATATCATGAATGTTCATCAAGGTTTATCTTTGCCAAAGTGATACAAAAAGATGACGAGTGCGTATATACACATAATTTTTCAATGAACTTTACACACGAACTCAGTTTTAATATTTATAAAAATGGTTTAGACCTTAACATTAAAACACACACAAAACGATAAGTGTACCCTATCGTATATGTAGTAAAGTATAGATAAGAACCAAATATCGATCAATGGACATGGGCGCAATAGTACTAAATCGTTGTCATTGATTTACTGGTAAAAGATAATTTGAATTTCTTTTAACTAGATTAATCTATAATAATATTTAGAACATATTTAAGACTCCAAATACAAAATATATATGTAATTATATTTTACAAGCAAACTAAACATGTTAACTAAATCCAATATGATACAAAAGTCATGTGATCAATCTTCCAATTTTAAGACAATCAGTATCCCTTTCGCGAATCCTAACACGACAACTGAAGAAACAATAAGTAACACGGTGATTAATACTAATCACCGGGTGGTTTATACTTATGTTACGACAGGTTTAATCCTTTACCCAAACCGTGATGGTTAACCCGTTTGATGGTTTAGTTGTGGTGAAGTGTGTGTATAAAGTGTATAAGAACACAAGATATAAGTGGTTCGGTCGGTAATGACCTACGTCCACTGTAAACACCGGAATATTATTAAGAGAGAATGATTACAAGGATTGTATCTAGTTGTGAGAGCTATTTTCTGAATGGATTTACAAGGAGAAACCTATTCCTATTTATAGGCATAATGGTGGGCCGTATGGAAAGGCCCACAGGTGGTTTCCTTGGCTTGGGCCTGGCTTAGGCCCAAGCCCACGCTTCCTCTGAAATTGGCGGGAAGCGGCCGATTACTGTTGATGACGTCACGCTACAGTGTGGTCGTTGTTGTAGCTGGACACGTGGCAGGTTTCTGGTGGTGTACAGTGATGCTGTACTTGCTACAGTGCTGAGGCTACCTCTGTCGTCTGACCGTTGGCGAGGTATGCCTGCTGGTCACTGTTGGTGACAGCGTGAGTACAGTAGAGCCGTTTAGCTTTTGTACTATCTGCCACATGTCATTCTCCTGTTCGTGTGTACTCTGACACAGATCTTTGTGAATCTTCCTTTTGTTGTCCCTCGTACCTCGTATGAAAAGTGTTAAGGGAAGATTCCGCGCTTGCTGGTACGCGCGTATCAGGTATTGTTTGTTGCTTATCAGCTGTCTTGACGCGCGAGGTTTGTTGACTGCTTGCTCTCGCGCGAGTAGATCACTGCGCCGTGGTCTGGCGCGAGGATCTTGCTTATGGGGATAGGGACGCCTCTTGGATTAGGCTCCCTATCCCTTCAACAACCATTTGGAAAGTTAACGCAATAAACACACCTTAACCACCCAAAATTTTTCATTAGCATGCTATTGATATAATCTCATGCAAATCTTCTAAAGATAAGTTAGTCATCCGCTAAGAGTTTTCTAACCTCACTAATCAAGGAAAGGAATACCGAATACACAATACAACCACCGAGATCAACATAAAGTAGAGCATATCACAAACTATTCCATTTTACAAACTTTAAACACAAATCTATTAAGATCGCCATTTCAACCAAAATAATTAACAAAGATTATCTACCGCGTCAAAGATTTGTAACAACAACATCTAGTCGATTAGATTCCTTACGTGCAACAAAGCATGCTTGATTAACATTCGCTTAAACTTTTACTAAACCAAACCCATTTCTAGTTTCATGGTGTAAACACATTAACAAATTAACTAGTTTACTAATGAGCGATTAATTAAATGGCTTTTCAACATGTCTTTAAGTAACCGAACACTAATCATCAAAGTTAAGCGAACAATATCAAGAATCCAACATCAATGAAACATGTTTGCAATATGATAAGATTATAACATGAAAAGTACCAAGTTCAAAATAAACACAAGATCAACACATCAACGATTGTTTATAAGTAACTATAACTAGTGTGTTTGCCCTTAGGCTTACAATAATACATATAACATCACAACATTGCTTGCAAATCATGTTAGAAATGACAAAAGATCAAAGATTAAACCATAAGCAAAAAAGGAATGGGATGGATTGGATGAAAATGGGTTATAATCAACTCCTAAGCTCGATGTGAACGAGTTGCAGCAGCTTCAACAGCTAAGAATTTGCCCAAAAAACAGAGAAATTTACCCAACATTTGATCAGTGGCTGTTTTGAACTATTTTATAGATATTTCAATCCGCATGGCCGTGCAGATCATCTGCACGGTCATGCACTTTATTTTGATTGCGACATCAAATCTCGTGGGTCAGGCAAGTGGGTCTGCAAGTGGGCTTGATTTGACTTCTGTCATCCGCACTGTTTGTTGCACTGCCAGTGCTACCGAGTAAATAAGTTTGCATGACAGTGCAGTTGGTTCGCACGGTCGTGCAGTGCCTGAAAATTGGCTTGCACTGTCGGTTTCACTATAGTGCACTGGCAAGGTGGATCAGCATGGTATTGCAGATGAGTTTCATGGTCGTGCAAGGTCATCAGACTGAGCCGATTGTGCAGGAAATGTCCGTTTTGTCCAGATTCCAATCTTTTTCTTCAACTCTTTCCTTGGAACGCCATTTAGGACCTATAAAATCATAAGTCCGAGATTAAGTACTAAAACTACTAATTTATTGTCGAAAACACGCAAAACGGGAATTAAATTGGGGACTTAAACATGTATAATTTAACGTATATCAGACTAGGCACAAATACCCATACATATAAAGGCACTAACAATTGGTAATAAAATCATGGTGTGATCACGAATGATCAACCAAAGCCATATGAGAGTTAGGAAATTGCTTCTTGATGGCTTTGAGACAACCTTCTCTCAATTTTAGTGAAGAAAAAGATATAAGGTAGGAGCCAGTAAAATTCACCCCGAAGAAATTGGAAGTGATGCTTTGAGGTGTGGTGGGAGAGCTTTAATTTATAGGCAGATTCTAAGGCACCCATGATCGTGCAACTGGACGCATTATCGTGTCATTGTCCTATTGCATGCCACACTTACATGATTTTTCATAACTTGTTGGCACGAACGTGCATGTGCATAGGCGTGGTGTGTCAATGCTTTTGGTCAGCACACCGTGCATCTTGTCGCACGAACATGCTTATTCCAGTGTAGTTTTCGAAGCTCTTTTGGCTTGGCAGGGTTTGCATCCATGATGCACGATCGTGCTTGGCTTCAGTTGATGATTTTCTTGATTTTTCTTTTGTTTTCCGGTTGTTTATAACTGGAAAGCCAAATGCAACTGCAAATCCACAAGATTAAGTTCGTAATAATGTGAAATTCAATCAAAATAATTAAACATAAATAGAAATGTGCATTAAAAATATGTATAAATAATGACACGTCACTTCTCAAAGCTGTTAACTTTGGAACTACACGTAAGGGAAAGAAGGACGCCAACAACAGAGGCTTTGTGGAGCACCTCCATGGCACCATTCGCAGCCCGCCACATAGACCACCACCCGTGAACCCCTCCCACAGGCAGCACCACCCGTAGAGTTTTCTGGTTCCCCTCTTTCTCTCTACATCTCTCTTTCCCTCCTCTACCCGTGAGCATTGCATGAATCGCCCCAGATCCACTAATGATTGCAAATGAATTCATTAGAAATATATTTAAAGAATAGTTGCTAAATTCCATGACATGGCAATACAAGACAACAAGAAAATGAGGGGAACTTCCCTCATTTTTTACACCCATTCTTACACCCTTTTCATTGCACCCCTTATTTCATCCACTTTTAAATATACCCTTTTTGCCTCTTATGAGTAGTGGTGCACAAAATACCAGAACCCGGACCCAAAGAAAAAACCGAACCCGGGTATTTCATACCCGAACTCGTACCCGACCCTACCTGTAGGGTATGGTTAGGGTATACACAGCTCACCTAAAACCTGAACCCGGGTTTTTTTTCAACCCGGTTTAAACCTGAAACCGGGTATTATAATACTCGTACCCGGTTCGTACCTGGTTCTTTAGAATACCCGGTTATCTAGAATACCCAGTTTATTTGTGAAGTTTAACAATGATTTAAAATAGTTAATTTTATAAGTAATCTAAATTTTAAACGTAGTTGTCATCGTGTTGAATAACACTAGTATTAGCTTAATTAACTTATTTTATATCATTAATGAGAAATTATAGGCAGATATATGAGAATTATTTATGTACATTGTATGCATGTTTGTGTTTCCTAAGTACTAGTTCTAGACTTTTAGATATAACATAAAAAAAGATGTAAGCAGAGTTATTTAATGTAACTTGTAATGTTTTCTCGAAATATAATATTAAAGTATGTATTTTTATGTTATTTACTAATATTTAAGAAGTTTGTATGCAAAAATAGCTTAGGAACAAAAAAAAAAGAAATGAATTAAACACAAAAAACTACAAAAAAAAAGAAAAAAAATCACACGGATAGGGTTTTTTGTACCCGAAAACAGGGTATTTAATACCCGAAACCGGGTATTGAAAACCCGAACCCGACCTAAACCGGGGTATATAGGGATGGTTTTTCAGGAAAATACCAGTGGCGGACCCAGAATTTTTTTTTTCATGGGGTGCGGAATCTCTAAGCCATTGGGTCGTTTATCCATCAGGTGGCACGGGTCGGTTCGGGTCGACTCGTATACCAAATATAATAATACTAAAGTTATATAATCACCAAAAGAAACCAAAAGCCAAAAGTAATTTAAACGGCGTTAAATATGCATAACAAAATTCTAAAAATCTAAAGTTGTGGATACATCTCGGCTAATCGTAATAGTTTTGGAACATCAAACGCACCAAAATTATCACAAGGACTCAAGCTATTAATACAAACAAGTAACTCAGATGTTACCTCGTTAAAACGATTTCCAAATTCTTGGATTTACATATATAGAATCGAACTGAATAGTTAGATTCGTTTGAATTATCTACACTGAACTATAGTCTCACTCATTGTACTTGATCTTATGTACCTGGTATTTTATTAAACCTTATAAAAGATAATAGACAATAAACTAAATTAAAAGACAAGTAAAAGGAAATTAAAGAAAAAGAAAAACATATTAAAAGTTAGCGTGACTTCTTGCACTTAAAAAAACAAATAGTTCATCTTCTTCACATCAAATTAAGAGATGCTTTCAACCTTTCCACCAAGTCCTTGCTCGCAAAAAAAAAAAAAAAAGAATATATACACACCAACATTTCTACCAAACGTATGGATCTTGAATTTAGCTTCAAGGCTTATAAAGGGGGAGAGGAAGGTTTGTTTCTTTGTTTTTCCTTGGTTTCAAAAATTCAAGGGTGCGATTGAAAAATTTTATGGGGTGCGGACGGGATAAACACGTATATATAAACACTAATTTTTTTTTTCAAGGTGGGCGCCCGCACCCCTTGGCTAGGGTGTGGGTCCGCCAATGGAAAATACCCTACCCGAACCCAACCCAGTTATTCGTAATACCCGATTGTACCCTACCCGGTCATACCCGAACCCGGATACGTACCCAAACCAAGAGATTTGATATCCTCAAACTAGCAACACGCCAGACAAGAACAAGCAAAGATTACAAAGAAAACTACACCAATATTTCCATAATAAAGCCTTTTTTTAATCCAAAAGTATCCAAGAGATTTGATATCCTCAATTGTTTTAAAAGTAGCCGCAAGATTTGTTCGTTCCTCATCTTTCATATGCGCCAACAAATGATGAAAATAACATTTTGAAACACTTCGGACTTCCACCGATCCAAATTTACATGTAATGCAACAACAAAAGGTCACGTATCGAGAAAGCGAAGATAGAATTCACACAGTACCAACTACTCACTTAAGAAGTTTATTTAATATTTAATGGGAGGTTTGTGTCGGCGAATAAAGAACCAAAATGTGAAGTGAAATGTCTATATCATTACAACTACAATTATTAGTAACTAAATAAGCCGCCTTCGTTTTATATTTTTCTATATATGTTTTAATGTATATACTCCGTACTTCATAATAGTTCTAACACGGAACTAAAATATATAAATAATAATCATGAAATCCACAATATATTTTTTTTTTTGAAATAATTCACTAAAAGACATAATAGTTTATTTTTATATAGAATCAAACAAGATTTAGGTCTTTTAGATAATACACATAGGGTTAACATCAAATACACAATGAAAGAAAAATAGAAAGTCGTAGGAAGGGTATCAAACGGACCCCGATTGAACTCATTCAAGCGGCATTGGAATCGTCTTATCGAACCTTACGTCGTTAGTTTTTAGGTCTTCGTTTTTTTGGGGTTTTAGCTTGTAGTTTTTAGAATATGTGTTATATCATTGTGTCTTTTATGTACCATTGTGTCTTTTTCTTATTTTCATCGTTGTGTCATTTTTTCAATTCATTGTGTCTTTTTTCTTCAGCATTGTGTTATATTTTTTGGCACTGTGTTATATTTTGTAGCTCATTGTGTCATATTTGATGATCTATTGTGTTTTTTGTATCCTTCTCACCCTTCTCATTTTTTTGTAGCCTTTATAGAATAACCCAACCCAATACACATAATAAAGTTGATACTTTTATTAGCTTAAAACGAAGTTTGAGACATCTTAATCAAAGTCTTGGGTTTTACTTTACCTATGTATTATTGTTTTACCTCCGGTTATTCTGGCCCACCTTTTACTCAATTATTGATACCATTACTTAATTGTAACAATGCAATTGTTGTGGCGCTTAATATGTGAATATCTAGTGTCTGGGCTTAGGAAATGATATATAAAGCCTTGTTAGCTGGTAAGGGGCGTGTATTGTTAGGCTCGACGTTGGCTAAGAATAAGCATCTTGCTAGGTACGAGTATGGTTGAATTTATGAAAGAAAATAAGGGTCTTTAATGCATGCATTTACCGCCAAGAGGATCACTCTTATTAACGTCTTGTTTAATCATTAATATCTATCTATATATATAAAAGAAAACGTATATGCTGACGTGACGTGCAATGGAGGCCTCAACCTTCCCTTGAGAGTGTCACGTGGCATCATAATGGAGAGTTTTTGGTGTTTTTGAATTATTTGTTTTTTTTAATTAAATTGAGTTATTTTAGGAAAAAAGAATTTAAAAATAAATTTAAAATTTCCTCTCATATTTTTTCCCATAATTTTTAAACGTTTATATCTTTTATATACGAGATTTTTTAAAGAAAAAAATTACACCAAATTAACGAACGTTTTATTATCTTTCCAACGAGTACCATATTGCTATATAAAAACGGAGAAAAAATCGACTATTTTTGTGGGGTTTCGTTCATACAGGAAAAAAACACACAAAGTGTTCATGTTATTCATTAATCATGTTTTTTCTTTTAAACCAGGTTCTTATCTACGATGTTGAAAATCAGCCCAATCGCCATGTTATCATTGGAATTTTACTAGGTATACTTTATCAAGAGAAGCTAGGAGAAAGAATCGCGCAACACTACAACACATGGTATCAGCTTATAGCAAGGTTATTTTTTTATTTATTTAATTACAAGAGTAATAATTATTACTATTAGTATTAGTATTATTAGAATGGTTATATTTTTCAACCCCGGGACGCTCCCGGAAGAATTGATAGTTGCTGACGTGACGTTCAATGGTGGCCTCAACCATCTCTTGATTATGCGACGTGGCATAATGAGATGCAATGGTTACAACTTCCAACTTAAGTGTTTGTTTAGTTGATTAAGTTAGGAATTATAAGACCCATTAGAATGTGAGAAATTAGAGAGATGTGATGAGTTTTTGAATAGTTGCAGCTTACATAAGTGATTTTTTTAGATGATTACGGATTAGGTTTTAGATTAGTGAATATGAGTTATTACTGATTAGAATAATATGAACATGCAATGATTGAGAGATTTTGTGGTTAGTTAACTTGAGCCATTTGCAATAGGTTATCACGTAAAATTATATTTTTCAACCCCGGGACCCTCCCGAGGTAATCAGCTAGTATGAGTATATGACTGACTACTGTAGTAATTACGAGTGTTATCCGAGTTAAACAATGATGCTATGTAGTAGTTAAGAAATATACATTATACTGATTGTGAATTCACTTTGTTTGATTATGTAGTAGTTAGTAACCGAGTACAGAGGTTTCAAATTAATGCATGATGCAATGTCGTCTTTTGCCTCTAAGCCAGCATAGATTACGATGGTAGAATGACTTATGTTTCATTATTCGAACCATACAGTTTTCATGATTGTCTATAATCCACATTTCTTTTACAATACCCATAGAAGCATCCTTTCTTCTTATATAATTCTTGGCAATATTCTATCTCACATGTAGTGACGGAACATAAACATTTAAATTTATGGGATATTCCGCATAAAAAAAACCAAACCTTTTTCATCAAAAATAAAAACCAATAATCATGTATCCATGAGAAAAGATCAAACAAAATAGTATTACTCAATAATCATGGATTCATCATTCATGCGTCAAACCCTAATTTACATTCAAATATTCAAATCATCAAGATGATGGTTCAAACCTAAGATTAATTCAAACATTCAAAACATCAAGATTTAACACATGCTGAATTGCCGATGATGTCGTATGGTTTGAATGCTGATTCGGCACTCACGAATTTGTGTAGGGGGGGGGGGGGGGGGGGGGGGGGGGGGCTAAAATAATCCGCCCTTTCTAACATCACAAGATTTATTTTGCTTGGCCCCTAAATGTTCTGCCCTTTTTCACATCACAAGATTAATTTTGATGAAGATAATATACGGTGAAAGAACTTATTAGTTCCATTGTTCTACGCCTAATGTTACAATAAAAAAAAAACTGACGGTAAAAATATATAGTTAGTTTAAATTTTATATCTAGTTTTGAAACCACATATACTTGTCATTCGATAACTAAAGTATCATTGGTTGTTTACATAGTTGATGTGTGAAAGTGGAAAGCATGTCGGCATCCCCGTGTCGAAGACGAAAATAATTTGAAGATTTGAGAGATGGGTCAATGTATATTAAAAGGTAAATAATTTGTCACTAACATTAATTTTGATATTTCTTAAAATTCAAATTTTGTTCCTAAAGACAATTTTATCGGTTTAAACTATAACTAATAAATGTATATTAAAAGGTAAATAATTTTAAGTGCAGACGGGGCGCTACCAGAATTGGGCACGGGTACCTCACTATCAGCACGGTAACACCGTCGCCACCCATGCTGGTAGTGGTCCCGTGAGCCAAATTCTGGTTCTAGTTAACGGGCTGGTACCTGTGATTTTTCTCTTTCTCGCTCCTCTTTGTCTCTATCTCTCTCTAATTGATTGTTGGTAAATAATCAGTGATGCATTGCCTTCAAAAAACGTTTCAGTGAAAGAAATCAGTAAAGTGACGTGAAAGTGTAGAATTGGTTAAAATCAGTGAAGTTTAAAAAACTCACGGGTAGTGCCCCGTCCGCCCTAATAACCTTTGTAAGTAGTTTGTCAACTAAAAAATAGTAGGAGAAATATATTTAAAAAGTTTTATTAATTACTTACATACACTAAAACTAACAGTGTAAATTCAATCTATATACACACATTAAAAAAAATACATATCATAAACATAAATTTCTCTAGACAAATAAAAAACATTATCATGTTATATCTTTTAAAGTTAAACCGTATAGATAGTCTTTATCGTTTGTAAGGATTTAACATATGCCTTTAATTGACACCATTGGTCATTCATCGACATTATATAACTTCAATGGTCCCTTCACTAGTTTTCACAGGATATGAAATATATTCATTTTACCCTTGGCTAAAAGATAAAAAACCTTTGACTTTTCTTTTATTTCCTTCTCCAGACTTGCATGCTCTTATTTATTCTATGTTCTAAAAGGATTAGTGGATGGAAGTAGGAAGATTATACAACTTATTCCCTAATTTCTTCAAGTTAGACTAGGATAAGAAATGCAAAGTAGCAGCCAATATAGGTAACAAAGCTTTGGGAAAGGGTATGATGCAAAACTGGAAGAGGAGCACTGCAACAGTTCGGATGTAGCTGAGCTGCCATGTTTTGAGGCTTTATTGGGTCAACAAGATTTGAATAAGTACACATCGACCGTTTCTGTGAGATAAGTTGTTTAATTGAATCGGAGTTGTTTGCACATGAAAATAGGTTGTTTTTATGGTTTAGATGGACTACAAAGAAAGTAAATTTCATGGCTTGGAAAACGAGTATGTTGATCAGTTTTGTATGTATGTAATGGGAAACATGATAGGTTGGCCGTTCTAGTAACTGATGTAGACAAGGTATTAGAAGATGACATCTTGTCCGTATGGTTGGGTTCCTTTTATGGTGTATCGTTATGATGTGATATATATGACGGCTCAAATTCTTAATTCCTTAACCCTAAATAAAGTTCATTTATTTCTAATTGTATATTTGGTGGTTAAGTGGTGTATTAAATAATCAGAAGATTTGGCGTTTAATTTTTCAGAATGCAAGTTGTAATGTATTTCTCCTTTTTGTTAAAAATACTAGTGGGAAACTCGCGCGTTGTTACGGTACAACTAAGATAAATACATTTTTTTTGAATAATGCACAAGCGTAGCCGTGTTAGCCCACCAAGTTGTAAGAAAAGTGTAAAAACATACTATCTTCCTTCCATTGTCTTTGAATGCAAAACGATGTATATGAAATTGTCTTTGAATGCAAAACGATGTATATGAAATTAATCCATTTCTCTTCATTGTTTACACTTTGAAAAGAAACTATAGTTTTTTTAGATCCAACATGTAAGTTCTTATAACTTTTCATGCCACACTATCTAAATTGTCTAACCATATGCCCTTAACTTCCAGCATCTAAGGGATGATGTGTACACAGGACACCCAAGTATAAAAAAAGATTTCACTATATATAAAAATGAACTTTTTTGACCGTCAAAATTCAGTTATCAGTACTATTCTCAAAACCAAATATGAGCATAGATAAATTTTATTCCTAAATCTTTCTATATAATTTTCCACAAATTTAGACCAAACAATCATATGGATATGTATTGTCAAGCATGAACTCAAAACCAAATATAAGCATAGAAACCAAAACAGAGCAGATAAACCAAAACATAACCATTCGATATCAGTATAAACAAGACATTTATTTTAATAAACAAATCAAGTTTAACCTGGAAGATGAACTTGCAGATACAGTCCACTTTCGGATTGTGTCGACGTTTTGCCAAATTCGTTACAACATGATTACTCTTTTCAGCGTCGTCGGTCGCACGTGGTCTTTCTTATTAAATAATTAAAATAAAAAAACCTTATCAATAGAAAATCAAAACGTATCGTACTACTTGGCGTTGTATGTGCGTCACTTTGTACCGCCATTAACACTCTGCAAAGTTGTTTCGTTTATCTTTTTGCGTGTTCTTCTGACCATCACAAGAAAAAAAAAGTAGCCGTAGATGTCAATGGTTGGAACAAAAACCTTGTAAAGATAAGTGATTATCTTCTAGGGCCATTTAGGAAAGAAAAGTGGTAAAATTTAAAAAATTGTAAAGAAACCATTGGTATACCATCTTAACTTTGGACAACAAATTGGACATATTTACCCATGCCTCCTCCTTTATAATGTAGTATAGATAAATTAAATGCATTTAATTAATGATATTGTGTTAGTTGCGAAGATTAACAGGACATGAATGAGAGGGCGAAGGAGTGGTGAGCTACTTTAGAGGACCAATGTTTAAGGAATAGTCACTTTTAAGATTGAGTACCTTTCCTGTGGTTTTAATGTCACATGTGATGATGTCAAGAATTAGATTACAACTAGTATTAAGTCCCCGCGTGTTGCGGCGGGGGTGTAAAACCATGCTAAGTAGCAATAATGTCACACCACCACCAGCGACCACTAATACCAAAAGGCTCATAAAAGTACAATAAATAAGAAAAAGGAAAATAACACCGAATGAAAAGAAGGCGTAAAATCTTAGAACCACACATACTCGTTGCGACGTGTTAATGTCAAAGGCGTAAAATCGATGAATTTTAATAACTATGGTTAAAGTGAAGTAACTAATTCGGTCTAGGACCCGCGCATTGTGACGAACTTGTTATAACTCGCAAAATTTAGAACGAAACTTAAAACGAAAAAATCGCGTAAGATGAAAATTATGTGGGTCCAAAGTTGAAAGAAAAAAAGTGTTAGGGTTAAATTGTAAAAGATGGAAATCTTAGCGTTAAAAGTTAAAAAAAAGAGAAGTTTTGGGTTAGAAGTGGAAAATCAAAATTGTTAGTGTTAAATTGTAAAAGATGAAAATATTTGCGTTAAAAGTAAAAAAGAAAAACATTTGAGCTAAAAGTGTAACATCAATTTGTTTTTGAAAAACCCCCTAAGCATAGGGTACAACCCCTCTAAGCACAAAAGTTTTGGTAATTAGAGTATTACCGAAACCGGAACTGCAATGGGTTCCTTCAATATCTGGTCAAAGTAATTCCCGACCCTACCCGGAACTGGTTCCATACCCGGAACCGGGTATTAGAAAAACCCAGTTTGTGCACCTCTAATGGTAGGACCATGGGAGTATGTAGACCAATAAGAAACCACGATGAGTTGTTTTTTAAACTCCCAATGCATAGAGTACAACCCCTCAATGAATAAAAGCTTTGCTAATTAGATGATTTTGAATGGAAAAATAGACGTAAAAGCGCTAAACCACACATGCGCCTTACCGCGTGTAAACTCGCAAAATTAAACCGAAACGAAAAATATAAACGATGAAAAGTATTAGGAATTAAAGTTGAAAGTGAAAAAAAAAATTGGGGCTAAATTATAAAATATACAAAACTTTGGGTTAAAAGTATAAAAAATAAAGATAAAAAAATAAAAAAGAATTATAAATTAGTGGGTATAACCCACAAAGCTATAAGTACAAACATCTTATGCATAAAACACCTTCAAAGCATAGAGTACAACAAAGCATTGCACAAATGCTTTGCTAATTAGTAATATTTAAATTAAGGGTCAACCGGTTCTGAAGGCAACTGGTTTCTAGTATATAAGGTCATTTGTACAAAAAGATGGGGAGATAGATAGAGACGTAACCCCACCATACTCAGGTCGATTAGTGTAAATAGAAAGCAACCACTAGGGTATTGTTTGATAGGATGTTCCTAATTAAATTAAATGAAAAAAAAAATTATAGGGTTGTAATTAGACCTGCTATGTTATATGGAATGGACTCTTGGGCCATTAAGAAGACACAAAAATACAAGATGGAAATAGCAGAAAAGGAGATGCTTAGGTGGATCTGCAAGCATACAATGCTAGACCGGATAAGAAATGAGGTTATTAAGGAAACGTTAGAAGTGGCTAGTATTTCTATATGATAAAGGATGTGAAATTGAGATGGTTTGGGCATGTGAGGAGGAGTCAAAAGACAATGCCAGCTAGTGTAATGGAAAACCTCACTATTGCAAATGGGAATCGTAGTGATGGCAGGGATAGAGATGAAGGGTACTAATGTAAATTTCTTTTGATATTGTAAAGAATGAGGCGAGTAAAATGTCTAAACTATTCTCTAAGTGTCTTAATTGTCCTAATTATTCCCACAATACCCTTAAATTTCTTGCTTAAATATGTTGTACATGTTGCTTCTTAAGTTGTACGGAAATGAAAATGATTATGTTGACCATCATTCTTTCTTAATAAGATAATATAAATTAAAATAAAAATAAAAAATAATTTTAAAATTAAAATATTACATTCAACTAATTAATAAAAAGTAAATGATATGTTATAAATAAAAATAACTAAAAATTATATTTATAGGTTTTGTGAATATTGAAATTTATATTTCCTATTTAAATTATATAACTAAGTACTATTCAAATTAAATATTATCTTATTTAAATACTTAAGTATATAATTGTTAAATATTTACTTAATAATAATAATAACGAGATGACGTTTCCCGCACGTTACGACGGGATGCAGATTATGAAAGTCAGTATCACTATATTAGATGAAAAAAATATTTACTTTTGGAATAAGTTAGTATAATATGGGAAAGAGATACCCTAAAAAATGAGTTTTGCCTAAGTAACCTAATTACGATTACATGCATTTTGTTCTTATAATACAAACTTTTATCTTTTTGTTTTCTCAAAATCCAACATAAAATTCAGCACAAAAAAAATCCAATGCAAAAGGGTTTAGCAAAAAAAAATCTTGTACAAATTTTTTTGCCAAAAATGTTATATAAGATAGAGATACAACACATATTTTTGGGTTTTTTCGGTTGACATTTTCATATAACAATATAGTACTCACATAAAAAATAAAAACACGCTTGATTTTATGGTGTAATTCTTTTATTTAAAATATAAGGTCATGTGAAAAAGTCATGTCCTTTTAAAAAATGAGGGGAAATATGCATGTAACTTGCATGTGAAGAGAGAAAATTTACAAATTGGCTATTCCATAAATAATCTTACACCTATTTTTTCTACGCTTTATTTTTTATTTAAAAACCTCTCCCCGTTATGCACAACCACCGCCAATACTGTATTGCCGCCTAGCGGCCTCTCTCCTTCTCCATGGTGGTCGACCACCATGGTCACCGATGGAGGTTGAGTGGTTGTTAGTGGCGTATCCGGGAACAATTTCTAAGGGGTTCATTTCGTAGATTTTTACTGATTTTCTAAATTTTCACACTAAAATTTTCAACTTTTTTTCCAAACCGAGGGGTTCCTAAATCCTAGATACCTAGGAACCCCTAGATCCGCCCATGATGGTTGCGATGGTGGTTATGACCACCCGCTACAACCAACCCACTACTACAACAACCAACAACAATCGAACCCAGGAAGTCCCAAAAATAACGACACTATTAATAGGGTCTGGGAAGGATGAGATGTAGGCAAACCTTACCCTATTATTAGAGATAGAGAGGCTGCTTTCAGACAGACTCCCCGGCTCGAAATCTAACACACACTAAAATATAACTAAGTAGGCACACACCAAACAGTAAAAAAGAGTAGTGAATGAATAACATAGAAGAATAAGTACATAAATAACCTTAATAAATAACAAATAAAGTTAAAACACAAAGGCCATCTCTAAAGAAAGCAAAATCAAAAACACAAAAATACTCTTCTAAAAATCTTTGACTTTGATCTTATGTGTTCACGAATTGCTATCTTGGACCAACCCACTACTTATAAATTAAAATTTCTTAAACCGCCAACGTTCACATGTATCTCCGTAAGATTCCCATTTAGCCCCACGTGGCACTCCCTAAAGGCTTTTGCAAGTTGACCCACATTTCCACATCGTCGTCTTTAATCATCCCCAACAACACTCACAAACTGTCCACCCCTCCCTACTAATATTTGTCGGCCTTAAAAACTCACCCCTAAATTGTGTGGTTATAGCCATCCAAGAGTTATTTTCATCTTCCAATAATATTCAAATACCTATGTACGTTGTTACCAAACAATTTATCGTTTAATGGGTATCAATTTGTTGAAGATACTAAACACGTAACCTTTCAAAAGATCGATGGTTCTAGCCATAGGTTTAGAGGGTGTTTGGGATTAACTTTGGAAATGCAAAAGTGCTTTTGATCGCTTATTGCTTGATGATTTTTTGAAAATGAGTTTTAAAAAAGTGTTTAGATTAGCTTTTGGGATGAGAAACGTCAAAAAGTCAATAAATTGTTTTTTTAAGTGTTTCGCTTAACTTATTGTGAATATTGGTTGTATGGGCGGTAGATTTATAATTTTTTTTTCCAAAAGTCAAGCTAAAAGTCAAAAGTCATGATTTTAAACTTCTCAAAAACAAATTTTCCACCATTAAAAGCTAAAAGTCAAAACAGAAAGTGTTTTTTGGGTTACACAAACAGCTTATTGACTTATTGGATTCTTGAAAAAACCAATAAGTCAATAAGTTGTTTTGAAACCCAATCCCAAACACCCTCTTAATAGATTTAAGAGTAGAATTAATGAGCGTGTAAGTTATCTGTTTAGGAAGAAAACTTATGTTGTTATATGGTGAGTTTGAATAAGATAAAAGTTAGAAATCACATAATACAATTCTTTATAGGTTTTTATTTTTATTTTTTTATGATTATAGATAGGCGGTTACAATGTTACATAACCAAGTTATGTATAATATATATATACATATACACACATATATATACACACGCTAAACAAAAAATATACCAGTGTTTATATATATGTGGTTCTCGCGATTTTTTACTTAAAATTAGTAATCTGTTCTCTAACATATTAGGAGAACTGGCAGGGGCGCAACTGTTAAGGGGCGGCCGACCCCCCCGAATTTTCGCTCATAAGTTCCGATTATATAGTATTCATATAGAAATTTTTTGGTATATAAGGTTTCGACCCCCAAAACTGGTTTTCTACCCCCCGAAACTAGTGACTTCCGACCCCCCAAAGTTTCGGGTCAAGCTTCACCACTAAGAACCGGTTATATAAATTACAAGAATCAATTCACGTATCCTTGTGATTCTCTACTCAAATGTTTTTTCTTTACTTTTTTAATACTGAATTATACCTAATAGTATATGTGTAATGCAATAACACTATAAAACTGAAGATAACATGTTCTTTTCGAGGTGTTGAGATTAAACATAAGTTTAGTGTTGAATAAAATTGATCGTGAACTCCAATCAAAAGTAAGACCGGTTCGTAATAATAATATCAGGAATAACAACACCAATGGTTAAGTAAACCACGAAAGCGCGACCAAACCAATGAGATCGAATAACAATTTCACAACACATGTTAATAAACATGGGCCAATAGAAAACGGCTTTGCCTTGGCCCAAAATACTGAACTAAAGCTGAATGGGCCGATTGCAATGGATTAGAGATTGGTGTATCTGGTGTAGGGTTTAATAGATGTTATTCTCATAGGTGAGGTTTGATCCACCTATATACATCATTAAACATGTGCACGATGTATTATAATATAGTGTTTTGACACATTGTTAGTAACGTGTTATGACGCTCTTTACTAAAATGTGTATTACGGACCGTGTATGTGTTGTCTTTGTTAGATACATGTATATTGCGGACTCTCTTTGAGTTTTCTCTTTTTATAAACTCTATGAATATTGAACTTTCTATGACTACAGTATTGCTAAAAATCAACTCATGATTCATTTTATACAATCTTTTCCCCATATATATGTTGTACATAAATACAAGCTTAGACCACGTGTAGTAGTTAAGAAACTTCAAGTCATTCATTTGGGTATTTTGTTGACAAGTGACATGTGGGTCTCACTAGGGGCTTAAAAAGGCTTGAAATAAAAAGGGGTGTAATGGTTTCAAGCCCTTTCAGACCCCTAGTGGGACCCAATTATTATTTCTTTAATTTTTTTTTTGAAATTTAAAACAAATAATATTTCATTAAAATATTTCTTTCAACAAAAATAAAAAAAATTAAAATAACATAAATAAAATACCACGAAAATACTTAAAAAAAAACTACGAAAATACTTTAAAAAAACTACGAACATACTAAAAAACGTACAATCTAAAGATTGTATTTAGCATGAATTTGTTGGGTACGCATATTAAATAATATTAAGGCATATCCTGTTAGTCCCTCGGACGACCTCGACAAAAACTCAATGTCCTTCTCCATTTGACACACTTCTTGGATCTCGACGAATTTCTTATTTTCGGCGGCTCTTTGTTGCATAGTCTCCAACCACATGCCTCCAAGGTCTCATATATCTTGAAGACGTCGATTCATCTATTCGAAGTCTTTTTTCAACTCGCCAGCGACGACTCCGCACGTCCACCATTTCGCGCGCTTCTTCTACCGGGCGGTCAAGGCAACTTCTCTTCTTCTGCCTAAACCTCCTCATTTAAATCCATGTTCTGAGCATCCGAAGTGGGAGTCTCTGGATCAATCGAAAAGGAGGTTTTCGACCGTTTGGCTCTGCGCCCAGTCGACATCATGCCTGGTAGGCCGTACGTTAGCCCATTTAGGGCTTCCCTTTAGAAGCTCCCAACATATCATGTACGCGAACGTCCCACGTTCTGCGTTGTATTCCTCTAACATTTTCTTCAAAATATCCGCATCGCTACACCCGCTACCCCATTTATCCTTCATGCGTTGGGAAACTTCTTGAAACGTATGGCATCTCCCGCTTATGTCGGTCCATTTTCTCAAAATCGAGTCGGGTTCCCGATATTCTACTCTACCCATCGCCTTGAAGAACAAGTTTTGAATCCTTGTCCAAAATAGAGGAGAACCTTAGTTAGCTAGAAAAATTAAAACACATATCTTAGTATACTTTTTTTTTTTAAAATATAATATAACAAATATATTATTATACTTAAAAAAAACACTTACCAACATCGGGATCCTCCGAAATGTCTAGATATGCACGTGTGACCGCGTACTCCTCGTCTTTGGTCCATTGTTGATACAGCTTTCGTGTACGTGTGGGCGCCTATCCCTTTTTTTATGCAATTGTTTTTTGGGTTGAGAGCTCTCGGGTGGGCACTCGGGTTGTGTCTCCGGCACGTGATCGGGTTCTTCTTGAGACCCCGACATACCCCCTAAGCTAATATTCATATTAGCGTATCCCATCGGACCTTGAAAATATTGTTGCGGCATTTTAGTAGAAAACATTATGTTTGTTGGTTGTTATAAAATAATTACTTTTTGAGGGTAAATATGTCTTTAAAACACCATATTTAATTAAAAGAAAATCAAGGGTCAAAAGATGTTTATGAAACCTCATGACATTCAATTTTATAATTTTTTTAAACATATTAAATAGAAAACATATAAAAAACAATTCATGATGCTATATCTTTTGTTATAATCTTTTATATAGAATTATGTACTTTATAAAAGTTAAAGTTTTATAAACTTGATCATGCTATATCGAAATCGAGAAATCAATATTGAAAGTTGCTTTTTTTAATCATGGGGTAACGATTTGAATTTTGAAATCATTACGTTATATTCATACACGTAAACATGCCTAATCTGATCTAAACTATATGATCACCGGATTCAACAACCGAAGAAGAAAGATTTTGTTCTTAATAATTTTTTTTGTTTAAATTAAACATCTTTCTCATTAAAACAAAATATGAAAGTTACATCATAATAGAAGGTAGACGGGCAACAAGCTGTGCCGCCACCCCTTTCTGAATTGCGAACCCTAGTCTACCAAAGACAAATCCTTGCCCCCTGGAGATGCACTATTGTTGTGGACGACTCGTTGGACCCTGGTCAAGAAACGAATAGCTTCTGGTGCCAAGGAGCCAAAGGTATCAAAGGCCAAAGGGATAAAGACATGTTGGTTCTCTGCGCAAGCTTTAGCGTGTTTATATACTTTCTTCGATTCCGCCTTTCTCGATGCTTGCCCAGCTACAAACCCTGTTTCCCTTAACCCAACCAAATGAGATACCCCTGTGAGGTCCACGCAAGCGTGTTTCCCCCTCGCCCAACCAAAGACAAGCAGATTTGCTGGTCGCAGGGTGGATCTCCCTTCCACAGGGTCTGTGAGAAAATTTACAGGGGCCTCCTTTTTGGCAGAAATCCCAGCTCTTCTCAGGAAGTCCCACAAAACGTCCCTCACCCAGTCATGCCGATGTTTGAACCTAGGGAGCTCTTTGCAATGAATTGCGTGCTCCCCATATTTATCCATGCAAGCTTTAGCGCAAATGGGGCATGTTTCATCTTCCGGATACATAGAGATCATCAACCGTTACTTGAGTATAGCCCTGTACTCCACTGCGGACATGCATTGACCCAAACCCCTCAATCGGGATAACGGTCAAAAAATCCTGAGCATGAGGACCCTTTAGGAATTCAATCACCGCCTTCTGGCGGGAGGACAACTCAAAATCTTCTCCCAGGCTCTGAGCAGTTTTGCTAAACAGAGCATTCGCCAAAGTTTTTTGTGGCTTTGAGGGGGCGGTGTCCTTATTAGAAAAACTGCCAATATCAAATTCCGGGAGATAGACATTTAAGCGTTCGAGCGCCTGTTGATAGTCTGGGTCTAGCCCGATGACCCCACTGTCTCGAAGGATATGATCCTGAAGTTTCCAAGACTGAGCTCTAGACGCCACAAAGGCATAAACCCCAACATCTCGAGCTGAAAGGAGACCCGAACCACCTAAGCACATCAGCAAGGATGTCAATCGCCACTGGAGGTCCCCAAAGAAGGGGCCACCACACATAACTATATTGTCAAGAAATATTCACGTAATAGTGGTTAGGTTCATAGTAGTAATGTTAGGTTAGATTGTGCTTTACAACAGAGCTCGGGTTACACCCGCTGCATCGCGCGGGCCAACTCACTAGTCAGAAATAAAACACTTCTTACGTTACAAGTGTATAACATTAAAATAACTCTTATACCAGAAACCGAGAATACAAAAAAAACTCTTCTCATATAACAATAAAGTGTTTTATAAACATCTGTAAAAACACATTTTTATAACATAATCCAAGAGAGAGAGAGAGAGAGAGAGAGAGAGAGAGAGAGAGAGAGAGAGAGTAGCGAAGATGGTGGAGGAGTTATAGAATTTACTTAATTAAAAATAAAACAATGCCAAATTTACCCTTAAATAAAATACTCATTGGACAGATTTAACCCCATCTTTTACAATAATTAACTTGAATTTAATCAAAACTAATGGTTTAATATTAACAATCCATTTCTAGATCTATGGGCCAAAAACACTTCCTACAAAAAAATATTTTTCTACAGTAACCTTACCCTATATAGGATTTGGTTCAAATGAGAACCTTTTCCCAAATTAAGAACTGTGAGAACAATTCTTGACCACAAATTTTTCTAAGGCAAATTTTTTTTTTTTTTTGCTTTTAATCGCTGTTTTATATGCAGAAAAAAATTATTATTTTTTTCAATATGCACATATGTATAGTTGAAAATGCTATATACACATATGTATAATTGCTATATACACCTATGTATAAATGAAAAAAAATTCAAAAAAAAAATCTTGCATAAAAATGTGCGATTAAAAGAAAAAAAATTTGCTTTATATGAAATGTGTGGTCCGAAATAGTTCTCTCAGTTCTCAACTAGATGTTGGTTCTCTTAGGATCCCTACCCACCCTATATATAGAGAGAGACTTTATAATATTATTAAGATTAAGAAACATATAATATAAGGATACAATAATTACAATTAACACATGATGAATAATGATGCTAAAACCCGAAAAACCATGATCCGATATTCTTCCCAACAAAGGGTATGAGACTTGGAAAATCGTAGCAAAAGCTGCAAAATCTAAATGAATAAAATAACACAAGACATGAATCACGCCATATATTAAATTAAAAAATCAGAGAATATGATAAACTACTTGGATCTCGACTGAATTACAAGTTTTGTCCTTTAAGTTTAAACCAGATTGCAAGGCATGTCCTTTAACTTTAAAATTGATTGGTTTTGTCCTTTATCTTTTAAAATCTTGCACGTTATGTCCCTTCGACTTAACTCTGTTAATTTTCTTCGTTAAGTTGGGTCATGTGCAAGGCACGTGAGGGTATTTTAGTCCTTTCATGCCTTTTATTATTAATTTACATCAAATATAAAAATTTTAAAATCCTGAATCTCTCTCTCTCTCTCTGGTAACCGCCCCCACCTGTTACCACCCTCCACCACCACTTGCCACCACAGCCATCGTCTGCTATCACCCTCCACCACCACTTGCCACCACAGCCACCATCCCTAACATCAAAATCCCCACCCAACAACCTCTAAATAACCACTGTAAGCCTCTCCATTACCACCACCCATCACCATCGTCTACCGTCACCACCATCGCTCCACCTGCCACCGCCTGCTATGAGCCTATATCACCATCGTTTTCTGCTGCTACCCTAATTACCCCCCAAAATCAAACCCTAATTGATCGAAAACGGTGTCTAAGACGGGTCTGACTAAATCGAATACTTTTAGCTAGATTTCCAGATCTGTGTTTTTGTTAGGTTTTAGGGTTGTGGGTATTGGTGACTGAAGACGGGTCTGAAGCTATATATTGGGTTAGAGTTTTGATGGAAGGGAAGGGGGTGGTGGTGGTTGTCGGCGGCGAGTATTTAGCAGGGTTTTGGGGGTAAAGTGGAGGGTGGTTCTGGAATGTGGTGGTGTAGGTGGTGGTGGAGGGTGGTTCTGGAATGTGATGGTGTAGGAGGTGGAAGGAGGTGGTGGAAGGATAACCTGCAATGAATGTGGGTCAATTTACTGATATACCCTCGTGTGCAAGTCATGTGACCAAACTTAACGAAGAAAATTAACAGAGTTAGATTGAAAGGACATAACGTGCAAGATTTTAAAAGATAAAGGACAAAACCAATCAATTTTAAAGTTAAAGGACATGCCTTGCAATCTGGTACAAACTTAAAGGACAAAACTTGTAATTCAGTCTTGGATCTCTTTAATAAAAATATGTGAGGCCACGCCCTTGTATTGAGTGGTAGATAGGACATCCTCTCTTAAAAAAAAAATTGGAATTTCAAATCCAAAGAGGTGTAATAAAAAAGAAGTAATAAAAAGAGTGTAATAATAGAGGAGTAAATTAGCCGTTAAAAAAATAAAATATGTGAGCATAGATCATTAGATTGTAAGTGTTTTTTGATAACAACTTAATTTTTGTCATAACAAACCGGTTGTTTAATCGACCTTCGTATCAGTCTATTAGACCAGTTTAAAAAACGAACATAGTCATATATAGTTTTAAAAATACAAACATGTATAGCAAGTTTACGACTTGTTTTCGTGTAGACTTGCAAAAATACATACATATACATGTGTGTGTATTGGGTGAGGTTCCTGTACATAGGTCCACAGGCGAACTTAGGTTATGTTCGCCAGATATCATCGCCTTGTAGCCCATGTTCGTTTGGGTGCAACTTCGCTTGGTTTGTTCGCTTGTATGCCATGTTCGCCTGTTAGCAACGAGTATCGCGTATCACAGATTTGGTTTTCTAACATACAACTCGCGACTAATGTGCTAGCATCTTACCACAACACTTTGAACCAAATATTGATCGTTTACTTACATAAAACACAACCTTTCCATTTTTGGTAAAATATGAACACATCAATCTCTTTTGCGTGGAAAATTTCCTTTTATGGTAAGTTTGTCTAGTTAGCATATTAATCACGACAATTTCTAACACATCACAATCATCATCCTAGGCATCTACACAATCAATAATCACCCTTTATATATCTCATGTCCAATCCAAAATAGGTCAAAATATAACCATTATGTTTTTCACTCAAATAATCATCTAAACATGTTTCTAATCCTGTCTAAACACCAAACAATCATCACCAAAACAGCCATGGAAACCAAAAGCCCCAATTTCCAGGTCACCAAAATCATCCAAATATTGACCATAGTCATTACTCATACGAGCTAGTGTTTGTGTTGTTTAATCTTGTTAACAATCATTAGTTTATCATCCTTTTTTGATTTTATTAAGAAAACTTAGTCATGTTCAGATATGGATATTTAGGGTTTATAGACAAATATCATTAAAAATTGATTAAGGCATAAAAGGATAAGTTACACACTGACTAATCTTCACATCATTGATTCTAAACGTCTTAAGGTCCTAGAATCGAGTGGTTTAATGATTAAGTGTTACAAAGGTAACTTGTTCGTCTTAGGTTTTGGGAGGGCGATATAGGGTTGCAAATAGTGAGAAAATGGGTTTAAGACATGTATTTTTAGTCTGACCCCATCAGGTAGGGAGAACATGACAGGTCGGGCGAACATAGGCCATGTTCGCTTGGTGTTGTCTTCGCCTGATGTAAGACCCTAACCCATAAACACG
Source organism: Ambrosia trifida (assembly GCA_028751855.1). Taxonomy (NCBI): domain Eukaryota; kingdom Viridiplantae; phylum Streptophyta; class Magnoliopsida; order Asterales; family Asteraceae; genus Ambrosia; species Ambrosia trifida. The sequence goes on along the minus strand of CM054133.1, from coordinate 28,282,010 downwards.
CAATTAGCGTTTAAATCCACGAGTTTAGACCTTATTTAAAACCACTCCCGATTAAAACCTTAATGTTTATGAAAAACTTAATCATTGAGATCAAATACATTTCTCATTCCCACACATTTTACATTTTAATTATTGAAACACATACTAAGATTTCACTCATTTTGATGGGGGTGTCTTGAATCTATTGCGGAAGCTTGATGAGTATTCGGGTGTGTTCGGTTCTTCTCGCGAGTTGATCCTTGCTCCGGGATTTCCATCACATGTTTACCTAGCACCATCACACAAATAATGGTTAGTGGGTTGTCAATAATACATTTAAGATGGTAAGAGAATCGTTACACGTTGAAACGGAACGAACCGGGCCAAACGGCCCCATGTCAGTAGAACAAACTGCTGCACTTTTTGCGCAGCAGCTGTTCAAGTCGCTTTTACTCCTTCTAAAACCCATAATCTGACTTCTACTTTCAAATAAGAAATGTGCTTCATTCAAAGACCTTTCCAAGAATATAAAGAACACCTCCTAACGATTTTACTATGATTTTACATGAATTTTTGAAAATCATTATGTCCATCCAAACGGTCATTCGCCCATGCGAACGCCCGTTCACTTGGACATGGACAATATCAGACCTTCTGTAATGACTAAACGGTTGTTCACACTTAGTGAACGGCCGTTCACTGCTGCTGCTGCTTGTTTGGTGATTTTAAAGCATGGGAATCATGTCGCAAACGCATTTGATGATTCCCAAAGCCTGAATATTGACTTGTCGACTAAATAAACCTTTGTTTGACTGAAATTATAGCCCGGTTCATGATGTTATGACCCGGTTCATAGTTTTAAGTGTTTATGTCGATTTTTACCCGAATCGACCCGTTAAGGCCTTGAATCCAACAAGACACTTTTTGACCACACAAAATGCATACAATTTATGTTGTCAAGTCATTAGACACTTGATCAACTAAAGCATTTGTCCGATTTGTTTCATTATGATTTAGGTTCTTAATTTCAACCTTTAGTAAACTTTTAATTCCCAAAATGTCCCTTATAGCTAAATATTCTAATTTAGCCATCCATGGCGACACTTCTTGTATCAAATCCAATGTTTCTTACTCAATGACTTGTTTAAAAACCTCTAAGTCCTTCCGGACTTAGATGTCCACCATTTCTCAAGTTTTCTCTTATTTAGACAATTCTAAGCGCATTAGCGCGCATTAGACACAGTTATGGAAATAACTTACTTGATTGGCACCCACACTTCACGTGAGTAGTTTTAGTACCCATGTTGCTTCGCCCAAAGGCGTTTATTCAGCTACAAACTTACCGGGTGGCTTTGACCCATATCCATACCTTGTGCTTATCCTCCATGATTCCTAGCATCAAGTGTGCATGCGTACATGCATTTACCTGTATGCTTTCTAAATAGACAACATTAGTTTATCGGAACTCAAATGGTTATACTTTGCCACTTGATCCGTTGACCTCATGAATCTTAATGCTTGGAATACAAGCATCAAGTGTTAGACTCAAATGATGAGGACTTCACCATTTGATCCGTTTAGACCCATAGTTCAGGATACTACTATATTACCCAAGTTTTTACCTATGGTTCAAGTGACACAAACTTGACCCATTTAACATCATGCTTAACGATTTCATTCAAATGATTTCATTTGGATTAAAAACATCATTTCTCGCATATCTTTCTTAATTGATCCGTTTGATGAATTTCACCATTCGGTCATAACTCATTGTCTTGATTAAAGTCATAAACCACGTTTTGTTTTGAGCGCACATAAGGCAACTCATTTAATACATTCCACCGCTTGGGGTTTACCTTTATCACATACACTAGATTTAAGATGAATATATACAACAATTAAGCTATGTTATAGTCTAATGGTGTAAGTAAAACTTACCTTGTATTCCCTCTCATTTCCTTGCACTTTAAGCTTGTATCCGCATGACCTGTTTTGCTCGTTGATCCATTCCTTCAAGCTTACACCTAGCTTGACAAGATCAACCTTCACTATACTCATAAGAGTTATCAAGTTAGTCATCATTTCCAATAACTAACACATCTCATGAGTTTATTCACACCATTATATCACATATGGTGCGATTTGACTTTTAAACATGCATTTCACGTCTTTGTATATGAGTAATTCCGTGATTACTCAATCAAATTATCACCTCAATTTGCAAACAAAGTTATTGGGGCATTTCATCAAAAACTTGGTGAGCACCCACCAATACACTTAGTTTTCAACATTCTAAGTTTAGCCAAAGCATAACCGATTTATCAAATTATCATCATATCATGTTGTTTAGACTCTTTAGCTTAGTTTTCTCATTATAACAACTCCTAAGAGTGAACAAGATCACTAAACATAGATGGTTTCAACCTAGAGGTTAAAACCCAAATTTTGCATATTAACATAATCCTTATGAGCATGATCAATTTCACACATAAGAATGATTCATACCCAAACTAAGCATGATTGTGGCTTGTAACATCACGGATTTTTTTTATTTCAAAACATTTTATATATATAATAATAATAATAATAATGATGATGATGATGATGATGATGATAATAATAATAACGTTAGTAATAAACATTGTTTTATTAATAAAACTAAACCCAAAGTTATAACCCAAACCATACCCTTTGTACAATTTTCGAAGCCCAGATCCAAAGCCCAGCAACAGCCCACCTGTAAACCGGTCCACACATCCATCTTCCATCCCTCCTTCTCTGCACAAAAAAAAAAACACAACAACAACCAGACTCGAACCCGAGCCTGGGTCTGGTTGGACTTTAACACACAACAACACCACCACTAGACCACTTGTTTGTTTGGTATAGTTTCTGGACTCCCGCAACTTTGAAATGGTTCCTGATAAGGCTAAACGAACTCAGTCTTCTTCGCTGCACAGGCCCAAGACCAAGAAAACCAATTGTTTTCGTGATTGGGACGGGTAATTGATCCGGATTTGGTAACGAGTCATAATTGGCAGATTCTTATGCATATTATACACGCAAGATTTAATCAGAAACATACCAAAATTAGACTAATTTACGCGTATACATTAAATCTTAGGTCAAACTTCCTAAATCATGTAATCCGTATGTATAGTATAAATTGAAACCGTATCTAGACTCAGAAATGTCCGAAAACAAAAACCCCTCTTCTTAATCTCTCGCTATAACCCTCTAAATCGTCAGATTAATCGTGCTTAACCCCTTGGTTTGACTCGCGATATGGAAGTTGTGTGTTTGTGTAACCAAAAAATTTGTTGTTCAGGTATAATTATCGGCCCCTTTAGATCATTAACCCCATGATTAATTAGGCTAAAATGGTGTAATTGATCTGATTAGAAATCTAGGGTTTGTTCTTTATTTATTTGGGGAAGATGACCATTTTGTGTATTCAATAAACACTTTGAAAATTGAAAAACAAACAGATCTGATGCCCAGACCAGTTGGTGTGGACATCCTTTATGCACTAAACAAACCGCCAGGGACGCGAGTTCGATCCCCAGCATCCGTATATTCTTTTTTTTTTTGAACTCTTTCTTTATATATTCTTGTTATTATCCTCTTAAAATAGTTTTTAAATACCAAACGTGATTTATAAATTCTATAAAAATTATTTTATGTAATTCTAATGGTAAAGTTTATCATACAATTTTCAGTTTTCCAAAAAAAATCATTTATTTAATATATTATAAATATTACAAATTTATTTAATTATAATTTTAAAATTCTATAAAAATATCTAAACGACTTTATAAAATCCCACAAAAATAATTTTAAACTTGTAGATCAATATGTATTTCAGAAATAAATTGTATTCCAAAAAAAAACCGTTTATTTAATATTTTTAATTATTTTTTGTTATTTTAATCATAAATAAATCATAATAAATTCATTTTTCACTATTTTTATACCAAAATTTTACATAAATTATTTTTGTTCATTTAGAACAGAAATATAAATTTTAATTTGAAATTTCATTAATTTTTATATTTTTAGATATTGAAACTATATTTTGACAAATAGAAATAAATATACTAAATATTCAATTTTTGATGAAAATAATTTTATTAAAATTATTTTCATATTTAAAATCTTATAATATGACTATCCTTAATCAAAAATCTATAGATAGTCTTTATTTTTCGAATTTCTTTTATTTATTAACAATTTAGCTAATTAACGATTAATCAATTATTTATCTCCAAATTAGGAACCCTAGAACTATTTGTAGACTAGAAAGCTCTCACTTTTAAGTTTTCCCCTCTACTCAATTATTGCCTTATAAATAGGGTGATATTTGGACACTAGAGCCACAATTATACTATATCAAGGGACTCAATTCTAACACTGATGTGAGTTTACATAGCCCCTTTTTTTCTTTTACATTTTGGAGTGAAACATGTTTAAACATTTTATGCACTATCATTTACTCATTCTTAAATTTTTGAAACTTGTGATTCAATTACACTAGCATTTACTCATTCTATAATTGACTGTAACAAAAAGACACAGTACAATCATTAACATTGATCAAGCCGCCTGTTTAGATTATAGCGCTATAGGTCTGACAAACCCCCCCCCCCCCCCCCCCCCCGCATAAATTCAGGGATGATCGATAACAGTTACACATTTACTAACTTGCGAGTTAGGTCTCAGTCGACACAAGGTTTGATTGTACAAAAGACGCATTGTTACATGTCGGACTCATATTCTATCATTACTCATTATTATACTTCAACTATGATTGCTATACAACATATTGTTTTCAACTATATGCAAAACCTATGTATTCTCACCAACTATTTATAGTTGACCCCCCATCTTTCCAACTCAACATGTTTCAGGTTTTTACGTACTTTTGGAAGTTGATCTTGGATCACATAGGAGCTTTGGACCTAGTTTATGTAAATCAAGTTTATGTAATTGTATGACAAATTGTAAATTGTTTAGTAATGATCAACTTCCATTTAGTACCATGAGCTATTGAACAATCATCACTACGTGACACCTCGATGATTCCGCCATCGGCTGGGGTGTTACATGGCTCCCCTAAGCTAAAGAAACCTTCAACAACTTAGAATCCCACGTTTTTACAAAACCCTATATTTTCATCAAAATAAAAACGATTGTAACGTCCATTTTTACCAAATAAAAGGTACCTTGATGATCTTTAGACCCTAGATGACCCATTTCTTGCTTATGCACTGAAAAACCCCTTGATTCGGTTTGGATTTGTGCATGATTTATAAGTTTTAGGTTTTGGTTGGTGAAGGAGGATGACCTCCTGATCATCACACGACACACACACTTCATGTGTGTGTTTTTATTGTTTTAATTTTATTAATAAAACCACTTTATCAAATTGGCAACTAAGGCCCCTCAAGATTAGTCTCAAGTTTACTTTTAGATTATTACATTAACTAGATTACTCTCTAGTAATGGGTTTAGCCTCGTTTTTACTTGGTGGTTAAAAACATCCACCATTAAACTCGCTTGTTATTTTATCAATTACGCCTAATGGCGTATTTAGGCGAAACGAAATTTCGGGGGTGTTACACCTGACTAATGTTCGTCTGCAGGCATGTTCGCCCAGACTGGGTATCTTCCCCTAGTCTGGTTATTTTTCCTTACATTTTCACGTTTTAACTTCCTAACTCGGTTTATTTAGTGTCGGTTACAAACTGTTAACATGTAATAACATATAAGGCAATCATTATCACGTAGTTCCACTTAACACATGTAATTGCAAATGATCCAATAACTTATAACATATGAATTATTACAAGTTGATTATTACTTTGGTTCACCAACGCTTGTGATACAAGACTCATGTGTGCTACCCGATAATTCCCCGAATTATCAAACTGTGATTGTTGTGTATGCATGACTCACTTAATTAACCCAATTAAGTTTGTTTTATAAATGTTTTGTTAAGGTAGACTGTAAATGTTTGTTGGGAAGATTAACCTGAAATTGTCCGATGTGACATAATCCCCTTGTTGAAAGAATTTTCGTCCTGAAAATTGCTCAAAGCCGCTAGCAAAAGAAAGAAAATTTTCCGATTGCTACAATATAGGATTGAGATCATTTAAGGACTCCTTTTTATTGCGAGAACTTATGAACTCCGTTGGAAATCCTACCTCCTATACGATTTTTTAGCCATTTTTTCAAAAACAAAGATAAATATCTAATTAAGAAATCTGCCAAAAAAGTTTTTCTTTTTAAATTGTATTCATGCATTTACGTAGATGTAAGTTAAATGAGGTTGCACCATGTTACACAACATTTACACGGATGTGAGATACTTGTAGAGTTTTTTTACACTGATGTGACTTTTCGTATACGTTTTTGTTTTTATTTTTTTTTCATAAAAGTAAGATAAATTTAAGATATTTTAGAAAAAAAAATAAAAAAAAAATCGTATCCGTGGTCGGAGTTCTCGCAACAAGAGGGAGTTCTCATTTTATCCAATCTCTCTATATATATTGGAGGATTCTATATAGACACTATCAGGGTGTACGTGTGCATGGTTTAGTCAGTTCAGTTATTATCTTCTACCGAAAAGTGAAACCAAAGTCATCAATTGGTTTAATTATTAACCAATCAGTTTTCAATTATATTGATGCTTTTTGGTTTAGTTTGTTTAAATTTGGTTAATAGCGAAAACTTTTGTCTAGAGATACAAAATTGAAGCATAAATATATGAAATGGATGTATAATACATGAAATGGAGGTATAAAATATGAAATTCATGAACTCAAGTGTATAAAAGCTAGAATTTTTTTTTTCGGGTCTTTAATTTGGAATCTTTTTATTAAATTCTTGACCAAAAAAGGCAAATTACATAAGAATAGCAGGCAGGCGGGCAACAAGCTGCGCCGCCACCCATTTCTGGATAGAGAATCATAATCTAGAGAAAACAAATCCTCGCCCCTGGGGAGTCGAGAAGTTGCTGTGGACCACCCGTTGGACTTTCGTCAGGAACCTGATCGCTTCTGGTGCTAATGAGCCAAAAGTGTCAAAAGCTAAAGGGACAAAAGCATGTTGGTTATCCTCGCACGCTTTAGCGTGCTTTGTCACCTTGTTCGACTCTGCTCTAAGTACCGCTTGCCCCGCCACGAACCCACTCTCCCTGAATCCCGCTAAAGGTGACACACCCGTAAGGTCCACGCATGCGTGTTTCCCACCTTCCCAACCAAACACTAGCAGGTCAGTCGGCCGTAAAGTGGACCTCCCTTCTGCCGGGTCTGTAAGAAAGTTAACAGGGCCTCTTTCTTTGCCGAGATCCCTGCTCGTCTAAGAATATCCATTAGAACGTCCCGAACGAAATCGTGCCTGTACTTAAACCCCGGTAACTCTCTGCAATGGAGGGCATGCTCCCCATATTTATCCAAACACGCTTTACGGCAAACCGGACATGTCTCGTCATCCGGAAAAATGGGAATCATCAAACGATATTTAAGGATTGCTCTATATTCCACCGCTGACATACGTTGGCCCAGCCCTTCGATAGGGATAACTGTTAGGAAATCTTGGGCGTGGGGCCTCTGTAAGCATTCCATGACGGCTTTCTGGCGTGGGGTCAAGCAAAAATCTTCCCCCAGACTTCGTGCGATTCGACAATAAAGAGCATTCGCCAAGGTTTTCTGTGGCTTTTTGGGGGCGGTGTCTTTATTGGAGAAACCGCCAAGATCAAAGTCTGAGAGATATTCATGCAAGCGTTCCAAAGCGCAAACATAATCCGGATCCATGTTATCAACCCCGCTGTTACGTAAAATATGGTCTTGCAACCCCCAGGATTGAGATCTGGACGCCACAAAGGCATAAGTGGCTACATCCTGGGCCGAGAGAAGGCCCAACCCACCATGCCGCATCGGTAAGGTTGCGACCCGCCACTGGAGGTCCCCAAAATATGCCCCCCCACAAACTACAATATATTCAATTGCCTCCCGGAGACCTCTATCAAAACATGAGACAACATTGCCTACAAAGGGGGGCTGGCATGTTCGTAAGCCAAAAAGCAACTTTGCGACCCCCATACAGGATCTGAGCAGGAGGAGCTCGCTTTGAAGATCTCGCAGACGAGGAAGGAGCCCCATAAGATCCACAGCCCGTGACGCCCTTTTAGTAGACAAATCACAGATGAAGCTAGCATCGCGGCTGACTGCCCCTCCGAGCAGTTTGACACCTCTCTCAGGCCGTCCAATATCACTGGGGAATAGCCCTGGCCTAGTCTTTACCCCATCGCAGGTTGGCCAAAAAATCTCTGTTTTTCTGATATTAAGGTTGAGCCCCAATGGTGGTCCTTCTGAACTGATGATTTCCAGGGCCTTAGCAACCTGCACAGTGTCCCCGATGATCGTCCCATCATCTAAGTACCAAGCGTGGAAGGGGAGGTTGCAGTTTTCCTGCACCTGGAGCACTAGGGGTTGTAAGGCAAGGGAAAAGAGCAAAGGTCCCAAGGGGTCTCCTTGCTGAACTCCCGTGAAGGCTCCAATGCGTTCATCCCCAACATATAACCTAGCTGGTTGGGCATACAAAAATTTGACCCATGGAAAAATGGAGGGGCAATGGCGATGAACTTCCTGTAATAAAACAGATCGGTCAACAACGTTGAAGGCATTAGAAAAATCAACCATTAGCATGGCCAAAGAGCCGTCTGCATGAAAGGAACTGAGGAACCTGTTAGCGCTGTGCAACACGGCCTCTGCCCCATTCGGAATTCCAACCCCGAATTGGTAGTCTCCCAGGTACTTAATAACTTCTTTACCAACTTTCTTCATAGTTACCTTGGAGACCAACCTTCTCCAAATGGCCCCCACAGCAATGGGGCGGATCCCATTATCAGGCTTCAACAACGGGGTCAGGGGGGCTGAAGCAATAAATTCGGCGAGCACCCCGGGACATAACCCCCCTAACCACAGATTGACCACATCAGTGATAGCGGAAAGTAGTCCTGAAGCAGTTGCCGACCCCTCCCCGCTAAGGGCATCGAGCAGGTGTTGAGCCCGTAAGCCGTCCCGACCACAGGATGTCCCTTTCGGGAACGACTTCACACACCTGTAAACGCAGTCGTCACCCACTGATAATGCAGGGTAGGGAAGAGGGCTGGACGGTAGGGTTGGCGGCGAAACAATGGGATGCTTGTCGATAAGTGCTTGCATGGTAGATTCCCCAGGTGGAGCTACCCCACTGGAGCACAACACCTTAACAGCGGCGGTGAAGTGCCCGTCCCTGACTTTCCTGAGACATTGCTTGATATTTGGGTCAACTTCGTCGTCCTTTTCACCCATCCGTTGCGCTCCCCCACCATGCGAGACCTTTTCCCCTGTTTGGAGGAGCGACATAACCAAGTCCTCAAAACCAGAACCGTCCTTCCATGTTGCTAAGGCCCGCATAATACTATCACATTGCAAGGACTTCCGGTTACCCGACCTCCGTTCCTGCCTAGAAGACGGAACGACCACCTTAAGAGTACATCGTGGTAAGAGTAAAAGTTTGACCCAACTTTCAACAGACCCAGGGGAAGCCACTACTTTACGAATGGCGCCCGTCAAAGCCTGAGCAAATGCTAACCGACAACTTGGGGGAATACTTTTAACGGTCCGCACCGGGATGGAGAAAACCTGATCGAGGAGAGTGACATCCCCCACCACTCCTTGTTGGGACCTAACATCACCGTTCACCCCCGGATCCCGAGGCCTTAGGATCCCCACAATAAAATCCTCATTCGAGCCAGACTTTCCAGAGAAGATGGAGACACCATCTGGGTGATGGCACCCCCTGCTAAGGGCATGTGTCTTCATGCACCTCCCACACAACCAATAACCAAAAACCCGTAGGGTTTCCCCCACATTCGTAAACATCACTAAGTCGCTGGAAAGCGCGCTTCTAAAGAAATCCTTTCAATCATCTTTAAAATGGAACTGCTGTAAATGAGAGATTAACCTGTTGTACCCAGAAGACCCAGGTTTGCCGTCTTTACACTCATGGAAATTCCTAAGGGGGCATAGCCATACTCCATTAGACGAGGTGGGAGCAAGGCCCTCCCCAGAGGTGTCCCCACAAGCAACCTTAGAAGGGACCATATAAGAAAATTTTGTCCCCCGTCTCAAGGTGAGAAGGAGACAAGGTATCACACCCCACCCAAAAGAATGAAAAAGGAGCAAAAGCAACCTATAGTTGCTCACGTGCCCCAGAAACCACTTTGAGAGGGGGAGTTAAGCCATTATTATTATTATTATTATTATTATTATTATTTTATTATCACCAACTTAAGTAAAGAGAAACTCTAAGTGGGATCAAAAGGAAAACCCCCAACACAATACATAGCAAACAGAAAGGGAAAGATGGAAGAAATTGAGTATTTGTTTGGGTTAAAAACCAGGTGGTCGAAAGACTTAGACAGGGGTCGAAGGAAACAAGTAAAAAAGGTCGAATGAAAAACTGGGGGTCGAAAGAAGGAGACGGTAGGTCGAAAGAAAGAAGGGGACGAAGGAAGACACAAAAAAAATCAACGAAATTAAACACAACAAATTCAAATCGTGGAAATTGAACCCATATAATTTGAAGAAATTGAATAATAATATCAGATCTGGGTGTAAAAGGGTTGGAATTGAAGGATTACAGAGAAAAAAAACAGAGATTGAGATCTGTACGGAACTAGGGTTTGGTTTGTCAACGATGACGATGGACGTAATCTGGAACGAAAGAGGTTTATGGTTATTTTATTGTTTGATGCAGGCATGGAGATTATTATTATTATTATTATGATTATTAAAGCATAGGGGATGTGGAAAAAGCTGTGATGGGGTTCATAGAATTATATGAATATATAAATGGTTAGGTTCAGTTAATTTTGGTTAAACGAGATTAATATAAAATATAGCTGATTTTTTTTGTTAATTTGATTTTTGGTTAATCATTTTTAAGTTACTTAAGTTTTTGATTGATGAAGTTGAAAGCATCAAAAACTACAATGTAATTTTTTAATGTAAAGTGAACATCTTTTCCTTTGCCAAACAACTTTTTGTTTTTTTTTTTTAGATTTCTTTTACACATGCAATACTTTCATCCAAAAACGATCTACGCAATTCATAAAGCTATTAATTCAAGTGAATCACATAAATCATAAATCAAAATTTTTAAATAATCATCACTAAAAACCCTAATCCTCCGACAATGTCGGAAGACTCAAGGCGGCGATCAGATGAGGAGTGGCAGGATGTTCCAACACGTAAGGGTAGAGGTCAGAAGCAACAAGAAACGGGCAGTTCTAAGGTAATAACAATTTGTTTCAAATCTTCTTTCGAAGTGTTCTTCGGCAGATCTAAAGGAGGTTTTCCGGGTTTTCGGTACGTTCGAAGGGTCTTATATTGCTAGGAAGTTAGATCGATTGGGGAAATGGTTTGGGTTTATCTCGTTTAGCGGTGTCATGGATGTTAAGAGATTCATGTCAGAGATGATTGATGTTTGGATGGGGTCTTATAAGCTTTTCGTTTCACTGGCTCGTTTTGTGGATGGGGAAAGGGTGGGTGGTTTTAACGATGTTACTCATGATAATAGGAAGGGGAAGGAGAAGGTAGATAGTATCCATGCAAACCCTAGTGGTGGAGTGTTACGTCAGGAGACGAGTATGAATGGGGAAGGTGGTACGGATGTGAATGGGGGTAAAGGAAGAACGTTTTTAGACTCTCTTTTGAATAGAAACAAGGTTGATGAGTTACATGTCGATGACAATGTGGTGGGGTTTTCACAATGGTTTAATGTTGCGGTTGTGGGTAAGGTCTGTAGCCTTCAAAGATTAAATGAATTGCATTTGTGGTTAAAGGATCAAGGGTGGAAGGGTGTGAGAATTAAGTATGTGGTAGGATTGACAGTTATGTTGATCTTTAATGATGACAAGGAGTGCGAGAGTTTTATGTTGGCAAAAGACACTTGGTCAGTTGTTTTTCAGACATTGGCGAAGTGGGATGGAAATCAAAGGGTGGAGGATGAGAGGATTTCTTGGATGCAAATCCATGGGGTTCCGGTGCAGCTAGCAATCGAGCAGGTTTTTGATATGGTCGGACGAAGGTATGGGGAAGTTATTAAGTTACCCAAGATTACGGATGATGAACAAAATTTTTCGTACACATATGTAGGGGTGTTGTGTAGTACTCGTGGTCGGATTTCTGATAGGGTGGATATTTCTTGGAGAGGGGCTAAGTTCAACATTTGGGTTGATGAAGACTTAGGCGAATGGTTACCGGATTGTGTGGAAGTCATGGAGGAGTTGGATGAAGAGATGGCTGACGAAGGTTTGGATACTCGGAATGTGGATGAAGTACATGGAACTGATCAGGAGGTGGAAGTGGAGGTGGGGGAGATTTGGGGAAATAATGAAGGTGGGGTTGTTAATATGGTGGATGATGAGGGTAGTCCGTTTGGTGTGGGAGGAGAGGAGGGTGGGAGAAGACAGTCGGGGCAGAGTACTCGTAAGAAATTTCGAAGACGCTCATTGTTTAAGAATAGAGGGGAGGCGAGCAACTCTCAAGATAGACCGAAAAAACGCCTGAGAGATGAGAACGATATTTTTGATTTGGATAGATTTACTGGCATTGTTGATTCGGCTTCGGATCAGACAACCGAGGTTAGTGTGGAAGGGGAAAATGACTTTTGTACTCCGGACTTAAATGTCAATATGGAAGATATGGGGAATATTAACCACAACGTCGACACCGATGTAGAAGAGGAAGTCATTGCGGATAACAGGGAGGATAGCGAGGAGGGGGAAGAGGAGGTTCATGTGCAAGTTGAAGCGGAACGTACTGTGAAGTTGGGTGAGGTTTTAGGGGCAACAAACTTGGGTAATTTTGGTACAAAGATTCATGAGGCGATCAGGGAAGAATGCGTTCAAGAGGTTTATCAATGAATATTATGTCCTTGAATATTCGTGGGTTGGGGAGTTCATGTAAGGCAGAGTGGGTGCGGTCTCTTCGTATTCAGAATGAGGTTCATTTTATTATGTTGCAAGAAACTCAAATGGTGTCTTTGGAAGGTTTGGATGTGGCGAGTTTTTGGGGAAGAGGGGATTTCGATTTTGAGTGGGTTCCGTCTTCTGGACGTTCAGGTGGCTTATTATCCATTTGGGATTCTAAGTTATTTTCGGCTGTGGGGATATACAAGGGAGACATGTTTTTGAAGGTGACCGGAAATGTGAAAGGGAATGGTACAGTGCATAATTTATTTAATGTGTATGCTCCTCATACCGCAGTGGCGAAACGGGGTCTTTGGGCGGAGTTAGAGAGGAGGATTACTGATTGTCAAGGCTACTTTCTTGTTGGGGGTGATTTTAATACGGTCAGACATGAAGGGGATAGACGTAATTCAGTTTTCAGCGGTATGGAAGCTCAAGAATTTAATAGTTTCATTGAAGAGTCTAACTTGCACGAATATTCGTTGAAGGGTAGAAGGTTTACGTTTGTGACCAGAAATAAATGTAGTCGTATTGATAGATTTTTGGTGAATTGGGATTTCTTTTCTGCATGGCCTTTAGCAGAGTATATGGCGTTGGATAGAAAATGGTCCGATCATAGTCCGATTATATTAAAGATCGTGTCTAGAAGCTTTGGCCCTAAGCCTTTCCGGTTTTTTAACTCATGGCTTGGGCGTCCAGATTTTTCGGGTATTGTTAAAAATGTGATGGGTAATATGGATATTGATGGGGTTCCTGACGTGAGGCTGCTGCTAAAACTTAGGAAGTTGCGTTCGGTCATTATTGAATGGGAGAAGAAATGCCCAGTTAATGAGCGTGGAGAAAAAATCACCTTGGAGCAGGAATTGAATCAATTGGATCGGATTATGGAATATTGTAATTTAGAGGAGGAGGAGGTGTGGTCTTATGAAGAGATCAAGAAAAGATTACGCGAACTTGATTGGCACCGGCAAAGAGATTTGAAGCAAAAGGCTAGGAATAGTTGGGCATCTTATGGGGATGATAATACGCATTTTTTTCATGCTTGTATTAACAAACGGAAAGCGGCGAATTATATCCCCGGGTTGATGGTTAACGGTGTTTGGGAAACGAAACCAGAAATTGTTAAGAGAGAGGTTCTTCGTTTTTTTAGATCAAAGTTTGACGAAAAAATGAAGGAGAGGCCGAAACTTGAATGTCACGGGGTGAAAACATTGAATAGCAGGGAAGCGGATAGGTTGGTTATGCAGTTTTCTATGCAAGAGGTTAAAGAGGCGGTCTTCGAGTGTGGGGCTGATAAAGCTCTGGGTCCCGATGGGTTTAATTTTCGGTTTATTAGATCTTTTTGGGAGGTTTTTCAAAACGACTTTCTGGAGGTAATGAACTAATTTCATGAGGTGGGTCGGTTTAGACCGGGTGTCGCATCGTCTTTTATCACGTTGATTCCAAAGAAGGTTGATCCGGTTGATCTAGCAGATTTTAGACCAATTAACTTGATTGGAATTATTAGTAAGGTGGTCTCAAAAGTGCTGGCAAACAGACTGAAGATGGTTATGGGTAATATTGTATCGGAAACACAATCCGCTTTTTTGAGTGGGAGGTATATTCTTGACGGGCCATTGATGGTGAACGAGGTGATATCGTGGGCTAAGAAGCGTGATAAGAAGTTTTTATTTAAAATTGACTTTGAAAAAGCCTACGATAATGTTAATTGGGATTTTCTCTTGTCGGTGATGGAACAAATGCATTTTCCTTTGAAATGGCGTTTGTGGATAAGGGGGATATTGGAATCGGCAAGGTCGGCTGTACTTGTGAATGGTTCGCCTACGTTTGAATTTGGTTGTAAGAAGGGTATAAGGCAAGGTGATCCGATCTCGCCTTTTTTGTTTATTATTCTAATGGAATCTTTTTCGAGCTTGATGAATAGGGCTTCTGAGATGGGTGCTTTTGATGGCGTGCGTTTACCGAATGGGGGTCCAGTTTTGGATCATTTAATATTTGCGGATGATGCCATGTTGATGGGGGAGTGGTCTTCATTTAATTTTGATAATATGAGACGCATTTTGAGGATTTTCTATTTGTGTTCGGGGTTAAAGATTAATTTACATAAGTCTGTGTTGTATGGTGTTGGTGTGGATCATGAAGAGGTGATGAGCAAGGCGGCATCGCTTGGGTGCAAGGGGGTTCTTTACCTTTTACCTATTTGGGTATAAAGGTAGGAACGAATATGAATCGGATATCTAATTGGGAGCCTGTGATAGCCACGTTTAGAAGACGTCTATCGAAATGGAAAGCATCTTCTCTTTCGATAGGGGGTAGGGTGACGTTGATTAAGTCAGTTCTTAGTAGTTTGCCCACGTATTATTTTTCCTTATTCAAGGCTCCGAAAAGAGTTACTGAGGATCTTGAAGGTTTGATGCGGCGGTTTTTGTGGGGAGGTTCAGATGATGTTAGGAAGTTAAGCTGGGTTTCTTGGTATACGGTTACTAAACCTATTCACGAAGGGGCTTTGGGAATTGTGAAACTTGATTTGAATAATAAAGCATTGATTGTGAAGTGGATGTGGCGTTTTTTACATGACCATCAACATTTATGGAGAAGAGTCGTGATTTCGGTTCACGGTTCTAGTCGTTCGTGGGGTATTATTCCGGTTAACAATGCTTATACGAGTGTGTGGAAGAATTGTGCAAAGGTTTGTAATAATATAAAAGTTGACGGCAAGGGGATTGGTAGCGTCATTCGTGGTCAACTGGGAGATGGGAAAGATATTCGTTTTTGGATCGATACATGGCTTGGCGAGGAATCATTTAATACTAAGTATCCTAGATTGTATGCCTTGGAAAAAGACAAACGGGCTTGTGTTAATGATCGGTTGAAAGCTGATGGGGTTAGCTGAAGCATTATTTGGGAGTGGAAAAGGAGTCTGAATGGTACAGACGAGGTAGACAACCGGAGGGCAGTAGAAGGTGAGCTGAATGCGGTCTCTTTATCACATATGCGGGATACATAGATTTGGTATGATGGTCGGCAAAAGGATTTTTCTGTGGCGGAGGTTAAAAAGTGGTTAAAAGGAGTGGGGAATAATACGGACAGGTTTGAATTCGATTGGTGCAAGTGGGTTCCTCTTAAATGTAACATTTTCATGTGGCGGCTCTTTTTGGACCGTATTCCGACGAAGAAGGCTTTGGTAAGAAGGAATATTTATGTGCCCAATCCATTGTGTGAATGGTGTAACGATGAAGACGAAACTGCTGAGCATTTGTTTACGGGTTGTGGTTTATCAGCGGGAGTGTGGTATGGGATCTCTAGATGGTGCCGTATCCCGGTGATTTATGCGTTCCATGTTAAAGATTTGGTCTTCTTACATGAGGGGTGTGGTGCGGCAGGTGCTAAAAAGGAAATACTTAAAGGGGTTATCATTATTGCTTGTTGGGTTTTATGGAAGGCGAGAAATGAGAAGGTTTTTTCAAACGTGGAGTCGAATGTGGTAAAGATTATGACTGATATCAAGACATTGGCTTTCCTTTGGTATAAACATAGATTCAAAGATGCTAGTGCGGATTGAGTTAGATGGTCTAATTTTGATTTGATGTAATTGTATAGACGGTTTTTGGTTTTCGCTTGTTATCCCTAGCTTGGGGATTCTGGTGGTTGGTTTTTTAATGAAAGTCCTTAAAAAAAAACATAAATCATAAATCAGGAATGTATAAACTAACTGAGGTACATGTTAAGTAGTAATTAAGAGAAAACTAATAAACAATTAGTGCATCATAAGCAAATCTTTTTAGTAATTGGTACCAAGGCGAGAATCTCGCGAAAATTTTGCAGATCACATTTAAAATACGAAGATTTAGGGATATTATGCACACAATTAAAAAATGTAAAATATGAAATGCAAATAGGAGAGGATAACATAAATAAATAACGATCTTATTAAAAGGTATAAGATATGAGTTGGAATGTATAAAATAAAATATGAGATTTGCACGTGTCATGTTGTCTTTCCAAGCCATTGGTGGGTTGATAGACCTCAATCTATGTATTTGGTACATGATTAATGATTTTAATATTTTATTTAGCTAATTACCCCGGGAGTGTCCCGGGGTTAAAAAATCTAATATTACTTAATAAAAAATAATAAAAGAAGTAAACAGTTTCGACCTCTTTTAATATTAAAGAAAGTTGTTCTAATGTTTATACTATTAAAAGGGGTTCTCATGCTGCGTTCCCTGCAGATTAAAAAAATCTCAACCTCTTTTAATGCTAAGCATATCGTTATAGCACATGAACATGGACAATTCATATATGTAATAGTAGGTTCGAAAACATATATACTATCATAATATGATTAGTGACTTGCGTATATATGATTAAGAAATTACCTAAATACATTGTATTTTTTCTGCATGAACAAAAACTCACTAAAAACACATTTTTTTCGTTTTTGTATAGCACTGTATATGGTGCTCGTTGGAAAGATAATAAAGCGATCGTTAATTTGGTGTAATTTTTTTTTTCAAAAAAATGTCATACATAAAAGTTACTAACATTTAAAAATTGTGAGCGGAAAATAAGAAAAAAATAAAGATAAGAATATTAATTAACATATTTGAAATTTTAAAATAATTAATAGTTCACTAACATTTAAAAAATGTGAGAGGAAAATAAGAAAAACATATTAATTAACATATTTGAAATTTTAAAATAATATAGATATAGATTTTATTTAAAATACAAAATAAATAAATTTAAAAGAAAGCTTCACATAATATCACATGACACATTTCATTGAATGTCACCTCATACAAACTCAATTTTTTTATTATAAGTTATAGATAAAATAAGATAAGATAAAGTCAAGCTTAGAAATAGATTATTTCGTCCTCAAGGTTTGGGCATATTTGCCAGTTCTATTCAAAAAAAGTTTTTTTTTTTTTTTTTTTTTTTTTTTTTTTTTTTTTTTTTTTTGCTACGGGATTCTTGAGGTTTGTAATTTCTTGCCAGTTTCATCCAATGTGTTAACTCCATCTATTTTTTACGTTAGCTCGGGATTATTTTAGTATTTTTGCCTTGGTCTTTTACTTTTATCAATTTTACCCCCTTTTACACGGTTACACCATCCTTCTTAAACGAATTGTGAATCCAATGTGCTAGCTAACCCATCTCTTCTTCATTGAATCTTCAACCTCGACTGATTTCATCCTAACCACTAAATATCACCATTGTTTGATTTGCATCAAATTTTGATTATTGATTTACAATTATTCACTTCGTCTAATTTAAGCAAAGTCCGTTATCAACACTTTTTTGTTGTTAGAATCCCAAAACCCACTAAAATTGTTCTTATGACTCCTTTCATTCTACATATATCTGGTCGGATATTGCTTCCATCACAACAACTCGTTCTTGTAAATCAAAACCCACTAAAAGTAGTTCATAAAGTTTGAGAGTTCTTAACTCAAAATCAAGTTAACAAAACACATAGAAACAAAGCACCACCAATATCAAGAAGCAAAACACCATTTGATACAAATGGACAAAGGTGAGCTTCTGATGTAGACAAACAATCCCGAATCAAATCCTCAGCTTAACTAAATCAGAACCCTAACGGTTTTAAATCATTAAATCAATTAACAATACAAATCCTATATTTATTTGCTGATTTTATATTTTTTTTTTTTGGAAGGCAAACTTTATTAAACCACAAAAACGAGGGAAATCTCCAAGACGGAGACCCCCAAAACAACCAGTTACATTACATCAAATCGGAAACTTTGCCAATCCTTCCATCCCATTTCCCCTTTGTTATATCTACTATTAAACCAAATGAAACCCATCGCTTTTATATCTGTAATAATGTCCACCACGTTTCGACGAACTTCCTTGAAAATAAGCTCGTTCCTAGCCTTCCAGTTCTAAATACTCGTAACTTCTTATCAAATAAAATACAACAACAACCAAGCCCAGTAAAAGCCCACAAATAGCAACACTATTAGCAGGGTCTAAGGAGAGTGAGATGTAGGCAAGCCTTACCTCTACCTCTAAGGATAGAGAGACCGCTTCCAGAGAGACCCTCTGCTCAAAACACACAACGAAAAACAAACACACACACACACACCCGAAAAAAAGGAAGATATACACGCACACAACTACTGATAACATCATAGACATTGAAAGCAATGCAATCAAAAGAATAGACACTATACCACCATAAACAACCTATACACAAACATACAAGAAGACAAACATGTAAAATCCACATAACGTGAAAACGAAAGTAAGACCCTACGAAACACCTAAAATGCCTTTTTCCCATATCCTAATAGTCCTTAGCCTTTATCTTTTCCTTCCATAAACCCCTATCATGGACCATGTCATCAGAGAGGTGCAACCCCAATAAATCTTGTCTAACCCGCTCATCCCACGTCAATTTCGGTCTGCCTCTACTCATCTTCCCTTCCACAGTGAGACCTTCTACCACTCTAACTGGCCCAGTCGGCTGTCTCATCTTCACATGCCCAAACCATCTCAATCTCCCCTCTTTTATCTTATCCGAGATACTAGCAACCCCCAATCTATCCCTTAATACCTCATTTCTTATCCTGTCTAACCGTGTGTGTCCGCACATCCACCTCAACATCCTCATCTCAGCTATTTCCATCTTCTGTGCTTGCATTTTCTTGATTGCCCAACAGTCAGAACCATATAACATAGCCGGTCTAATAGCTACCCTATAAAACTATATTATACTCAAACTCAACTCAATAAACTCATGAAAGGGGGCGTCGGTGGAGAGAATAAAATGCAGGGTGGGCAGCAACTTCGTCGGAGGTAGCCATGGCCTGGGAGAGTTGAAAGATCGAGCTGCAACTATATCTCGGAAGCTCGTTCTTAACAAATGCTTTGCATTTTGAACTTGATTTATTATGCATTATAATCTTAGCTTTTAAAATTGCTTTCGAGGACGTAAAGGGGTAAAATAAAAACCCAAAGCAAAAATACCAAAATACTCATGAGTTAACACCAAAAATAGACGGGGTTAGCTTATTAGATGGAACTGGCAATAAATTGCAAACCTTAAGGGTCCAGTTGCAAAAAAAAAAAGTTTTTTGGACAGAACTAGCAAATATGACAAAACCTCAAGGACGGAACTGGTAGTTTACTCTTAGAAATATCTGATAAGATAAAAGTTTGATTTTGTATAGAGTTAATTACCAAAACCGTCCTTATGGTTTGGGCCAATATGCAACTCCAGTCCAAACTTTTAAAAATGGCTTGAACAGTCTCTGGCTTTTGAAGAAATAGGCCAAAACAGTCCAAAGACTTAACCCAATTAACTTTCTGTCGTTAAGTCAGTGGTATTATGGTCAAGTCAGGGACAAAATTTTCTTTTTCCCTAATTTTCTTATTCCACATCTAACTTTTGTCCATTCCCTCTCTCTCTCTATCTATACTTTCAGAACAATGAAGTAATAAGTAACTTCCTTATTCTTCATAAAACCGACCTGGGTCCTCAAACAATCCCATCTCTTTCTGTTTACAATCATTAATCGCACATTTTTCTTCATAAACCTTGAAATCTTGAATACCCATAAATCTCTCCCTCCCTGTTTCCTTATTGTTATTTAGTAATAGCAATAATTTGTGATATCTTCTTCTTCTTTTATCATCTTCATATTGAGAGGGGGATTGAAATTGAAATGGCTTAATTGCTGTATCTGGTTTGCACAGAGTCAGGGATTAAGTTCCAAAAGGGGGATGGGGTTCTTCAGGTGGAGGTGGACGCAACAAGATGTTGGGTAACAACAACAACAACAACAACAACAACAACAACAACAACAACAACAGAACCTTCTTCATGACGGCTAAACGCCCAGCTAATTTTCTTTTTGGGGGTCACAAGTACACATGAAAGAGACATGAGGACCTGTAAGTTGATCCAGATCAAATGAATGCAGACATGCTTTAAATTATTTAACACCTCTCGGCTTAGGTGTGCAAAAATACAAAAGCAAACTGGACTGGAACCAAAATTTTGAGAATATTGGAACCAAGAATAACAAACCAGATCGTATATTCGTATGGTACTAGTTCAATCCAAACCAAGCTGTGAACGAATCAAAATTTTGGGCTAGTAAGTCAAACTTGATTACTTTGCCTATTAACGTTGTTTCATTGAAGTAGCAGTTGGAAAATGGATTTTGGGCTGGACTGGACAAAACCAGAATTAATGTTTTGCTATAACTAGAGAGAAGAGCCAGACAGTATGGTATCGGGTTTGGTTCAAGCCAAACCGTAACTAGAATCAAATTTTGTGCTAGTGACTTAAGAAAAATGGGAAAGAAGAGAGAGAGAGAGAGAGAGAGAGAGAGAGAGAGAGAGAGAGAGAGAGAGAGAGAGAGAGAGAGGGGGGGGGGGGGGAGGGAGGGAGGGAGGGAGGGAGGGAGAGAGAGAGAATGGACAGAAGTTAGATGGGGAAGAAAATAATTTTGCCCCTGACTTGATCATAATACCCCTGACTTAACAACATAAAGTTAACTCGGTTAAGTCTTTGGACTGTTTTGGCTTATTTCTTCAAAAGTCAGGGACTGTTCAAACAATTTTTACCATATTGATTATTGGCCCAAACCACAGGGACGGTTTTGGTAATTAACTCTTTTTTTTTTATAGTTTATAAGCTTAAAAAATCAATACTGAATGCGGATACAACCTCATAAAATTGGTTTGATTTCGATGTATAGATTTTGGTTAATATACACATTCGAATATTTTTCTTTGATCGTTTGAATTTTCATTTTCTAACTAAGCTTAAAAAATTATACCGCATTTGGATACAAACTTATAAAAAAATTATAAAGCTGTTTAGATTTGAAAGTTTGGCATTTAGATAATATACAAATTCGCTCGCTATTTTTAGAGGTAGAGGTAAGACTGTCTACATCTTACCCTCCTCAGATCTTATCTTAGCTTTGCTACTGGTGGGATTAACTGATGATGATGATAATATACAAATTCGAATATTTTGGTTAATGTAGTTCAAAATGAGGTTAAAAAACATAAGTTGAATTAGAATTAAATAATCACAACTTTGTCGGGTTGGAAGATAATAATCCTAACTTGAAAATTGGAATCTAACAGATCTAACTTGTCTTGATTTTTATTTCACTGGACCAAACTAACTGTGTTTAACCCAATTAAATAATCCCAACTTTTCAAGTTAAGATTATTGTGTTCCAACCCGATAAAATTAGAATTATTTAATTCAATTCCCCAAACCTAATAAGCAAATTTACACGGTCTCTAAAGACGCAAAACCCGTTATTACAAATTTAGTTACGTAGAATAGACAAACCAAGTTAAAGATTGCTCACAAGAGAAGCCAGTATTGACACAACGAATTTAAAGTTTAGACTAAAAGCTTTACACCCTAAAGTAAATGAAATGAAAAACTACCCTAAAACGAGTGTGACATAATATGATCAAGCAAACACTTATTTGAAGTCCTTCACAGATAGCTCAGTTGGTGAATGGATCAGTGATCTCTCTTGGAGGTCTCAGGTTCGATTCCCACGAAGGACATGGTGAGAAATGATGGATGACTCATGGCCTATGGTCATGAGTTCGAGTCCTGATCTCGCCAGGTTTTACCGGTTCACTACTGTCGTGCCTTCGGGCGGGTATGTGGGTCGGGTTTTCCCTGGAAACGGGCTGTTGGGCGGGCTAGGGGCTTCGTGCGTCCGGGGTGGGCCGGGCTGTACCCCTGTCTTTGCCACTGGGGGGACGCGTACGAAGTACCCGGCGTTGTTTAGTTGACCGTTCAAAAAAAAAAAAAACACTTGTTTGAAGTCATCTAGAAAAGGAAAACATATATTTTATCGGTGTGTCATTAAGGTTAGGGGAAATGGAATTTAATAATCTCAACTTTGGGGGGTTGGAAAGCAGCAGTCTCAACTTGAATGTTGTACTATAGCAGTCCCAACTTGTCAACATTTTTATTTTATTGGTCCCAAACTAACCTCAGTTAGTTTTCTCTGTTAAATGCCACGTGGCATCACACGTGGCAGTCCTACGTGGCATAAAGTGTTATATCTGTAAAAAAAAAAGTGGGCCCGAATTGCATATGTGTAAAATAAATTTAATTTAATGTTTTTTTAAAAAAAAAAGTGGGACCCACAATCAAATAATAATAATAACACCCACCACCACATTCCTTCTTCCTCCAACATCTTCATCATGTTCACAACCACCACCACCACCACAACCACCTGCCACCACCGTCATCTTCACCACCACCACCACCACCATAACCACCTGCCACCACCGTCATCTTCACCACCACCACCACCACAACCACCTGCCACCACCGTCATCTTCACCACCACCACCACCACAACCACCTGCCACCACCGTCATCTTCACCACCACCTTCAAATCGAACCCAATCACAAATCTGGTCATATCCACATTTTGCCAGCTTCAAATTGATCCATTCTGTGCAAAAACCCCCCATCAAAAACATCCAAATCAAGCTCCAATTCGTTGGTTTTATGCTCGGTGGCCGAACACCCTTTTTAATCGATTACACCTCGAAAACGAACAGGTTAGTGTGATTATTTAGTATGGTTTTGTTCGGAATTCATTTTTCTATAATAGCCCTAACATTAATTTGATTAACAGGTTCGAATCGTTGGTCAATTGATCGAGTATAGAATTAGGGTTCTTCGTAACAGGTGGTTGGTGGCAGGTGGTTGGTGGTTGGTGGTGGTGGTGTTGGTGGTGATTGGTGGTGGTGTAGGTGGGGTGGTGTGGGGCCCACGTTTTTAAAGATTTTTTTTAAATAATTAATAGATTTTTTTAATTGAAAAAGTAAGTGGGACCCATGTTTTTTACTAGCTGGACATACTGTGCCACGTAGGACTGCCACGTGTGATGCCACGTGGCACTTAACAGAAAAACTTAACTGAGGTTAGTTTGGGACCATTAGAATAAAAACAATGACAAGTTGGGACCGTTATATTACAACTTTCAAGTTAGGACTGCTCCCTTCCAACCCCCAAAGTTAGGATTATTAAATTCCATTTCCCCTTAAGTTTATCAACAACATCGACATAGAGTTGGTTTTGCAATTTAAAAGGGGGTAGCGACACAACTTGTTGCCTATTTACCAGTCACCCACTTATAAAATTGTTGGTTGTTCAATGAAACCATATTAAAATTTTAAGAAATAAAAAAAAAAAGAAATGGGTCTACATCAAACTAGTTGTCACATCTTATCTATGAATTCGATCACAACACACAATTCCAAATTTTCATTAAATGTTTACCAACTAAAACTCATCTCCTACGCCTTCATATAAATAACTAGTCGGAATGCCCGCGCGATGCCGCGGGTAGCTATATTCTTTTGATACATGTTGCGTGACGTATTTCACGTAATTCATTTTTAAAACTAATTTGCCAATTAGGATTTTCCACCCCTCAAGGGCAGGGTTTTGTTTTTTAGCAGATTAGGATTTTCCATCCAAGAAGAGGTGGCGGCGCAGCTTGTTGCCCGCCTACTTACTATCCTTACGTAACTTATCCTTTATTTTTAATGAAGTGGTTTTAAAGTGTACATGTTATTTGCCAATACAAATAATATATCAATTCGCAAAGAGCAATTGAACTTGAACAAAAGATTTGACATAGAAACAATAATATAAGAGATGGTACATGACATTATGCATGCATATATTCTAATTTGATAAAAATAATAAACCAGAAGTTGAACCACCATCTCCACCATCATATCTTCCCATGCCACACCATCATAATTCAAAGCGCGTCACTAAATTGCATGATGCTTTTATGACATGTTTATAGATGTAGAACTTCCCAATCAAATCATTAGTATTACATCATATACGAGAACATCTAAAAAGACGGTTAAGTTATGTTCTTTTGATGCATATTAATCGGCTAAATAAATCTTAGAAATACTATTTAATGACACACTCAAATAACATATGCATAATTCCAACTGATAACACAACAACAAATAAAATATATACACATTTATGTAGCAATAACTAAAAAGATCATACACAGTATGCAAAAAAAAAAAAAAAAAAGAACATACATGCAAACGTCAATATGTATATGCTAAGTAATAATGACTACTTATATCAGGAAGTCAATAAAACCTATTTATGCTTTGAATATTATATTCATATTGTAGAGGTTTATTAACATATGGACTAAACCATTTTTCAAAGCCAGATTAAAGAAAAGAAAGAGAAACGGATACTCATATGATTAGATACAATTTATTTTGTTTTGGAATGCATCTGTTTAACTTGCTTCAACGTCTCAACCCTTAATCAAAGGGAGACGCATACTCATATGATTAGAGACTCAAATTAGATACATTATGCTAAATAATGTTTACCTTTTGTGAACTAATAGCATAATCTGGTCTATTCTTCATACTGGGTTGGAAGGGATTTGCATTTGATGTAGGCTTCAATTGGGTGTTTTAATGGAAGAGATTTTTAACCATTCGATATATAATGAAAGCCAGAGGATCGGTGCATAATAAACACATGTAGGTTATTAGAAAGGCAGGTGATTGAAACATGTACGAATTCTATGTATCTTCAACAAAAAACATAGTCTTGAATATATACACAAGCATGCCATATGAAGAGCCTCAAGATTACTTCAAGTTTGAATTGAATACATAATTCAATTGAAATGAATTGCAAAACTTTGTGTATACTAAGCGGTTTTTACTTCTTTTCATATTCTCCAATTTAACAATCTCTAACCTCCCTATTTATGACAATTACCTCTCTTCATAGTCTTCAATTTAACACTCTTTAATCTCCCTATTTATGACTAAAAGTCCAATTTACCCTCCATCAAATGCATCAACTATTTGTACTTTAAGCAATCACACTTGTAATTACTTAAATTTGTCTGGTATCCTCCTCTCATGCTTTATAATATAGTATAGATATTTAAACGTAAAACTGTTTTCTCTCAATATATACATTTACTTTTTCTTAAGAAAAGTAGACTTAAGATTAAATGGTAAAGTACACAAAAGTTTTCTACGGTAACATAAGTAGATAACAAGCCATACAAGGTAAATACATGAAAAGCCACCCATATTCTAATGGTCTAATGGTGTGGTAATGGCCACTCAAAAAAATAATCTGAAAAAATATTACGGATACAAAATTATGTGGTCTTTAGGTGTAATATAATTGTTAGTTAGACGATCGACGGAGAAGAAATTAAAAAGAATGTCAAGTATGGTATGATAGTTGGTATTGTAGCATTTACATGAATGGTAATTATCTAAAAGTGTGTTTATCATTGATTTGGCAAAACCGATAGTCACCCGAAATGCTTTTAAACTATTAAAAAAAAAAGATGTGACAATATTAAGGGGTGTTTGGGATTGATTATTCAAAACAGCTTATGCGTTTTGAAAAAACAAGGGTGGAGCTGCTTATAGATTATTGCGTTTTGGTAGCCTAAAAAACTGATTGTCTGCGTTTTCAAATCGCAATCCCAAACACTAAAAACTGATTATCTGCGTTTTCAAAACACAATAATCTAAAAATCAGACTCAAAACGCAATCCCAATGTAGTGGTATGCTATATCCAAAATCCGTTTATCAACTATTAAGGATTTTTTTTTCTAGAAACCATGAACACAATATAGAGGTGTCATAATTGATGATACACCATTTGGTTTACTCGAATTAATATTATATAGTCAAATACTTATAACATGTAGACAATAAAACATCAAATAGTTAAAGCTATAACTTATGGTGTTTGCTAATGATGTAGAACTTGCAAACAATTATTTAATTTCTTATACTCTAAAACTTCTACAAATCATTATTTGTTTCCAATTATTATACCAGGAATGATAGTGTACAAGTGTAGAATGTAATGCATATATGTGTTGCCTTTGGGGACAAAAGTAAACTTGCACTAGTTTTATTTTACGAATTTCGTGAAAATAATGTTAAAAATGATGGACGGTTAATCATGCATCATGTGATGGCGTGGATAGCCAAAAGACAAAGGGGTACATGCACCGATCGGGTTTGTCCCGATTGCTAAGTGTTATGTGCCTTATGTCCAAGGCTTGATACCAAACCATATCGAGTCGGGGGTTTCACTGGAAGTAGCCTCTCTATTCTTAGGGTAGAGGTAAGGCTGTCTACATCTTACCTTCTTCAAACCCTACTTTAGCTTTGCTATAGGTGAGATTAACTGAGCATGATGATGGTGGTTTTTTTTTCCTATATAAAGACACCCTTGTAACACTAATTATGAGAATCAATACAATACACCATACCAATAATATATGAGATCGTTTGATTCAACATAACAGGTGTCAAGTAGCAAATCATCTGAAATATATCTTTACCCTTCCATTTGAGTGGTACTCGATGATATCAACCCATGTGATTTTTAGTATTAACACCGGGGATAGGGATGAGCATATTGCATCGAATACCAAACTGATATCGATCCCGAACCAATTTCGTACCGAACCGAGGGTGTTCGGTATCAGCACTCATATTTAGAGGTTTTCAGTTTCGGTATTTTTGGTATCGGTATGATATCGGTATTTTAAGGTAAAATACCGATACCGTATGTTTTCGATATCGGTATCGGTATTATTAACACAAATCAATAGTCAATAGTCGATAGTCATAGTCAACAGTCAAATAACTATCTTTATGCATTTGTAATTATTTAGTCATAGTCAATAGTCTTAGTCAATAGTCCAGTCAATAGTACTCCTAGAATCAAGCCATTGTATTAATGTTGTAACCATTATATAATCTTCTGTGAATAATGAGAATTGTACATTCGATCCAATTCAATTTATTACCTATTACTCTATATGGTATCAAGAGCCTAAAGCTTCCTTGAGCCAACCGATCCATCACATCTTTCGACAGCCTTCTGTCCGCAGCCCACACAACCCTTTCATCTTTTTTTCCCTGATTTGCAGCCTCAATGGCTCCCTTTTTTGTTCATCAATCGAACCGTAACTACAATCAGAACCCTTTGTTCCTTAGCCTCAAACCCCTCATTACAAAACCGACCCTCATGGTCAAACAAATCCGCAACCCAAACTCAAAACAACCTGATCCACAACAGCCAAACTAACGTTTTTTGTTATTTTTGCAGCATACCCGGTCATGTAACGAAAGACTGTCGCAAACTTAGTCGCTTCCTACGCGACCATCAAGTCTCTACTCATGATTCCTACTCATACCCGGTTGTGAACAATACATCTTCTCACACCGCGGTTCCAAACACTCCATGGATGTGGGATACAGGCGCTTCCAATCACACTAACAACAACAACAACCAAATGCATGTTCTTTCCGAATATGGTGGCCCGGATGAGATTGTTTTAGGTGACGGTAAAACCCTTCCTATCACACACATTGGTCAAACAACCCTTCACACCAACTCACGACCGCTTTTCTTAAACGATGTCTTAATCGTTCCATCTTTTCGTAATAATCTTATTTCTGTTGCAAAACTTAGTCGTACTAATCAAGTTTCTGTTGAATTTTTTCCATATCATTTCTTGGTTAAGGATCTCCACACGGGGGCGCATCTCATGCGGGGCGTGAACGTCAATGACGTTTACTACGGACCAACCACACTCTCTCCTCAAATCAATGCAACAACAACAAGATCTTTACTTGTGTGGCACCATATCCTTGGACATCCTTCGTTTCAAGTCTTCAAGTCCTTAATTTATAAATTAGGACTTAATGGTAATAAAGTGTCACCCGAGTCTTTTCATTGCAAATCTTGTTCGTTAAATAAAAGCCACAAAATTCCTTTTGGTAAAAACTCATTTGTTGCAAATAAACCGTTGCAACTCGTTTACTCGGATGTATGGGGTCCAGTCCAAACATCCATTGATGGCTTCAAGTACTATGTCATATTTGTCGATTATTTTTCTAAATACATTTGGTTATATCCGATACAAAGAAAATCCGACGTCTCCGTCATTTTTCCACAATTCAAATCACTAGTGGAATTTTTTTTTTCAAACACCTCTTATCTCTCTATTTACCGACAATGGTGGTGAATACATTGGTCTTAAACCATTTCTCACAACTCATGGAATTTCTCACTACACCACACCCCCTCATACACCCGAACAAAACGGGGTGGCCGAACGTCGTCATCGACACGTTGTTGAAACGGGCCTTGCCCTCCTCCACTATGCTAAACTCCCATCACAATTTTGGTCACATGCCTTTCAAGCCGCCACTTATCTCATCAACCGTCTACCCACCACCATCCTGAACAACAAATCACCTTATAACATGTTATTCAATGTTGCTCACACCTACTCCAAACTAAAACCGTTTGGATGTCTTTGCTATCCTTGGCTCCGCCCATACAACACCTCCAAGTTACAATCTTGCTCCGCATCATGTATCTTTCTTGGATACTCCTCTTCCAGATCAACATACAAATGCTTTGATCCAGCCACCAACAAGCTATATCACTCTCGCCATGTTGAATTCATACCACACATCTTCCCATCCCAGACCAATAACCCTACCTCTCCCACTGTCACTTATGAATCATTTCTTCACAACATACCAAATCCTCCAAAGCCTTCACACCCTACACAACCTCCCATCGATCCCACACCCCAACCCATACCTCCTACACACCCCTCTCCTGACCCTACACAACCTTCTGCTGCACCTACACAACAATTGCCTGATACTACACAACACTCATCTGACCCTACACAACCTTCTAATACACCTACACAACATTCCCCTAACCCTACACAACTCTCGTCCTCTACACAGTCCTCCGCTATCCCTACACAGTCCTCATCTCCTACACAATCCTCCACTCCTACACAACCTAATTCACCTACACAGCATTCCAGTGACTCTACCACCTCATCATCTCAATCTCCTTCAACTAACCCCTTTCCTACCACCTCTACTCGCCCACAACGGTCTCGAAATCCTAACCCAAAATATTACAATTCCAACTTCATCAACTCCACCACACTTCACCCACTTCCTACATCTATTGAGCCCCTACTCACATCCAAGCGACGAAAGATCCACAATGGCGACAAGTAATGGATCTTGAATACAACGCTCTTCTTCAAAACCATACGTGGGAGCTTGTCCCTCATACTACCCAAAATCCAATCGGATGCAAATGGGTATTCCGAACCAAACGAAAACCCGATGGAACTATTGATAAATTTAAAGCGCGCCTAGTCGCAAAAGGGTTTCATCAACAGTACGGTAGGGACTATTTTGATACCTTTAGTCCGGTAACGAAACCTGTCACCATTCGTACTGTTCTTTCCATCGCACTCTCTTGAGGGTGGTCGTTACGCCAACTAGACGTCAATAATGCATTTCTTTATGGCACCTTACATGAGGATGTGTACATGATTCAACCACCCGGATTTGCAAATTCGGCGTTTCCTAATCACATTTGCAAACTCAAGAAATCTCTCTACGGCCTTAAACAAGCCCCGCAGGCTTGGTACAATGAATTAACCGCCTTCCTCATTAGCTTCGGTTTTAAAAAAATGTTTCTCTGATGCGTCTCTTTTTGTCTACAACACAAATGGTAACACTTGCTACCTACTCGTCTACGTTGACGACATTGTCCTCACTGGAAACAATAATCCATTCATGGACATCTTTGTTCAAGCCTTAAGCAAAAAAAAAAATTCGATCAAAGACTTAGGCCCTCTACATCACTTCCTAGGAATCGAAGTCATTCCAACTCATCATGGTCTATTCCTCTCCCAACACAGGCACATTCAGGACATCTTAACCACTTTCAAAAT
Source organism: Ambrosia trifida (assembly GCA_028751855.1). NCBI lineage: Eukaryota > Viridiplantae > Streptophyta > Magnoliopsida > Asterales > Asteraceae > Ambrosia > Ambrosia trifida. Next base: position 28,251,132 of record CM054133.1, on the reverse strand, counting down.
GGATGGTGCCAAAGAGGTCATCACCCCCCTAAGCGTCTCTGATCCGCTTATCCCTTCGGATGCCTCTCCACCCGTTGACCCAACTCCTTATCGCAAACTTGTTGGCACACTTCAATACCTTGCCTTCACCCGCCCTGATATCTCTTTCGCTGTCAACAAACTCTCACAGTTTATGCACCACCCAAAACAGTCACATTGGCAAGCTCTCAAACGGGTTCTCCGCTATTTGAAAGGAACATTGCACCATGGGTTATTGTTAAATAAACAGTCCTCACTTGATTTACATGCTTTCTCAGATTCTGATTGGGGAGGCATACATGACGGAGGAAGATCTACTACAGGCTATATATTATATCTTGGATCCAACATCATCTCCTGGCGTTCATCAAGACAAAAAACAGTCTCACGCTCATCGACTGAAGCAGAATACAAAGCACTAGCAAACGCCGCAGTAGAAATCTCATGGGTTAAAAATCTTCTCCAAGAACTCGGTCTTCGCACGACACGCACACCATCTCTTTTCTGTGACAACACTGGTGCCACCTACCTTTGTGCCAACCCGGTGTACCATTCCCGCATGAAACATGTTGCCCTTGACTACCACTTTGTTCGTGAACAAGTCAATGCCGGTCACTTAAAGGTTTTTCACATTAGCTCAAAGGATCAACTAGCTGATGTCCTCACCAAACCACTTCCACGATCACTGTTTCTTTCCTTTCGCTCCAAGATTGGCGTATCCAATGGATCCTCCATCTTGCGGGGGCATATTAACACAAATCAATAGTCAATAGTCAATAGTCATAGTCAACAGTCAAAGAACTATCTTTATGCATTTGTAATTATTTAGTCATAGTCAATAGTCTTAGTCAATAGTCCAGTCAATAGTCCTCCTATAATCAAGCCATTGTATTAATGTTGTAACCATTATATAATCTTCTATGAATAATGAGAATTGTACATTCGATCCAATTCAATCTATTACCTATTACTCTATAGGTATTGGGTTTTGAAAGTTTTCGAGATCGGTATCGGTTGATACCGATACCGCCCCGACCTCATCCCTAACTAACACAACAACACGTTGTATATACGATATATAAATTCCAAATCTCTAACACATGTAGTCATTATCATCATGACTGAAGAGGTATAAGAGCCTCATACCAAGCCTAGACAACCCTCGGCCCATACATATCCCAAAGCTAGGTAGGAGTAGTGAACCTCCCTGAAAGATGTACTAGCCCGGTGTGTTGAAAGCTGTGTGGGTTAAAGTGGAGAGTTTAATTAAATAGTATTTAATTAATTATTTGAGTGTTTAGAAGTATCTAGTTTGTTTAATTAGCAGAGATAATGATGTTTGGTTAGTATTAGATTATAATTGGTAGTAATATTTGAGTAGGATTACTATGATTATATTAGTATAAATAGGGGTCTAGGTTTATGTTATAACTGTCCCTTTGTTTGTAAGTTCGTAAGTTCGTTTGATTGAATAGAAGGAGTCGTGGGTTTGTCCCTCCAAATATCCTGTGTTCGTGTTTGATCTAATTGTCTGGGCCAATACGGTGGTCAAACACACCGGAGTATAGTACATACACTCCAAGCTTGGAAAAAGTACAACTCTTTTTGCTAGTATAAATACTCTCATTTTAAGTACAGGTAACACATATGCACTCACACTCTGAACCTCACTTTTTCTTTCTAAATAAATATTTATCCTCACGTTGAAAGATGGTCACAGAAAGCCCTCATGTGATAAGCCTGACGATTTGTTTCTTGTACAGGTTCACTTCGACCAAGATCTAATCAAATTATTCATCTTATAAGTTATAACCAATTAGAGTCAGATGACTAGTTATTGGATCTTCAAAGATTTAACAAATAATTGAATAAAACACTATTCATAGATATACGTATCCTAAATCATTGACGTATACTCTTACCAATTCAATGATACGAGACAATCCACACTTTTAGCACAATTAGTCAAATCTACTATAATATATAAATAAAATCTATAGTGGGACACTTGACACTTTCTCAGAGCTTCTTATTTTGTTTTCTCGCTTACTTCCTTTGCACACTTCTTTTTCTTATTTTCCTTATTTTTCTCACAAACCTTAACAAAAAAGTTGATCCCTTCATTCTTCCCCACATGCTACCCATCGTTCTTTCTTTTCAAAACCCTAAACAATAAATCTGTAAATTCTTCATTCTTCATTCTTCATCTCCAATACTATATCATCAAAGCAAGTTTATACTTTTCTTTGAATATTATGCATTTATTCTCTATCTGAATACTTTATCATTGAGGTTTGATTTTAATTAGCGTTATTTTTATCTCCTTTATGACATGTGCCTCAAATAATTTGAATTAAATCTTTTGATGTTATTGTTCTTGATAAAAAAACATATATCTAGTTTTATCTCCTAAACAAAATATGCCATTTTATTTTTTGTTCAACCCATGTAATACACGGGACTCTAACCTAGTATAGTATATTTGCAGTGCCTGACACAATAATTTTTTTATAAGGTACGGAATCATAGACTTTCTATAGGTCGTTTATCCATTAGGTGGCTCGAGTCGGGTCGGTTCAGGTCGGGTCAACTCGTATACCAAAAACAATAATACTAAAATTATATAATCAACTAAAGGAAACCAAAAGCTCAAAAGTAATTTAAACGTCATTACATATGCATAACAAAATTCTAAATCTAAAGTTGTTCTCGTCGGGTGTTCATTTTTTGGAATCTATCTATAATATCTTATATCTCCACATTTCTAAGCAAGTCTTTTTCAATAAAAGCTATACAACTATTGTTTAAATTCTCATCACCAATCCTATTACACAAATCGTTCTTCACAAACTTTATTGCCGAAAAGATTTTTTCAACGATTGCAGTCGCGACGGGTAATGTGAAAGCTAGCTTCAATAAACAATACACAAATATAAAGTTAAGGTGTTTCTTTGTTTGAACCATCAATTACAAAAGACTTGATAAACCGTTCAATTTGGCAAATCATGTATCCGCTTTTACATTATCAATGTAGCTCTCAAGTTCAACCGTGAGTCTTCTTTTTTCTTCATCATCAATATCATGAGGATACATCTCGGCTAATCGTAGTAGTTTTGTAACATCAAACGCACCAAAATTATCACAAGGATTCAAGCTATGAATACAAACAAGTAACTCGGATGTTACCTCGTTAAAGCGGTTTCCAAGCTCTTGGATTTGCATATCTAGAACCGAATTGAAGCATTCAACCTTATAATAGTGGCGTAGTGTGATGTTTGTTTTTTTTTCTTGGCATCCTTGGGTCAACATATTCACAATCCATGTTTACCACTTCAAGTTCATGCTTATCACAAAAACGATTAACTAACTCTAAGAACGTTTTAAAACCCTCAAATCTAAACTTTGTAAGTTGGTTCTTGGTGGTACAAACTAATGAAACCGCGTTCAACAAATCTTGGTCTTTCCTTTGAAGACATTGGGACAATGTATTTGTCATGTCTAGAATAGGCAACATCAAGTGTAAGTAGAATACATACTCGTATTTTTTCATCTCCATCAAAAGTCTATCCGCTTGGCTACTATTAGGAGTAGCGTGAGTCGATTTTTTAATATATAGAAGCACTTCCATAACTGGTGTATATAAAGTAATCAAACGAGAAAGAGTCTTACAGTGGGAACTCCAATGTGTATCTCCGACCCTTGAAAGTGAAAGTTCTTGATTCAACCCACTCCCGGTGGTAACAAGGTTATTTTCCACGTATTCTTTTTGGCTTTCCAAATAACCGAGTTTTTTGTTGCAATCGCCACAATAACAAGTTGAAGTTGGTGTGCAAAACAATGAACATAGAAAGTCGAAGCATACCCTTTAAAATTAGAGCTCTTAATCCATTAAACTTACCCGACAAGTTACTTACGCCATCATAACCTTGGCCTCTAATCCTAGCCAAACTCAACCCATTTTGGCCTAATAGATTATCAATGGCGGATTTAAGAGTTAATGCGGATGTCTCCATGACATGAACAAGCCCAATAAATCGTTCCTTGACTACCTGTAGGCCCGTGGAATGGATTGATTACAAGGAAGATCAGATCTATCAAGGTGCGGAATCCCTTGATAGATGTTTATGCAAACGATAAATCGAACAAAATAATAAGAACACAAAAATACTTTAAAACTGGCTTGTCTATTGATAAACCAATGTTATAGAACTCGCTAGGCGCTAGTCGGCCGGTGGAGTACTGACTAGGGATTAATTGGGATTAATCAGGATTAATCGGGATTTATCGGATTCGAATTTTATATATATTTTTCCAAATTTATGCACATATAATGCTAATTTTATACCTTATATGTATAAATTTAGAAGTTTGAGGGCCAAATATAACTAGTTAATATAGAGGGGGTTAAATATTAAAATATTTAAGGTTAAATAACTCTAATCACCTCCATCGTTCACCATATCCCGTTCTTTCCTCCCCATTCCTTCTTTCATCGTACAGAACCATCCGACGCAACTAGGGTTCATGGAGTTTTATTGATTTTGCTTCTAAATCATGGATTATCATCCAATTTTAAGGTAAGAGCTTGTTTTATTTGATCGATTTACTCCAGTTTTGACTCATACAAATAAACAATCAATGTTGTATATAAAGAGATATGTAGAGATTTGTGAGTTTTTTGTATTTTTTAGGAATTGTATTATATATTAAAATTTTCAAATATTTACATTATATGTAATCTCAATTACTATATATTAAAACTTTAGATAAATTTTATTTATTATACCCATGTGTTACAGGGACAAATAAACTAGTATATTTATATAACAAACTATATTATAACAATAAACAAAGTCCATTCAGACCATTCCAAAACAGCCAAATAGGGGAATTTACATTTACCTTTTGGGGTTGTTTGTTGCTCATTGCTGCTAGGGGGAACAACGGCGACGAACAAATGCGGGTGACCAGGGGTAGGGATCAACAGCCGATCAAGTCAGAGAGGGAGAGGAACAGTTGCAGAGGCCAAAAGCTTTTTTTGGTGTTTCTTTGTTTAGTGCCTTCTGGGCTCTGGCTATAGTTTTTTTTAGTCAATATTAAAACACATGTGAGCTTATTATAAACTTTGGGCTTGGACTTAATAAAACGTGCTAACTCTAATACATATAATTATATATTTTTTTCTTTGGGGTCAGTTTCAAAAGTTCAATGGGTGCGATTGAAAATTTTCAAGAGGTACGGACGGGATTAACGCGCTTATATAACACTCATTTTTTTCAAGGTGGGTGCCCGCTCCCCTTTGGCTGGGCTGGGTCCGCCCCCGTATTAGAATACCTAACACATAATTGTTGTTGGGTTGGTCCTATGATAGAAGCAAAGCTTCTAGGAACACTTATGTTAGGGAGGTCATGGGTTCAAGTTGCACAAGGAGTAGAAAGTATCCGATCAAAAAAAAAAAACCCAACATTTACTGAATTCTTTTGTCGTACTCTACTCATTTAAAAATTCGGGGTAAAAACTTTTGGTGGAGTCAATACCATTGCAGTGTAGTTGAAGAGACATTGGTGGGAAATGATAGAAGACCCAGGGGATCTTGGATTCGATTCTTGAGCCAGACGAGATTTACCGGTAATTTCATCTTTATGCCTACGGGCAGGTGGGTTACTGGGTTTTCCACAGAATTTGTGTTTGACAACTCAAATACTCTTGGAGTACTTGAATTTGTCGAAATGATGCCTCGAGAATGCTCGGGTTTTGTTGCCTTTAAAAAAACAAATTTGGTGGAGGTGAATGATTACGTACGTCGACTTAGGCGAATAACAGCGACTTAGGTTTTTCTTCTTTCAACAATGGCGGGTAGGGAAAAGTATATGGTGAATCAATGGTATGATGTTCCAGGAAAAAGAGTGAGAGGTTTTCAAGATCAACAGAGAGCAAAGACGTATGTTTCTTCGACAAAATTCTTCGTGTCCAGTCTCCCAGAAAGGTGTTCGTCGGCGGACTTGATTCAGCTTTTGAAAGGGTTCGGAGAAATTCAAAGTACGTATATAGCAAGGAAGTATGATCGTCTAGGGAAGAGATTCGGTTTTGTTTCGTTTGCAAAGGTGAAAATTTTGGAGGAGATGGAGGCGAGGATGAAGGATGTGTGGACTAGTAGTTATAAGTTGTATATCGTATTGGCAAGGTTTGTGAATGGGGAAAGAGTTCTAAGAAAGGATGATAAGGTATGCCAGTCGGTGAAAGATACGTCCACGGGGAATAAACATCATGTTGGGGTAGAAAAGATAGTTATAGACAAACCGGATGTTAATGTTTCAGGATCGATGCCGGATAATGTGACTAAGGCGAAGAATGAGGTTGGGTTGGGTTTAAATAAGCTTGTAGAGAGTAATAATGCGTTGCTTTTGAAGTGGTTATGGAGGTATAAAACAGATAATGGGGCTCTTTGGAAACAGATCATTGATGCTATACATGTTTCGGGAAGAAGGTGGGATGAATTTCCTTGGGACAAGAGGATTACGGGCCCGTGGAGTAAAATTGTTAAAACTGGTTATCGGCTAAAAATTATGGAAGTTAAATTTGTTAGCATGATTCGGGGGTAAGGTTGGCGATGGAAAGAAGATAAAATTATGGGTCGACCCATGGATCGCTTGTGAGCCGTTAAAAGTTTTGTTCTCGCATTTGTTTTGGTTGGAAAAGAATAAATGGTGTACGATTTCGGATAGAGTTGGGTCTAATCAGGATGTGGGCTTGGTTCAATGGGATTGGCAAAATTATCTGGCCTCGTCTAATGAGGTGGCCGAACTAGTTGATTGCCATAGATTGATTTCGGGTACTCAGTTGAACGATAAGAAGGATCAATGGTCTTGGGATATAGGGTATTCGGTGAAGGACGCTAGATTGTGGATGATTGGGAAGGCTCCGATGAATGATAATTATCGATTCAAGTGGTGTAAATGGCTTCCAAATAAATGCAATGTTTTTATGTGGAGGGCAACATTGGATAGAATTCCGACTATGGAAGCTTTGAGTCGGAGGAACTTGATCGTCGGAGATGGTTTGTGTGTGCACTGTGGCAAGGCTTTCGAAAATGTAGATCATATTTTTATAGCATGTTGATTAGCTCACGGTGTTTGGTGTGATATATCGGCTTGGTTGAAGATCCCACAGATGTTTGCTTTTTCGTTGAAGGACGTGATGCAAGTGGAAGAATACACGGATGGGTCGAGCAAAAGGAAGGAGATAGCGTACGGTATCCTCATTTTGGCATGAAAGCGAGAAACGAGAAGGTTTTTTCAAATATTGACTCTAACGTAGTTAAGATTGTGGCCGATGTTAAGTCGATGGGTTTTCTTTGGTATAGATGTAGGGCTAAAGGTAATATAGTTGATTGGAAATGGTGGTGTAATAGTAGTTGGACGTGATGTAATTTTGGCATGAAAGCGAGAAACGAGAAGGTTTTTTCAAAAATTGACTCTAACGTAGTTAAGCTTGTGGCCGATGTTAAGTCGATGGGTTTTCTTTGGTATAGATGTAGGGCTAAAGGTAATATAGTTGATTGGAAATGGTGGTGTAATAGTAGTTGGACGTGATGTAATTTTCGGTTTCGGCGTTTTATCTCTAGCTTGGAGATAAGCCGTGTTTGGTGTGTTTAATGAAGTGCAAGATTACGTACGTAGACTTACGTTTACTCATACATCTAAGCCGTTTATCTGAAGTTCTGAACCATTGATCCTGTTGAAATCAACGGTAGAATCGCATACACATGGAGTCTGTTACACTCCGAGAAAAACGTGCAATTCTATCATAAATAATTGAACTCTCTTGTATCACAACCAAAAGTTCTCATAATAATAATATTTGTATATACGTGGCAACCTAATAATATTTTACTTTATCTAGTACGTGTAGCCGCGTTAATTAACCCACCGTTAAATCCACTAACAGCGTTAAACCCAACCGAACGGCATACCACATTACCACCTGTCGAACCGATCTCCTTACACGAACGCATGTAATTAACTGTCCGTCTGTACGGACCGAACCACTTATTCTGCATGAACCGGTTTTTTCTCCAGGGAGGGAGGAGCAATCCTCTACTTCGCAGAGATCGTTTTATTTCATCGCTCAATAACTTGACGATCTGCTTCAGATCTTCACTTTTTCCGACGAAAACCGTCGGTATATGATTTAATAACCGGCGAAAGTTTGTTGTCTCTCGAGCGATATCAAACTCTCCGGCGAAGTTAACGTCGATGAAGTAACGAGTACCGGAATCTGTACGGACGACGTCGATGAACTCGTGGTTACCGGATGTAAGTCCTCCATTATTCTCCCACTTTGTTTTACAAACCGCTGCATTGTAACCGTTTTTTTGAAGGAATAACATCACGTTTCTGTTGTGCATCTGTTTATTATTATTATTATTAGGTTTAAAAACCTCTGTAGCTTTTAAAACATTAGCTAATAACACATTTCTGAACTTATCAATGTTCTGATTGCGAAATATTGTAATCAAGTTATTGAGTAAGGCGTCCGTACGGTCGGATTCACTTTCCGAGTCAGAATCGGTTTCCTTAACGTCGTCGTTAAGGAAATTATTATTATTATTATTATTATTATTATTATTATTATTATCACATGTTTCACCTTCGTCGTCTTCTTCATCTAGGAGGAAACAATCAAGCAGTTGAGAATCGTCGTCGTATGCGCTGTGTTCGCTGCCGCTGCTAACGTACGCCGGTTGTTGACGACCGACGATCCGATCCTTGACTCGTTCGTCTAACGGATCGGTGACTCGTTTTGTTCTAGCAAGCATCGGCATTTTCAGATGAATGTTGTACTGTAAGTCTATGATCTCTCTGGTTCTCTCTCTATATATATATGATCTCTCTCTCTCTCTCTCTATATATATATAAATATGTTTAGAGAGATGAAGAGAAATATAGATAAAATTTATAGAAGAAATATGGGTAGAATTTTACTCGAGAATATTCGATTTTTGAAATGGATATTAATAAAATAAATAAAAAAACTGAAATAATTTTATGCAATAATTCAACGTTATCATGACACCTGCTTTAATAAAGTGTACTAAACAAGATATGAGAAGAAGATCAAATCGGAGTGCAGTAACGTGTTGTACGGCTTGAGAAGATAAAATGAGATTGCATTAGCGTGTTGTACAGTACAAGTTTTTGATGGTTTAAGTTTGGGGTTCTGGGTGGGCATATCCTAACAAGAAGAGTTTATTCCAAGAGTCTAGAATAATGGTTAGTTGGCACGATGTTGCAAAATAAAAGTATATACCATTGTTACAATTTTGTTGGTATGGTTTTTTAAATATTCTAAAAAATTGCACAAATAACACTACGTTTTGATATGATGATATATTTTACCATGTTAATAATTTTGTGAAAAAAGAGCAACATGGGTTGTCCTAAAACATAGGGGAGGGCTAAGAACGTCTGTCAGGGTTGTTTAAAAAGCTCGTGGCTCGGCACTCGAAGCTCACTCGGGTTTAGCTTGAAGAAAGCTCGCTCAGTATGACTCGGTTAGAAAGTGAGCCTAGCTCGGCTCGTAATGAGCCGAGCTAACTCGGTTTGGCTCGGATAATTCTAATTTTTAATATATATTATTTTTATGTACATGTAGTATAAAAATGTTAAAAAAGATGAGGAACATGTTACATATTTAATGTTTCATAGAGATTGTATGCTTAGGATTGAATATACAACTAATCAACAGGGGTGCAAACGACCCGCGCCCGAGCTTGATCAGGCTCGAGCTCAAGCTTGAAAAAGTTATGAGTGCTCGAGCTCGGCTCGTTTACTATCTATTAGTTAATATATTAAATAAAAATAATATGAATAATTGGCTCAAAACTCTATAAATGAAGCTCGGTTCGGGCTCGTTTACTAAACAAGCTTAAATGAGGGGGTAAATATTATAAAATATTAACAAAACTAATGTTATATTAAGGTTTGATAAGGCTCAACGAGCTTGACAAGCTTCACATGCTAAGCTCGGGTTTGATTGATAAACGAGCTTTGTTTAAGCAACCGCTCCGCTTGGGCTCGAGTAGCTCGCAAGATGCTCGGCTTGTTTGCACCCTTCTAATCAAGTTATTTTAATAAACGTAACATAATGATAATTGTTCAAGTACTCAAGTTATCAAACTCAATAATGTTTTTGATTTCAAAGATGTGAGTATTGAAGAGTTCAATCAGACATCTGTTGCATATTTAGGAGTTAATTCGTATGCAGATGAACTTATATTGTATTTCGGTGAAATTTGAGATTTATTTTGTATTTGATTGAACTTGATTTAGCTTGTAATGTGTTAAGTTGAATTTATTTTGAATGTGTTATTTAAACTATTAAATATTATTTTAGACTATTGAATTTTGAAAGATATTTTTCTTTTCTTTTTAAATTTGAGTCAAACCAAGCCATTTTCAGCTGGGTTTATAACCAAGTCAAACCCAAGCTTGACCTGACTCGGCTCAGCTCATGAATACCCCTGACGTCTGCTAACCTTGGCCAGATAGAATTTGTCGATTTTATATAAGATTTACGTTTTTCTTTCTTTCTAAAAAGCATAATCTAGACGTTTTGGTTGTAGTCGGTAAAATGAGAACCATATGATGACCTCCACAAAAAGACGTTACACTTCTACTAGTAATGTTATCAAATGTTTGGTGAGAGTTTTAAGTATGTTTTGTAAGTGATAATGAGGAAAACATAACATAATACAAGTTGAAGGTCCATAATTTACCTAGAGTTGGATAAAATAAAACCAGATTCTACCCATCAAACATTAGAACTTTTGTATTGTACAAATATATATTTATTTAAGAGTAAGGCCACGCTCTCTTTCTCCTTATCTCATTCTTCTATCTCCTTATCTACTTAATTAAAAAGTAACAATTTGTAACTTATAACTTATCACCTTTTCAACCTATAAAAACCTCCTTTTCAACCCATTACTCAAATAATATTTTCTTCTTATTAACTTTTTGATTAAGTCAATATAAGTTATAAGGTGGCCAAATAAGGAGAGCCAAACATGCACTAAGAAGATATTAGAGAGTAAGGGGTGCTTGTAGATTTTTTTTTTCAACTTAACTAATTTTAACCAATCATGATTTGTCACATCACTTCACTAAAACATTTTTGTGGTGGCAACACTTTACTGATTCTTTTATTTATTTACATTTAAAACTCAAACTTTTTTTTTTTACATTTTTGAACGGTTTTAACATTTAATTCATACTATTGCAACCGTCCCACCAAACGGTCAACAAAATTAAATTGTAAATCTTGGAAAACGTCGATTGAATTGAATTAATCTCACCTAAACGGTTAGTGAAATTATTTTAATAGTGCCACCGTCGATTGTATATAAAATGATCAAACCGTGGGGCTAAAAGCCACACTTACACAGTTTAAAAAAAAACAAGCACACCAAAAAATGAACCCATGGACCGAAGAGGAAGAGATGGCCCTTGTGGTTTGTCATAAGGATGCGTCGAATGACCCGGAAATTCAATCCCCCCCCCCCCCCCCCACGAAGGGGTTTTGAGCTCGAGTGTTTAGCGACTTCGTTGAACACGTTGGCACTAAGACTGTCCATGACCTCCAGTTCAAGTGGGGCGACCTCAACATCAAACGTGAGAGGTGGGCCACCCTATACGAGCAACAAGTGAGGGACGATCCGAAGCTTGATGAGGAGTTGGCTATCGAATTCACTCAATATGAGTATGGGGTTCGATACGGCAACGATTTCGACCATGTCGAGACATGACGATTGTTGCGCCAACTTTAAGTTTTTTTCTTTGTTTTAATGTATTTTTTTATGTTTAATATTATTATGTTTAAAATATTTATGTTTTAATATTATGTTTCAATGCAATGTTTTTATTTACTTTTACATTTTAATAAACATACGGTTAAAACAAAAAAAATTAAAAAATAAGCGGTAAAAATATAACAACACTACAAAACACACGGTTAAAACAAAAAAAAAGTTGCATTTATATAAACTCAAAATAAAAATAACCAACCGGTACCAGCCCGTTAGATAGAACTAGCAAAACGGTCCACGGTACCACTACCAGCGTTTGTGACGACGGTGTTATCGTGCAGGTAGTGGGTATCCGTGGACAATTCGGGTGGCACCCCGTCCAAGCTTAGAACAACATAAAATGGGAGTGGAAGAAGGGATTTGGTAAATGTGATGTGGAGAATAGATAAGGGATCATGTGTCGTTTATACGAGGAAAGGGTGGGCCAGGGTGAGGAGCACGTGTCTGAGAGAGAAAATGTAAATGAGAGTGAAATGAAGGTGGGGCCAGGGGTGGCTCTTGGGTTCACCAAGGGTGGTGCATTTGCATTCTAGAGGCTTGGCTTGCAAGAAAAAGAAAGGGGCCACCCTCCTCTTGTCCTTCGGGTCTTCTAGTTTTTAGGACTTCTAGTTAAGGGATAACGTGATTTTAAATTATAAATTATTGTTATTGTACGTGTTCATATCAAAGCTAGTTGTTATTATCCAAAATAGTTTTACATATATACTCATCTTACGCAAAACAAAATCCGCAAAATAATATTCCTTTCTTAGGGTGGGTTATTCTACAAAGGCTACAAAAAATGAGAAAGGTGAGAAGCCACTAGAAAATGACATGTGTTCAAAAGATTAACAAGTGGGAGGGGTAATTTTGTCAAAAACATATGCACATGCAACTCACATGCCATTTCCACATTCATTTTTAAATGCCCGTAACTTTTTTATACGTCATCCGCTTTTAAAAAAAATTATACCATAAAATTGAGCGTCTTTTTATCTTTAATATGAGTACCATATTGTTATACTTTTGAAAAAAAAAAATTCAAAACCCATTTGCGTAAGACACAATGGAATGTAAAACACAATGGAATGTAAAACACAATGAACACAAATTAAATATAGGGTATAAAACACAATCAAGAGTCTAGTAAAACACAATGGACGACATACTAAAGACACAATGAATAGAAGACTAAAACACAATGAATACTTTTGAATAAAAAAAAGTTGAAAACTCAGTTGCGTAAGACACAATGGATGACATACGAAAGACACGATGAACAAAAGATTAAAATACAATGGATACTTTTGAAAAAAAAAAAGTTAAAAACCCAAATGTGTAAAACACAATGGACGACATATAAAAGACACAATGAACAGAAGACTTAAACACAATGAATAATAGACTCTACACAATGAACAACATAATAAAACACAATGTACATCTAAATACAAAACTCATTTGCGTAAAACACAATTAAAAGCATACTAAAAACACAATGGACAAAGTTAAATCATGTGTAGACTAAAAAAACATAAATAACATATTTATAAAGCACACATGCATACTATAACACAATGAACGAGCAGAAAGACACAACGGAGAAGAAAACCCATTTAGCACAAAAAAAAAATTTCAATTTTAATGTAGCAATGTGGTACTCATATTAAAGATAAAAAAACGCTCGTTAATATGGTGAAATTTTTTTGAAAAAAACATGTCGTATGAAAAAGTTATAGACGTTTTAAAATGATGGGGGGAATTGACATGTGCATTGCATGTGGAGAGAGAAAGTCAACAAATGTGGTTTTCCTTTTATGTCTTTCTTCTAATTTATTATTTATTCTTTTCAAACAAACTAATCTCAACCCTTTAAATATATGATCAATGGATCACAATCCTTCTCACCATTCCTAGAAAAAGTGTTTTGTGTATTTGATCCTAACCCTCCTTTCTTATTTCAGTTAAGCATATATCTTCCTAATTAATTATTGATAATTATTTCATGCAGTTATCAAATAAAAATTTATAAAATTGAAAAAAAATGATATAGACTTTTTTTTTCTTTTTCTTTGAACGACAAATTTTTATTACACCTTTATTTCATCTCACTTTGCGTTTGTAAGGATTTGAACCCACAACTTTACATTTATAAGGAGAGACACCACTGGAGAAGCTTGACCCGAAGGTTCGGAGGGTCGGAAGTCACCGAGGGGTCGGAAGTCACCGAGGGGTCGGAAGTCACTAGTTTCGGGGGGTCGAAACCTTATATTTCCAAAATTTTCTATACGAATAATATATAATCGGAACTTCTGCGCGAAAATTCGGGGGGGTCGGCCGCCCCCGCCGGCCCCAAGCAAGCTACGCCCCTGAGAGACACCATACCACTAGACAAAGAGGTCATGGGTTGATATAGACTTTTAATACAATAAAGAACCCGATGTATTACTTAGGAATCTAACTTTGGCTACGTGTTAGATTATTTTAAAACGAACATATAAAGTAGGTTAATGATCGTTTCAGGAAGATATACTGACACAAGTCGCTCAAAAATATATGTGAATATATAATGTTGACATAATGAACATAAAGAAAATACGTTGATATGCTATGGGAAATAAAGTAAACTTCATGAAGATATTACCGACACAAGCATCTCAACTGAGGGGCATAGAGACCGAGGATACACCCCGCCGTCCCAGAAAGTTTCTTTATTATTATTTTTTATCTCAAACATTGTTTGAACTCTGTAAATCTTCCTTATAGTTAACCTAACTATCATGTATCAACTGACCCAAGGATCATTGAAATATGTTAATATATAATGTTAACAAACTTGATGATATATAATTTATAGAGCTATTCTATACTACGCCTCCGTTATAAGTTATATACTTAAAATTTTTAAGTAATTTTAAATATCATGATTCTAGATAAAGGTTTATATGATAGTCACTCAGGGTATTCTATATATTTTAGATGACAAGAAAAAAAAAAGGAAGCGAAGATAATGTTTTTTATTCCAATTTGGATTACTGAATTATGATTGCATATAAACTTTCTTTGACATAAACCAGATTACTCCACTATGTCTTCATCTTGCCAACGACTCCTCGCTCTTCTATCACACAAACACTTTAAAACAAAAGTAAATGTTGTCGGGATAACTGTATTATTTTATATATATCTATATGGTTTGGTTACTATATACTGGTTTTAATGCATTTAAATTTCAGGATGACATAAGTGTATTTTTATAGCGAGAGTAGTTGTGTTTGTTACAAGGGCCGGAGGCGAATGTGTCAAAAACATGATATCGAACCACATAATCAAACGATTTATAACCAAAAAAAAAAAAAAAACGTTTAATCTAAAAACATATAAAGACTCTTAAAATACAAAGAAATACTCTAACGCCTAAAAACTAACAGATTCATAAGTCAAAAGATTACACAACAAGATCTCACAAACGTTAGAATCACACTTTAGAACTCAACGAACAAGTCTCACCATTGAGCAACAATACCCACGGGCTAAAACATTATAAGCCCATTAACGTTCGAGAGCCCACAAGGTGATTATCTACAAGTCCAGCAATTAGCTCTCCAAGCCCATTAGAAAACAACTACAAGCCCAAATCACACAACCACAAGTTGACCTGACCAATAGACCTGCACAAACCTTATGCAACATATTTAAATACAAATTAACTAAATAACCTGGATATTTAAATTGTAAAGTATCTGTTAGGACAAAGAGGATTGGTGAAACCACTTTTGGAAACCTTAGTCTAATTCACTTCTGTCATTTTGGCTAAGTATAGAAGTACTGAAAAGAAAACAAAAAACTGCTGAAGAGAAGATAAGAGAAGTGCTGAAGAAGAAACTTCATCAGAAGTTCTGAAGTCCAAACCAGACAAGTTCACTTCAGAAGTACTGAAGACAAACTACTCATCAGTAGTTTGTCTTTCATCAGCACTTAGCATCAGATATTTTCCACCGCCTTTTGCATCAGTAGTTTTATTGTTTATTATTACTTTTAGCTATTTTGTTAGTTTCAATGTTGCAACTTGTGCAACTTGTTTCTATTGTTTCTGTACTTGCTTTTTGGGCAAGATACATGTATGTAAACGTCTATAAATAGGAGGCTTCAACCTTCTATTTTAGACATTGATTTAATAGAAAAATCCTTCAAACACTCTCAACTGTTCTATTCCATTTCAGTATTTATTGTGAATCTGTCTAAGTATCTAATTCTCATTTACTGCTTGGATTCATAATAAATACTTGTCATTTATTAGTTTCAATCATCAAGGGGGAGTAATAACTCTGCCTTAGTATAAAAAGTGTTGCTTCAACTTATACATTCCGCTGTGCTTATAATCTGATCTACAAGGACTTGCTAAACACTTAAGTGTCAAGATAGCA
Source organism: Ambrosia trifida (assembly GCA_028751855.1). Lineage (NCBI taxonomy): Eukaryota > Viridiplantae > Streptophyta > Magnoliopsida > Asterales > Asteraceae > Ambrosia > Ambrosia trifida. The sequence goes on along the minus strand of CM054133.1, from coordinate 28,234,842 downwards.
AGTTCTTACTTAGCAAAAAGAGCAAACTGATCCAACAGTATCAAAGTATTATTTCAACAAAAGATGCACTATTATAATGAGTTGGACACACCATTGTAATCACATAATACAATTATATTTCAATCAATGAAATGAATAATTTGACTCGTTATTATAAAAAATTGATGCACTATTGTAGTTAGTTCATATCTATGTCTATATCTTTCTATACTACATTATAAAGGAGGAGAGATGGTTAAAATAGTTACTTCGTGTCAATTTTAAGATGGCATACAAAATGTCACAAGGTAAATAACTATCTTTTTGCTAAATCCTTCCCTTTATGCCCCTATGTGTAACATTTGATTACAATTGTACAAATGACTAATACAAGTCATTCCAAATAATTTCATTGTGGATATTCAAACGCCGCTTGTGATTGTCCTACTCTTGAATGAGTCAGGTTTAATGCATTCGGTAGCCCACTTTATGAGCAGAGGTTTAATATTACGGTTTGCGACTGTGCAGTATCCCACATTATGACCAACGTCTTTTGAAACCCCAAATCTCTTCTTTTCCCATATTTTCCCAAATTGTAGATTCTTTAGTTTAGTGTTGAATTGATTTGTTGCTGCTACTAATTCAACCACTGTGTTTTGATACGTGCAGGTCGCATACTTAAGTGTATGATTAAGTACTCTTGAAGTGCTATCATTTGGGCTGGTCGGTTGTGGTGTCAACGGTTGAACCAACCAAATCTATGGTTGGACATGTTTTTGAAAAAAAAAAAAAAAACTATAACTATTCTAAAATCTTATTTATTATTCTAATTTATACTTAATTTTGTTTATTTCATGACTCATATTTTATTAAACATTATGAAACAGGCGGTGAAGGTGGTTTTGTCATACAAGCGAAAGTGGCAGTGCTACCACAACGGCATGAGCTACAGTTTATCTTGGTAGGTCATAGATGATTAGTTTATCCTCTTTTGCTTATCCTTTTATGCTACTTGGATGCCTGGCATCTATTTCACGTAGCTATAATCGAAGTTTCGAGCTACAAAATCGAGTCTTTGGTGATTCATAGGAATGCTAACAACGGCAATGTTGGATGGCGGCGTTGAAGTAGCCTGTCGCGGATGGAACAGAAGAGGACCGAGCCAAGAAATGTGAAGAGACACAGATGGATGGGTAATACTCTGCACCACCAACACTAACACCGCATCGCCTGCGAACTCTCCTCGGTAAGTGCTCTCCGTTCCAGGTTTTACTTTTATTTGTTGATTTTGTATACAAATTTTATGTTCATATTGAAATCGAACTTGATAGAGTTGATGTTCGGTGTGCAGCGAAGCATGTTGATACGTTTGAAATCGTAGCCATCCAGATCGTAAGTGTTAAATATGAATACTTGCGATTACCCTTTTCTTTCTACTTGATTACTTAGGTGATATGTTTTGTGTTTTGTGGATAAGTTTTTATGAAATTAAACTGGCAATTAGATGTAGACATGCAATGAGTTTGTATACATTGTGCTATTGTTTTCAATTGATGCTTTAAATTGCTTAATTTGATGCTTTAAATTGCTTAATTTGATTTGATTTTATGGGTCTCTAGGTTTTTTATTACACAGTTTTTAATTTGGGTTAACATAGAGTACTTAGTGATGGTGGTAGAAATAGGAGTGCAGATAAACAAGGACCATGAAATTGTCTAGATGTTTTAAAAATGCTTTCTGGAAAATTGAGTCAGCAGAGTCATAAAATTTTGAAATGGATTTTTAGGAACCTAGATTTCCCATTTATTGATGCTTTTATTTCGTATGGTAAGTTGGAAGTTGAGCTACTTTTTTTTAATTGATATCACATATTAGTTTTGGTGGTGTTGGTGATTATACTTGACAACATGGAGATGTATGTTTTCTCATGTAACAGTAGGATTAGTAAAGATCGTATATAACCCATAAGTGTACATTTCGTTAGCTACAAAATAAAATGTTTACTTTTTAAGAAAAATAAGAACCTTACTGGTTCGGCTTCCGTGGCGTATCACTTTTACCGTTTTACGTAAGCCTACTAAACGAGTTGTGTTCATGGGTTGGTTGCACAGACCCGACACAAACTTGAACGACACAAACCCAAAAATCGTGACATATGTTAAACCCGAACACGACACATGTATTCAAGGCTCGCCCGTTTCCATTTTAGCTATACAATGAATGAAATTACACGTTTGACCCAATAGGGATCAAATACAACCAACATTTTATCTTTCATTTTTACCTCGATGGGTTGCTTTGATGTCTTCAATAGAGATGTTTTTAGTTTATATTTTCTTTCCAGACGACAATCGTTGATGGTCGTTTCTTTGGTTTCTCGCTGCCGGGTTGCATATTGTTGCGAGGTAGGTTTGTTCTTTTTATTACATGGATTTGTATTTGGATCATTTTGCCTTAGATTTGATTGTATATTCCGTATCCAACATTACATGAACATATTTTATTTGGGTAATATTCATCTTTTCAAACGGGTTAAATGGGGGTAAAGGTCGCTCAAAGTGTTTATTGGTGGGTCGATTTAGTAATGTTTCATTCAATTATATATCGGTTAATCTGGGTAAGGGAATGGTTATAGAGAAAACCCTCCTTATTTGGTAAACTCTGGAAACTCTGACTTCCCAATATTATTTTTTTTTGAAAAAAATAGGGCAAGTAATATACATGATTTTAAGCATTTTGGGCCAAAAAAATTAAAAAAGCGCCGAGTACTTTTTTTTTAAAAAAAATAAAATTTTGACTAACACATGTTAAGCGCTAATAACAGGTGTTAACAATGTGTTAACTATATGTAAACAGTAGACGTTTTTTATTTTTTAAAAAAAAACCGTTCGGCGCTTTTTCGATTTTTTTGGCCCGAAATGCTTAAAAAATGTATATTACATACCCTATTTTTTTCAAAAAAAAAAAATGTTGGGAAGTCAGAATTTCCAGAGTTTACCAAATAAGGAGGGTTTCCTCCATATACTTTACCATTTGGGTAATATTCATCTATAGTGTTCATATGAGTAAAGTTCATCTTTTTCAAACATATCAAAAAAGTAAGTCACTCATAATGAGTTGATTTTAGTAATGTTTTCTTTACTTAAAAATGTGTCAATTTGATAATGTTCATCTTTCCAAATGAGTTAAATATGGCAAAGTTTGCAAAAGTTTTTTATTTTTTTTATTTTTCCAAGTGTAACTTTGATCCATACAATTATTTATAACAAGTTGGACAAAAACCTGAAAAAAAACATTTTAGATCATCTTAACTTCACTTTTTATTTTCTTATCCGGCCTATATTATCTACTAGGTGGTCTCAAAGAGCTATCGAACACTTGGTTCCTTCGGATTAGGTACAATGCCTGAGCGTGTATACAAAGGGAATAAAATGGTAGTTTTGTCACCAGCACTCGAGAACTGATGTTGGTTAATTATCTTATTATGTTTGTATCCAAAACTTTATCATGTATAAAACGTGCCTCGCGGCAACACGCGGGTAAAATTACTAGTATAGATAGATAATGACTTCCCTAGACATGATTAATGAATAACACATTGTATTTTTTTTTCTACATGAATAAAAGCCCACTAAAAAAATCTTTTTTTTTTTTCGTTTTTTGTATAACATTATGTTACTCGTTGGAAAGATAATAAAACGCTCGTTAAGTTGGTATATGTTTTGAAAAAACAAATATCGTATATAAAAGTTATTAACGTATTGTGAGAGAAAATGCATTTGCGAAACACATGAGAGAGAAAAGTCATGTATGTCTTCGATATGATTTCATCCTCCTCATCGTCGCGTTGTCTCCTTGGATTAAACATACTATTATATATACTCATTAATTCATCACAAGGCTTTCGTGTACAAGTTGATTTGGAGTTGGGGGGGGGGGGGGGTGTTCTGCAAATTGTTGTTACACGAGTTGTTGCATATATTTTTGTAGCTGTCAGAGCCGTCTCTGAAAATCTCTGAAAATTTACATACCCTATCCAATCGGTTAAAAAATAGGCCCAAGTTTAAGTGTTAAATGAGTTATGTAAAAAAATACATCTATCTATATATATATATATATATATTGCAAAGCTAATAATCATACATGTCATAATATTATGCAATCTCTCATTTAAGAGATGCCACATAGGATGTGATGTGGCAACTCTAGACCAATTAAAAAAAAAGAAATAAATATGGTTTAAATATGGTTTAACCTAATCTATTAAATACCTAATCTACTAAATGTAAATATTAAACTTTTATTATTTTCTCTTTCATGTTTCCTCCCATAACTTTTAAACGTTAATATCTTTTATATACGAGATTTTTTAAAGAAAAAAATTACACCAAATTAACGAGCGTTTTATTATCTTTCCAACGAGTACCATAGTGCTATATAAAAAACGGAGAAAAAAAACGACTATTTTTTGTAACTCGACAGGTATTGTGTCAGGTTTGGGATTAGTTTAAAAAAATTGTGGGTTTGGGTCGGGCCTGGGATTAGGTGATACCCGACCCAATTACCCGAAACCACATACCCAAATACCCGAACTATATACCCGATCATATACCCATGAATTTTTTAACGCATCACATAACCCTAGACTAATGCGTTCGATATTTCAATAAATAACTATTTTTCCTTATTTCATGTTAGTTCTTTTTAGAATGATCGATTATAAACTTCCGAATTCATTTGACATTATATAATATTTTGTAATGGCACTAGATTTATACCCCGACACAGAGATTCGTTTTTTTTATATTTGAATATGATAACTTATGGCAGAAATTTATTTAAAATAAATAAATAATAATAATAATAATAATAATTAATTATATATTGGCAATTCATTAATTATGTTGTCATATTAGATATTTTATTATGTCATATTAGATATTTCAACCCGGGACGCTTCCGGGATAAAAACTAGTACATATATATAGGATTTTTATTTTTTTTAAAATATGCCCCAAGATTTATGAACCCGGTCCGGTTGGCCTCCTCAGACCTTTCTAAAGACGCCCCTGGTAGTTGTTTTTATGCGAGTTGACCAAGTTCTTCCAAAGATGGTGATAGATTCGTTTCACCGGTGGAATTAGTTCATCTTCTCAAACCGCTTTTCTTTCCTTTTCGTATGGCCAAGGCTTGGTTTAAATGTAGGCGTATAGTGAGAATATTAAAATCTTTTGAGATGAATGAAATGTAAATGAGGCTGTGGACAAATGTAAATGTATGAAGGTGTAATTATTGAAATTGAATATACAAAAAAAAAAAAAAAAAAAAAAAAAAAAAAAAAAAAAAAAACATTGATTAATTTGTGTTCAAGAATTTAAACTTATAACCTCACATTTGTAAGAGGGACATCATACTATTAGATCAATAAGTCATGATGAGTAAAGCTTTTAATAACCCACCCTTTCACAAGGGTGTAGTTGGTTAACTAAAACACAAATAACTTTTAATCCGTTGTTTTTTTTTTATTTGTTAATTTTTTTTTTTAAATTTTTTTATGAAAAGGGTACACATATTTTGATTAGTTAGATTGTGATTTGAGGCCCACAACCAAGCCCTCACGCTCGTTAATGGTATAATGAAAATGAGGGCGTTAGGCCCATTAGCATTAGTGGCCCTCGTATTGTGTTAGTAATCAATTAACGTTGAAAAAGTGGTTGTGAAAAGTGAAGTGAGGCCCATTCGCGCCCACTACGTTTATTCATACAATTAAAGTTTGGATGTGGGCTTGAACAAGGCCGATGTCCTATTGGTCCATGTGACGGGTTTTAATTGGCTTTAACTATTTATAAGATTACTATGAATTTTTATTTTTTTTAAATGTATACGCTACAACATAATTATAAAAAAAAAAAAGGTTTTCCTGTTATATTTACCTTAAACTTAACAGTACAATTTTTAAAATGGGGTTTTACTGTTTTCCTTTTAGAATTAGGAATGATTAAAAAAAAAACCAAGCAATGATGTATGTACCTAAAACCCGTAGCAATTAGGATGAGTATGAGATGTGGTATGGGATTGAAAAAAAAATATTTCACAAGTATAGAATCAGATGATACCCAATTCATTTATCCGAAATATGTACCCAAAAACATTTAAGTTGTATATTTGTTTTCTCCTTAATTACTGTTTAGTAATGTTTCATTATTTAAAAAATAAACTTTTCTTTGGAATATATATACACATACATACACAAAATAGTTTATACCCCGAGAGTGTCTCAGGGTTGAAAAATATAGTATGACGTAATAAAATCTTCAATATATGATTTGCACAAGAAAAACTCAACCAAATACGGCTGCAAAGAAAAACAAATGTTCGACTGTTACCGTATCCCCTAATCGCCTAATATGCTACCATCTCAATTATATTGGTACCCTATGGATTTAATTCCTATATTAGCCACTAATAATTACAGCAGAATACCCACTGATGCTATTTGCTTAATTCTAAAATGGTGATTATAATTATGTACATGTCATCTTGTAATCTAGTAATCAACATATATGGCGGATTCATACTGCAAGCTTAAAGGCTATATAACCATTCACATTTAAGCAAAAATCAAACTAACAAATCATCCGAGAACGACACATAGCAAGCTTGGTTCTCTCCCGTATCTTCTCCCGAGTTTCTGCAAACATCTTCACGTTAGAACAACAATAAGTATAACATCAAACCATCAACCATACAAACACCAAATCAAACAATCACCTGTACTATGCTTAAACCCCTTATTCCAAACTTCATTCCCTTTATTCGCCTTTATTATTAATCCTCCTCCTCCTCCTCCTCTTCAACTTCAATCTCATATTAATAAATAAAAACACAAAGCCCATTATCTATATCTATACCACATTATAAAGGAGGAGGAATGGGCAAATATGTTCAAATTGTCCAAAGTTAAGATGGTATACCAAGAGTTTCTTTACAATTTTCTAAATTTTATCACTTTTCTTCCCTAAATGCCCTAGAAGATAATCACGCTACCCGTTTTCCTGTTATGTTCATTCATGCGTTAAAGTCCATCTTAACCTTCTAATCCCCTTCTTACCCTTGTTCACAATTAATCCACCACCCCTTCTTCAATTGCATCTATCAAACCGTTACCTCTCCCCTTTCTTTCTTTATGGCTATAATTGTCATGTACAAGGACAATTGATTTACCCTAAAAGCACCGAAGATACATCGCCTCTCTTAGTTCCCCATCGAAGAAAACATAATCTCACTAAAAAAAACCCTAGCGCTTTTATATTCACTTAGCGACGACCGTTGTGGTGGCAATGAGTGGTGCTGTCGTTTTAGGCGACGACAGTATGTGGTGGTGACAGAGACGACTTCATGGTGGGGTTTTGATGGTAGCAGGTTGGAGGAGCGGCGGTGTGGATTCTTCGACCGGATTTTTTTAATCTTATTTTCATTTTTGTTTGCTGCTCTTTTTAACTTTTGTTCATATCAATTTTCAATCCACCTAAAAAGGAACATAAATTGAAGCAATTTTGTAAAAAGCTCTGTATCCGTTTGAGATAAAGTTTGTACATAAAAAAGAACATATTATTGGATTATATTAATTTGAATTACATAGTTGGCAACGTCTTCTTTAAGCTTGGTGAGGGTCCTGCTGGAGATGTTATTACTATGTTGAAGATAAGACAATGTGTGTGGTGAGTTTTTATTTAAGTTATAACTTAAAAATACACGAAAGGATTTGGGTTATCCGTGACTATATGCTCTTGTAAGCCATTGTGTTAACATTTATAAATATGTTACTCAATGGCAACAACACACCACGAATATCCGTCAACCGTTGGAGCAAGTCTCGCGATGAAGGCTATCGAAACTATGTTCAGATTTGCTCTCTTAGTTCTCCCTTTCTTGAGCATGTTCGTGTTAGGGTATTCAATTACAGATGTAAACTACTATTTCATTGGGTAGGTTCTGTAACTTATGTATATTAATTGTTTCTTGATAATTTTCTTGGTTAAAATAGATGGTATAATACTCTTTTATTGATTCCACAGAGAGCGACATCGAAGCTACATGCTCTCTAGAATCACCCTTCTGGCTACAAAACCAATGAGTCGTTTCTTTTGAATCATTTTTGTTTTCAATTTTAATCATGATAATTACGTGAAATTAGGCTTTATAGCTTTTATTAGTTGATTAATTTTTAGGCATTTTATGATAGATTGATGATATGATATACGTGTTGTTCATTAGGTATTAGTTAAAGGATTACCTTTTGTTTAGAAAATTTAAGGTTGGTGTAGTCTTTTATTAATCTGCTTTGGTAGGAGAAATTTCATGGTCTGAAAACTATTATTTCAAATATATCCAAGTCTAGTATTTGTTCTTGATGATTCAGTCTATGTGAAAAACTCATCTTCACCCATGAAACGTACTCCAATTACCAAAAAAAATGCCTAATCGATCATTGTCTTGGATTACAAACTTGTAGATGATGATTAGTTTGGAAATAGTTAAAAAAAAAAAAAAAGAGGTCAAAAGTGTATTTTTAATGAACAAAAGTACAAAACCATATATGCTACACCAATTACTAACAAAAATGTTTCTAATCTACTTGACCGACCAATTTCAACCTGTACGCTAACATCTTTTGACTTGTTAATATCTCTTAAAGATGTTATAAGGATGCCAACTCCCCCTATATATATATATATATATATATATATATATATATATATTAGTTCTTTTTTTTGCTTTAGTTTTATTTCAAATTAGAGAAACAATAAGCATTGGAGGTAGAGAATTCAATGGGAGGCAAGAACCATGGTAAAATTTCTATGACCATTATTAGTTAATTTTTTTCATCTATTTTTAGTTTGAAGTTCATATTTTGTGTTAAAAATAAAGAAAAGGAATCAAACCTTAAGCAACTCAGAAAGAGTTTGTTATTTAAGGCAAATCCTATCCCAAGCTTCTACCATAAGGGTCCACCGCCAAAGGTTGCACAAAGAAGGTAATTAATAAATCATTTAGCTTCTAATTGTTTGTTAACACATATTTTTGTCACTACAAAGTATTGATTATATTTATACAAGATCGATGTGTTCTATTTAACTAAACAATTCTAACGAGCATAAAGTCTCCCAAAGTCTTATCTCCGGTTCATACAATCTCGCTAATAAAAATCCACTATTAGCTTTATGAGGGTGTTTGGATGTGCTTTTTCCAACTTATTATCTGATTATTTGATTTTGGGTATATAATATAACAATATCACTTTTGCAAATACATATCCGAACGGTCCTTAAATGCTCAAATTTTTACGTGGAATTGTGGAAACATCCTAAGTGGAGCCTTAGCTAGAGGAGTGGCGGCTGGGGATACGTAACTAGAGGTTGGCCCTATAATTGAAGGATTATCCACCAACATGTAACTTTCGAGCTGTAAGTAATTACCATTCATTTGAAAGGTACTGGGATATGTAGCTAGATGTTGACCCTATAACTTCTTTTATTGTAATTGACAAATTACTTAATAGTAATTAGTGTGCACCTTATGCGCAGTGGGTTCACTTGTTGCCAAGATGCAATGGGCAAAGGCGTTGTTTAACCCATAATAAAGCATAACTACTACTTGGCTATTTGCTCATATATGTATATTTATTTCTATTCAAATTGAGGTTATCATTTTCTTTTCTTTATAATTTTGTCTTCCTGTTCAAGATTGCCATGGTCTCAACATTGAAGCACAACAATCCTATTGAGCTGTGTGGAAGGAAATACACGTGTCTTGGCTTATGAATTTGCAACCACGGGATATCTATATGACATATTGCATTACATGAACACTTGTTTGCACTTTTGTTTTCGTGTTTAAATTAACGGATATATAAGTTGAACTATAATTGGTGTTGGGTTTAAAATCTATATAATATGCATATATACATGCAGGTAGGAAGGGTCTGCAAGGAATACAACTAGGGCCCGTGCTTGATTGGGTGCAGCGGGTAAAGATTTTTGTTGATGCAGCAAGGGACTAGATAATTTGCATGACAAGGTTCATCCTTAAATAATTCAGAGATATTAAGTCTATCAATGTGTTGATATTTGAGAATTTAAGAGCCAAGATTGCCGATTTTCAACCATTCAAAACAATCACCCCGATATGGCTGCACACTTGCATTCTACTCATGTTTTGGGAATTTTCGGCTATTGTGTGCCATAATAATACTTATATTATAAACCCTTTTCATATATATACATCTACCTAGCGGCAAAGTGGATGAGATGGTTCGACTCACTGGCTACATTGGGCAATTTTATAGCTGCTTGGTCAGGTTGGGCAAGTCTATTACAAACTTACAAATCACAACTTTTAATTTCTAAATGGACAGTGACCTTCATATGATAGTGTATACAATATCATATTATTACAACATGATTTTGTCATGTAAATAAACTTTATCATTTAGCAAGGTGTCTTCATTGGCACGGTTATGTAGATATGCAATGACCGGACAACTTACACAAGAGTGATGTTTATGTTCATATTGGTTTGTTACAGTAACATACATGTGGTTTATTAAGATTTGTTCAATAATGAGTACATGGTTTATGTGGTGAACTAAAATCAGTTATAAGTGGCGGTGCACATTTCTTTTCTTTTCTTTCTACGAATACTTGTTAAAACATAGTGTGCACAATTCTATTCTTTTTGCGTAACTTGCGGCAAAAAACCTAAGTATCATAATGTTGTATTACAACCCATTTGTGGATCCCGCTACAACGCGCGGGTAAACCCACTAGTATAAATAATAATCGATAAATAATAAACATACAAGAAAACATAGGATGCTAACAAAAAGACCGTCAACATTCCGATAAGAGATTCAAGAAAACACATGATGTTAAAATTGAATCGAACAAAAATAGATATTTACCAAAAACAAATTATTATACATTTCGGCTCGTTTTCACCCCTGTATATAATTATGATCATAACCAACCATTTAAACTTTATACTTTCTTTTTAACATACAGTTTATTCATATGTAATGATAATCATAATTCATAAGCATTTTAAATGATTTATATTATAATAAAAACTATTAACAAACATATAAATAAACTAATAAATATTTATATTATTTAAACACAAACCAACTTGTATATTTTACAACACTAACACGTGTATCTGATACCCACGGGTATACCGATAACCCAAGGGTACATACCCGACAAATATTTAAATTACGATTACAATAAAACGAAAGCAAAAAAGCAATACAGTTACAACTATACTATATGAAATGCAAGAAAGATGTAGAAGCAGAATAAAGAACATTTGCTGAGGATCGTGTTCAACACGGGACCCTTAAACCAAATTCCGAGTCTTCCGCGGGTACTCGCGCGCCACACAACTCACCTACCACTTGTTCATCACAGCCCAAGCACTTGACCACAAGCCTGCGTTAAAAAATACTAAGGCGGCTCGCGGTGATGTGTGTGTGCAAAGTGCGCCATCAAAGCGCCACATTGCGCCCATCGCCCACGCCATGCGCGTGTGTGCGAGTTCGAGTTAGGGGTGCGTCGCGAGTTCCATAGTATGTGCTCCAATGAAACAATAAGGAAGGAGTGTTCTCACCTATATACCACTCATGGTATCATCACTCCTCCAATGTGGGACAAGTTCCACTTACCCACTTTGTTTCAATTTCCAGCTTTGAATGTTTCATTCACCAAACTTTGAGCATCGATATATTATTCATCCTAGCTCCATTTTGGATGTGGTTTGGTTCGTTGCGAAGCTCTCACAACGTAGAACATAAACCCACAAAAAATATATAAATAAACCTCAGTTTCAAATAAATATTTTAGCCCAAAGTTAGGAAAACTCATTTTCCTATATTTGTGAAAATAACATTTTCACCCAAATTTCCAACAATCCCCCACATGAATGGATATCGATCCGTTCTTACAAGTTTCAACGATACAATTCGACAGTTGAGCATTTTAAGATAGATAGGTTTAGCCTTTGAACCTTCCTTTGTGAAGCATACTTAGCTTACTAGCGGTCAGTAGAACTTGATGTCTTTGAACTGACGCCCGTTTGTGTAAACGACAATACACTTCACACAACACCCCCTTGGTTTAGCCAACCCCTCATTGTCGTGTCCTTTTATGGTTTTGTACACTCCTGGTTCTGCAAGAGCTCTAGGATTTGCGACTCCCCACAAATCCATTTGAAGCGACCATTACGTCTCTCTAACATAGGTGATTCACATGAATCATTAAAAGCATCAGTTATATTAATTTACCCAAATCTTTAACTTCCATATGCTTAACCTCGAAACCAATGTCACTGGTTGGAATGGACTAGGAAGTATAAACTCCCTTTGGTATTGGGGTGGCCCCCACAGTGACTCCCTTTGGTCATATGATTAAGTTTGCCTATTGAACCTAGATCTTGGGATCTCCAATCTACTAGGTTAGGTTTCCCTCATACTCCCTTTTTACGTAGGCTTTAGTCCCATTCCTTTTGATGAATATATACTAACTCTTTGCTTAAGCCTTTCGTTAACGGGTCCGCAATGTTATTTATTGACTTCACATAGTCAATCGTGATAACACCCGTTGAGAGTAGTTGTTGTATTGTGTTGTGTTGTGTCTACGTCTTATGTGCCTCGATTTGCCATTGTACATTGAGCTTTGAGCTCTACTAATCGTCGATTGGCTGTCACAATATATGCAAATAGCTGGTAAAGGTTTAGTCCATCTTGGAATATCCTCTACAAATTAACGTATCCACTCCTCCTCTTCTCCACGTTTATCTAAGGCGATAAATTCAGATTCCATCGTGGATCTTTCTATAACCGTTTGCTTTGAAGACTTCCAAGATATAGCAGCACCCGCAAGTGTAAACACGTAGCCACTTGTTGATTTGGAATCTTTTATATCCGAAATCCTGTTCGCATCAGTGTATCCTTCAATCACTGTTGGATCGCGGGTATAATGCAGTCCATAGTCCCGTGTGTTTCTTATGTATCTAAGCACCCTTGTTATACTTTTTCAATGTTCATCACTTGGATTACTTGTATATCTACTTAGCTTACTCACTGCGTATGCCAAGTCGGGTCTAGTACATGTCATTAGATACATTAGAGTGCCAATGATCCTTGAGTACTCTACCTGAGCAACACCCTTTCCTCTATTTTTAACTAGATGGTGGGTCATATCAATTGGAGAACGGGCTACAACCTTGTCTCCTTAATTGAATTTTTCAAGGATCTTGTCCACATAGTAAGATTGAGTTAGAACAAGACCATTTTTTGTCCTAAGGATTTTTACTCCAAGAATAACATTCACTATGCCCATGTCTTTCATGTCAAATCTCGCTTTCAACATGTCTTTAGTAGATTTAATCATATTATCATTACTCCGAGTGATAAGCATATCATCCACATAGAGACATAAGATGACATAACATCCTTGCGTGTCTTTGGAATAGACACACTTTTCGCACTCATTAATTTTGAAACCGTTTTCAAGCATGACCTGATCAAATTTATGGTGCCATTGTTTTGGAGCTTGCTTCAAGCCGTACAAAGACTTGACTAACTTACATACTTTGCCCTCTTGTCCTCGAGCAGGGAAACCCTCGGGTTGCTCCATGTGAATTTCTTCTTCTAAATCACCATTTAGAAATGCGGTCTTTACATCCATTTGGTGAACATCCAAATTTCTTAATGCCGCAATAGCAAGAACCAATCTTATAGAGGTTATTCGTGTTACAGGCGAGTAAGTATCAAAGTAATCTAGACCTTCCTTTTGTCAAATCCTTTGATCATTAACCTAGCCTTGTATTTATCAATACTTCCATCAGTTTTGATCTTCTTCTTGAATATCAAACGATATCCAAGGGGTTTACAACCCGGTGGAAGATCTACTAACTCCCAAGTATGATTTTGCAATATAGAATCAATTTCATTCTTAATTGCTTCTTTCAATTGAGGTCCTTCTGATGAGGAGACCGCTTCGTAGTAGGTGTTGGGCTCACCCTCAACCATGTAGCTCAAGAAGTTTGGACCAAAGGATTTTTCAACCCTTGCCTTTTTGCTTTGTCTAAGCTCACCCTCCTCAACCTCGGGTCGTTCATGTCTTTCTTCTTGAGTTTCATCGTCAACCAATGTTGATGGACGTGCTTGGTCATCGTTAATTAGTCTTGATGAACTAACATATGTTTGTCCTAGCGTAGGAAACACATGTTCAAAATACTCGACAACATTTACCTCCATGAAAGTGTTTTTGTGTACATCGGGATTCTTGGATTCATATACAAGCAAACGATGTGCAGTACTTTGATGTACATACCCAATAAATATGCAATCAACAGTTTTGGATCCTATCCTTAGAGCCTTAGGAGGTGGTACGGTCACCTTGTCTAGGCACCCCCACACTTTCAAGTATTTGTATGAAGGTTTCCACCTTTCCATAACTCGTAAGGAGTCTAGTCCCTAAGTTTTAGAGGTATCCTATTCAAAAGATAATTAACCAAGAGAATCCCCCCCCCCCCACATTTCACGGTTCACTCTCGAACTTATCAACATGGCATTCATCATTTCTTTCAATGTGCGGTTTTTTTGTTCTGCGGTGCCATTTGATTGTGGAGAATAAGGTGGTCTACACTCATGTATTATGCCACTTTTTGCACATAAATCCGCAAAAGGTGCAACATATTCACCACGTTGGACGTGGTTTGGTTCGTTGCGAAGCTCTCACAACATAGAACATAAACCCACAAAAAAATATATAAATAAACGTCGGTTTCAAATATATATTTTAGTTTAAAGTTAGGAAAAACTCATTTTCCTATATTTATGAAAATAACATTTTCACCCAAATTTTCAACAATCCCCACATGAATGGAGATCGATCCGTTCTTACAAGTTCCAACGATACAATTCGACAGTTGAGCATTGCAGGATAGGTAGGTTTAGCCTTTGAACCTTCCTTTGTGAAGCATACTTAGCTTACTAGCGGTCAGTAGAACTTGATGTCTTTGAACTGACTCCCGTTTGTGTAAACGACAATACACTTCACACAACACCCCCTTGGTTTAGCCAACCCCTCATTGTCGTGTCCTTTTATGGTCATGAGCACTCCTGGTTCTGCGAGAGCTCTAGGATTTGCGCCTCCCCACAAACCCATTCGAAGCGACCCTGCTTCTCTCTAACATAGATGATTCCCATGAATCATTAAAAGCATCAGTTATATTGATTTACCAAAATCTTTAACTTCAATATGCTTAACCTCGACACCAATGTCACTGATTGGAATGGACTAGGAAGTATAAACTCCCTTTGGTATTTAGGTGGCCCCCCACAGTGACTCCCTTTGGTCATATGATTAAGTTTGCCTATTGACCTAATTTTGGGATCTCCAGTCATTTAGGTTAGATTTCCCTCATACTCCCTTTTTGCGTGGGCTTTAGTCCCATTCCTATTGCGCCATAAAAGATCCACATTGGGCCCATTGCCCACGCCACTCGCGCGTGTGCGAGTGCGTGTGTGAGTTAGGGTGCTCCGCACCCTTCGCGAGTTCCATAGTGTGTACTGCCATGAAACAATAAGGAAGGAGTGTTCTCACTTATATACCACTCATGGTATCATCACTCCTCCAATGTGGGACAAGTTCCACTTACCCATTTTGTTTCAATTTCCAGCTTTGAATATTTCATTCACCAAACTTGAGCATCAATATCTCGTTCATCCTAGCTCCGTTTTGGACGTGGTTTTGTCCGTTGCAAAGCTCTCACAACATAGAACATAATCCCACAAAAAATATAAAAATAAACCTCGGTTTCAAATATACATTTTAGTCCAAAGTTAGGAAAAACTCATTTTCCTATACTTGTGAAAATAACATTTTCACCCAAATTTTCAACAGTATTGTGATTAGGAAAAATCAATCTGTTTCCTAGGATATAACAACCTAAGCAGAATGGACTTTCGGGGTTAGCCAAGCATCTAAAAAAATACCTGAAATAAGAACGTAAAGGGCAGAAAAATATGAAAAATTGTCTAAGATCAAGTGGTGGTTTTTGAACATGGATTGTAGAGTTTTGTGTATTTATGAAAAGCCATGTGAAAAGTTTAATTGAATACGATATTCAATGAAAAACTTCAGTCTGGAATTTAGTTTCAACACTTAATCTGATTTAACAGTTTAGGAATTCGAAAGGACTTGATCATACCAGTAAACCGATCCTAGCCACATGATCGAGCCGCATCAGTCCAAGTTCAGTAAAAATATAAACGCGGCTCTCAAGCGTGCGAAGTGTGCCATCAAAACCGTCTCGTTCTCGGGCTTGTGCCAGGGTGCTTCGTACTCTCTTGGCTGCCACCGGGTGCGTCATATGTATAAGAATACATTTCTCTACAAAAGTTTTATGTATAAATCAACACATAATTTGTTTCTCTACCAATATGAAATTACCACAATTTCCCACATTCACACAAAGTTAAAGCTTAGCTATCTAATTTACTTATTTACTTTACACTTAAGTAATCATTATATCATCACAAATATAATAAGTAAATTTCCAACAAAATGTACGAAGTATATGTATAAAACCATGAAATGTTCCTATGTAATGTTGCACAACTCTAAATTTACGGTAAATCATGAGTGGATAATCTATTAATCTATAGTGAGTGGTAACAATTGTTCAAGGAAAATATATAGCTTGTTCTAGTAGTCACTTTATAAATTCACCTACAAACAACCTCACTCACTTTATGAATCCACCTTCAAACAACCTTTAACTGATAATGTGATAAATGGAAATGAATTTCCACCGGAAAAAAAGCAATATATAAAGGCTAATTGCATGCTTGGTCCTAAGATCACCAACCATGAGGTTGACCCTTGACACATACATCCTTATAGTTGATCACCAACCAAACTTAATTATGCATGCATGCATCATTTTCACAGCTTTGAAAAAATAATTTTTGTCCCCCAAATTCTTAAATACATCTAACATTTTGTGTTAAAACTAGTGAATCAATTGCTTTCAACATATCTATTATAGCGTGTAACTTATGTCACAATATCTTATAGAAAGATGCTCTTTATACTTTAGTACTTATTTATGAAATATTTTATTTTAGTAGATTTTTTATTTATTTAACTAACATAATTATGTAATAATAATAAAATAAGGGGGACGGGTTATCACCAGAATTGGTCACAGGTACCCCCACTACCAGCACGGTAACACCGTCGCCGGTAGTGCTGGTAGGGGTCCCGTGAACCTTTTTCTGGTTCTATCTAACGGATGTGAACCCGTAAATTTGAATAAAATATTATTTCTTTCTATACCACGTTCCCCAACTATCATCATCACCACCATCTGTAACCATCACCGCCACGACACCACCACGACACCACCACCACCGTTCTTCTTGTTCCCAACAACCACCGCCACCGATCTTGTTCACGGAAAGGGATTTCACGGTGTGTGGCTAGATGATGTTGAAGAAAAATGGAGAAGAATCAGTAAAGAAGAAAAGTTGAAGACGTGTATTTCAGAATAAACTTAGATGCACCACTCGTCTCTCTTTCTGTTTCAGATGTGTAAAACACTATGTGAATGATATTTTGGGAAAGATCATGACTTTTTGTTGGGTTATAATGAGACCACAGTTACCAGATTAGAGACTTTTGATGGTATATTGTATAGATTGAAAGTTGAAGGACCTAGATTGTAATTATAACATAGTTTTGTATGAAAACCCTAATGCTGTGCACTTAGCATACGGGCTCTGCGCACTTAAGCTAAGTGCGCAGGCCCAAAGGTTACTCCTATATATAGGATGTGTGTGCACAGCATTGGGGTTAGGGTTTTGGTCATTATCTTTTGTTAGCACAAGATAGGTGCGTACTTGCTGTAATCCATGGTTCTTCAGTGTTAAATCATCAATGGAGTTATCGTATTATTCATCTTGTGTGTCGGTTCTTACAATATTCATCTAGTTTCTTTTATTGTAGAAGATTGGTCACTTAAAACACCTAATTCATAGGTGTTTCTAAGTGATAACAATCTGTGCATTTACAAGATCTAGCATTTGGGACTTACAATTTGGTATCAGAGCCTCTGTGCTCTAGATTGTATCTACTTTAAGATACCAAAACCCTCATCTTGTTAGTTTTTATTATCAAGATTATTTTCTTTATAAACTTTAAAATTTAGGTGTTTTTCTTATATTTTGGCTTCAAATTTCGTGAAAATCGTGTTTCTAAATGTTTAAAGTATGATATTTTGATCAGAAAATGGTTTGGAAAGGATTCAGCTGAGTTTTATGTTTGTTACAGCTCGTTTTTGCGCACTTATTTCATATATCATGCGCACTTATCTCATAAGTTGAGCACTTGTTTCTTAGTTTGAGTACTTGGCTCATATATTGCATACTTGTGACTGTGAGTACTTAAACTTGTTATTTTAGTACGCAGTTAGGGTTTCTGCGCACTTATTGGATTTTCATTGGATTTCTGCGCACTTATTGCATTTTCATTTGTCTTGAGTACTTATCTAGGGTTTCTGCGTACTTAAACAGAAATCTTGGATTTGTGCGCACTTACTGAAGGTGTAGTCTTGAGTACTTGGCTAGGGTTTCTGCGAACTTAAAATCTTAAACGAGAGTTTAAGTGAGTCTGCGCACTTATTTTAGTACGCAGGCTGATCAGTAAACACTGATCACTTATAATGCCCAAGTGTTGACTGATCTGCGCACTTATCAAGAAACATAGCCACACGTATACTTCCGAGCTGCGCACTTAACAAAGACTACAACTTGACAAGGCTGTTTATATTCTTACAGGTTGCTGCATACTTATCCGGACTGCTGTGAACTTAAGTGTGAACTTACCTGCGCACTTATCTGCGCACTTAGCTGTGTACTTACGGACTTGGACAATTTTCTGGACTGATAACTAAAATCTATTAAACTACATTCCTAAAATTCATCTAAATCATGGCTGGTAACAATAATCATTCAATAGTTAACCCTATCACTCAACAAGATCTTGAAACCGGAACCACTACCAGAGTACCTAAGTTAAAAGGTGCTGAAAATTATGGGACTTGGAAGAACAGAATGAGGTCATTCTTTTATGTCACAGATTTCACCCAATGGAACTCTATCCAGTTGGGCCCACATATTCCCATGAGAACCACTGCCACTGGGGAAGAGTTCAACCCTGATCCAACCAACTACACCGATGTTGATAAACAATTACTCCAAAGAGATCACAAAGCCTATGGTGCTCTAACCATGGCACTATCAAACGATGTCTACAACATGTTTGAGGAGTATAGCACGGCACATGATCTATGGTTCGCGTTGAATGAATACTATGAAGGGAACGAAGAGATGCGCCAATACAAGCAAGACATGGTGCAAAAAGAATATGACATGTTTGGCAGTATTCGTGGGGAAAGTTTGAGCTCACACATTGATAGGTTCATGAGCATGTTGACAAAGATGAAGAAGGCTGGAATTCCTGTGAACAACAGAAATTCTATCAAGAAGCTGCTAGATTCATTGCCGAAAGAATGGAGCATCCAGTGTATGCTGATCAGAAAAGAATATCTTGACGCCCAGTCTACCTTGGCTGATCTCATCAACACATTGAAGTCGTTTGAGATGGACATTACAATGAGAGAGATAAATCAGACCAATCCAAAGTCAGTACCCATTACTGCAATGAAAAACTTGGCATTAATGACTCCGGTGGGTAACATGGGTTCAAGCTCACCTCAGGTGTATACTGATGGAATGATTGGTGGTAGCTCAAGCTCAGGAACAACTGTTCCATACTCTCAACCCAGTGGCAAGAATCCTCAACCCCCAACTCTCAATCCTCAACAAACAAAGCTTGCTAATGAACACGTTGAACTCTTCACCGCCTTCATGACCAGCTTTGAAGCTTTAAAGACAGGTGATCTGAAAAATGACATGATGAGCCCTGAAGATATGTATCAAGTGGATCCCGATGACATGGAGGAGATGGACCTGAAATGGCAAATGGCCATGATTACTCTCAGGGTTAAGAGATTCCAGGACAGAACAGGTCGAAGGGTTGGATTGGGAAAGGCTGGGTTTGATAAATCAAAAATCAGGTGCTACAATTGCAAAACTCTTGGACACTTCAAGTATGAGTGTCCAACTTTAAATCAAGCTGAAGTTAAACCGGCAAAGAGGATGGTGGCAATTACAGATGGAGGAGAAGCTAACCAGCAGAAGGCGCTTGTGGTTCAAGACTTTGATTGGGGTGAAGAAGTTGTTGTGGCAGAGGCTGAAGTAAACAAGGCACTGATGGCAAAAATTTGCACAAAATCAACACTTGGTGTGAGTTCTTTGGAAGGGTCATCAGCTGAGATGCCAAAAGGAGAAGGGATGGAGAAGGCGGGTCTAAGAGGTGTGTTGAGTAAGGACAAGGGCAAGGAGGCTGCTGTTGAGGAAGCTTTAGTTGCTGAGAAGACTTCCACAAGCAAGGATGATCAACAACCACAGAGCATGCAGAAGAAGGTTGAGGAGAGAGACCTGGTAAGTATCCCGCTCGAAATAAAATCAAAGCTGTGCTCACCAAGGTGTGTTACACCTGTTGCTTACTGTTTGTCCCACAATAGGAGAATTTTAAGAGAGATGGATGGCATCCGAAAAATCAATACTGAAATGAAAGAAAATGAGTTAGCTTATCAGCGAAAGTTAAATGCAACAATAGCTGAAATGCACACTCTAAAAGAATTTGTTCTCAGAAAAGATTTTTTAATAAATGACTTAACTGAAAAACTAGAAAAATCTAGAAATGAAACAAATAATCTCCAAATTGTTGTGGACAAATGGAACGTAAGCAAGCATGCTCATACTGATATCCTTGATTGTTCAAGGAAATCTTTCGTCAAAGATGGAATTGGGTATAAGGATAAAAAGGGAATTGTAAAATCTCTATTTTTACCCTTGAGCAAAAGTGAATATATACCCATTCCAAAACCACATCCAAAAAATGATCTTTTCGAAAAAGAATGTGTCACGTCTGAGTCAAACTCTAATATAAGTAAAAGTAGTGCAGATATGACCCAACAGGATCAGGTGGACGATGATGAAAGTTGTGGTGGTCAAACAATGGGGTTAGGTCACCCAGGTGCCAATTACTCTACAGTGAATTGGTTCATCTGGAGCCATGACAAGTCAAAAACTTCTTTGAATTCGGATGACTGTAATAATTTAACTAATTTGGATGACTGTAATAGTTTATCTAGGATGGATAACTGTAATAGTTTATCTAGGCCGGATGACTGTACTACTTTAACTTCTAAACTTGATTTCAAGGGTGTTGTGGACCCAAATGATAGGATGAATCCTATCAAACGATCAGATGTGTGTGTTGAAAATGTTATGCCTGTTTGTGTTGATCTTAATGATGCATTCTCTGATAATGAAAATGTATATAGACCATCTCCATTTGTTCCAGAACTAAAAAGAAACAGGTTTGGGAAATTTCTTACTGAAGAAATTCCAGAGTTTACACCATCATCAACAGATATGTCATGTTCTGAAGAATCACAAAGTGAAACAGATAACACAACTTCTGAAGAATCACAGAGTGATACAGAAAGTGACATCAGCGAGCCAGAATGCAACACAAATGAAGAATCAAGCAACAACAACAATGATGAAGTGTAACATCACAAAAATTTCCCCCAAATTTTTCTATATAAAACCCTCACTGGTTGTGCCTTAGACATAAATGTATAGAATTAAGGATAAAATATATATATATATAGTGAGGGTTTTATATAGAAAAATTTGGGGGAAATTTTTGTGATGTTACAGTCTCCCCTACTTTTGAAAACTTCGTCCCGAAGTTTATTGAAAACACAGTGTTGAAGGGAATTGGATAAAATTTAGGACAAGTGTGACTTGAAGAATTTTATGTTAGGGCATGACAATGAATAGAGTAACCTGTCTCGGATAGCGTGGATAAGAGGCGTGTTACGTGTGAGTTGAGCTACTAAATGAACTACTAGATATCTAATGTTTACATTTGGTTAACTACCGAAAATCTTGATAGCATTTCACACCACCTTAACGTACCTGTAAATTCATGATTACGTTCCGGACCGTAATCCCCAATTTACCTTACATTAGGGTTTTGCGTCCTTCTATGACTCTTCCGATTGTTGAGCAGGTCTGATAGTCTCCTCCAGTCGTTCAGGTGGTAGGGCCTCTCCCGACTGTTGGAAAGACATGGTGACCTCTACCAATCGTTAAGTTGGTTGTTTGGTAGTTAACTAATTGTTGTACAAGCAAGTATGATTATAGATATAGCAATTAGTTCACATTCAGGCAAACATGCACACAGATGTTATGATAATACTTGAATTTATTACTTGAATCAAAAAGCGCCATTACATAGAATTGAAAGCAAACAACATTTAAATAGTGGGACTTGCTGTTAAGTAGCTGGATGGTCTTGATCTCAGTTTAGTTTAGGGCATCGGTTACGGTAGTGATTTGGGTTTCCACAGTCATAGCATTGACCATAGTCGAAATTACCAGGACGTTTAGGATTAGTAACCCGAGCAGGGTTGTGGATAATCGCAGCCAGTCGGGCATCAACACCTTTGTTGTTTTTGGTTGTTGTTGTGGTTGGTGTTGTGGTTGTTGTTACTTTTCTCTTGGTTTTCACCACTGTTATTGCGAGTGCTACGACGTGGAGACATGATCCGTAAGGGACACAATGAAGGTTCAATGTGGCATGAAATGAATGTGGTGATATAGGGAATGTAATCATTTATTCATTAAAACGAATAAACGAAAACGTTGACTTATCAAAGACTCCAGATTCTAATAACATATGAAGACATGCTTTAGCCTATAAGTGAACACTCATCCCGAGAATTCCCAGGTAGGCATCCGGGTCCCTCGTCTGATTGGGATATATGCGCAATGCCAGCCTAGACAGAAGACTCAGAATACAGGCGTTCACCCTTCCAGATTGCACGTGTTCGTTATTAAAATCTAGAACTTCGACGAGATTTCAAGATGGTTCAGGTTAAACCTGAGGATTTTGCCTTATCAGTCTAAGAGTGAATCCAGTGATGGAGAGCAACCTTCTTGTAGGGATGAAAGTAGGGATATGAAGTAGGAGGGAGATAGAGAATAGCAAACAAAAGAAGCAAGTACTGGTTAAATCCTATGGTTATAGACTAGATTATTTTTCTAATAACCTAATTCCCTATAACCATGGCTCTGATACCAATCTGTAACACCCCAACCGATGGCGGAAACATCGGGATGTCACGTAATGATGATTGTTCAGTAGCTCATGGTGAATAATGGATTTCATAAATGATTTAAATAACTTACATACAAATGTTCTAGAATTTGTACATCAAATTGATTGAAACTATACACATATCTTCAAGCATCAATACCAACCTTCAAGCAAATAGAACCTGAAACATGTTAAGTTGAAAATGTTTTGGATCAACAAAAGTTGGTGAGAATTACATAGGTTTTTGATAATTGAATAAAAATGTTGTGCAATTCATGTGTCATGTCAATCTAGTCCATATGTGAGAACATACTAGAAATAAATCGAGTGCATAATCAACCCTTGTGACTGTTATAAATGATACATACCATACGCTCATGGTCCAAAATGTTATACGATAACAAACACCCACGTAACCTTTGTAGGAGGCACGTATCCGGGTGGGATTGTCAGTCCAATAGATCTATCAATGTATACCGCCGGCTGATCAATGTTAATGATTATGCTAGAATGGTGCTTACTCTAATCATGCTCAAGACATAATGCAACATAGAAAACACATAGACACATTGATGATTGAATTGCAATGATGATGTTATAAACATGTTTCACCCCAAAAATGGTGATAAATAGGAAAGGGGCTATGTAAAACTCACCTTGGTAAAATGTTATATCTGTTGAGAAATGTGTTGACCAAATGTATCAAGTATCATCCTAAAATGAGGTAATAAATATGTCTAAGTCTATCAAGTCTACAAATGTATAAGTTTCTAGGGCTTCGAATTTGGGGATAATAGCTTGTTTGATTATTATTAAAAATATTCGCCAATTGAGAGAAATTTAGTAAATAAATAACTAAAAATCTTTTTATGAAATTTAAATTTAGAATGCTCATAATAATGTGTTTAAAGTATGAAAATAATTTTTATAAAATTATTTCCTTTAAAATAGATTATTAAATCTATTTATTACAATTTGTCAAAACTTAACTTTAATATTCAAAAATACTAAAATTAAAGAATTATTGTTTTAAAAATCATATTTCTGTTCTAAATGGTTAAAAATAATTTGTATAAAATTTTGGTGCAAAAATAATGAAAATTGAATTTATTATGATTTAATTATGATTAAAACTAACAAAAATTGATTAAAAATATTAAATAAATGATTTTTCAGAAATAAAAATCATTTCTGAAAAGTTTAATGTTATAAAAACTTAAAATAATTTTTGTGGAAATTAATAAGATCGTTTAGATATTTTTATAGATTTTTATAAATAAAATAGAATAAACTTGATTTAATTATTATAAATATTAAATAAATAAATTTCAGAAAACTAAAAATGGTAGATGAAACTTTGACATCAGATTTGTTAAAAATAATTTTTTTAGAATTTATAACAAGGTTTTAATAATTAAAAATGAATTTATAAGTTTAAATGTAGTTTATATATTATTAATTGATAAAAAAAAAGTTTGATGAAAAAGAAAGGTATGGGACGCCTGGGGCAGGAATCGAACCCGGGTGGATAAGGGACCAAGCAACAGTCACAACCACTTGGTCTAGACCAGTGGTTGTGATTGTTTTTGTTTTTAATTATATAAATATGCTATACAAACCTAGTTTATCCCCAAATCAACAATTACGAACCCTAGCTTAATCAATCGGACAGATTACACAATGATAACCCAATTAATCTTAGGGTTATCATTGTGTGTATCCCGAAGATCAAAACCCAACAAAAACATTGTACTTACAACGTTGTTTCGATGCTCGATTGGCCGGTCAACACAAAAGTCAAACGTATGATCGTGATAATAGAAGCAGAGGATTTTAAGTAGAATTGGTGGTGGGGAAATGATGTTCGGCGGTTTGTGATCATCCTACAAGGTTCAATTTATAGTGCTATGCACTGGATTGAAAAATGGCAAGTGTTGACCAAGATTTTAATGTATACGCGTAAGGTTAAAATTAGTCAACGATAATTGATAATTAACGTATAATCTTAGTCATACAAGGCCGGCAATCACGAAATCTTACCATTTCTGGATCAATACGCGTTTATTATGTTGATTTGCTCGAGTCAAAGGCTTGGTCAACAGCATTGCTGCTGATCGCGTAACAGGGAAGCACAAGGGAGGAAATGGAAGTGGGTTTTAATATAATTACAACTGAGTTAAAACCAACTAGTGTGTGTGGCCCGGGTGGTTGTTAATGCGTGTGTGTGTGGTTAGTGGTCCGGTTCGATACCCGGCACATCACCCCCTTTTTTTTTTGTTAAATGAGGAAGGGAAAGGTGTTGGGCCAAGGCTTGTGGGCCGGGTGTCTGGTGGGCCGAGTGTCTGGTGGGCTTCAGAAATGCAAACAAGGGTATGGGAGTGGGCTGGAATAAAACTTTGCTACAAAAATCTGATTTGTATTTTTGTAGTACAAATATATATATATATATATATGTACTACAAAAATACAAATCAGATTTTTGTAGCAAAGTTTTATTCCAGCCCACTCCCATACCCTTGTTTGCATTTCTGAAGCCCACCAGACACTCGGCCCACCAGACACCCGGCCCACAAGCCTTGGCCCAACACCTTTCCCTTCCTCATTTAACAAAAAAAAAAGGGGGTGATGTGCCGGGTATCGAACCGGACCACTAACCACACACACACGCATTAACAACCACCCGGGCCACACACACTAGTTGGTTTTAACTCAGTTGTAATTATATTAAAACCCACTTCCATTTCCTCCCTTGTGCTTCCCTGTTACGCGATCAGCAGCAATGCTGTTGACCAAGCCTTTGACTCGAGCAAATCAACATAATAAACGCGTATTGATCCAGAAATGGTAAGATTTCGTGATTGCCGGCCTTGTATGACTAAGATTATACGTTAATTATCAATTATCGTTGACTAATTTTAACCTTACGCGTATACATTAAAATCTTGGTCAACACTTGCCATTTTTCAATCCAGTGCATAGCACTATAAATTGAACCTTGTAGGATGATCACAAACCGCCGAACATCATTTCCCCACCACCAATTCTACTTAAAATCCTCTGCTTCTATTATCACGATCATACGTTTGACTTTTGTGTTGACCGGCCAATCGAGCATCGAAACAACGTTGTAAGTACAATGTTTTTGTTGGGTTTTGATCTTCGGGATACACACAATGATAACCCTAAGATTAATTGGGTTATCATTGTGTAATCTGTCCGATTGATTAAGCTAGGGTTCGTAATTGTTGATTTGGGGATAAACTAGGTTTGTATAGCATATTTATATAATTAAAAACAAAAACAATCACAACCACTGGTCTAGACCAAGTGGTTGTGACTGTTGCTTGGTCCCTTATCCACCCGGGTTCGATTCCTGCCCCAGGCGTCCCATACCTTTCTTTTTCATCAAACTTTTTTTTTATCAATTAATAATATATAAACTACATTTAAACTTATAAATTCATTTTTAATTATTAAAACCTTGTTATAAATTCTAAAAAAATTATTTTTAACAAATCTGATGTCAAAGTTTCATCTACCATTTTTAGTTTTCTGAAATTTATTTATTTAATATTTATAATAATTAAATCAAGTTTATTCTATTTTATTTATAAAAATCTATAAAAATATCTAAACGATCTTATTAATTTCCACAAAAATTATTTTAAGTTTTTATAACATTAAACTTTTCAGAAATGATTTTTATTTCTGAAAAATCATTTATTTAATATTTTTAATCAATTTTTGTTAGTTTTAATCATAATTAAATCATAATAAATTCAATTTTCATTATTTTTGCACCAAAATTTTATACAAATTATTTTTAACCATTTAGAACAGAAATATGATTTTTAAAACAATAATTCTTTAATTTTAGTATTTTTGAATATTAAAGTTAAGTTTTGACAAATTGTAATAAATAGATTTAATAATCTATTTTAAAGGAAATAATTTTATAAAAATTATTTTCATACTTTAAACACATTATTATGAGCATTCTAAATTTAAATTTCATAAAAAGATTTTTAGTTATTTATTTACTAAATTTCTCTCAATTGGCGAATATTTTTAATAATAATCAAACAAGCTATTATCCCCAAATTCGAAGCCCTAGAAACTTATACATTTGTAGACTTGATAGACTTAGACATATTTATTACCTCATTTTAGGATGATACTTGATACATTTGGTCAACACATTTCTCAACAGATATAACATTTTACCAAGGTGAGTTTTACATAGCCCCTTTCCTATTTATCACCATTTTTGGGGTGAAACATGTTTATAACATCATCATTGCAATTCAATCATCAATGTGTCTATGTGTTTTCTATGTTGCATTATGTCTTGAGCATGATTAGAGTAAGCACCATTCTAGCATAATCATTAACATTGATCAGCCGGCGGTATACATTGATAGATCTATTGGACTGACAATCCCACCCGGATACGTGCCTCCTACAAAGGTTACGTGGGTGTTTGTTATCGTATAACATTTTGGACCATGAGCGTATGGTATGTATCATTTATAACAGTCACAAGGGTTGATTATGCACTCGATTTATTTCTAGTATGTTCTCACATATGGACTAGATTGACATGACACATGAATTGCACAACATTTTTATTCAATTATCAAAAACCTATGTAATTCTCACCAACTTTTGTTGATCCAAAACATTTTCAACTTAACATGTTTCAGGTTCTATTTGCTTGAAGGTTGGTATTGATGCTTGAAGATATGTGTATAGTTTCAATCAATTTGATGTACAAATTCTAGAACATTTGTATGTAAGTTATTTAAATCATTTATGAAATCCATTATTCACCATGAGCTACTGAACAATCATCATTACGTGACATCCCGATGTTTCCGCCATCGGTTGGGGTGTTACATGAAGCATGTTCAACAGACAGCCCCAACTCAAGCAACGACAAGAGAAGAACATCACAACCATCATCATCCAGATCTTCTTCAAAGATCAAACCTAAACACTCTAAATGCTTTAGATGTGGAAATGAAGGACATGTGGTTAAGAATTGTCATTTGCAACCCAAACCACAAAGTGATACCAATACCCAAAAATCTTTTTCAGTTCAAATTAAAGATCTTCAAGAAACTATAAGAAGTTTTGTTAAGGCCACAAAAACTTGGAAAAGACAAGAGTCAGTTTTGGGTGAAAATCACGACAGATTAAAACTAAAACAGACCTGGATTCCAAAAGTCACTTATTATGGTCTGAGTCGTGACTGTACATAGTGTCTCTTATATTTAATAGTATATTTCTCTTGTTTTATGTGTTTTTCAGAATAAACTACAGAAATGGTTGATTGCCCTGATGAGATATCTGTGGCACGTTGACAGCGGGGCGTCAAGGCACATGACGGGACTAAAAGAACTCCTCAAAAACTATCGATTCATTGATGGAGAATTTGTTGCTTTTGCTGGAAACGAGAAGGGCGGAAAGATAGTTGGGATAGGGGACGTGATTTCTGATGCACTGACTTTAGAATATGTGAACTATGTTCCAGAATTGTGCTACAATCTGCTGAGTGTATCACAAGTCTGCGACAAAGGAATCTCAGTGTTATTTAATGACATGGAGTGCATCTTTCTAAAGCCAGGATTCATTCCTCCTACCAATATGATTATGCTTAAAGCTCCTAGACAGAATAATACTTATGTGATAAACATGAGGGATGCAAAGTCTGAATGTCAAATGACATGCTTACTTTCTAAAGCATCCGAGTCAGAGTCACTGCTATGGCACAGGCGATTAGGACATGTTAACTTCAAAAATATTAATAAGCTTTCAAAACTTAATCTTGTCAGCGGTCTTCCTTCTAAGGAATTCCCTTTTTCTGAAAAATGCTTAGCATGTGCCAAAGGAAAACAACACAAAAAGTCGCATAAGTCCAAAGCTGTGAACTCTATAGACTCACCTCTTCAATTATTGCACATGGATCTGTTTGGTCCTATTAGTGTTAAAAGTCTAGCTAAGAAGTCTTATTGTTTGGTGATAACAGATGATTTTTCCCGATTCACATGGGTGTACTTCTTGGAATACAAAAGTGAAGCTGCTGAGATCCTGATGCTGTTTGTTACTCTCATTGAGAACATAATAAAGACAAAAGTTAGATCAATCCGAAGTGATCACGGAACTGAATTCAAGAATCAAAGTTTCGTGACTTTCTGCAACAACAGAGGAATTCATCTTCAGTACAGTGCTACGAGAACTCCTCAACAGAATGGTGTTGCTGAAAGGAAAAATCGTACACTTATTGAGGCAGCCAGAACCATGCTTATCGACTCTAAACTGCCGATCATTTTCTGGGCTGAAGCTGTGAATACCGCCTGTTATGTTCTTAACAGAGTCTTAATTGTAAAGACACGCGGGAAAACAGGTTATGAGTTGCTCTTTAAAAGAAAACCTTTGATTGACTACTTCAGGCCTTTTGGATGCTCATGTACGCTGCTTAACAACTACGAGAACATAATGAAGTTTGATGCAGTTGGAGATGAGTGCTTCTTTGTTGGATACTCCTCAAGTCAAAAAGCTTATAGAGTGTACAACAAACGAACCAAAATGGTTCTCGAGTCTTTTTATGTTGATTGGCAGGAATCCAACTCTACCAACACAGGAGCCGGTCCTGACTGGTTCTTTGACGTGGATGTTGTTTTCAACAATTTCAGCATCATTGATGAACATCCATCTGAAAATCAAGCAGCCGATCCTTCTCCTCTTGAAGATACTCTTTACTCTTCCGAAGACGATGCAGTACCTTTCACCACCCGCTTTTCTCCACTCGTAGCTGATCCAATTGTTCCCCTTCAGACCACAAATGGTGATGCAACTGTTGAAACTACTCAATCTCCTGAAGGTACTCCAGCTTCAGAAGAAACATCTTCAGCTCAACAGTCTGCAAATGATCCATCCAGTTCGTCGAATCCTGCAGATCACCTTTCCAATCTGCCTTCCCAAATTCAAGAAGAACCAAACATGGGATTTAAGTCTCCTAAGGATCACCCTGTGGAGAACATCATTGGACCAATCTCTGAGGGTGTTCTTACGAGAAATCAGGCAGACAAGCTGAATATTGCACTTTCAGCCTTCTTATCTCAGACGGTACCTTTCAGCATTGAAGACGCTGTCAGAGATGCAAGTTGGGTTGAAGCCATGCAGGATGAGCTGTATCAGTTTAGAAAGCTAAAGGTTTGGGAACTTGTGGATTTACCTGAAGGAAAGTATCCTATCGGCACACGATGGGTTTTTCGCAACAAAATGGAGGGTATTGATTATGAGGAAGTGTTCGCTCCAGTTGCTAGACTTGAAGCCATACGTATCTTCCTGGCATACGCCTCATACAAGAACTTCAAAGTCTTTCAAATGGATGTGAATAGTGCATTTCTGTACGGGAAGATCAAAGAAGAAGTCTATGTTTGTAAACCCCCGGGTTTTGAAGATCCTCATCATCCCAACAAGTACTACAAACTGGATAAGGCTCTCTATGGACTTCATCAAGCTCCTCGAGCTTGGTATGAGACCTTATCTTCATACTTGCTGCAGAATGGGTACACCAGAGGGAAGATCGACATGACTTTGTTCACCAAATAAGTCAACAAACACTCTATCCTTGTTCAGATTTATGTTGATGATATTATCTTTGGCTCCACTAATGAAAACTTATGCAGGGAATTTGAAAGCATCGTGAAGTCTCAATTTGAAATGAGCATGATGGGAGAATTATCGTTTTTCTTAGGCTTGGAAGTGCAGCAGAAAGAAGACGGAATTCTCATCCATCAAGCAAAGTATACAAGTGACATTCTGGCAAAATACAACATGACCGACTGCAAGTCGTCCAATACTCCTTTTGCGGCCCAAACAACACTTGTACCAGATCTTCAGGGGCCTTCAGTGAATCCTCACACGTATCGATCAATGATTGGCTCCCTGATGTATCTAACAGCTAGCAGACCAGATATCATGTGGGCAGTTGGATGCTGCGCGCGTTTTCAGTCCAATCCTAAGCAATCGCATGAGACTGCAGTGAAAAGAGTCTTCCGCTACCTCAAAGGAACACCAAAACTTGGTTTATGGTATCCTAAGAGTGATAACTTTGATCTAATCGCTTACTCTGATAGTGATCATGTAGGTTGTAGGATCGACAGAAAATCTGTCTCTGGTGGTTGTCAATTTCTGGGTAACCGGCTAGTGTCTTGGCAGAGCAAGAAGCAGACCACCGTGTCCATCTCCACTGCTCAGGCCGAATACACAGCTGCATCCAGTTGTTGTTGTCTGGTGTTATGGATCCAAAATCAGCTTTTGGACTACGGTTTGAATGTCATGCATACACCTATTTTTATTGATAATGATGCATGTCGTGACATCGTGAAGAATCCAATTGATCATTCTAAAACCAAACACATTGAAATTCGGATTCACTCAATTCGCGATGCGCACAACAAAGGGTACATACAGGTGTTGCCTATAGATACTGCTGATCAAAAAGCAGATATCTTTACAAAAGCTTTCGATAAAACCCGGTTTCATCAGTTGGTTTCATGGCTTGAGATGATAAATTTTGAAAAGAAAAAAAAAACACGTTACTTGTGCATATTCTATAGAAAAATCTTCTTTTCTTTTAAAACAAGATTTTTGGGGGAGAAAGTAAACCAGTCTATTCTTATTGCAAGATTAATTCAGGAAATGATAGGAACTAATCATATCTCGTCAGCAATGTGAATAGGACCCAGAGGATGTTGTGGCCTCAAGCAACGATGTGTCGGTAGATTCAGCCTGGAATCAAGTAAACTGCTACTAGGTGATTAACAATGAAGATCTACACGGAAAGCTGGATTCCCACTGTGCTTTAGGTCTGCACAAGCTGAGTCCGGTCATACATAGGTTGAGAAATTAAAAGACACAGAAAATTTTGTGCATAGGTAAATCAAAAGACACCTAAGAGTGCAAGCTACCAATGCGGGGCTAAGAAAAACAAAATTTTTGAAAAATTGAGCAGCAAAAGACACGCAATGTTAGTGACGTGCAAACATATATAGATAGCTCATCAAACGATCAGATGATCATCTTCTCTGCTTATGGTAACATAGACCTGAAGCTCTCATCATCTGATCAAGATAATGATCATCTTCCCTGCTTATGGTAACATAGACCTGAAGCTCTCATCATTATATTTCAATAAACCTTGAGGATCGGTAGGCCAATACCTAGCACACTGTGGGGTCCATAAAATTTTCGTCAATATTACCGATAAACATGATAAACAGCATCGCCAAACACATGTTGAAAGAGAAAAGGCATGGATTTAAGTGGACAAGCATACCGACAATTGTTCTTAGGCTACAGCTATCCAACGGAAAGTTGAAACGGGTTCTGGCAGGTATGATTAGTATGATCTTGAATGCAGAAGGTGAGACTTGGTAAAACTCCACTTATTACAATGGATTTGGGCTTTAAAACTACTTATTGGGCCAAATATTCATGTCTGCGTACTTATTGGGCCCTGCGCACTTAACTCAAGTGCGCAGGCCCAACTGTTGATGTATATATATACCAAGTCAAAAGTGGTTAAAAAATTTTATCTTCTTTAACAGTCTTTACAACCCTAACCATCATCTAAATCTCATCATCTTCACCGTTCATTATCATCCTCAATCATCATCATCACAATAATCACCCCAAATCACACCCTAATCACCTCAAATCAAACCTCTTTCACTGTTTGTGTTTCTCATCTACTGATTAAGGTAGATTTTGTGTTTCTAATGGTTTATTGCTTGAAATTACAGGGATTAAAAGGATGATCTTGATGCATCAGTTGGGTTTTTAGTGTTATTGGGTTTTTGAATTCTTGAAGATCTGCGCACTTGACAATGAACAAGTGCGTACTTGTCTCATAGAGACTGCGCACTTGCTTCATGATCATACAAGACCTCAAAAACCCTAATGCACTGCGCACTTGTTTGTGTGAACTTAAATCTTGAACGAAGGTTCAAGTGTCTGCGTACTTGCCTAGTACGCAGACCTGACTGGCTTGCTAAGGGGTTACCATGCCCGTGTGGACTTGCACTGCGCACTTGTCTTTGGCTTGAGTACTAACCAAGTGCTCAGTCAAGCATGTGCGCACTTGACTGAGCACATGACTATGTTGACTTTGATTTGACTGCGCACTTGATAAACTTGCGCACTTGGACTTTAAACAACAATATGACATTCATTTTGACTATTAAGACACTTGAACGGACTGCGAACTTAAACCCGGACCTTAATGATCTAACAACTGAAATTCAAACGTATCATGGACACCGATGACACCAAATCGTATGACTGTTAAAATTTAAAACCTAAAAAAAAATTTATAAAATCTAAGTCTAAGTTCGTTGTCCGTCTAAGTTTAAGTCTAAAGTCAGTTATCGGAAATCTAATTGGCTTTTCGTGCTCTTGGTTATCTAGATGGCACTTGACTGGGATCCTAGAGGCATGCACAACCAACCAATGAATCTCGATACTGATGATGTCAAGTTTAGAGATGTAGTGACTTGGATAAGACGCAGCAAAGTCGGATTTGCTGTACAGAACGCTGAACCAGTTTATGTTTTCCACATTGAAGATTTTTGGAGATCAGCTCGAGTAGAAACTGTATCAAGAGTCAAGCGAATCAACGCAACTGTCCGAAACAAGCTTGTAATCATCACTGAGGACACAGTTCGAAACGTACTGAGACTGCAAGATCAACCAGGAACTTTCAGATTCATGTCTAAAGCAGATATTCACCAACAGTTCAGGAACTTCGGCTACAAGGGTGAATTTGACAAGAGAGGCGATGTCAAGAAGAGCCAACTAACAAGAGACTGGAGACTTATCAGTCATGTATTTTTAATGTCTCTATGTCACAGAAAGGGAGGCTACAATGCTCTCAGTGCTGAATGGTCGACAACGATGATAAAGATCTGCAAGGACGAAACGTTCAACTTGTCAGGCATGATCTTTGACTACATGGTGAAAAATGCAGATGCTGGGTCAGGGAAATGGGCAATGTACCCAAGATTCATACAGATGATGATCAACACTCAACATGATAATCTGCCTCTCGGTGACCAATACATCTTCACCAAAGGGGCACGATTCTTCACAGAATGCAACACACCTGACTGGGAACCAATGCTGGAAAATATGTATGCGGCACAACGATATCCTCTTGTTATGGAGTTGTACAACAAAATCAGGAAAAGAAAGTCAGATGCTGCTGAACCCCGACAACAATCCAGAGCTGCTCCTGCACCTGGACCATCTGAACCCACTCCTTCAGCCCAGCCGACTGCTGAAGAGATTGCCCTAGAAAAATCAAGGGGCAAAAGAGTGGCGACTGAACCTCCTCCATCAAATCCGAGCAAAAAGAAAAGACCGACAAGCTTGTTACAAGAAGGGAGAGATACATTGACACCTGAGCAACTTGAAACTGCTGCAGCCTTACAAGAAGTTGCTGAATTTGAAAGGGCAGCGAGAAAGAGAAGAAGAGAACAGCTACCTGAATCAGAGATTCCTCGTGTTGTAACTCAGGAAGATATTGAGGAACAAGTGGTCTTAGAACACGTGTTTGGGCCAGAACAACCGAATCAACCAGGGCCTTCCACTACTGCTGCTCCAGCCCCCAAAGCTCCAGCTCAGAGATCAGCCGAACCATCCTCATCAGCTCCTGCTGCACCTCGTCGCAAACTGGTGCATCAGGAACTATATGAGAAGCTTGTCAAAGAGGTCGGTAAAACTGCTGCCAGGGAGATCTGCACTTTAAAGAGCGACGTGCACAACAACCAGGAGCTTAGAAAGAAAGTAAAGAAGCTCAAACACAAGAATCGGAACATGGAGAAAATCATTAAAGATCAAAGATACATTATCAAGTTTCAGAATGAAGTTCAAATGCAGATGTTTGAGATGTTCCAAGAATTCAAGAAGGAACAAACAGGTGCTCCCTGCACTACTTTTGATGAGACTTTCGATTTCGGAAAGTTTTTGGAGAAGGAGAAAGAGAAAGAAAGGATTGCCGAAGAAAGTGAGGTTGATGAAGTGAGTGAAGATGAGATGCCAGAGAGATTCGTGGAGATGGGAATGGACGAAGAAGTGGTTTATGAGACATCTGATGGGCACAAGTTGGATCCCGAAAGATCAACTTGATTTCCTCGAAAACCCATCACCATTCCAGCCTTACATCAGAATATCCATCACACCAAGTCTGCTCACCAGGAGAAGATCATTTCCTGGAAATATGATGAAGAAAAGAGATTGTTTGCTGTGAAAAGGAGAGGGGGAGTGATACAATATTTCAAAGGTCAAAAGGAGCTGAAATCTCTCCCCCGATGGGATATCAGGGAGCTCAGCAGGGCCCCATTCATCAATCACTCCCGCGATTCCCAGGCGGCCATGGTTGAGTGGTTCATCAAGAAGGAATGTGACACAGATTTTCAAATCCTGAAGCCGCAGAAACCAAGAAGGAGAATCTCGAAGACAAGAATCGATCCAGCAACCGGTCGTGGCATGATAACTTATGTGATTGACCCTCCACAGGTCGTCACACGAGTTCCTATTAGATCTGAGCTTCCAGTGATGCTGAGGGACTTTCAAAAGTGGTTTTACGACAGCAACACTGGTGAAGCAGTCATTAAACTGCAGAACGATTCAGAGGCTTTAAGGATTTTGGATCCAGTGGACGTGTTTGCACTCAATTTGTCAGATCTGAATATGCTGTTTGCAAATCAGATCAATGTGGGTGCCGGGAACACGTTGTTTGAAGAAGCTGTGTTGTTTAGAAGGGCTGTGGATAGAGCCATGAATCTGAAGAGAGAGCTGCTTGAGATAATCGACAGGATCAATGCAGCAGATAAAGAAAAGGATGATAGAGAGAAGGCTGCTCAAGCTGCTGCTGCTGGTGCAGAAACTACTCAACCTGAAGTCGAGACTGCTTCAGAGGCACATACAGAAGAACCTGCAACAGTAGCCGATCCTGAAGGAACTACAACAGAATCAACTCAAGCTCCTCAAGCAGTTGAAGAAGATCCAGTCGCGCTATACATGCAAGACCCCCCTGAACAGGTTGAGGGGGAGCAAAGCGAGGTCGAGATAGATTGAAGATTAAAGAACTGGTAGCTGTGGTCTAGGGGGAGTATTGTTGGGTTATAATGAGACCACAGTTACCAGATTAGAGACTTTTGATGGTATATTGTATAGATTGAAAGTTGAAGGACCAAGATTGTAATTATAACATAGTTTTGTATGAAAACCCTAATGCTGCGCACTTAGCATACGGGCTCTGCGCACTTAAGCTAAGTGCGCAGGCCCAAAGGTTACTCCTATATATAGGATGTGTGTGCACAGCATTGGGGTTAGGGTTTTGGTCATTATCTTTTGTTAGCACAAGATAGGTGCGTACTTGTTGTAATCCATGGTTCTTTAGTGTTAAATCATCAATGGAGTTATCGTATTATTCATCTTGTGTGTCGGTTCTTACAATATTCATCTAGTTTCTTTTATTGTAGAAGATTAGTCACTTAAAACACCTAATTCATAGGTGTTTCTAAGTGATAACAATCTGTGCATTTACAAGATCTAGCATTTGGGACTTACACTTTTAACCACACACTGAAAGTACATAGCCATGTTCCTATGATATGCTAAACGTGGAAGCAATGTACCTACACCTGTAAAGATTTAGTAAACGTGACAACAAAATAATAATATACCACTATACAACAACTCAATGCATAGGGTACAAAAAGTAATGCACCACCAAGTTGCTAAATGTATTATATAATAATTATTATTATGTGTGAAATTAATTGATTTTTGGGTAAAGAATCAGTGGAGTGCTACCTCCAAAAAACAGTTTTTAGTGAAGTGAATCAGTGTATGATTGGTGTAAATCAGTAAAGTTGAAAATGTTTCAGTGGAGCTCATCGTCCCCCCTAACAATTACTCATCCAAACCCCCAATTAAGCTCATCACATTACACCATTTTAGGCAAAATTGAGTGAAAAAAAAGGTATGCCTACATGTCGTCTACATGGCAACACTTTTTTTCATACTAAAGCCCTTAACTAATTCACCATAACACATAGCGTTATAGAGTGAGATTGTAGTAACTAGTAATTCATTGTTTTTAACAAATATTTTGTATGTCTTCTTCCTTTTAATTCCTTTTTTTTATTTTACAATGTGACACAATCTTTCATTGGATATATTATCACCCACACGTAGATTATGGATCTTAAATCAAGTCAATGAAGTAGTGGTGGAGTGGTTTGGGAAATACTTAGTGTTCTTTGTGACTCAGGTTTGATTCCCGCTCTCCTTATTATTCCTTACGGCATCCAGGTGAAGAGCGAATACGGGTGGCATCGGATCGACCTGGATGGGATGCGAGGTTTTACCTATTATTCCACTGTTGTGCCTTCATGCGAGTGGAGGTCGAGTTTCCGTGCATCTAGGAGAGCCAAGAGGCTGCCGGCAGTCGAGTAGTTAACCTTGACTACAGTGTCTGGTGTCACGATGGTTGGCATGTTGTTCCTTTCCTTTCAAAAAATATATATATCTGTGACACCCGGCAAACTCAGGTTAATACTTTTTACAAACATAAGTCTACCTTAGCGAAACATTTTATATAACGTACTTAACTGGGTTAGTTGAGTCGGTTCGATGATTCGGGGAATCATCGGGAATTGGTTCATACTTGATATTGTCTATAGTTATCCATAGTTCAATGATTCGGGGAATCATTGGGGAAACACACACGTACACACGAGTCTTGAGTCTCGTTGTTGGTGAAAACATATAATTGGAGTAACTTGTCAAGTATTACATGTTCTACAATCAATTAACAACATATGAGCGCACGATTATGTTAATTGATATGTTAATGTATGTTAAAATGCTATTTTGGGGTCGTAGGTGCGAATGAGGAGTTTGGATTCTCATTCGCATGGTAATCGACTCATTCGCATGCTTTGGTATATGAATGAGAGCAGAGTGTTTGTGTGTGTGTATATATATATATATCTTTGCCTCATTCTCATCATTTCACAACCCTAACTCGCCCCCAAGTGCTTTCTCTCAAACCCCAACCTGTAGAAACAAGTTTTTGCCCTCATTTCTTGGATCCTAGAGCTAAAACAAGTTTTTTATCAATATCAAGTGAAGATTCAAGGTGTTTGTCAATCACCTAAACCCTTTTCAATACATTTTTGACAAACCCTAAGTGTCCAGATCTGATTTCTAAGTGTTTTCTTAAATAAAAACATTTCTAACATCTTTCTAAACTAGATCTGGACCTAAACAATGGGTTTCTTTACAAAAACCTAAGTTTAAATGATATTGGTGACCATATCTTTGGGTTTAATGAGTTATATGTTGATTGAATGATATTAGAATGTTGTTGAGATGATCGTGGATTGTTTAAGAGCATGATTAGGGATTGTATGAGTGGTTTATTAATGTTTTGTGGACTTTTAACCATTTTGGGGGTTTATGTGATAAATCTAGGGTTGTAACATGAACATGATGATGATGATGATGATATGAATAGGAATTCAATTAGGTGAGTTAGTCCATGCTTAATAATCTAGAAATGACATTATTTTAATACTTTTCATTATGGGTAAATTTCTCATGCAATTGATGTGACATCTCCATAATTTGCGATTTTGGGTAATTTGTGATTTTGGTGTTCGAAAAGACATATTGATGACTGAATCATGTATAGTAACATGTTATAGGATAGATAAGTGTGACTGTAGTGTTTAGTTGTATTTCATGAAGTTTTTTATTGGATTTGAAGGGTTTATGTTCGTCAAAATAGCTTAACAACTGAACAGGTACGAATGGGTTCCCATTCGCACGGTTGACTTTGCGAATGAGTGGGAGGTAGGGTTGTTCAAAGTCGGATTATCCGAAATTTCGGATATCCGATTTTCAGATATTCGAAATTTCGGATTCAGATAATCTAACGGATAATCCGAAACTTAAAAAATATCACTCCCTCTTATGCTAAAAGTCTAAAATTGAACCTGCTTAAAACAAACATTTAATATATATTTTATTTTTAATATATCGGATTCGAGAAAGGCGTATTATGTTAGTTTAAGGCTAGGGTTAACTTAGAATTGACTAAATATATAGTATATATGTAAATAATATCATGCATATAATATAGATATTTTTTAATATTTTGGATTCGGATAATCTGATTATCTGGAAATTTTTAAAAATATGACCTGAGTCCGAATCCGAAATTTCGGATTTTTCGATTTTCGGATATCCAAAAATCGGATGATCCAAAATTTTGGATAATTCGGATACGGATTTTTGGATATTTCAGATTCGAATTCGGATTCGAACTTTTTTGAACACCCCTAGTGGGAGGTTCTCCCATTCTCACATCGACTGCGCGAATGAGAGGAGTTTAAACCCATTCGCACCACATTGACTCATTCTTACCAAAGGTTCATTCTGTTGATGCGAATGACTAATTTCAGGACCCATTCGCGTGGACAAAGGGTACGAATGAGACTGGAAATAATCTCATTCGCACCAATGTGGAAAAGTGTGAATCTTTGATATAAAATAAGTATTTTACGTGCATTAGTTGTGTGTGAACTATATATACTTGATGAATTGATATAACGGGTCACCAACGGGAT
This sequence comes from Ambrosia trifida, assembly GCA_028751855.1. Taxonomy (NCBI): domain Eukaryota; kingdom Viridiplantae; phylum Streptophyta; class Magnoliopsida; order Asterales; family Asteraceae; genus Ambrosia; species Ambrosia trifida. Next base: position 28,194,788 of record CM054133.1, on the reverse strand, counting down.
GTCGAGTCTTGTGTTGTCGTGTCAAACGTCAAACTTTTACAAACATTCAAAGTCAAGTTTTGGACAACTTGGGATTATTAGACAAACATATCATCGGTCAAACATTTATAGGCTATTCGTGGTAGGTTTTCGGTAGTAGGAATTCCACAACAAGCCTGGTTTATTATTTACGTGAAGAAGCAACCTAAGGTGAGTATCACAACCCTACAGTTTTACTATTTTCATTATTGGGGGAAAACATGCAGTACAAACACAAACTTTTTAGACCACCGTATTACATTATATCATATGAGTATTAAGCGACATTTCATCATTAAGTCTTTTCTAACTTGTGAACCATGAATACGTGGATACATAGCGGGGAAAGTGTGAATAGATCTATTGGACCCGGCAAGCCCCACTCGGGCCGACTAGAGGTCGGATGGGTGCATATTTGTACTATCTAACTTACGACACCGGGTGATGACTAGTGGCGGGTATTAAAGTCAACTTACTAACGTTCATCAATGGTTCACGACGCTTTAGTATCATGTAACGATGTCTAGCTAGCATCAAGTATAGATGTAAGGATTGTTGGGTCTAGTTTACGAACATTTACTTACTTTTACAAACATAACACTCTGTGAACTCATCAGCACTGTACGTGTTGACTAACATTGCATGTTTTCTCAGGTCGCTAAGGTAGCAGCACAAGTTAGACGCACGCGGGTCACAATGTGTCTGATCCGGTTCTTGCATTGTGTTAAACTCTTTTCAAACATTTACTATTGATGCTTTTGGGTTGTAAAGTTTTATAACTACTTATGTTGTGATTTGTTTGGTTTGGTGAAACATTTAAGCTGTTTGGATTTTTATTACGTTATTTTCATATCATATAGTTGTCGTTTATTGTGACCATTGATTTGGATTCTGTTATGTTACGCACCTCACGGTGAAACTCCGCATGTAAAATCTGTTAGTGTGACAATATCTTAAATCAAAATACAATGAATCTTACCAGGAACACTTATCAAATCACGGATATCTATAAAGATACACTTGTTCATTCTAAAAGTTGTAAAGTCTTAACGGAATTTAAAAGTAGAATTTATTATTATGACTGTTTACGTAAAGAAAGGGTTATAACAAAATATTTCCGAATTTGCAAGTTTTTTAAAAGGCTTAATTCAATGGAAATTCTTGTATATTTATAACTTAGCGGTCTTAAGTTTGAATCCCTACCCACACACCGGTGTCCTCCTTGCCTAAGCTTAAACCGTCACGAGAATTATTATTTTTTTTTTTGTGTGCATGGATCGAACCTGTGACCTATCTCCAGGATGAGAACCCCTTAAGGAAAACCCACCCTAACTCAAAGCAGCTGGGCCGGAGATCATTCGCTACAAGTTAGTTTGCATGTTATGCCTGATAAGTTAGTGTTTAGCAAAGTGAATTTTCTGTTCATTTGTTTCTTATGGTAAATCACTGTATGTTTTCACGTTTGCGTGTCCTTCAGCTGTGTTTTCATGTATCATTTATTATGATATGATGTATAGCAAATATAATTTTTTCAAATTATGATGTACAGCAATTCAGCAAATATAATTTCTTCAAATGTTTGTTTACTAGTTTATTACACGAAGTAGTAAACATGTTTATTTAAATGCAGAATCTTTGTTAGAAAAGTGTTTAGGTAATTTTTTGTTTTTTTTTTTTAAAATTGTTACAATAACAAAGCAAAAAGATTGTTACAATAGCCTTTTATTTTAAATTAATAAAATGTTTATTACTTCTTTTCTTTTGTGGAGAACAGGTTGTAATGACATGCGAGATCGAAACCGTGGGCTACATTAATTGAAAATACTATTTGATGAAATAAGATGACGGGAATAGTGGCTGCTATAGAAACTTCTTGAAAACCTTGTATCATACAAAAAAACATATTCAAGAGAAAAAAAATTTAGAGCAAAATACTTAGGCCACTCTTAGTTTATTTTGTTAAAATAATCAAAGATTAATGATATTTTTACGGCGAATAACAACTTTAGCGGTGCCTAATCGCACCTCTTCCGGGGAACTCACTGCGCCACTCCGGGCAGAGTATGTTGTCTTAACCGGGCTCACGTTGGTATTAGGGTTTGGTTTGGCGTACACTGGGAAAACCGCACAGAGTCCAGCCCACGCAAGATAAGGGCATGCAAGTTGCTCCTCGTGAGAGTCAAACCCGAGTTTCATGAGTGAAACTAGGATACCTCAACTATGATATTAAAGCATTTTAGATTGACTTCAATGCAATGCAATTTAATATATTTTTTTAATGGTTAATTTCTTACACCAATTTATTTACATCTTTTTTGCACACCCTTAAAGTTGAACTTTCAATGTCACTCAAGAGATGATTTCCTCTCTACCACTAGGCTATAACCTAAGTAGCAATTGAATATCATTTTTAAGACACTTAAAAAAATTCATGCATTTAGTACAAGTATTAATGCATAATTGTCTCTCTTATTTAATACATGAGATATTTAAAATATGAATTGTAATTAAGTATTATTGAGTAGTTAAATATAATAGAAATTATAATAAGTATTAATTAAAAACCAATATATAAATAAAAATTCTAATAATACATCACTAAAAACCGTTGGAACAGTATAAAGACCGCTAAAATACAAGATCACTAAAAAATATTGAAACAATAAACAGTAAAAATAAAAATAAAAATAAAAATAATAGTACTTTATAAAAAAAAATATTAAGAATGATAATAGTAATAATAATGACAAATAATATTAAAGGAAAAAAAACAGTATAAATAACTTGGACATTATAAATGGACTATTTACAAAACGAACAACTTAAAGGAATAAAAAAAATACTTATAGTCAATCAAATGTAAAACTATTCATGTGTTTATTTGTTAAAGGAATAATAAAAACATATGTCACATCCTGTCAAGGCGGAAACACGGGGGTGTGATTCGAAAGGTTTTCAAGCACAAGGTTCGAGCAACACACAAGATTTAAATTAAATAGATACCATCAAAGGATGAACGATGTCATAAATTATTAAAATAACACAACATTGTCTGAAAATAAGAAATTGTCTGAAATCACATGACCCAAACACCAAGATAGTATTTGACTGACACAACCAAATCCATGATGGTACCACCGAGTGTAAGCTTAAACCCAACCCTCAAGTCTCTGCTCCGCATGATTAGTTACCTGAAAAACATGTATAAAAGATTTGTCAACATAATGTCGGTGAGTTCACAGGTTTTTAATATACTATGTAAAGTGCTCGTGATATTCGTGTGTGACCAATCGTAGGCTAGCTAAGCGAATGATTACTGTGCAAACCCTGAGCCCCATAACCAAACCTCTTGACTGTTGTGCCTCGTGCATTGTACAATGGTTCTTCACTGCTTACCTATTTATTGTTTTATTCAGTGTCACCCAGGTGATCGATTGTATATCCATAATAAAGATTGACATGTATGTCACTCTTATGCTTATGTTACACATCAGAATCGTCTATCATCATCATCATGACCTATCATTTGATATCAATTTAGTTGTTTTTTTTTTAGGTTCACATCACAGCTTTAAAATGTCTTAAAAAAGTGAGAAGGTTGTACAAAGATTTCACACGAGCAAGATGTGCAAAAGTAGAATCCGGAACCTCCATAGGATAAATTAGTCAACCCTATATATGCAATAGAAAAACTAAGTAAATGGGATTTCTATATTCTTTAAATAATACAAGTCGGTGATGTTAAAAAAAATATGTATTCCAGTATTCAATCAATTCATTACTTTAACAAAAAAAAAACAATTCATTTTACTGTATTTTTATTCATTTGGGTTTGTATATTGATATATAGATAATTATAAATAATTTTTTCAATATATTACTTATTTAATTATTTAATGTAATATTATATTATTGTTAGTTGATAGTTGTGTGAACCCGACCAAAGCCGGTTTAGTCGCTTATGAATCGGACCCCTATGCAATAATTGACCCGGCCCGAACACGCTAAACCCTTTTTTTTTCTCCTCCTCAATTCTATAAATTACAAGTGTTAATTAATTACAAATAAAAAATCAAATGTATGTGTTTTCCTTTGTGTTATATCCTTACTAGCTTATACCTCGGGAGCGTCCCGGGTTGAGAAATCTAAGTAAAGTGAATAAAGTTAGAAGTATCTAAACTATAAAAATGGCATCTATGTATCAACTTACATTAGATACTTTAAAAAAAATATATACCAAAAGATCCATTTCACCTTAAAACATCAACACCTAAAACAGAAAATTAAGATCCCAAGCATTTCAAGGGGACAAAGATTGTTTAGCACCAATACATTCAGTCAAAGGTCTTTAACTGCATACAATAAGATTTGAGCTATTTCAGAATAAGGTAGAAAAAAAAATATAGCAATTACCTGTTGGAGAGTGTCCCGGGTTGAAATATCTAATATGACATAATAAAATATCTAATATAATAACATAATTAATGACTTGCCAATATATGATTAATGAATATTGTTATTATTATTATTATAAACAAATCTCTGCCATAAGTTATCATATTTTAATATACAAAAAGGGTAATTGGGTCGGATATCACCTAATCCTAGGCCCGACCCAAACCCACAAATTTTTTTTTTGAACTAATATATCCCGGGAGCGTCCCGGGTTGAGAAATCTTATTTGAAATACCAATTTTACACCTGAAATAGACTGGTGCATTTTACAGTTACATGCAGGAAAACTTCGGGTAGCACTTAACCTAAAACAATTAACAATGTATCTTCAATGTTAGTGCATAACCTTAAACACTGTATAACTCTAATATTAAAACCTAAACTAAAACAATGTACAACTCCAATGCTAACACATGTTGTAAATAAAAATCATATTTACTGGTTTGAACATAACTAATGACTTACATGATTAATGAATAACCTGAACACTTTGTGTTTTTTTCCTGTATGAACAAAACCACACAAAAAAATAGTCGGTTTTTTCTCCGTTTTTATATAGCACCATGGTACCCGTTGGAAAGATAATAAAACGCTCGTTAATTTGGTGTAATTTTTTTCTTTAAAAAATCTCATATATAAAAGATATTAACGTTTAAAAGTTATGGGAGAAAACATTAGAGATAAAAATCTAACTTTGTTTTTAAATTTTAAATTATTATTTTTCTAAAATAAACCCCTTGACACATGGCACACTCAATGAAGAGAATACTCAAAGTGCCATGTCATTAAAATGACTTTGGTTTATTATATGTATAGACTAGCTTATACCCCGGGAGCATCCCGGGTTGAAAAATCTAAGTAAAGTGAATAAAATTAAAAGTATCTAAACTATAAAAATGGCATCTATGTATCAACTTACATTAGATACTTTTAAAAAAATATACCAAAAGATCCATTTCACCTTACAACATCAACACCTAAAACAGAATATTAAGATCCCAAGCACTTCAAGGGGACAAAGATTGTTTAGCACCAATACATTCAGTCAAAGGTCTTTAACTGCATACAATAAGATTTGAGCTATTTCAGAATATGGTAGAAAAAGAAAACATAGCAATTACCTGTTGGAGAGCGTCCCGGGTTGAAATATCTAATATGACATAATAAAATATCTAATATGACAACATAATTAATGACTTGTCAATATATGATTAATGAATATTATTATTAGTAGTAGTAGTAGTAGTGGTGGTGGTGGTGGTCGTAGTGGTAGTAGTAGTGGTAGTAGTAGTGGTGGTAGTGGTGGTAGTGGTGGTAGTGGTGGTAGTGGTAGTAGTGGTAGTAGTGGTAGTAGTGGTAGTGGTAGTGGTAGTGGTAGTGGTAGTGGTAGTGGTAGTGGTAGTGGTAGTGGTAGTAGTGGTAGTAGTAGTAGTGGTAGTGTAGTGGTAGTAGTAGTCGTCGTAGTAGTCGTGGTAGTAGTGTAGAAATTGCAGAGGAGCAGGATCCGAAGTGGTGGCTGCTACAAGAATGGAATATTCCATAGCATTCGCTTCTGAAAGAATTTGAACTAATTGTGCCACAGTTGAGCGTTTCTGTCCAATCGCTAGTAGTAGTAGTGGTAGTGGTGGTGGTGGTGGTGGTGGTGGTATTATTATTTTAAACAAATCTCTACCATAAGTTATCATATTCTAACATAAAAAAGGGTAATTGGGTCGGGTATCACCTAATCCCAGGCCCGAACCAAACCCACAATTTTTTTAAACTAATATATCCCGGGAGCGTCCCGGGTTGAGAAATCTAATTTGAAATATCAATTTTACACCTGAAATAGACTGATGCGTTTTACAGTTACATGCAGGAAAGCTTCGGGTAGCACTTAACCTAAAACAATTAACAATGTATCCTCAATGTTAGTGCATAACCTTAAAACACTGTATAACTCTAATATTAAAACCTAACATAAAACAATGTACAACTCCAATGCTAACACATGTTGTGAATAAAAATCATATTTACTGGTTTAAACATAACTAATGACTTGCCTATACATGATTAATGAATAGCCTGAACACTTTGTGTTTTTTGCATGTATGAACAAAACCACACGAAAAAAATAGTCGTTTTTTTCTCCGTTTTTTATATAGCATTATGGTACCCGTTGGAAAGATAATAAAACGCTCGTTAATTTGGTGTAATTTTTTTCTTTAAAAAATCTCCTATATAAAAGATATTAACGTTTAAAAGTTATGGGAGAAAACATTAGAGATAAAAATCTAATTTTGTTTTTAAATTTTAAATTATTATTTTCCTAAAATAAAGCCCTTGCCACATGGGATGACACATGGCACACTCAATGAAAAGAATACCCTATTTGAGTGCCATGTCATTAAAATGGCTTTGGTTTATTATATGTATAGATAGATAGATAATAACTATGCTTAGCTATCTCTATTTGGGTAAAATTTGTAACCAAACAATAATTTCTTCGTGTTTTTTTTTTTTTTTTTATAATTTATGATGGTATGTTGTTTTTCGTAATCTATTATCTTTTATATATTTAACTAAGTGATTTTTTAAACCGATATGGTAAAAACCTAGAGAGGTGTAAATACATTATTTTGAATAAATCTAGAGAAAATTAAGGTTTTTTCCATATGGTTTGACCATAAATGTCATTTTTTTAACGGCCAACGAAATTTACCAAGAACTCTCTTTAGAGTCCATACTCAATCAAATCAGAACGCCTTCCACCCATAACCAGGCATGTAAGACTACTCAGAGTGGTGGGGGGGGGGGGGGGAGATGGGGGTGAAGCGCCATGTGGCACTTGTGGGACCCTTGTGAGGGGGAAAAAATTGTGGGGAGTGGAAGGGGGGAAGGAAATAATATTATACTAGTTTTTATCCCGGGAGCGTCCCGGGTTAAAATATCTAATATGACATAATAAAATATATTATTATTATTATTATTATTTTAAACAAATCTCTGCCATAAGTTATCATATTCAAATATTAAAAAAACGAATCTCTGCGCCGAGCGAGGTATAAATCTAGTGCCATTACAAATGAATTCGGAAGTTTGTAATCGATCATTCTAAAAAGAACTAACATGCAATAAGAAAAAAAAAGTTAATTATTGAAATATCGAACGCATTAGTCTAAGGATTATGTGATGCGTTAAAAAATTCATTGGTATATGATCGGGTATATAGTTCGGGTATTTGGGTATGTTGTTTCGGGTAATCGGGTCGGGTATCACCTAATCCCAGACCCGACCCAAACCCACAATTTTTTTAAACTAATCCCAAACCCGACACAATACCTATCGGGTTACAAAAAATAGTCATTTTTTTTTCTCCGTTTTTATATAGCACTATGGTACTCATTGGAAAGATAATAAAACGCTCGTTAATTTGGTGTAATTTTTTTCTTTAAAAAATCTCGTATATAAAAGATATTAACGTTTAAAAGTTATGGGAGGAAACATGAGAGAAAAAATAATAAAGTTTTAATATTTAGATTTAGTAGATTAGGTATTTAATAGATTAGGTTAAAAATTATAATATATTAGGTTAAATCATATTTATTTCTTTTTTTTAATTGGTTTACACTTGTCACATCACATCCTATGTGGCATCTCTCAAATGAGAGATTGCATAAGAGTATGACATGTAGGATTAATCTCTTTGCAATATATATATATTGTGTTAAAGTTAAAAAAAAAACTGGTCTAATCAAATGGTGACACCTCACCCCCACCCCAAGCCCCACGCCGGTGACATTCCCCACGCCAAAGGGGCAACGCCCTCTTCCCCCCACCTTGGCGGCGGTGTTACCCCCCTTCCCGCCCCCCACTTCGGGCACCCTAAGGGAGCTCCTGGTTTTACCAAGTTCACTAATTTCGGGGAAAACCCGACTATGGATCTTCTAATTCTATCATTGAGCCTTAATACCATGACCTTTTAGTCATGGATCTTCTATCATTGAGCCTCCATACCATTCCACCATAAGGTAGTTGGTCCATTACATAAATGTCATTTTAATCCAAATTTTGTTTAGCATTGCGGTATCCATTTTTTTTGGGATTTCGGTCCAGCTCTCTAAAAGACTAAATTCGTCAATATTTCATGTTAATCAAAGGGCATTTGAGATTTTTTATACTTAAGGGACTATTTAAGTAATTTAGACAAACTAATGTAAACTAAAATATGTGTTGAATAAATTATCACCACCTAAACCCTGCTACAACTTCGGTTGATAAAAAGAACTCCAAATTTATCACCACCTAACTACATTTTTGCATAAGAATTGTTAGTGTATTGATGCAGTGCATAAATACAACACTATTTTAGGTTTTGGCCTCATAAAGTTAATAGCTAACCATGTATCGCAAACTAAATGTCAAAGTATATAACATTTTATATGTTAAAATGTTTAAATGAAGGTGGAAGGTGGAAGGTGGCATGGAAGGCCGGGCCCGGTCGGGTTGAAACGGTCCGGGTCGTTACGGGATGGGTCAGGTTGAAACGGTCTGGGTCGTTACCGCGCCCGGTCGCTACCGGGTCCGACCGGGTCGAAACAGTCCGGGTCGCTAACGTGCCCGGCCGTGTCGAAAAAGTACCGGTTGCTAACGGGTCCGGTCAGGTCGAAACAGTCCGGGTCGCAACCGGGCCCGGCCAGGTCGTAATGGTCCGGGTTGTTATCCAGCCCGATAGGGTCGAACCGGCCTGGTTCGAAATGAAATATTTCGGATCCCTTAAAATTTTATTTTTATGTTTATTTTGATTTTAAATTTGTTTTTTTTTTATTTATTTTTTTTACTTTTAAATTTTTTATTGTTATTTTAATTTTTTTGAATTTAGTCTATTTTGATGTGAACTTATCCTAATCCAAACCATCCAGACCTAAGCCTAAACCCATCCTGACCTAACCCATCCTAACCTTTTTTTTAATCTACCCATCTTGACCCAAACTCATCCTAACCCAAACTCATCCTGACCTAACAACCAACCCAACCCAACCTACCTATTTTGCTACCCATAGTTTTGACTTTAAACATAATCAATCCAAAGGCCAAAACACAATTTGGTTTGACTACAAATCCCGCCTGTTGAATTAAATATTCATAGGACTATGAGCGAGTTGCCCGACAAAGTAAATATGCATCGAGAAAAGAGATAATACAAGTCTACTATACCTTCAAGTGCCAATATTCAAAAGTGTATTTGTTTATAAAAAATTATTATGATATATACATATTGTTTGTAAACGGTTATCAACATATCATATATTCTTGCCCTACCCCTTTTGGTGGGGTGATAAAAGTGTTGATGTTTCAAAGAGAAGGTTGAGAGGTCAAGCTTCATATAGGGAAAAAAATGGTGTATTTAAAGAGGGAAAAATTAGCCGTTCAAAATAAAAAAGAAAACTTATTATATATTCTTAAAAAAGTTTTTCCGATAGCGCCATGTTTTATCTTTTTTTCTTGAAATTGTAATAAAAAGGATTACGTTTCCTTAAGAGTAAATGGTCAAGTTCGTCCTTGAGATTTGTTCAATATTGCTAGATCCATCCAAATAAGAAATTTTGACACATGAGCCACTAAGGTTAGAAATCTAGTGTTAAATGTCCCTTCGGGGACATCCGATAAAATTGGAACGATACAGAGAAATCTAGTGCTAAATCTATCTAATTTGAAAACTCTGTTAAATACTAACGTTAAATCAGAGGCATTTTGGTCATTTTCCATCATTTTGAATGGATCTAGCAACATTGAACAAACTTCAGGGACGAATTTGACCATTTACTCTTTCCTTTAACTGAAACCTCGATAGAGAAACATGTTAAGGATAACTAAGTTCACTAACTTTCGATGCGGTAACCTTGTTGGTTAACCATGTCCAAAAACCATTATATAGTTAAGAACTAAGGGGCACGGGGTGTTCACTGTGAAAACTCACTGTTTTATGTTAGGTATATTAATATTAGAGAAGGTTGAGAGGTCAAGCTTCAACACCTGTTAGCATTGGAGTTGTACATTGTTTTATGTTAGGTATATTAATATTAGAGTTATACATTGTTTAAGGTTAGGCGTTACATTGGAAATGCATTGTTAATTGTTTTAGGTTAGGTGTTACCTGAAGCTTTCCTGCATGTAACTGTAAAGCGCATAATTCTATTTCATATGTAAAATTGATATATCATATTAGATTTTTAACCCCAAAACATTACCGGGGTATAATCTAGTTATGTCATATATCAGTGGATGATTAAGATTTTCATATGTTATATTTTTTCAACTAAAAAACAATCATGAATCGCGACGGTTCTCTTCTTTTGTACCCGTCTCATGATAAAAAAAATAATAACTTTAATTAATAATTTTTAATGTCAAATATGAGAAAAGACGTTATCTTGTATTTGCTAGTTGTCATCCATGACTGAAAGTGACATATAGAAACGTTTACAAACTTTAGAGGGTCCAATTGCACTTAATTAAAAGTTCAAGGGCTTATTTAACTTACGCGAAATTGGTCTACTGTCAAAATAGGAAATTACACTTCAGCTCCTTTATTATCCGTATCAGACATTTAACGACCATAAAAATAGACATGTGTATAACCCCCATCCATCCTTCAACTACTCGATTAGTACATATTTAATACTTTTAAAGAAAAAGTACATATTTAATTGCAACTTATTATCTTAAATCAATTTTACTCTACCAACATATATTTGTTACCTAAAAGTTATATTCTCTAGAGCTAAAAATATAAATAAACCAACTAATTGCTAAGGTTTCCACTCGTGATAATCATTTTTGTAACACATGCAACAATCTAGATTACATACATGTAACATGTTTTTTTCTTTTCGTACTTGTACTCTAAATCGCCCCCTACACCATGGATATAAATGAGTTACGAAGTCAACTAGGTAAGTAAATTACACATATAAATATTTGATTAGTTGTTGTATAACTTTGTGAACCAATTAAGGGGCTGTTTGGTAGCCTCTTAATCAGCCTCTTAATCATTCAGGTCTGAATTATTCAGCATTCAGACTGTTTGTTTCAGCATCTGAATGGAATGATTAAGTGCTGAACCATTAAGCTAATAAAAGATGCTGAATGATTCAGTTCTTAACCATTCAGACCTCTTAATGATTCAACACTTAATCAACCAAACAACCCTAACTAACATTTATGATCGTCATAGATGCATAATAATATAAATTGAAAGAGCATTCAAAATAATAAAACCAAGGTCAGACTCTATATTACCCCACTGTCAAAATGTTAAACTTTGTTTTTGAAAGGCGACACATTATTGAACTAGATGAAAGTTATGATGAAAGCTACCAAGTTTAAAAATATATACCAAGTTTTATTGTATGTATTACACACGAAAAGCCATGGCACATCTTTTCGATATAACATGTTACACACCAAAAATTTAGAGCTTTATCTAATAAGGAGCATTTTAGTGGTTGGTCATATCTTTCATAAAATCGAACGGTTTAAAAACTCTACAAGTTTTAAACCTAACCTAACTCTTAATTTGAATGGAGTTAGGGAGTTACGACAGAAACGTGGAATGTATGATTTAATCCGTCAAAATCATTAACTTAGGGTTATGTCACTAAACTTTTTCGAAAATGTAATACATATTTTTATTATTAGATAAATCACATTAAATAAATAAATCAAATAATGATTTAATGATTTATTAACTCATACTTTTGAGCATGGCTCAATTTCACTAATCTCTTACTCTCAAAATACCAATAACAAGAATAATCAAAGTATAATATCAATACACTATATGTCCCTTATATGTCACTTAGGACAGTTTAGCATGCTCGGTATATTCGCGGTCGACTTGATATGATTCGGCTATTTTCATATTCGAACGCGACTCAAAAGTATACTCTGAATAGCTCGAGCTCACTTTAACTTAAGTCGCACCTATATAACATAATTTATGACCCAATCTCAAACACTTCACGCGTTAGTCTCTTAATATTTTTATTCATTTTCTCTCTCGTTATCAACCCAATATCCATTGGACCATTTATCATTTATGATGATGATGTTAGTTTTTATCCCGAAATTCAATGGTGCAAACCTTTTATAGTGTTTTAACGTCCAAGGCCCGGCATTCACACTTTACCCAATATATTATAATATTTATGTTTATGCACCCCCCACCGTCACAACCAAAACAATAATATAAAAAAAACAAAAACCAAAACAAAATAATAATAATAATAATAATATTCTTTCTCTATATAACTTCAACATAACTCAGCCTATACCCTTCCCCTTTCTCTTCAATCCATAATTTTGTGTTGCTTGTATTTGCATCACCATCACACCAACCTTTCATCATCAAACACAACTCACACAATCACTACAAATCTTACTAACACTCTATATATAAATATGATGTAACCCTTTCAATTATTTCATCTTTATATCATTTTTTTTATAAAAAAAGATTGTTCCATACCTTACTAAATACAAATATTCAATCTTTTGATCCACCATGGACGGAGACTTCTTCCTCGACGCCGGAATAATGACACTAACGCCGGAGATCACCACCGCCGACGATATTTTCCGGCCAAATTGGGATAAAACAGAGCATTATTCTCAATTGGAATCTACTCTGTTTTCGATGACGTCATCATCCCCTGTTTCTTTTCCAACTGTTTCCAAATTAAATTCTCCAATAATGGACCATTTGGTGAAAGAAAACATACCCAGAATTCGTAATTCGATATCCATGAATCCCAATTTGCCATTCTTTCCATCGGATCCTGGGTTTGCTGAACGGGCAGCGAAGTTTTCGTGTTTCGGTAGTCGAAGTTTCAATGGTAGAGTTGATCAATTGGGGTTGAATTGTGACAAAACAGATGTTCCAATTGGATCTAATGTTTCTCCGGTGACTTGTGCTGGAAAATTTCATCGAGTTTCGAGTAGTCCGGTCGGATTGAACAGAGGATCAGGCTCTGCTTCGAACTCTAATGAGGGATCCTCTGTTTCTGAGCAAGTTCCAAGTGGTGAATTGGGGTTCAGGAATCAGAAAGATCCGAATTCGAGAAAACGGAAAGGGGGTCCTTCAAAGGGAGCCGTGTCAAACACGAAAAAGGTATTTAAACCCTGAAATAGCCCACTATAACATGAGATGTACGTGATTTCACGTATATCTCATGTACAGTTGGCTATTTTTTTGTAGGGACTAAAGCGGAATTTTTAAATTAAGTCACTTTTTTAAATAATTTTTTAAGATCTTAATACAAGAGGATAATCGGAATATGGTGAAATATATTTTTTGTTAGATGGTTTTTTAAAGACATATAACTAAACGTATTAAAGTTAGAGTGCTTTTTAGTGAAAAGACAACCCTTTGAAATTAATAATTTTGCCCTCTTTGGCAATTTCTGAAAAATAACTATATGAAAGTGAACCTAAAATTAAAGGCCTCGTGTTTTTTTTGGCTTATTATTATTTTTTTTATATGAAATGATTAAGTTGATAAACCGAATATGAATAAAAACTAAAATGTGCGGTTTACAGGAAGAAGATGATGTTAATGAGTCGAAAAGATTGAAGAAAACAGAAGAAGAAAATGGTGGTAAAATGGATGAAAAGACGAAGCCGCCTGAGCCACCGAAGGACTATATTCATGTTAGAGCAAGAAGAGGGCAAGCTACCGATAGCCATAGTTTAGCCGAGAGAGTAAGCTTTTCAAATTATTTTTTGATTTGAAAATGATGATTTCAAAATTATGGTATTCATAAAATATGTAACTTTTTTTTTTGTTTGTTTTTCAGGTTAGAAGAGAGAAAATTAGTGAAAGAATGAAGCTTCTTCAAAATCTTGTGCCAAATTGTAACAAGGTGAGCATAAAAATGCCAAATTTGCTAATAGTTTTTTTTTTTTTTTTTTTTTTTTTTTTTTTTTTTTTTTTTTAAGCAAAGATGATTAAGTTTTATATTTTGAATGATTAGGTTACAGGAAAAGCACTTATGCTTGATGAAATCATTAATTATGTACAATCATTGCAAAGACAAGTTGAGGTAACACAATAATATACAATTCTAGTGTTAATATACTTTGGAAACTAGCCAAAATATGTAAACTTAAAGCAAGTTGGTTGGTTTAGTCACCCTGTGATTTAATGGTTCTTCCTAATATGGAATACACCGTAAAACTCGAATATAGCAAATAAAAAAAAAGAAAAATAAAAAGAAAACAATACAAACAACTAAACTGTCAAACCATCAAAATGATAAAACCAACTGGTCTAGACGACCACCGGTTTGTTGTTTTCCTACACCGTAGTTGACGGTTTGACTCATAACACTAACCAAAAAAGTTAAACCAAGACGTAAATACAACAAGTATTCGATTACAATAGCAGATTTTTAATTATTAAAATGATTTTTTAACTATCTAACTTTTCTTGTAATCCTTATGTTTGTATAGTTCCTTTCAATGAAGTTAGCTACAGTTAATCCAAGTCTTGAATTTGTCACCAACGATATAATCCAAAACGTAAGTCAATTTCTCAATCTAAAGACAATATTCTTTTAATAGTATAAATATTTTTTAAATTATATTTTTCTTATGTATGTATTGTCAACATTTCAGGTTGATCACTCAAACCAAAATTTTTCTCAACAAACATCGATTGTTTATCATCAAAAGCCGCAATCGGTCTTCGATGGGTCTGAACCGATGGCTCAACCCGTTCATGAATTCACCGAACCTTTTCCCAATGTAAAATCTTTAATCACCTTACAAGTTCATAACCAAAATTTATAATTTTTAAGTTGAATTTAATCAGGGATTAAATTTATGTTAATGCAGATTCAGGGATTTGGTCAAGATGATCTTCAAAGCATTGTTCGAATGGGTTTTGGGGGAAATTTGGATGTTGATACGTCATTTTTTCAGACGGACCATGATCAACCATCTAATATGAAAATCGAGCTATGACCGCTACTATTATAGACTATTGTATATACAAGAGAATGATTTATTAGTTCTAATTGAAGCAATATTCTTCCAAAAATTTGTAATTTTCCTATCAATTTCTTATGCACTTGTAGTTTGTACTTGTATCACGTTAATGGATGATATATGTAGTGAGAAAAAGGTTTTATGTATTATAGTTAAAGTAATATACATAAATATTTACGCAATTATCATAGTTATCTAGTTAGAGTTGTTGATTAGCTTTATAACATTTTGACATACATTTGATCAATTTAACTTTAAAAACATCATAATTTAAATTTAAATGATTGATTTGCATAATTTCTGCCATAATTTCTGCTCAATCACAGATTGACCAAAACACCAAAACAACTTTTTTTTTAGGCTTAGTTCAGTGGAAATCCTTATACAACCTAACATACGGGCTACGGGTCCTAAGTTCGAATCCCTACCCACACACCGATGTCCTCCTTACCTAAGCTCAAACCGTCACGGAGAATTATTTTGTGGTATGCATGGATCGAACCTGTGACGTATCTCCCACGATAGGAACCCCCTAATGGAAAACTCATCCTACCTCAAACCAGCTGGGCTAAAATCATTGGCCAAAATTTCTTCTTCTTGGTTACGGAAAATAAAAAGTTATCAATTAACCTAATTTAAAGTCAATATTTATTTACATTTTAAAAGTTATTAGAAAATAGCAACAATTAGAAGAATCCCAGGCTGGCTTTGGTGAACTCTGACTGGACCAATGAACAAAAACCGAACTTTTATTAAGAAAAACAAATAATAATAACAATAATTAAATAATTATTGTTATTTAAGAAAGGCGCTAAACATGAAAAAACCTGCATAGAAAATAAGATGTCTTCGTACCCTTTGCTTTTGATACATTTGGGGGCCTTGCCCCCGAAGCCTTCCGGATTCTGGATAGGGTGCAAAACTGCAAAAGGTGATGCATAGTAATTGCTTGACAGCCAGAGACCAAAGTTTCATTTTTAATAGAGTAGGTTTTGCTATCTAAAAGGGGGTGGCGGCACAGCTTGTTGCCCGCCAGCCGTCCACTTGTAATGTGTTTATTTTAATTTAATGGAATCACTAATATCTTTAAAATAATAATAATAATAATAATCTAAATAAATAAGAAATAATAATAACAATAAAATTGGGTTATCTAGATTGGAAGACTTGAATAACGCGTTAATTTTAAAATGGCTTTGGAGATGTAGGTTGGAGCCGAACAGTGGCGAAGCTTGAGAATTTGGCCAGGGGGTCGGAAGTTAGCGGTTACGTGACGGGACCTATTTTTTTCTGTAGCTATAGTTCGGGTGATATGTTCGTGTCGGTGATTCGATTCGGGTCAGGTCGAGTCAAGTCAAACATTAAATACAATAAATATAAAAGTTTTAAGAATTCTTTAACAAACAATTGAACAAAGACACTAAAACATTAAAAATGAGACAAATGGTTGGTACTTGAATGAAGAATTACAGTTCATTCCGTCGACCTTTAAGATTTTTGAATTATTCAACTATGGATTGGGGTGCAAACGAGCCGAGCTCAGCCCGAGCTCGATCAGGCTCAGGCTCAAAAGACTTATGAGAGCTCTAGCTCGGCTCGTTTACTATCGATTAGTTAATAATTTAAATAAAGTAATATAAATAATTGGTTCGGAGCTCGATAAATGAAGTTCGGCTCGAGCTCGTTTAGTAAACAACTTAAATGAGTGGGTAAATATTATTAAATATTAATAAACCTAATATTACACTAAGGTTTGACGAGCCTGGCGAACTTCACATGCTAGGCTGAGCTCGGGCTCGATTAGTAAACGAGCTTTGTTTTAAACTCAAGCTCGGGCTCGATAAGGCTCGGCTCGTTTCGAGATTTTTACCCAGCCAAGCTCGAGTAGCTAAAAGATAACAACTCAATCGCTTGCTTATTGAATCTACTATCCCGCTCATGTAGTTGTTGTGCTTAGTAATTTAGGATTTGAGCTTTACATTTTCTTTGTTTTGGGTAAAAGTTTTGGTTTATATAACTATTTTTTTAAACGGGGGGTCGAAACCGTATATAACAAAAAAATTCCATACAAAAACTATATACTCGAAACTTCTAAGCGAAAATTCGGGGGGGTCGGCCGCCCCTCCCCGCCCCTTTAATGCTTCGCCCCTGGAGCCGAAGGCTATATGGCGTAGAGTGATTGGTGCTATCCATGGTTCATCTAGGAGGTATCAATCGGTGGCGTGTAATACTAATGTGAGGGGAACTTGGTCTATCATTGTTAAAAGTGGTTCCAGGTTGATTGTTAATGGGTCGGCTTTTAATGGGTTGTTTCAAGGCAGGTGGGTAATGGTATCGAAGTGAGATTCTGGATCGACCCTTGGATTGATCGGTTGCCACTTAGATTCTTATTCCCGGATCTCTTTCGGTTGGAAACAAACAAATGGTGCACTGTTGCAGACAGGATTGGCCAAGATAATTACACAGGCGCTATGCTTTAGGAGTGGAGGCAATATCCGAGTACAATTCAAGAGTTACAGCAGCTCGTTTTATGTACTCGAATGGTTTCAAATGTTGTCTTGACAATAGAGAAAGATGAGTGGAATTGGAACACTTGTAACCTGAAAATTATCAGCATCAAAGATATAAAGCAGTGGATATATAGCAGCCGCGAAGTGGATACTTCCAATGTGATGCGATGGAGTAAGTGGGTTCCGGCGAAAAGCAACGTGTTTATGTGGCACGCTTGGTTAAATCGGATTCCTACGAAGGTGGAGTTATCCAAAAGAAATATAAATGTTGGAAGTAATCTGTGCGTTTTTTTTTGTGAAGAAGCGGAAGAGTCGGTAGATCACGTGTTTGTTGGTTGTCGAATGACGGAAGCCGTTTGGAGTGGTGTTGCGTCCTGGTGTAGAATACCTCCTCTTATTTTGTTTTCGATTCACGATCTACAGCATGTGAGGGATCAGTTGGGTTACTCGTCGGCCAAGAAAGATATAATTATGGGGATTTTTGTGATAGCTTGTTGGCGAATATGGAAGATGAGGAACGAAAAAGTTTTTAAAGCGGAAAATGTGATCATGTCTCAAGTGCTGTCGGATAAAAAATCTTTAAGTTATCTTTGGTTCAATAGTAGAGGGAAAAGGGCTAGAATTGAATGGAAGGGTTGGCAATCGTTTTCTTTTGATGTAATGTAAAGTGTTGTTTTGTTTTCGGTTATCTCCCCCTTGGAGATGTCAGTTTTTAATGAAATTCGCCCTTCAAAAAAAATGTCATTAATTTTTTTTTAACATTAAACTTCATTAACAACAACAAGTCTTCAAAACGAGACCGCTCCAGAAACCGATTACAGCATATACAACAGGTACTCAACCTAATCTTTCCAAACTAAATCTTTAAATCTAGATCGATGTTTCAACCATAAAAATGATAGATTTAATGCTAGCCATTATCTCTTGCACAGTTGCACCTTCACTTGCTTACCATTGAACATCGTCTCATTCCTCAACTTCCAAATTAACCACATACTAACAATGATGATACCGTGCACAATAGATTTACCATCCTTTCCACCGGGGGCCCTCTTGTAAAGAAGTAATAGATCCCAAAAAGTAAATGCAAACATTGGATCCATTCAACACCATCTACCCACCCCATCCAAACCCCAAAGGTAAACCCGTAACCTTTGAATAAATGATCTACCGACTCGTCATCATAATTACAAAAACCACAAACCTAGGCAACAATGTTAATGTTTCTTCTCAATAAAGCCAAACAAGTAGGTAATTTATCCATCTCTGCACGCCGTGCGAGAATACTACACTTAGACGGAACCCAAGAAGTCCATTTAAAACCAAAGTTTCATGAGTAGTCAATCGCCTCTATGAACAACCTTTTAACTGGGATGGCAATGACACGAGTATTGGTAATCCAATGTCATATTTGATTGTAAACTATGTCTTGTATCCAACTCAATATGTTGGTCAGGTAATTACCCATAGGGTATCAGTCATATGCACAAGTATTGTATATATTCATTTGTTTATTAAAACGTATTTTATTGGGATATTTAAGTAAATTTTTCTTTCCATTTTGATTTATGTATAGTTTTTGGTTTTTTAACAACGACAGTAAATTAAAATATCATAGACTAGATTATATCTCGAAAGCTTTTTGGGATAGAGAAATCTAATATGAAGTGATAAAATGTATGTTATGATATAACATAGAAATTAATGTAGTACAATATGATAAAACAATAGTTTTAATCATGCGATTAAGAATGAAAATGCATATTAAAAAAATATACGTTTGGATGAGGAGCAGAGGCAGAAGCAACCATTGTAGGGTGCGATTGAGGCGGTAATCTTGAAGGTATCACTTTTGTTGGAAATGAGTGGTTTTGTATACCACTATGCTACTTCTTGGAAAGAGAATAAAACGCTTGTTAATTTGGTGTTTTTTTAAATCTCGTATATAAATGTTATTACCGTTTATAAAATTGTAGGGAAAACATGAGAGAGAAAAAGACTTTTTTTGAAAAATAAAGAGGAGTAAGCCTCACCAAGTGGCATGTGTCACTCAAGAGTATTTTTCATTTTTTTATTAAGCCTTACCTAATGCCATATGACACACTTAAAGGAGGAGATGACCTAAATGAACGTCATGTTAGCAAAGAGGGTTTTCTTTTATTATATATATAGATATAGATTACATATATCATTATCAACGTAAAACATTTGAAATATCTATATATATATATATATATATATATATATATTAATAAAAAAAAGCACTAAATCCTACGCGGCGTTCAAAGAGGTCGTCATCTCCTCTTGAGTGTGCCACGTGGCACCAGCTAATTAAAAAAAGGAAAAAAAAATCATACCAAACCCTACCTTGCCTCCCTTTTCCATGCTCTCTCTCCATCTCAAATCTACCTCACATCCATCTCTCTCTTTCTTCTTCGTAACCAAACCCTACTGCTCTTTGTCAACATTTTTGACCACCACACCATCACCCTACACCGTATGAACAACAACCCACCATCATCGCACTGTACCACATCGTCATTACAATTACCAACGACGGCGATTTCAGAGGCGACCAGGACGGAGGTTTGTGGACACGGTGGTGGTCTTGGTGGACACGGTGGCGGCTGCGGCCGGTTCTTTGGTGATCGGTTCAACGAAGGCCCACCATAAGAAGTTATAGGTCTGTAACAACAACAGCAGCAGCAGCAGCAGCACTAACAACAACAACAATAATAATCCCTTACTGCATAATAACCTAATTTACATATTCGTTTACAAATTATTTGATCAACTGTGCAAAGGTTTCGTCGTTTGTTCATGCTTGTGAGGGAGATGCTGTTACAAAACTTACTAATGAAAAGATACCTTATTTTAATGCTCCAATTTATCTTCAAAACAAGACTCAGATAGGCAAAGTTGATGAAATTTTTGGTCCAATCAATGAATCTGTGAGTGTGATTTTGTTATTTTTTATTGTTTGTTATTGTTTTTATGTGACATCCGTCACCCTCGTCTTTAATCTAATTGACAATAACAGTCCTTCAAATATTTCCATTACAGTCCCTGCAAGTTCGTCGTTTTCAAATTTAATTATAGAGCGAACTAAAATTTTATCATTTATAATTATTATGGATCGGGTATAAGTTTTAATAAAATGCGTATGTTGAAACGTTTTCGGTATGGATTTTATAAAAAAAAATTCAAGTATTATAAAGATTGGAAACTTTTAAGTTAAGTTAAGTTAACTTAGTTAAATTTTTATAAGAGAAACTTAACCAAAATTGAATTTAATTAATCTAAACTAACTGCAGGGACTAAAGTTGCCAATTAATGAAAGTTTTAAATAAACAAAACAGTTCCAGCCGCCTTTCTTTCTTTCCGGCGAGTTTTGGCCGGAATCGGACTCCGGCGAGTACAGTCAAACAGCTTGAATGCCATTAAATGTCTAAATTCAAATCCTATGCGTTTCTCCACGAATAACCATCGATCTACCATCATAATTCGTGTTTAATTGGGCTTTAAACTCGGTTAAATGTTGTAACCGATCGGACCTTTAAGACCAAGATCAATTGCTCGTATTCTTCGATAATCTTATAAATTGGTTGCTGAAGTTCGTCCCCAAGTCTTTACACATCACAAACCCACTATAATTCTGTGTTAATCGCATCCATATGTAGCCGAACCAGCGCATGTCTTCTGTTGCGATTTGTTATTTTTTCCGACCCTCAAACGTTTATGTAAGTTCATTTTATTAACGCCATGTTATCTAATTTCGAGTTGTGATCAAAATCCCTATCATTGCAGGCACGATTATAGCTGAAATGAGTTAATTAGATTAAGGGTTAGGGTTAGGGTTTATATGTTGAATTGGGGAAGAAGATGATGAATAGAAAGTATGAGTTAAATATGTTTTGGCTTGAATAAAATCAACAAACTTGCTTCTTGGTTCGTTCCTCCTAACCCGCGGGTCTTTTCCTTATATTTTTTTTTGGGTATTGTTATTATGTTTATTTTCTTTTTGTATAATATCATATATTATATAAAACTTGTAATGTTCATAATAAATTCATTTTTGCTCTAAAAATTATGAAAATTTAGGTGTAGCATCTTGACACCATGAAGAAAATTACCACACTTTTATTTTTCTGGAAAATGTCTTAATTTTATATCTTTATTGAATTTATTTGTTTTAATCGTATTTAATTGATTAAAAATTCATTTTTAATGATTTTAATCTCAAAATTTTTGGGAAATTATTTCTAATTATAATGAACTAAATAAAAATTATTGGTTCAGAAAACACTTATTTTTATTAATTTTCCTATTTTAATCATTTAAACACGATTTAATCTCATTAAATCAGTTTTAAATATAAATAAGTTTATAAAAACTATGGGAAAATTATTTTCATTGATTTACATCAGAAAACATCCATTTCCTATAAAAATAGAATTTTTGGATCGTGTCTTGTATTATTAGTCTTATTTATGTTTAATTAGACATAATTAAACATTTATTTATTTATACTATTAAAACATCTATTTTATAAATATTTGTCTTATAAAATAGAAATATTCTTTTGTTTGAAAGTCTTTATTATCATTTGGTGGATCATTGTGAAACTCATAATTACTTATTTAAACATTTATGATTATTATATTTATTTATAATAATTTATTTAAAGTAATTAACTAAATTAAATTGCCTTAATTATTCAAAACATATTTTGATCTAAATATTCAATTGGTAATAATTATATTACTTAAACCACATTTACAAACTTTGGCATATTATTATTTGGATATACAACTTTTATATTAATTCGATTTATCGTAAAAACTCTAATTCCCCAAATCGACTTAGCAAACCCTAATGCCTTAGACCCTAGATATGTCACACCCTCAAATTCCACGTGCGGGGTTTTACCGCGAGGCGCGTGACACACCAGGATCTCAGTCAACGATCACAATAAACATACAACAAACATGCATTCATAATTATATTTAAAACCAAAATATCATGCTTTGAGCTGTAAACCAGCAGCGGAAGCATTCTTGTTTACAACCAAAAGACATATCATTGTTTACAAAACATTGTTTAATATGCTTCAAAATATTAGACGCTGTGCATGACTTCGTGCGCCTAGCCCATTGACTGCTACCTTAGCGACCTGAGAAAACATGCCAAAAATGTCAACATATAATGCTGGTGAGTTCACAGGTTTTCTTTTATAAAGGTGTTGTCACAAGTTCACAAAGATCATTTCCGTTAATACTATGTCATAAGAACGTTAGCTAGACGTTAAGTGTTTTTACTACTACGGTTGGGAACCCATTACTAAACATGAACCAAAAGATGATACCAGCCCAGACGACTGGGCTACCGATGCCTCGGTAACCCGATAGGTAGAGACAATATGCACCCGCCCGGCCCCGCCGTCGAGTGGGGCTTGTGAGGCCCAATAGATCTATCCACATTTCCCCCGTTGTGCGTTCCAGCACATTCATGGTTTCCCCCTGGGACTTTCCATAAAAGCCGTATAGTAACATAAAGTGCCCATAGTATAACATGTCCTTTAAATAGTTCGTACAAAGCATGTTTCTCCCCCCGAAAGCAAGACAGTAAAAGTGGGGCTGTGAAACTCACCTCGGATTGCGTTACTTGAAAACAGTTAAGTAATTATGTTATGATAGCCCCAAATAGCGGCGACCTATCATAAGATGTGTATAAGTATTGGACTAATAACCCGCAGGCTAACTAGTCCCCGAATGTCCAGACCGTGACCATAAACGTTTGAAAACACCTTTAACTGTTAAACCGACCGTGCCAGACAAGACCCGACATCCCATTGGTGACCCGACATCCCACGTGTTTGGTAAATACAAGACATCATGCAACATTTGCAATTAAACACTTAATACGTGCAATAGTTCACCTAGTCTAGCATAATGTCCGATTAACGCATAATCAGGTCCGAATACGTCTTACTAAGTCATTGGGTGTATCCCGGGGTTCCTAGCATGTTCCTAGGTGTCAAATCGTGTTCCGGGATGTCAAAACGCGTTCACGACAGCAGTACATGCGATTAGGAAAGTCATACGCGAGTAGGCTTCAGCCTACAGGCGATTAGGGGCCCAATCGCATGAGGTATCAGGCGATTAGGGTCCTAATCGCCCCTATGTCTGCATAATCGCCATTAGCATCAGGCGATTAGGATTCCTAATCGCCTGCTGCTGCTGTGTAACGGATTTTCGCGCGTTTAACCCTCCAAATCAGATCCGAAACATGCAACAACACCCAATATCAAACCTAAATCATTTACCAACCCATTCCAAGCAAAAACCCCCAACATATCACTGATCTAACATGTTCTAAGCAATTATTTCCTAAAATGGCAAAGTACTAGGTTTCACCAACCAACCTTATCTTTCCTTAAATGGAAACAACCAGATTTCAATCTCTACAAACTTGTAAATCATCAAACCTCTGATCTAACATCTTCCTAGTATGAATTCTAACAACATTGCATCAACAATCATACCATAATCATCCTAAATCTTCAAGAACATTCAAATGGGTCAAAATACACATTTTCTTCAAAACACAACAATAATGGCTTAAACTCTAAGATAACCTTCCTAATAATCTCTACATAGCAGAAGTACAATCATATCTTGGAAACAATCATGTTATAATCACCAAGAAGACCAACATATGCATGTAAACTTCACATATAACAAGTATTAAGGTGTAGATTTGGTTTAGAACTCTTTTGAAAGGTTTTAAAGACACAAACTTAGTAAAACAAGGTCTGGACCTTTGGGGAACCAAAATAACAACTTTACAAAGGTTAGGGATGAAGAACACACCTTGGGTTTTGTTAAAGAAAGGTGTGTAGGCTTGGAGATGGTGATTTTTGTGGCAAAATGAGTTCCAGAAGTGTTTCAAGGTGAGTGGGTGGCTTGGGATCAGCTAGGGTTGTTCTAGAGGTGTTTGGGGAGTGAAGGGTTCTATTTATAGGTGTTTTGACCCGGACTCTGCTGTATAGGCGATTAGCAGTCAGTGTCATGCGATTGGGGGCCTAATCGCATGATACATCAGGCGATTAGGTCCCAATCGCCTGTTACATCTCCTACTCGCCTATATATATAGGCGATTAGGCCCTCATCCAGGTCCTAATCGCCTGAAACCCACCAAGTTGGGTTTTCGGCGCGTTAAACGCTATTTTAACACATATAACCACGTATTCTCATACCGATAAGTCACATAATGATTCCAAACATATAATGCATGATAACTAACACGTTGACATCCGTTCACCAATTCCCGGGACTCGAGACTCGTGTGTGCATTAAACCCGGCGATTCCACGAATCACCAATCCTTGTACACATGGTTATGGACCGACTCCCGATGACCCCGCGGACCATCGTAACGACTCCCGATGATTCCCCAGAATCATCATACCGACTCGACTGACTCCGTTAAGTACGTAATATGCATGACTCGCTAAGGTAGACTTACTAGTTTAGTCAACGTTACTAACCTGAGTTTGCCGGGTGTCACATCATCCCCCTGTTGAAAGAATTATCGTCCCGAAAATTGCCCAAGGCCAAAAAGGAAGAGACGAAAGAGAAGAAAAATTTTCCGGTTGCCACATCATCCCCCTGTTGAAAGGAATCTCGACCCGAGATTCATTCAGCTTCAGCAGAGACATGTCTTGATTCGAACGCGCGTTTAGGAAATAAATGGGGATACTTAGCTTTCATTTGATCTTCCCGTTCCCACGTGAACTCCGGTCCACGATCAGAGTTCCAACGGACTTTAACAATGCGGATTTTACTCCGGCGAAGGCTACGGATTTTATAGTCAAGAATTTCAACCGGTTCCTCCGCGATACGTAGACGATCATCCACCTTGATCTCTTCGAGAGGAACAACCAAAGATTCATCCGCAAAACACTTCTTCAAATTAGAGACATGGAAGACATTATGAACATTACTGAGTTCAGCTGGCAGATCAAGCCTGCATACTACCGGTCCAATCCGTTCCAGAATTGCGAACGGTCCTACATACCGAGGATTCAATTTGCCCCGCTTCCCAAAACGTATAACGCCCTTCCACGGAGATACCTTCAACAAAACCCTGTCGCCAACCTCAAACTCCAAAGGCTTGCGACGACGATCGGCATAGCTCTTTTGACGATCCCGAGCTGCTGCCAAGCGGTTACGGATTTGTACGATCTTCTCGGAAGTCTCGTACACAAGTTCCGGGCCGGTGAGTTGACTCTCACCCACCTCGGCCCAACAAAGAGGAGACCGGCATTTCCGCCCGTAAAGAGCCTCGAACGGAGCTGCCTTGATGCTAGAATGGTAACTGTTGTTGTAGGAGAATTCCACCAACGGTAGATGACTCTCCCACCCCTTGCCAAAATCGATCACACATGCCCGAAGCATGTCTTCTAGCGTTTGGATTGTCCGCTCACTTTGGCCGTCAGTTTGCGGATGATACGCTGTGCTCATGTCTAACTGAGTACCCAGAGCCTTATGCAAAGATTTCCAGAAGTTAGAGGCGAACCGAGGATCACGATCAGAAATAATAGAGACAGGCACCCCGTGCCGAGAGACCACTTCCTTGAGATATAACCGTGCCAGACGCTCGAGGCCATCGGTATCTTTGATAGCGAGGAAGTGCGCAGACTTTGTCAACCTATCGACAATTACCCAGATCATGTTACAACCACTGGGCGATTTTGGGAGTTTGGTCACAAAGTCCATCGTAATCCGCTCCCACTTCCACTCGGGAATTTCAGGCTGTTGCAGAAGGCCGGATGGCTTTTGATACTCGACCTTGACCTTGGCACAGGTCAAGCACTTGCTCACGTACGAAGCCACATCCGCCTTCATGTTCGGCCACCAATAAAGTATCTTCAGGTCTTGATACATCTTATCGGAGCCAGGGTGAATAGAGTACCGGGACTTGTGAGCTTCATCAAGAACAAGCTCCCGCAAGCCCCCGAATAAAGGAACCCAAATACGTTCAGCGAAATAGTGTAGGCCATCGGCCCTGAGTTCAAGGTGGCTATCAGCACCATGCATGGTTTCAGCTTTAAGGTTTTCCTCCTTCAAAGCTTCTTGCTGCGCTGAACGGATTCGATCGGGTAAGCCGGAATGGATAGTGAGCTGAAGAGCTCGAACACGACGAGGTTTAGCCGTTTCTTTCCTGCTCAAGGCGTCTGCGACCACATTCGCCTTGCCAGGATGGTATTTAATAGCGCACTCGTAATCATTAAGAAGCTCGACCCAGCGACGCTGTCTTATATTCAACACCTTCTGATCAAAGATATGCTGGAGGCTCTTGTGATCGGTGTAAATAGTGCATTTGGTACCGTACAAGTAATGCCTCCAAATCTTTAAGGAAAAGACCACCGCACCCAATTCCAGATCATGGGTGGGGTAGTTTTTCTCATGAACTTTGAGCTGACGAGAAGTATAGGCGATGACCTTCTCGCGCTGCATCAGTACACAACCGAGACCCCGGATAGAAGCGTCACAATAAACCACAAAATCGTCCGTGCCCTCAGGCAAGGACAAGATAGGAGCAAAACAGAGTTTAGCCTTTAACATCTGGAAGGCCGACTCCTGCGAATCACCCCAGTCGAACTTCCTGTCCTTCTGGGTAAGCGAGGTGAGGGGTTGAGCGATCTTCGAAAATCCCTCGATAAAACGACGATAATAACCTGCAAGGCCTAGGAATTGCCGCACCTCAGATGGCGTCTTTGGTGCTTCCCAGTCTTTAATGGCTTCAATCTTAGCTGGGTCAACGTGAATTCCTTTCTCATTAACAACATGACCAAGGAATTGGACTTCACGCAACCAGAAGCTACACTTAGAAAACTTGGCGTACAACTGTTCCCGCCTCAGGAGTTCCAAAACAAGACGCAAGTGTTCCTGGTGGTCCACCTCGTTCTTGGAATAGACTAGAATATCATCAATGAAGACAATCACGAACTTATCAAGATAAGGCTTACAAACACGGTTCATCAAATCCATAAAGATGGCAGGTGCATTGGTGAGACCAAAAGGCATGACCAGGAATTCAAAATGGCCATAGCGAGTTCGAAAGGCGGTCTTCGGAATGTCAGCTTCTTGAACCCTCAATTGATGGTACCCCGACCTCAAATCAATCTTCGAATAGAAACTAGAACCCTGAAGCTGGTCAAATAAGTCATCGATGCGAGGAAGAGGATAACGATTCTTGATGGTAACCTTATTCAATTCCCGGTAGTCGATACACATCCGTAGGCTTCCGTCCTTCTTCTTGACAAACAAAATAGGGGCTCCCCACGGGGACGAACTAGGTCGAATGAAACCCTTCTCTAACAGCTCCTGCAACTGGTTTGACAACTCCTGCATCTCGGGAGGTGCAAGCCGATATGGGGCTCGGGCAATAGGGGCCGCACCTGGAGCAAGTTCAATACCAAATTCGACCTGACGATAAGGCGGAAGACCAGGTAAGTCTTCAGGAAATACATCGGGAAAGTCACGGACAACAGGAATATCTTCAATCTTCTTCTCTTCCTCAGACGAAACCGAAACAAGTGCCAGAATGGCAGAATACCCCTTCCGAAGATACTTATAGGCTTTCATACACGAAATGATACTCAATGGGACCCCGCTCTTCTCACCGTGCACCAACAGAATTTCTCCATCAGGGAGAGGAAGTCGAATGACTTTATCAAAACAAACGATCTCAGCATGATACAGAGACAACCAATCCATACCCACGACAACATCGAAACTACCCAAGGACACCGGCATAAGATCAATAGGGAAGGAATAACCCGACAACTCAAGGTGACACTCCCTAAGGACGTGCGTCGCCTCGACTTTCTTACCATCAGCCAATTCTATCAAGTACTTAGCCTCTAAAGGTGTAGGTACCCTATCAAGCAATTGACTAAACCCAAGAGATATAAAACTCTTATCGGCACCGGAATCGAATAAAACCGTAGCATAGCGATTATCGAGAAGAAACGTATCAGTAACAGTGTCAGGATCCTGTCGAGCCCCGCTCGAACCAATCACGAAGGCGCGAGCATTCTTGCCTCCGACCCCATTATTTCCATTACCCGCCCCGTTCTTCCCAGCCTCGCCCTGCTTCAACTTGGGGCATTCACGCTTGTAGTGACCAAGTTCACCACAATTGTAGCACCCCTGTTTGCCCCGATTTCCCTGGGGAGCAGCAACAGGAGGAGCCGGAGTAGGTGTAGCAGGTGGGTTTCGGTTACCCTGAAGATTAACCCTGCAATCCTTTGCCTGGTGCCCAAGCTTATGGCACCTGTGGCAACGGTTCCGGTCCTCGCAACGACCGTTGTGGTGAAATCCACACCGGTCACATTTCGGCAGTTTCCCAGTATAACCCCCCGGTTTTTGTTCCGATGACGATCCCCCAGTATCAGACTTCCTCACCTGTTGAGGCTGAGCCGAGCTCGAGCCTTTCCCCACAGCTTCCCACTTCCGCTTGTTACTATCAGAAGCCTTCACAGCAGCGCCTCGAGGAGGCAAGACCCCTTCAGCCACCTTCATGTTGGTCAGCCTGTGAGCCGACCGAACCACCTCAGAATAAACAGTGAGGTTACCCGCAGCAACTAACCCTGCAATCTCCGGTACCAACCCAGCGACGTAATGCTCAATCCTTCGGTATTCGGGTGCGTGCAGATCGGGGCACAACACCGCTAACTCATTGTGCCTAGCAGTATAAGTTTCAATCTCGGACCCCACCATCTTATGATTCCAGACTTCATGCTCAAGCTTCTGGATTTCATCCCTCGGGCAGTACTCATTTTTCAGCAACTGAATGAACTCCGCCCAGGGCATAGCGTGGGCTTCCCCAATACCCATAGTCTGGGTAGTGGAGTTCCACCAAGTCAAAGCTTGACCCTCCAGGGTCGCAGAAGCATATTTCACCCGGTCGCCTTCCGGGCAGTTGCACATCGAGAAAACTGACTCAATTTTCTCCAACCAGCGGAGCAGTCCCACTGCCCCTTCAGTGCCACTAAAGTTGTGGGGCTTGCAATCCATAAACTTTTTGTAGGAACACTGGGATGGAGGAGGATTGACAGCACCACCTGGAACAGACACGCAGGTGAGAATCAAGAAAAAGGTACCGTACCCTAGAACAAGATAGAATAGGCGAGAATCGACGTACCACCCATAGCATTATGAGCGGCTTGGAATGCAGCCAGAGCAATATTCACGTGCTGCTGCATCAGGTTATCCAACTCAGCTTGGGTCATATTAATGTTCCCGCGGCCACCGCCGCCAGCACGACCGCCAGCACGGCCGCCTCTGCGACCTCCACGAGCTCCTGACATCTTCTGTCACAACATGAAACAAAAGATTTAGGCTTGCCCGTGGTATAACCCATTAGGAATTTCAAGAAACTAGACCGAGCCCAGCTCGGGTCCATCCGTTCAAGCCCAAAGTCCGCCAGGGATCCCATGCATCACAGTTTATGATCTTGTGTGCACCCGACATGATAAACTGTTCCACATGGTCCTCCAGGCGCGCTTTAAGTTTGAAGTTCAAGTCACCGAACACTAGCGCCCAATCATGGTATTATCATAAGTATAAGTACAAGATAGTATGCATAAGGACGAGCGTGTTCATTAGGGCTTAGAAGGGAGATGTCCAAATCCCTGGACAGATCTCAAGAGTACGCCGAAGCTACCCCAATGTACATCACCGTCAAGGAAGTTCAATAGTATATCGCTTGCCATCGAATCATAGTAAGGATGAGTCAAGAAATAGGATGATAAAGAGTAAATAGATGATGTAGCGTAGTAGATGACGACACCGACACCCCCGACAAGTCATATTGTTACCCACTTGTTAAGACTCGACTAATTGTGACCGTCTAGTGTGTGCGACTCAGTTATAGACTAGACTCTACATGCAGTCCTAGTTCACAATAACCGTTGGCTCTGATACCAATCTGTCACACCCTCAAATTCCACGTGCGGAGTTTTACCGCGAGGCGCGTGACACACCAGGATCTCAGTCAACGATCACAATAAACATACAACAAACATGCATTCATAACTATATTTAAAACCAAAATATCATGCTTTGAGCTGTAAACCAGCAGCGGAAGCATTCTTGTTTACAACCAAAAGACATATCATTGTTTACAAAACATTGTTTAATATGCTTCAAAATATTAGACGTTGTGCATGACTCCGTGCGCCTAGCCCATTGACTGCTACCTTAGCGACCTGAGAAAACATGCCAAAAATGTCAACATATAATGCTGGTGAGTTCACAGGTTTTCTTTTATAAAGGTGTTGTCACAAGTTCACAAAGATCATTTCCGTTAATACTATGTCATAAGAACGTTAGCTAGACGTTAAGTGTTTTTACTACTACGGTTGGGAACCCATTACTAAACATGAACCAAAAGATGATACCAGCCCAGACGACTGGGCTACCGATGCCTCGGTAACCCGATAGGTAGAGACAATATGCACCCGCCCGGCCCCGCCGTCGAGTGGGGCTTGTGAGGCCCAATAGATCTATCCACATTTCCCCCGTTGTGCGTTCCAGCACATTCATGGTTTCCCCCTGGGACTTTCCATAAAAGCCGTATAGTAACTGTCACACCACGACAATGGCGGAAACACGTGGCGCGACGGTTCAAGAGCATAAAGTCAAGGTTAACGCAAATCACAAGTAATTTAAGAAAACGGGTCATTTATTTAGACGTCAAATCTTGTTCAAAACATTACATATGAAGTAAATTGTTTATAACACGAATGGAGAGGTTTCGCAAATATATCCCATAGCCTTGGGAAATAAAGGTGAAACCCCGCAAAATATTTAACGCCGCATCGGAGGATTCCATGACCCAGCTTGCCCAGATTGCCTTCATCTAATTACCTGAAAGATATGTTTAAAATTTCGTCAATATAAATATATTGGTGAGTTCACAGGTTTTTAGTTTCCAAAACTTGAATACTTGGGAAATACCATGTTATGACAATATATAGGAGTTGCAAATTCCTATAATTCTACTTGAGACTATAATCAAACCAAGACGTATAATAAATATGCCCCGCTCCAAGTCGTTACTCGGTATCCTACGACTTAAGTTCAGAATATATGCACCCCAGGCATACACTAATGCATAATCGACGCTATCGATTAGGGGTGGGCCTTGTCAGGCACCAATAGTACTATCCAATATTCCACCGGTTTCAATTCCCTGAATAAATGATTATAGAGGCGAGGACTCAACCCCGAGTGGCGGTCACACCTCAAGTAATAAATCCGTCAAACATTTTCCCTAACATATCTTTCCCCCGAAAACGTAAAAATAGTTTAAAATGGGGCCGTGAAACTCACCTGAATCACTGTCCGGCTCACTAAGCAGATAGCAAAAGGGGTCTCGCACCTACAAACGTCCTAGACGTATAAGTCACTATCCCTATAGTGCATGTGCCTTGGCAAGTTGTACACCCAACTCCCGATCACAAGTTATTCCAAATCCCGTTTAATTAAGCGCGTATCCTAGGTTTCGTTGGCGTTAGATTACCCCTTGTGTTACAAGTTATATATTACTCTTGTTAATATTTCCTTAACTTGTACCTTATTATTATCGACTCGACTTCACTTAACGTATAATTATTTTCCCATTTAAATAATTATACTTAAGATCGCATCGCTCGATATAATATATATTTCAACACTCGACCCGACTCACTTTGCCGCACATTTGTTTTCCCATTTAAACAAGTATGCTAAGATCTTGTCGTTCGATTGTATATTCTCAACACCCGATTCAACTCACCATACCGTATACTTATTTTCCCATTCAAATAAATATACTAGGATCTTGTCGGCACGGCATACACATATATATATCTTTGTCTACTCGTCACGGCTTTCCTTCCCACATATCTACTTTCCCATTAAGTAGATATACTAGAATTTTGCCGAGACGAGCGTACATATATATAAATGTGTAATTTTTCTTGTTAAGTATATACGTTTGTTTAACGTCTTGCTTGTTTACGTTATGTTTTTCTCCCACGAATAATTCCTTCAACACTTAGGAAAGTGTTTATTAGTTTTCACCCATGATGTATATATATATTTTACTTCCTAAAAATATATATTTTCTTATCTTGCCGCAATGGCATTTTTCTCATGTTTTGTCCGTGTACGGTTCGTTAACGCGTCTTAGTTTGATATCTTAGCTCGATTAGTCAATTTTTCCAAGTTTTTCCCAACATGTGTTTTATAGAAATATTATTCATATTTCTTCCTCCTAACACATGTTACTTGGAAGGTTTAAAATACTTATGTATTTTTAACCCAACTTGTTAACTTAGCTACAAAAATGCTTCCAATACTTTTATATTCCCATTTATATAAAAGTATTCATTTTTGTATAAGTTTCTCAAGTTTTAATTTTTGTTTAACATTTTTATAAAATCTCTATTTTATAAAAATCCTTATGTTAATACAATCCATATTTTTACAACTTTCACTTTTATAAAAATATACTTTTTATACAAAAATACCCAAGTATATCTACTAGTATATACCAAATCAACCTTGGAAAATTATTACTTATACTTTTGACACCAAACTTTCCATTATTGCACTTTTGGACTAATAGTTTCTAAAATGTTCATTTTAGTCCTCTAACTTTCAAAGTTACAATATTCGTCCCTTAACTTCCAAATGTTGCATTTTTCACTCAAAATAGTGGACTTTGAAGATTCATCTTTTTATTGGTAAGTTATTTTTGTATCAAAACACTTTTAATAGTCTTATATTTCATATACAAGGCTACTTGTATGTGTGTTTTATGTATTTGTCCATTATATCAAAATCTCATTCTCCTAAGTAAGTAACTTTAATTTTTCAATTTCATTACTCATGACCTTCTAATATACTCCATCATTTATTATGTCTTAGATGATCATTTTAAGATGATTAAAGTTACTTTTTAACACATTCAAGTTTGTTCTACAAATCTTAATCAAATCATCATCCTACTTAGCGTATGTGTAGATTTTATACATTTTCAAGAACACTACTTTATCATCATCAAATCCATGATTCATTTACATATCTTTAATCATTTATTTTACTCATGTAAAACCTATTAAAGATTATGTTTCAAACCATATTTTAAACCCTTCATGTACAACTTGCTTCTAAGAACACATACATGAATATTAATAATCAAAACAAGGTTAAGAAGCTTACTACTAGCACAAGGCTAGGGAAGACAAAACCTTGGATTTTGAGAGGGGTTTAGTGTGTTCTTCCTTAATGGTTAAGCTCCAAGCTTGAAACACACAATAGGGGTTTGGATGATGGATTGTTTTGAGTGATTTGGAGATGTAAAAACTTGAAAGAAATATGTATGGGGGAGGGGTGAAGTTCACGGCTCAAAGAGAAGAAAAGGAAAGAAGAAAACTTGAATGTGTAAGTATCTAACACATGTTTATATAGTGCTCTCACATGTAATCTTCCATGGATTGCACATAATCTTCCCAAGATATAAGAGATCTTAAGAAGTACAAAAATGATCTTGGATGGATGTGTGATATGTGTGTGTGGCCGTGGGTTTTGAGAAGCAAAGGAAGGTTTGTAATCTTTCCAAAATCTCTAGTAATCATACTTATAAGCCTAGGTAAGATATGGGATCTTTTGGAAGCATGTACACATGAGTATTCTAGTGTTTATTTAGCTTACAATTGTCTTGGATTCTTGTGGCCAAGGGCCGAAATTCTTACAAGGGGGAGACAAGGTGGTGCTTGCTTTTGTACTTGTGTAAGTCTTCCATTTGTCTTATCCATGGCATGCTTAATCTCTTAGATTAATAGGGTATTATTAAAAACACCATGCATGGACACCATATGGCCATTTAGGCCGGCCCCTTTTGTGGCTTGGGTGGGGTCCACAACTCCAAATATTTACCCAATACTTGTTAAGTTTAATTCCTCGTCGTTCGGGTGTCGTTCGGGTATTTTTCGGGATTTAATCGCGCGTTATTCGGACATTAATAATACCTTTAATAACTCTTAAATATAGTCTAATTTAAGCGTTGATTGGTTATTTAGGCTTTTGCCGGGTGAAATTATGAGTTATACGCGTATCGGGTGCGGTACGCGCACTTTATTCGTTACCGGGAGATTTGTATGAGACGTTTCCACTTATGGTTTTGGAGTTCCAAAACTCATTATATTTTGTGAAAATACCCTTTATTTTATATCCTGGGTGTCCGGGATCCTTTTCGTTTATTTAATTATTACCGGGTAATTGCCAACGTCCATACCGGATAGTTTATTCGCACATGATCCAATCATGTTTTACCATTAAACGTATGCATTCCTATGCATTATTTGGAAATTGCTATCTCCTAAGGCCTTGATAATTAAATCACACATAATTGCATTTAATTACGTTAATCATATATTAATTAATTTGTACGGAATTACCTTATTTTTGCCGGTTGTTACATTCTCCCCTCGTTAAGAGAATTCCGTCCCGGAATTCACTTCGAGTTCTCCGGTATAGGTGTCTTCTCGAATAGGGCGGGATATTTTTGCTTCATCCGATCCAGCCTTTCCCACGTGAACTCCGGTCCACGCTTGGCACTCCAGCGCACTTTGACCAATCTGATCTTGCTGCGCCTTAGTTTTTGGACCTTCCAATCAGTTACCTCGATTGGTTCTTCAACAAAATGTAACTTGTCGTCAATTTGGATTTCGTCTGCTGGGATGATGAGAGTTTCGTCGGATAGGCACTTTTTCAAATTTGACACGTGAAACGTGTCGTGTATTCCACTAAGCTCTTGAGGCAACTTGAGCTTGTATGCCACTGTGCCTACCCTGGACAAGACTTCGAACGGTCCAACATATCATGGGTTCAGCTTTCCGCGCTTTCCAAAGCGCGCGACACCTTTCCAAGGTGACACTTTTAGTAGGACCCTGTCTCCGACTTGAAATTCTAAAGGCTTTCGCCTCATATCAGCATAGCTTTTCTGGCGGTCACGGGCCGCTTTGAGGCGTTCCTTTATCAAAAAGACCTTTTCCGTCGTCTCTTGAACAATTTCGGGCTCGGTGAGTTGTTTTTCTCCAACTTCAGCCCAACATAACGGAGATCGACACTTGCGTCCATATAGAGCTTCAAACGGTGCAGCTTGAATACTCGTATGATAACTGTTGTTATAGGAAAATTCTACCAATGGCAAGTGCGTATCCCAATTACCGCCGAAATCTATCGCGCATGCCCGTAACATATCTTCCAAGGTCTGGATGGTTCGTTCACTTTGACCATCCGTTTGGGGGTGATATGCGGTACTCATGTCGAGGCGAGTACCGAGGGCTTCATTTAAACTTTCCCAAAATCTTGAAGTGAAACGACTATCTCGATCGGAGATGATAGAAACAGGTACACCATGCTTAGACACCACTTCCTTAATGTACAAACGGGTCAGTTTCTCCAACTTGTCCGTTCCGCGAATCGGGAGGAAGTGTGCAGATTTTGTCAATCGATCTACAATTACCCAGATCGTGTCATGGCCACTTGTTGTCTTGGGTAACTTGGTAATGAAATCCATGGTAATTCGTTCCCATTTCCATTCTGGTATTTCCGGTTGCTGGAGCAAGCCGGAAGGTCTCTGATGCTCAGCCTTGACCTTTGCGCAAGTCAAACATCGCGCAACATATGCCGCTATATCTCTTTTGAAATTCGGCCACCAATAGAGTTCCTTCAGATCGTGGAACATCTTGTCTGCACCAGGGTGAACCGAATATCTAGAACTGTGAGCTTCGGCCAATACTAGCTCACGCAATCCCCCGTACATTGGAACCCAAATTCTATTCATGAAATACAGGGTCTGGTCCGCCTTTGGTTCCAGTGAATCAACTATCTTTCGTAATCTTTCACCTTTGACATTCTCGGGTTTAAGGGCGTTAACTTGAGCTTCACGAATTCGTTCAGTCAGATTCGTGTGGATAGTCAAACCCAAAGCTCGGACACGCAATGGTTTAACCCGTTCCTTGCGACTCAAGGCGTCGGCCACAACGTTCGCCTTACCGGGATGGTACTTTATCTCACAATCGTAATCGTTTAATAATTCGACCCATCGCCGTTGTCGCATGTTTAAATCCTTCTGATCAAAGATGTGTTGCAAACTCTTATGATCAGTGAAAATCGTGCACTTGGTTCCGTACAAATAGTGCCTCCATATCTTGAGAGCGAATACCACTGCACCTAATTCCAAATCGTGTGTAGTGTAGTTCTTCTCATGGATTTTCAGTTGTCTGGAAGCATATGCTATTACTTTTTCTCGCTGCATTAATACACAACCCAAGCCTTGATGTGAGGCATCACAGTAAACCACAAAATCCTCCGTACCATCGGGGAGTGATAGTATCGGAGCGCCACATAACTTGTCTTTTAGTAATTGGAATGCTGCCTCTTGCTTTTCCGTCCACTCGAATTTCTTATCCTTTTGGGTTAACATGGTTAAAGCTTGTGCTATCTTTGAAAAGTTCTCGATGAACCTTCTGTAATAACCCGCAAGGCCAAGAAATTGTCGTACTTCGGTAGGAGTTCGAGGGGCTTCCCAATTTTTAATTGCCTCGATCTTGGCGGGATCGACGTGTATGCCCTTCTCGTTTACCACGTGGCCTAGAAAGTGAACTTCCCGAATCCAAAAGTCACACTTTGAGAATTTAGCGTAGAGCTTTTCTTTGCGTAATACTTCAAGGATTAATCGAAGGTGATTCTCGTGGTCTTCCTTGGTGCGTGAATAGATCAAAATATCGTCAATGAAAACTATGACGAATTTATCCAGGTATGGCTTACACACGCGGTTCATTAGGTCCATGAAAACCGCTGGTGCGTTGGTTAAGCCGAACGGCATTACCAAAAATTCATAGTGCCCATACCGGGTTCTGAAGGCCGTCTTTGGTACATCCTCTTCTTGTATACGCAACTGGTGATAG
Source organism: Ambrosia trifida (assembly GCA_028751855.1). Classification (NCBI taxonomy): domain Eukaryota; kingdom Viridiplantae; phylum Streptophyta; class Magnoliopsida; order Asterales; family Asteraceae; genus Ambrosia; species Ambrosia trifida. The sequence goes on along the minus strand of CM054133.1, from coordinate 28,156,743 downwards.
CCAGACCTCAGATCAATTTTGGAGTAATAGCTAGACCCTTGGAGCTGATCAAATAAATCGTCGATCCTGGGGAGAGGATAGCGATTCTTGATGGTTAGCTTGTTCAGCTCCCGATAGTCGATGCACATGCGAAATGTGCCATCCTTCTTCTTTACAAATAAGACGGGAGCTCCCCAAGGTGAGAAACTCGGTCTTATAAAACCTTTGTCCAACAATTCTTGTAGCTGGCTGGATAGTTCCTGCATCTCCGATGGAGCTAGGCGATATGGCGATCGTGCCACAGGAGCAGCTCCAGGAACGAGGTCGATGCGGAACTCGACTTGTCGAGGTGGTGGCAACCCCGGCAAATCTTCTGGGAATACATCCGGAAAATCTCTAGCTACTGGAATGTCTTCCAACTTTCGCTCGTCGGCTTTCTTGTCCACCACGTGTGCCAAGAATGCGACAAGCCCTTTTCTTAGGCACTTACGAGCCTTCATGCTTGAAATAATCCTTAGCGGCGTCCCGTGCCTTTCCCCTTGAATTGAGAGGGTTTCACCGCTTGCGAGGGGGACTTGAATGACTTTATCGTTGCAAATCACGACGGCATGGTGCGCGGACAACCAGTCCATGCCGACAACTATATCGAAACTTCCCAACACGACTGGCAAAAGATCAATCCCAAACTCGTGCCCACAGAGTTCTAATTTACAATCCCTCGCTACTTCTCTCGTTTCAATAGTTTTACCATTAGCCAGTTCTATGGAGTAGGGTGTATCTAGTTTACTAGTTCTTAGCCCAAGTAATCTTTTAAACTCAATGGATACGAAGCTAAAGTCAGCACCGGTATCAAATAATACAGAGGCATAATGACCATTAAGAGGAAACGTACCAGTGACCACGTTGGGGTCTTGTCGTGCATCACCGGCTCCAATCACAAACGCCCGCCCGCGGGCTTGGTTGTTGATCTTGGGGCAATCCTTTTTCCAATGGTCCAGTGACCCGCATGCGAAGCAAGGTCTAGCCCCTCCGTTTTTCGGTGCTCCTGACCGGCAGTCTTCAGTTTTGTGCCCTGAGCGGTGGCACTTTCCACAAGTTATCCCATTATTTCTCCCTTGGTTACCCTGTCTTCCACCATTACCACGTCCCGTGGCAACATACCCTTTTCCTTTCTTGTTCGAGCTACCCGATGCTCTATCCCTCTTTCCTTCATCCCGCTTGCGTTTCCCAAATCTCGGCTTGTTCCCCTGCTCATTCGTCACAACCGCTGTACTTGTCCCCTGATTCTTGCCTTCCACACTGCTAGCCTCAGAAATTTTCAGTCCCGACACCTGTCGGATCAAAGTACCCATGCGAATAGCATCTTCAGTGAGGCTTAGCGCAAGATCAATAGCTGCGCGCATGGTCGTGGGTTTGGAAGCAGTGACCATGCTGCGTATTTGTGGCGCTAATCCGAACAAATACCGCTCTATCTTGTTGTTTTCAGGTGTGACCAAACGAGGCACTAGTCTGGCGAGATCATGAAATCGGGACGTGTAGCCAGTCACGTCTGCTCCTATCATAGTAAGGTTCCAGAATTCTGTTTCCAGTTTCTGCACCTCACTTGCCGGGCGGTATTCGGCGATCATGAGTTCTTTTAGTTCCGCCCATGATAGGGAGTAAGCAGTATCGTCACCCAATGACTGCACTTGGCCGTTCCACCAAGTTAGTGCTTGATCCAAAAACAAGTTGGTGGAGTACATGACCGACTGACGAGGGGTACACCCACTGATACGGATTATTGCCTCGGTCTTTTCGAACCACTTGACCAGGCCAACAGATCCTTCTGTGCCGCTGAAGTTGATCGGCTTACAGTCTAAGAAGGCTTTGAAAGTGCAGCCACGCTCTCGCGAGGCCGTTTCTGCATTAATAAAGTAGTATGTTATTATGGGATAGGAGTTTTAGGATATTTTCCCATCGCTTTTTCAATTATTTTTAAACCTTCTTACCATTGGGGGAGGTTTCTCGTCGGTCGCTCCCCGTTAAGTCACGTGATCGTTCGGAGCGGGCGGCTTCGTGCTCCGCGATTGCTCGGGCTATGCGCTCCGAGATCATGGTTTCAAGTTCAGCTGGTGTAGCGGGCAGTCCGTCTGCGCCACTGTTGCTTCTGGTGGCTGGTGCCATTTTTCTTCAATAATAATTATCAAAGGTTAATTTGGCAAACATTTATACGATATAAAGCATAAATAACAACCCAGAATATGAACACAATAGTCAACACCATGTCATCACACAACATACCAACACACCATACAGAATAAATAATAATCAATACAACATCACCACACAATCACACAAATCACAATATATGGAGTAAGCAATAATAATTGTAGACAACAACATATTTCACCATCATAATAATAAGATTTTTCATTGATTTCAATAGTACGAGTACAATGCTTGTTTATAATAACAAAATAGGGAATAACATCCCTCATACAGTACATCGTTCTGAAATAAATAAAAACATCATATCATATGCCGTCATACCCGTACGGCTAGGCAAAATGCAAACGAGTGTCACAACTCGTGCTATACTACCATAATGCTACTACTATATATATCTGCAGGTGATTCTTCCATGTGTCCCTGATGCGTCCCTACTGTGGTGGTGGCGGCGGGAACTGATACTGTGGTGCGTGCATACTGATAGTCATACTAATCGCCATGATGCGCTCATATAAAAACTGTCGATGCGCAAAATGCGCATCACCGGTAATCCCACACTATGCATCCATGCTCAACAACTCTTCAGCGTAGTGTGCTAAAGCATCTCGAGCATCGATCATCCGTGTCCACATCAAGCGAGTCTGATGCTCTACCTGGTTCACGGTGCGCTGCACCGTGTCGGCGAGGGTCTGGAAGTCTCGCTCCAGGGAGATAGCAGTGGACCATGCTGGTCCGGATAGGGGTGTCATCTTGGGTAGCTGGGATGGTCCGGGTATATCGGGGTGAACTGGCTGGGATGGGCCAAAGGGGGCTGGTATCGGTATGTGAGAAAATAAAGGGGTAAAACCCTGTGGTCTGGGGGTAAAGTGTGGTGGTATCAGGTAGGGGTCCCCTGCACCCAGAGGATACGGTGCAGGTGGCATGCTGGGCAAGGTGGGGATCGGTAGTGTCATAGCTATGGTGGGTGGTGCTACAAGCTCGGCCAAGGGGGCCATAAGGGGCTCTGAAATAGTGGCACACTCTGGGGTGGACACCACTACGGTGGGGGTAGGAGGGCTCGCGGTGGCGAAAGCTGCCATACCTGCCCTGCGTAGCTCAGAGCTACCGGCGGGGCTACCCTCTAGGACGTGTGCTGCTGTGGCTGGCCCCTCCTGAGGTGCGGGCTCGAGTGGTGCAAGGGGGGCTATGGGGTCAGCAGGGGCGTCCTCCATCATTGGAGCCACTGGCTCCTCCTGGACGGCTGGGATCTCGGGTACTAGCAGGTGCTCTACCGAGGCCACTGACTCGTCGTCCGAGTCATCTGAAATCCACCCGTTCATCCCACAGGAAATCGGCATGAGCCTCATGCCTGGAGGAATGTGGATGTGCGGTACGGGTGCTGGCTCGTGATCAGTGTGAGCCTGTCTATCGAACGGAGACTCCGCTGTCTCCGACTGGGCTGGGATAGGTCGTGACGGACCGGCACAGCCTTCAGGGAAGTCCCTGATGGCTCTGATGGGGCGTGGGGCTAAGGGTGCGGCAGGTAAGGGTGCAATAGGTAGGTCGGCCTGCGGTGCGTCGACCACGGCGGCCGCGTCGTCCCCTGCGGGTGCCCAGTCAGGATCCTCGCTAGGATCCGTCTCGTCGGAATCGTCGTCTGACCCTCCTGCGACGTCCATCTCTACGTCGTCTTCTTCCGCGTCGAGTACAACCAGCTCAACTGGCTCAGGCGGAGGTGCGGGAATGATCTGTAGACTACTATCATAACTTGGCGCTATACTTCCAGCGTCCGACATTCCTGGCAAAAGAACCGTACACATATATATATATGAATTATTTTAAATTAGATAGTTAAGGCGTACATTAACAGTAACCTTCCTAACCTCTAATACTACGTTAATGCATAATGATACCCATGGCTAGCTCGGTCGGAATCTCCTCATGCCCAATGCTTCTTGAAAAATTACTTTATTGCGTTTAGCACCTTTATATATTCTTTTGAAAAATTTATCTTTGAACCAAATCCGGTTATAGTCTAGTTTTTAAAGAAAATACTCTAGTTCGCTATAACCTTGGCTCTGATACCACTTTCTGTCACACCACGACAATGGCGGAAACACGTGGCGCGACGGTTCAAGAGCATAAAGTCAAGGTTAACGCAAATCACAAGTAATTTAAGAAAACGGGTCATTTATTTAGACGTCAAATCTTGTTCAAAACATTACATATGAAGTAAATTGTTTATAACACGAATGGAGAGGTTTCGCAAATATATCCCATAGCCTTGGTAAATAAAGGTGAAACCCCGCAAAATATTTAACGCCGCATCGGAGGATTCCATGACCCAGCTTGCCCAGATTGCCTTCATCTAATTACCTGAAAGATATGTTTAAAATTTCGTCAATATAAATATATTGGTGAGTTCACAGGTTTTTAGTTTCCAAAACTTGAATACTTGGGAAATACCATGTTATGACAATATATAGGAGTTGCAAATTCCTATAATTCTACTTGAGACTATAATCAAACCAAGACGTATAATAAATATGCCCCGCTCCAAGTCGTTACTCGGTATCCTACGACTTAAGTTCAGAATATATGCACCCCAGGCATACACTAATGCATAATCGACGCTATCGATTAGGGGTGGGCCTTGTCAGGCACCAATAGTACTATCCAATATTCCACCGGTTTCAATTCCCTGAATAAATGATTATAGAGGCGAGGACTCAACCCCGAGTGGCGGTCACACCTCAAGTAATAAATCCGTCAAACATTTTCCCTAACATATCTTTCCCCCGAAAACGTAAAAATAGTTTAAAATGGGGCCGTGAAACTCACCTAAATCACTGTCCGGCTCACTAAGCAGATAGCAAAAGGGGTCTCGCACCTACAAACGTCCTTGACGTATAAGTCACTATCCCTATAGTGCATGTGCCTTGGCAAGTTGTACACCCAACTCCCGATCACAAGTTATTCCAAATCCCGTTTAATTAAGCGCGTATCCTAGGTTTCGTTGGCGTTAGATTACCCCTTGTGTTACAAGTTATATATTACTCTTGTTAATATTTCCTTAACTTGTACCTTATTATTATCGACTCGACTTCACTTAACGTATAATTATTTTCCCATTTAAATAATTATACTTAAGATCGCATCGCTCGATATAATATATATTTCAACACTCGACCCGACTCACTTTGCCGCACATTTGTTTTCCCATTTAAACAAGTATGCTAAGATCTTGTCGTTCGATTGTATATTCTCAACACCCGATTCAACTCACCATACCGTATACTTATTTTCCCATTCAAATAAATATACTAGGATCTTGTCGGCACGGCATACACATATATATATCTTTGTCTACTCGTCACGGCTTTCCTTCCCACATATCTACTTTCCCATTAAGTAGATATACTAGAATTTTGCCGAGACGAGCGTACATATATATAAATGTGTAATTTTTCTTGTTAAGTATATACGTTTGTTTAACGTCTTGCTTGTTTACGTTATGTTTTTCTCCCACGAATAATTCCTTCAACACTTAGGAAAGTGTTTATTAGTTTTCACCCATGATGTATATATATATTTTACTTCCTAAAAATATATATTTTCTTATCTTGCCGCAATGGCATTTTTCTCATGTTTTGTCCGTGTACGGTTCGTTAACGCGTCTTAGTTTGATATCTTAGCTCGATTAGTCAATTTTTCCAAGTTTTTCCCAACATGTGTTTTATAGAAATATTATTCATATTTCTTCCTCCTAACACATGTTACTTGGAAGGTTTAAAATACTTATGTATTTTTAACCCAACTTGTTAACTTAGCTACAAAAATGCTTCCAATACTTTTATATTCCCATTTATATAAAAGTATTCATTTTTGTATAAGTTTCTCAAGTTTTAATTTTTGTTTAACATTTTTATAAAATCTCTATTTTATAAAAATCCTTATGTTAATACAATCCATATTTTTACAACTTTCACTTTTATAAAAATATACTTTTTATACAAAAATACCCAAGTATATCTACTAGTATATACCAAATCAACCTTGGAAAATTATTACTTATACTTTTGACACCAAACTTTCCATTATTGCACTTTTGGACTAATAGTTTCTAAAATGTTCATTTTAGTCCTCTAACTTTCAAAGTTACAATATTCGTCCCTTAACTTCCAAATGTTGCATTTTTCACTCAAAATAGTGGACTTTGAAGATTCATCTTTTTATTGGTAAGTTATTTTTGTATCAAAACACTTTTAATAGTCTTATATTTCATATACAAGGCTACTTGTATGTGTGTTTTATGTATTTGTCCATTATATCAAAATCTCATTCTCCTAAGTAAGTAACTTTAATTTTTCAATTTCATTACTCATGACCTTCTAATATACTCCATCATTTATTATGTCTTAGATGATCATTTTAAGATGATTAAAGTTACTTTTTAACACATTCAAGTTTGTTCTACAAATCTTAATCAAATCATCATCCTACTTAGCGTATGTGTAGATTTTATACATTTTCAAGAACACTACTTTATCATCATCAAATCCATGATTCATTTACATATCTTTAATCATTTATTTTACTCATGTAAAACCTATTAAAGATTATGTTTCAAACCATATTTTAAACCCTTCATGTACAACTTGCTTCTAAGAACACATACATGAATATTAATAATCAAAACAAGGTTAAGAAGCTTACTACTAGCACAAGGCTAGGGAAGACAAAACCTTGGATTTTGAGAGGGGTTTAGTGTGTTCTTCCTTAATGGTTAAGCTCCAAGCTTGAAACACACAATAGGGGTTTGGATGATGGATTGTTTTGAGTGATTTGGAGATGTAAAAACTTGAAAGAAATATGTATGGGGGAGGGGTGAAGTTCACGGCTCAAAGAGAAGAAAAGGAAAGAAGAAAACTTGAATGTGTAAGTATCTAACACATGTTTATATAGTGCTCTCACATGTAATCTTCCATGGATTGCACATAATCTTCCCAAGATATAAGAGATCTTAAGAAGTACAAAAATGATCTTGGATGGATGTGTGATATGTGTGTGTGGCCGTGGGTTTTGAGAAGCAAAGGAAGGTTTGTAATCTTTCCAAAATCTCTAGTAATCATACTTATAAGCCTAGGTAAGATATGGGATCTTTTGGAAGCATGTACACATGAGTATTCTAGTGTTTATTTAGCTTACAATTGTCTTGGATTCTTGTGGCCAAGGGCCGAAATTCTTACAAGGGGGAGACAAGGTGGTGCTTGCTTTTGTACTTGTGTAAGTCTTCCATTTGTCTTATCCATGGCATGCTTAATCTCTTAGATTAATAGGGTATTATTAAAAACACCATGCATGGTCACCATATGGCCATTTAGGCCGGCCCCTTTTGTGGCTTGGGTGGGGTCCACAACTCCAAATATTTACCCAATACTTGTTAAGTTTAATTCCTCGTCGTTCGGGTGTCGTTCGGGTATTTTTCGGGATTTAATCGCGCGTTATTCGGACATTAATAATACCTTTAATAACTCTTAAATATAGTCTAATTTAAGCGTTGATTGGTTATTTAGGCTTTTGCCGGGTGAAATTATGAGTTATACGCGTATCGGGTGCGGTACGCGCACTTTATTCGTTACCGGGAGATTTGTATGAGACGTTTCCACTTATGGTTTTGGAGTTCCAAAACTCATTATATTTTGTGAAAATACCCTTTATTTTATATCCTGGGTGTCCGGGATCCTTTTCGTTTATTTAATTATTACCGGGTAATTGCCAACGTCCATACCGGATAGTTTATTCGCACATGATCCAATCATGTTTTACCATTAAACGTATGCATTCCTATGCATTATTTGGAAATTGCTATCTCCTAAGGCCTTGATAATTAAATCACACATAATTGCATTTAATTACGTTAATCATATATTAATTAATTTGTACGGAATTACCTTATTTTTGCCGGTTGTTACATTCTCCCCTCGTTAAGAGAATTCCGTCCCGGAATTCACTTCGAGTTCTCCGGTATAGGTGTCTTCTCGAATAGGGCGGGATATTTTTGCTTCATCCGATCCAGCCTTTCCCACGTGAACTCCGGTCCACGCTTGGCACTCCAGCGCACTTTGACCAATCTGATCTTGCTGCGCCTTAGTTTTTGGACCTTCCAATCAGTTACCTCGATTGGTTCTTCAACAAAATGTAACTTGTCGTCAATTTGGATTTCGTCTGCTGGGATGATGAGAGTTTCGTCGGATAGGCACTTTTTCAAATTTGACACGTGAAACGTGTCGTGTATTCCACTAAGCTCTTGAGGCAACTTGAGCTTGTATGCCACTGTGCCTACCCTGGACAAGACTTCGAACGGTCCAACATATCATGGGTTCAGCTTTCCGCGCTTTCCAAAGCGCGCGACACCTTTCCAAGGTGACACTTTTAGTAGGACCCTGTCTCCGACTTGAAATTCTAAAGGCTTTCGCCTCATATCAGCATAGCTTTTCTGGCGGTCACGGGCCGCTTTGAGGCGTTCCTTTATCAAAAAGACCTTTTCCGTCGTCTCTTGAACAATTTCGGGCTCGGTGAGTTGTTTTTCTCCAACTTCAGCCCAACATAACGGAGATCGACACTTGCGTCCATATAGAGCTTCAAACGGTGCAGCTTGAATACTCGTATGATAACTGTTGTTATAGGAAAATTCTACCAATGGCAAGTGCGTATCCCAATTACCGCCGAAATCTATCGCGCATGCCCGTAACATATCTTCCAAGGTCTGGATGGTTCGTTCACTTTGACCATCCGTTTGGGGGTGATATGCGGTACTCATGTCGAGGCGAGTACCGAGGGCTTCATTTAAACTTTCCCAAAATCTTGAAGTGAAACGACTATCTCGATCGGAGATGATAGAAACAGGTACACCATGCTTAGACACCACTTCCTTAATGTACAAACGGGTCAGTTTCTCCAACTTGTCCGTTCCGCGAATCGGGAGGAAGTGTGCAGATTTTGTCAATCGATCTACAATTACCCAGATCGTGTCATGGCCACTTGTTGTCTTGGGTAACTTGGTAATGAAATCCATGGTAATTCGTTCCCATTTCCATTCTGGTATTTCCGGTTGCTGGAGCAAGCCGGAAGGTCTCTGATGCTCAGCCTTGACCTTTGCGCAAGTCAAACATCGCGCAACATATGCCGCTATATCTCTTTTGAAATTCGGCCACCAATAGAGTTCCTTCAGATCGTGGAACATCTTGTCTGCACCAGGGTGAACCGAATATCTAGAACTGTGAGCTTCGGCCAATACTAGCTCACGCAATCCCCCGTACATTGGAACCCAAATTCTATTCATGAAATACAGGGTCTGGTCCGCCTTTGGTTCCAGTGAATCAACTATCTTTCGTAATCTTTCACCTTTGACATTCTCGGGTTTAAGGGCGTTAACTTGAGCTTCACGAATTCGTTCAGTCAGATTCGTGTGGATAGTCAAACCCAAAGCTCGGACACGCAATGGTTTAACCCGTTCCTTGCGACTCAAGGCGTCGGCCACAACGTTCGCCTTACCGGGATGGTACTTTATCTCACAATCGTAATCGTTTAATAATTCGACCCATCGCCGTTGTCGCATGTTTAAATCCTTCTGATCAAAGATGTGTTGCAAACTCTTATGATCAGTGAAAATCGTGCACTTGGTTCCGTACAAATAGTGCCTCCATATCTTGAGAGCGAATACCACTGCACCTAATTCCAAATCGTGTGTAGTGTAGTTCTTCTCATGGATTTTCAGTTGTCTGGAAGCATATGCTATTACTTTTTCTCGCTGCATTAATACACAACCCAAGCCTTGATGTGAGGCATCACAGTAAACCACAAAATCCTCCGTACCATCGGGGAGTGATAGTATCGGAGCGCCACATAACTTGTCTTTTAGTAATTGGAATGCTGCCTCTTGCTTTTCCGTCCACTCGAATTTCTTATCCTTTTGGGTTAACATGGTTAAAGCTTGTGCTATCTTTGAAAAGTTCTCGATGAACCTTCTGTAATAACCCGCAAGGCCAAGAAATTGTCGTACTTCGGTAGGAGTTCGAGGGGCTTCCCAATTTTTAATTGCCTCGATCTTGGCGGGATCGACGTGTATGCCCTTCTCGTTTACCACGTGGCCTAGAAAGTGAACTTCCCGAATCCAAAAGTCACACTTTGAGAATTTAGCGTAGAGCTTTTCTTTGCGTAATACTTCAAGGATTAATCGAAGGTGATTCTCGTGGTCTTCCTTGGTGCGTGAATAGATCAAAATATCGTCAATGAAAACTATGACGAATTTATCCAGGTATGGCTTACACACGCGGTTCATTAGGTCCATGAAAACCGCTGGTGCGTTGGTTAAGCCGAACGGCATTACCAAAAATTCATAGTGCCCATACCGGGTTCTGAAGGCCGTCTTTGGTACATCCTCTTCTTGTATACGCAACTGGTGATAGCCAGACCTCAGATCAATTTTGGAGTAATAGCTAGACCCTTGGAGCTGATCAAATAAATCGTCGATCCTGGGGAGAGGATAGCGATTCTTGATGGTTAGCTTGTTCAGCTCCCGATAGTCGATGCACATGCGAAATGTGCCATCCTTCTTCTTTACAAATAAGACGGGAGCTCCCCAAGGTGAGAAACTCGGTCTTATAAAACCTTTGTCCAACAATTCTTGTAGCTGGCTGGATAGTTCCTGCATCTCCGATGGAGCTAGGCGATATGGCGATCGTGCCACAGGAGCAGCTCCAGGAACGAGGTCGATGCGGAACTCGACTTGTCGAGGTGGTGGCAACCCCGGCAAATCTTCTGGGAATACATCCGGAAAATCTCTAGCTACTGGAATGTCTTCCAACTTTCGCTCGTCGGCTTTCTTGTCCACCACGTGTGCCAAGAATGCGACAAGCCCTTTTCTTAGGCACTTACGAGCCTTCATGCTTGAAATAATCCTTAGCGGCGTCCCGTGCCTTTCCCCTTGAATTGAGAGGGTTTCACCGCTTGCGAGGGGGACTTGAATGACTTTATCGTTGCAAATCACGACGGCATGGTGCGCGGACAACCAGTCCATGCCGACAACTATATCGAAACTTCCCAACACGACTGGCAAAAGATCAATCCCAAACTCGTGCCCACAGAGTTCTAATTTACAATCCCTCGCTACTTCTCTCGTTTCAATAGTTTTACCATTAGCCAGTTCTATGGAGTAGGGTGTATCTAGTTTACTAGTTCTTAGCCCAAGTAATCTTTTAAACTCAATGGATACGAAGCTAAAGTCAGCACCGGTATCAAATAATACAGAGGCATAATGACCATTAAGAGGAAACGTACCAGTGACCACGTTGGGGTCTTGTCGTGCATCACCGGCTCCAATCACAAACGCCCGCCCGCGGGCTTGGTTGTTGATCTTGGGGCAATCCTTTTTCCAATGGTCCAGTGACCCGCATGCGAAGCAAGGTCTAGCCCCTCCGTTTTTCGGTGCTCCTGACCGGCAGTCTTCAGTTTTGTGCCCTGAGCGGTGGCACTTTCCACAAGTTATCCCATTATTTCTCCCTTGGTTACCCTGTCTTCCACCATTACCACGTCCCGTGGCAACATACCCTTTTCCTTTCTTGTTCGAGCTACCCGATGCTCTATCCCTCTTTCCTTCATCCCGCTTGCGTTTCCCAAATCTCGGCTTGTTCCCCTGCTCATTCGTCACAACCGCTGTACTTGTCCCCTGATTCTTGCCTTCCACACTGCTAGCCTCAGAAATTTTCAGTCCCGACACCTGTCGGATCAAAGTACCCATGCGAATAGCATCTTCAGTGAGGCTTAGCGCAAGATCAATAGCTGCGCGCATGGTCGTGGGTTTGGAAGCAGTGACCATGCTGCGTATTTGTGGCGCTAATCCGAACAAATACCGCTCTATCTTGTTGTTTTCAGGTGTGACCAAACGAGGCACTAGTCTGGCGAGATCATGAAATCGGGACGTGTAGCCAGTCACGTCTGCTCCTATCATAGTAAGGTTCCAGAATTCTGTTTCCAGTTTCTGCACCTCACTTGCCGGGCGGTATTCGGCGATCATGAGTTCTTTTAGTTCCGCCCATGATAGGGAGTAAGCAGTATCGTCACCCAATGACTGCACTTGGCCGTTCCACCAAGTTAGTGCTTGATCCAAAAACAAGTTGGTGGAGTACATGACCGACTGACGAGGGGTACACCCACTGATACGGATTATTGCCTCGGTCTTTTCGAACCACTTGACCAGGCCAACAGATCCTTCTGTGCCGCTGAAGTTGATCGGCTTACAGTCTAAGAAGGCTTTGAAAGTGCAGCCACGCTCTCGCGAGGCCGTTTCTGCATTAATAAAGTAGTATGTTATTATGGGATAGGAGTTTTAGGATATTTTCCCATCGCTTTTTCAATTATTTTTAAACCTTCTTACCATTGGGGGAGGTTTCTCGTCGGTCGCTCCCCGTTAAGTCACGTGATCGTTCGGAGCGGGCGGCTTCGTGCTCCGCGATTGCTCGGGCTATGCGCTCCGAGATCATGGTTTCAAGTTCAGCTGGTGTAGCGGGCAGTCCGTCTGCGCCACTGTTGCTTCTGGTGGCTGGTGCCATTTTTCTTCAATAATAATTATCAAAGGTTAATTTGGCAAACATTTATACGATATAAAGCATAAATAACAACCCAGAATATGAACACAATAGTCAACACCATGTCATCACACAACATACCAACACACCATACAGAATAAATAATAATCAATACAACATCACCACACAATCACACAAATCACAATATATGGAGTAAGCAATAATAATTGTAGACAACAACATATTTCACCATCATAATAATAAGATTTTTCATTGATTTCAATAGTACGAGTACAATGCTTGTTTATAATAACAAAATAGGGAATAACATCCCTCATACAGTACATCGTTCTGAAATAAATAAAAACATCATATCATATGCCGTCATACCCGTACGGCTAGGCAAAATGCAAACGAGTGTCACAACTCGTGCTATACTACCATACTGCTACTACTATATATATCTGCAGGTGATTCTTCCATGTGTCCCTGATGCGTCCCTACTGTGGTGGTGGCGGCGGGAACTGATACTGTGGTGCGTGCATACTGATAGTCATACTAATCGCCATGATGCGCTCATATAAAAACTGTCGATGCGCAAAATGCGCATCACCGGTAATCCCACACTATGCATCCATGCTCAACAACTCTTCAGCGTAGTGTGCTAAAGCATCTCGAGCATCGATCATCCGTGTCCACATCAAGCGAGTCTGATGCTCTACCTGGTTCACGGTGCGCTGCACCGTGTCGGCGAGGGTCTGGAAGTCTCGCTCCAGGGAGATAGCAGTGGACCATGCTGGTCCGGATAGGGGTGTCATCTTGGGTAGCTGGGATGGTCCGGGTATATCGGGGTGAACTGGCTGGGATGGGCCAAAGGGGGCTGGTATCGGTATGTGAGAAAATAAAGGGGTAAAACCCTGTGGTCTGGGGGTAAAGTGTGGTGGTATCAGGTAGGGGTCCCCTGCACCCAGAGGATACGGTGCAGGTGGCATGCTGGGCAAGGTGGGGATCGGTAGTGTCATAGCTATGGTGGGTGGTGCTACAAGCTCGGCCAAGGGGGCCATAAGGGGCTCTGAAATAGTGGCACACTCTGGGGTGGACACCACTACGGTGGGGGTAGGAGGGCTCGCGGTGGCGAAAGCTGCCATACCTGCCCTGCGTAGCTCAGAGCTACCGGCGGGGCTACCCTCTAGGACGTGTGCTGCTGTGGCTGGCCCCTCCTGAGGTGCGGGCTCGAGTGGTGCAAGGGGGGCTATGGGGTCAGCAGGGGCGTCCTCCATCATTGGAGCCACTGGCTCCTCCTGGACGGCTGGGATCTCGGGTACTAGCAGGTGCTCTACCGAGGCCACTGACTCGTCGTCCGAGTCATCTGAAATCCACCCGTTCATCCCACAGGAAATCGGCATGAGCCTCATGCCTGGAGGAATGTGGATGTGCGGTACGGGTGCTGGCTCGTGATCAGTGTGAGCCTGTCTATCGAACGGAGACTCCGCTGTCTCCGACTGGGCTGGGATAGGTCGTGACGGACCGGCACAGCCTTCAGGGAAGTCCCTGATGGCTCTGATGGGGCGTGGGGCTAAGGGTGCGGCAGGTAAGGGTGCAATAGGTAGGTCGGCCTGCGGTGCGTCGACCACGGCGGCCGCGTCGTCCCCTGCGGGTGCCCAGTCAGGATCCTCGCTAGGATCCGTCTCGTCGGAATCGTCGTCTAACCCTCCTGCGACGTCCATCTCTACGTCGTCTTCTTCCGCGTCGAGTACAACCAGCTCAACTGGCTCAGGCGGAGGTGCGGGAATGATCTGTAGACTACTATCATAACTTGGCGCTATACTTCCAGCGTCCGACATTCCTGGCAAAAGAACCGTACACATATATATATATGAATTATTTTAAATTAGATAGTTAAGGCGTACATTAACAGTAACCTTCCTAACCTCTAATACTACGTTAATGCATAATGATACCCATGGCTAGCTCGGTCGGAATCTCCTCATGCCCAATGCTTCTTGAAAAATTACTTTATTGCGTTTAGCACCTTTATATATTCTTTTGAAAAATTTATCTTTGAACCAAATCCGGTTATAGTCTAGTTTTTAAAGAAAATACTCTAGTTCGCTATAACCTTGGCTCTGATACCACTTTCTGTCACACCACGACAATGGCGGAAACACGTGGCGCGACGGTTCAAGAGCATAAAGTCAAGGTTAACGCAAATCACAAGTAATTTAAGAAAACGGGTCATTTATTTAGACGTCAAATCTTGTTCAAAACATTACATATGAAGTAAATTGTTTATAACACGAATGGAGAGGTTTCGCAAATATATCCCATAGCCTTGGTAAATAAAGGTGAAACCCCGCAAAATATTTAACGCCGCATCGGAGGATTCCATGACCCAGCTTGCCCAGATTGCCTTCATCTAATTACCTGAAAGATATGTTTAAAATTTCGTCAATATAAATATATTGGTGAGTTCACAGGTTTTTAGTTTCCAAAACTTGAATACTTGGGAAATACCATGTTATGACAATATATAGGAGTTGCAAATTCCTATAATTCTACTTGAGACTATAATCAAACCAAGACGTATAATAAATATGCCCCGCTCCAAGTCGTTACTCGGTATCCTACGACTTAAGTTCAGAATATATGCACCCCAGGCATACACTAATGCATAATCGACGCGATCGATTAGGGGTGGGCCTTGTCAGGCACCAATAGTACTATCCAATATTCCACCGGTTTCAATTCCCTGAATAAATGATTATAGAGGCGAGGACTCAACCCCGAGTGGCGGTCACACCTCAAGTAATAAATCCGTCAAACATTTTCCCTAACATATCTTTTCCCCGAAAACGTAAAAATAGTTTAAAATGGGGCCGTGAAACTCACCTAAATCACTGTCCGGCTCACTAAGCAGATAGCAAAAGGGGTCTCGCACCTACAAACGTCCTTGACGTATAAGTCACTATCCCTATAGTGCATGTGCCTTGGCAAGTTGTACACCCAACTCCCGATCACAAGTTATTCCAAATCCCGTTTAATTAAGCGCGTATCCTAGGTTTCGTTGGCGTTAGATTACCCCTTGTGTTACAAGTTATATATTACTCTTGTTAATATTTCCTTAACTTGTACCTTATTATTATCGACTCGACTTCACTTAACGTATAATTATTTTCCCATTTAAATAATTATACTTAAGATCGCATCGCTCGATATAATATATATTTCAACACTCGACCCGACTCACTTTGCCGCACATTTGTTTTCCCATTTAAACAAGTATGCTAAGATCTTGTCGTTCGATTGTATATTCTCAACACCCGATTCAACTCACCATACCGTATACTTATTTTCCCATTCAAATAAATATACTAGGATCTTGTCGGCACGGCATACACATATATATATCTTTGTCTACTCGTCACGGCTTTCCTTCCCACATATCTACTTTCCCATTAAGTAGATATACTAGAATTTTGCCGAGACGAGCGTACATATATATAAATGTGTAATTTTTCTTGTTAAGTATATACGTTTGTTTAACGTCTTGCTTGTTTACGTTATGTTTTTCTCCCACGAATAATTCCTTCAACACTTAGGAAAGTGTTTATTAGTTTTCACCCATGATGTATATATATATTTTACTTCCTAAAAATATATATTTTCTTATCTTGCCGCAATGGCATTTTTCTCATGTTTTGTCCGTGTACGGTTCGTTAACGCGTCTTAGTTTGATATCTTAGCTCGATTAGTCAATTTTTCCAAGTTTTTCCCAACATGTGTTTTATAGAAATATTATTCATATTTCTTCCTCCTAACACATGTTACTTGGAAGGTTTAAAATACTTATGTATTTTTAACCCAACTTGTTAACTTAGCTACAAAAATGCTTCCAATACTTTTATATTCCCATTTATATAAAAGTATTCATTTTTGTATAAGTTTCTCAAGTTTTAATTTTTGTTTAACATTTTTATAAAATCTCTATTTTATAAAAATCCTTATGTTAATACAATCCATATTTTTACAACTTTCACTTTTATAAAAATATACTTTTTATACAAAAATACCCAAGTATATCTACTAGTATTTACCAAATCAACCTTGGAAAATTATTACTTATACTTTTGACACCAAACTTTCCATTATTGCACTTTTGGACTAATAGTTTCTAAAATGTTCATTTTAGTCCTCTAACTTTCAAAGTTACAATATTCGTCCCTTAACTTCCAAATGTTGCATTTTTCACTCAAAATAGTGGACTTTGAAGATTCATCTTTTTATTGGTAAGTTATTTTTGTATCAAAACACTTTTAATAGTCTTATATTTCATATACAAGGCTACTTGTATGTGTGTTTTATGTATTTGTCCATTATATCAAAATCTCATTCTCCTAAGTAAGTAACTTTAATTTTTCAATTTCATTACTCATGACCTTCTAATATACTCCATCATTTATTATGTCTTAGATGATCATTTTAAGATGATTAAAGTTACTTTTTAACACATTCAAGTTTGTTCTACAAATCTTAATCAAATCATCATCCTACTTAGCGTATGTGTAGATTTTATACATTTTCAAGAACACTACTTTATCATCATCAAATCCATGATTCATTTACATATCTTTAATCATTTATTTTACTCATGTAAAACCTATTAAAGATTATGTTTCAAACCATATTTTAAACCCTTCATGTACAACTTGCTTCTAAGAACACATACATGAATATTAATAATCAAAACAAGGTTAAGAAGCTTACTACTAGCACAAGGCTAGGGAAGACAAAACCTTGGATTTTGAGAGGGGTTTAGTGTGTTCTTCCTTAATGGTTAAGCTCCAAGCTTGAAACACACAATAGGGGTTTGGATGATGGATTGTTTTGAGTGATTTGGAGATGTAAAAACTTGAAAGAAATATGTATGGGGGAGGGGTGAAGTTCACAGATCAAAGAGAAGAAAAGGAAAGAAGAAAACTTGAATGTGTAAGTATCTAACACATGTTTATATAGTGCTCTCACATGTAATCTTCCATGGATTGCACATAATCTTCCCAAGATATAAGAGATCTTAAGAAGTACAAAAATGATCTTGGATGGATGTGTGATATGTGTGTGTGGCCGTGGGTTTTGAGAAGCAAAGGAAGGTTTGTAATCTTTCCAAAATCTCTAGTAATCATACTTATAAGCCTAGGTAAGATATGGGATCTTTTGGAAGCATGTACACATGAGTATTCTAGTGTTTATTTAGCTTACAATTGTCTTGGATTCTTGTGGCCAAGGGCCGAAATTCTTACAAGGGGGAGACAAGGTGGTGCTTGCTTTTGTACTTGTGTAAGTCTTCCATTTGTCTTATCCATGGCATGCTTAATCTCTTAGATTAATAGGGTATTATTAAAAACACCATGCATGGTCACCATATGGCCATTTAGGCCGGCCCCTTTTGTGGCTTGGGTGGGGTCCACAACTCCAAATATTTACCCAATACTTGTTAAGTTTAATTCCTCGTCGTTCGGGTGTCGTTCGGGTATTTTTCGGGATTTAATCGCGCGTTATTCGGACATTAAAAATACCTTTAATAACTCTTAAATATAGTCTAATTTAAGCGTTGATTGTTTATTTAGGCTTTTGCCGGGTGAAATTATGAGTTATACGCGTATCGGGTGCGGTACGCGCACTTTATTCGTTACCGAGAGATTTGTATGAGACGTTTCCACTTATGGTTTTGGAGTTCCAAAACTCATTATATTTTGTGAAAATACCCTTTATTTTATATCCTGGGTGTCCGGGATCCTTTTCGTTTATTTAATTATTACCGGGTAATTGCCAACGTCCATACCGGATAGTTTATTCGCACATGATCCAATCATGTTTTACCCTTAAACGTATGCATTCCTATGCATTATTTGGAAATTGCTATCTCCTAAGGCCTTGATAATTAAATCACACATAATTTCATTTAATTACGTTAATCATATATTAATTAATTTGTACGGAATTACCTTATTTTTGCCGGTTGTTACAGTAACATAAAGTGCCCATAGTATAACATGTCCTTTAAATAGTTCGTACAAAGCATGTTTCTCCCCCCGAAAGCAAGACAGTAAAAGTGGGGCTGTGAAACTCACCTCGGATTGCGTTACTTGAAAACAGTTAAGTAATTATGTTATGATAGCCCCAAATAGCGGCGACCTATCATAAGATGTGTATAAGTATTGGACTAATAACCCGCAGGCTAACTAGTCCCCGAATGTCCAGACCGTGACCATAAACGTTTGAAAACACCTTTAATTGTTAAACCGACCGTGCCAGACAAGACCCGACATCCCATTGGTGACCCGACATCCCACGTGTTTGGTAAATACAAGACATCATGCAACATTTGCAATTAAACACTTAATACGCGCAATAGTTCACCTAGTCTAGCATAATGTCCGATTAACGCATAATCAGGTCCGAATACGTCTTACTAAGTCATTGGGTGTATCCCGGGGTTCCTAGCATGTTCCTAGGTGTCAAATCGTGTTCCGGGATGTCAAAACGCGTTCACGACAGCAGTACATGCGATTAGGAAAGTCATACGCGAGTAGGCTTCAGCCTACAGGCGATTAGGGGCCCAATCGCATGAGGTATCAGGCGATTAGGGTCCTAATCGCCCCTATGTCTGCATAATCGCCATTAGCATCAGGCGATTAGGATTCCTAATCGCCTGCTGCTGCTGTGTAACGGATTTTCGCGCGTTTAACCCTCCAAATCAGATCCGAAACATGCAACAACACCCAATATCAAACCTAAATCATTTACCAACCCATTCCAAGCAAAAACCCCCAACATATCACTGATCTAACATGTTCTAAGCAATTATTTCCTAAAATGGCAAAGTACTAGGTTTCACCAACCAACCTTATCTTTCCTTAAATGGAAACAACCAGATTTCAATCTCTACAAACTTGTAAATCATCAAACCTCTGATCTAACATCTTCCTAGTATGAATTCTAACAACATTGCATCAACAATCATACCATAATCATCCTAAATCTTCAAGAACATTCAAATGGGTCAAAATACACATTTTCTTCAAAACACAACAATAATGGCTTAAACTCTAAGATAACCTTCCTAATAATCTCTACATAGCAGAAGTACAATCATATCTTGGAAACAATCATGTTATAATCACCAAGAAGACCAACATATGCATGTAAACTTCACATATAACAAGTATTAAGGTGTAGATTTGGTTTAGAACTCTTTTGAAAGGTTTTTAAGACACAAACTTAGTAAAACAAGGTCTGGACCTTTGGGGAACCAAAATAACAACTTTACAAAGGTTAGGGATGAAGAACACACCTTGGGTTTTGTTAAAGAAAGGTGTGTAGGCTTGGAGATGGTGATTTTTGTGGCAAAATGAGTTCCAGAAGTGTTTCAAGGTGTGTGGGTGGCTTGGGATCAGCTAGGGTTGTTCTAGAGGTGTTTGGGGAGTGAAGGGTTCTATTTATAGGTGTTTTGACCCGGACTCTGCTGTATAGGCGATTAGCAGTCAGTGTCATGCGATTGGGGGCCTAATCGCATGATACATCAGGCGATTAGGTCCCAATCGCCTGTTACATCTCCTACTCGCCTATATATATAGGCGATTAGGCCCTCATCCAGGTCCTAATCGCCTGAAACCCACCAAGTTGGGTTTTCGGCGCGTTAAACGCTATTTTAACACATATAACCACGTATTCTCATACCGATAAGTCACATAATGATTCCAAACATATAATGCATGATAACTAACACGTTGACATCCGTTCACCAATTCCCGGGACTCGAGACTCGTGTGTGCATTAAACCCGGCGATTCCACGAATCACCAATCCTTGTACACATGGTTATGGACCGACTCCCGATGACCCCGCGGACCATCGTAACGACTCCCGATGATTCCCCAGAATCATCATACCGACTCGACTGACTCCGTTAAGTACGTAATATGCATGACTCGCTAAGGTAGACTTACTAGTTTAGTCAACGTTACTAACCTGAGTTTGCCGGGTGTCACAAGATACCTTAGACTTTTAGACAATTCCTTACTAGTACTCTTATACATTATAGGTTGGATTCTTCGGAATTCTTATTACTTAGCTCACAACCGTTTAAGTTGGATTTTGATCGTTTATGCAAACTGTGAGTATATCTTTCCCCTTTTTCATGTTTTACTCTTTTGGGTCTATTCATGTACACTATTACTAAATGTTATTCTTTCACTAAATGCAATTCTCAAGTGTGTTTGCTTTATGTTAATTTGCGTGTCTATGACTTGTCAAAATCATTAACCTTTGAGGGCCTGACATTTCAATGAATAGTGCTATGGTATATACCCCTCGTGACTCTGTTGAGAGTCCTTGTTATTGCTATGTATTTCATTACTACTAGCGCATACTATATATATTTTCCTTTCATTACATAGGGTTGATTTTGAACGGATATCACTTATTACATAATTGCAAACAGTATACAACACGTGAATTGTGAAACACTTTTCTACTATATGTATTCAAACAGGGTATGCTCACCAATACATTTTGTATTGACCAAATGATTTTCGTACATGTTTCAGGTTATCTATGAGATGACTTTTAAGCTTTTGGAATTTTTACTTAGATGTTGGGTTATTGTATTTCAGTTTTAGTTGCCACTTTAGAATTTTGTATATTGTAATTTCTTTCAATGTAATAAACTATTCAATTCAAAATATTCAAATTTACACTTTAGTACCATGAGCTATTGAGCAATCGTCACTACGTGACACCTTGATGTTTCCGCCATCGGTTGGGGTGTTACATTTTACTTCAAAGTTTTAGTTTTGTTTGATCAGCTAGGGTTTGTAATGATGTTTTTTTTTTTTTTGAAAAATGTAGTTTTTCTCAGTTAAGATGATGGAGGGTATTGTAGCAACTTCATATTCAGCTATTGATAAGGCTGCTGAAGAGGTGAGGGTTAGGTAGGGCTGGCAATTCAGACACGAACACGATAACCTGATACGAACCTACACGACGTTAACAGGTTTCGTGTCTATAACAGGTCGACACGTTAAGACCTGTTTATTTCCGTGTCATGTTCGTGTTTACATGTTTCGTGTTCGTGTCTTATCATTTACGTGTCTTAACAAGTTTTATCGTGCCTTATCATGTTTCTTATCATGTCTTGTCGTGTCTTATCGTGTCTTGTCGTATTAACTTATTTTACTAGGTGTTCCTTATCGTGTCTTGTCGTGTCTTATCGTGTTAACCTGTTATACACAGGTTCGGGTTCGTGTTTGAAAAAAATGACATGATTAAATTTCGTGTCGTGTTCGTGTTTACAAGTTTCGTGTTCGTGTCTTAACAGGTTTGTGTCTTAACAGGTTCGTGTAACCTATTATGCCAGCCCTAGGGTTAGGGTTCTGACGAAGACTCCGATCGGATATGTTGGATCGGTTTTGCAGCTATTGCATCGTAAGGTAATTTTGACTTTTGTGGTCAAATTGACCATTTTAAGCTCATTGGTTAGAAATTCATTTTCTTGGTAATTTGAGTATGAGTTTGTTATGTTAGGTTTGTTTACTCATTCTGTTTATTTTTTATAATTGATTATTAGAATTTGTTGAATTTTGATTATGGAAGTGTTAAGGTTAGAAGATAAACATTTGGTATTATTATTATTATTATTATTATTATTATTATTATTATTATTTTTTTTTTTTTTTTTTTATTTATTTATTTGGCGTCTTTATAGTTGTCGTCTTTGGCCCTTTTTGCATCTTTATAGTTATCGTTGTTAGCTGCGTTTTATGTTGTTTCCCTTACTACAACATATTTAGTTAGTGGTTTGTCTCTGTGTCGCCGAATGTATTCTATTTGTTTGTTGTTTTATAATATTAATGGTTAGTGTTGTTGTTGGTTGTTGTTGAGATGTTTGTTGCAGGTAATGTTTTATGTTATATCATTGTGAGTTCCTCCTTGTTTCTGGCCGTTTATGTCGTTTAGCTTTCCTGCATATAAATGTAAAGCGAATAAGTCTAATTCATTCGTAAAGTTGATGTGTCATATTAAATTTGTGAAGCCTGAAACGCTCCCAGGGTATAATCTAGTTTCAGATATTTAAACTCCATGATAAAAAAATCTTATAAGATAATTTCTTATTTCATAACGTACACAAATTTAAATAATATATTTTAAAACAAGAGTGTTCCATGTAATGTAACAACCTGAATAAAATATCACGAGTAAGAGATCCCATGCGTTGCGGCGGGCACGTTAAAACAGTAAAAGAAACTAACGACACGATAAAAGCAAAAATTACGTAATTGCCATATGTTCATACACAAAATGACGAATATACCCTCGATAAAAAGCACAACTACAAAAGCGTCATACGTTCACACACAAAATGACGAATATACCCTCTTCATTCCTATATTTGAAAAACCATTGTTCACCCCTAAAAATATTTTAATATTTTTGGAAGTGGTTGTGAGTGAAGAGAGAGAAAATATAATGATAAAAGTATGAAAAATATTATTATTTTAAAAGGGGGAGATAAAATTTTAGGGTGGAATATTGATTTTTAGTGTAATTTAATGTAGAAAATTTGGTGGAGAAGATGTGAATGCTCTAAGAGCACTCACATCCCATCCACCAAATGTATGTGAGTGTGTCCGCCAAATTATTTGGGGTGAGTGTAAGTGGTTGTGAGTGGAGGAGAGATAAAATATTTGGTAGAAGCATTATTCCGCCCTAAATATGAAAAGCTACTGTTCACCCCTATATATATTTTAATATTTTTATAAGTAGTTGTGAGTGAGGATGGAGAAAATGTAATGATAAAAGTATGATTATTTTAATTAGGAGAGAGAAGATTACGGTTGAAGTATTGATTTTTAGTATAATTTGATGGATGAGATTTGATGAATGAGTTGTGAATGCTCTAATACTTTATATAATTTTAAAGAGAAAAGTCGGTGTTATTTATACAAATGGCCCCTCCTTTTTTCACCTACCATAAATGACCCCTCATTTTTCCACCCATCATATAAGACTACACGGTATGGGCTCCGGCATAGGGGAGGCAAGCATATGCCGCCCCGGGTTACACCGCCCCCAGGGCCGGCAACGGCAAGCCTGACATCTCCTTGTCTCCTATACCGTGCCAAGTTTATTATTTTTAATAGATTTTTTTTATTGTTTTTAATAATTCTGGCCAATGAGGAGGCCCGTCATCATAGTGCACACCACCCCCTTGGAGGCCCATCATGAAGATGCCTCTCCTCCCACTCCTACGTGGCGCCTACGTGGAGGCCCATCATGAAAATATCACCCCTCTTCACACCATATAGTCTAATCCATTAACTTTTGAATATAGCAATTTTAATCCCTATATTATTACTTCATTTTACAGCCACCTCAAAAGTCTGTGGCATTTACAAAAATGGTCCCTCGTTTTTCCATGCACCATACGACCATTCAACTTTTGAAAATTGCAGTTTTAACCTCTACACTATTACTTTATTTTACAACCTTTATGTCTTTTGATTACACGTGTAAGTTTTCCCCTTTATACACGTTTTATTTATTTATTTTTTTGGTAAGTTTTCTATGCATGTATCGGGTCCCATACAAATACGTTATGATTGTAGAATATTAATTCGATTACTTTACATTTTAATTCAACCACAATGCTATTAAGTTAAATCAGATACATTAAAACGTACGATTTCATATGGTTAGCGCATCATGCAACGCTTGGACTAATCCATTCGATATTTACAATGTACCTCAATACCTCCGTCGCAACACGCACTAGTCTACTTACTAGTTAATCCTTGATTGGCTGATGAAAGGAATAAAAACAAAAGACAAGGTAGATTTTAGTGGATTTTACAGGTATTAAAAAAGAAGCCGAGTTCTAAATTCACAAGGGTCGTTGGTAAAGATCCATTTTTAAGGGTAATTATTTTGAGTTTTTTAATCTTTTGGACATTTGCAGCTTTACCTCCTCTTATTTATTAGGATTTGCATTATTGGATTGATTTTGTCAACATAAAGATTCTTTGAAAATGATATGCTTAGCAGAAGATTTAAGAATTTAAAAGTACAATTTATAATATGTCTAGGTGCCAGAAACGTCCATAGTATGTTATTATTATATTTATTTAAATCTAAATCACATACTGATCATATATCTAATGTACAGTTAAAAACTTTTTTAAAACAGCCAAGGCACAAACATTCTAAATCTCCTCCTAAATCACAACTCGGAAAAAAAAACACATTTACTCTACACCTTGATACCATTACTCTGGTAGATTACAAGCCTTTGGTAGTTATATTCTTTTATATTTTAAATTAGTGTGTTTTATTAAAAGAAAGCCTGCTGTCAATTTGTACGAATTAATTTTATGACAAAGAAAAATAGTCATTGTAATGATTTATTGTATTTAATTTGCTATAAAGTCCTTACCGTATAATCTTCCATAAACAAATGTTGACTATTTACATCTACTTTGTAAGTTGTTACTCATGTCAGAAATTAAAAACAAAAAAAATGTTTAAAAAGTTATAATATATTTTGGACAATTGATCAAGTCAGATCATGGGGAATTAAAGGGTCCTGAATGAGCAAAGGAGGAAATATACATACACGTTTAAGTTTTGTTTAATTTGACAATCATATTGTTATAATTTTAAAAAATAAAAATAAAAAGACTGTATTTTTAGTTCAAACTCACTACCACGGTGTCTAATTTGTTATTGAAATTAAGTGTGATCATGAATTTATCCCTTCAATGGTGAACCCAAACATGGATATATTGTTGACAAAACTTTGCATTTTTAAACCAAGGCAAATTAAATTTCCCAGGAAATTCAAGCTGATACACGGGTTAGGTCCATAATTCTTTCTATATGTATGCATGTATTATGTATATATATCGGGGAAAGTTCAGGTACCAATGGGATAAACGTACAAAACGTGTGAAGTGAAGAAAAAAATAAAAGAAACGCGCATAACTGTAAATATTGACAACTTTACATAACTAGAGTAATTGTATAATTATTCTAGCTTAATTACTCTAGAGTAAATATGTAATTACTCTAGAGTAAAAGTTGTTATTTATGAAAATGTCACCACGCTTTTTTTTAGGTTTTTTCGCTTCGTACAATTGTACGATATCTCTATTTGTTCATGATCTTTTGCCTATATGTGTGTGTATGAGAATTCTTATGTATTTAGAGTAAAGTCCTATTTGAGCATATGTGGTTTAACTGTTTTAACTACTTGAGTCCAAAACTCAAACTTGTCTTGAGCTAAGTCCTAATGGTTTCTAATCTTAACTACATGAGTCCAAAAGACTAACATCATCCAATTAGTCACTTAAGTTCAAGGGTATTTAGGTCATTTTACCTATATTTACCTATTTTATCGAATATATATTATACACACACACAAAACCCCCTTCCTCTCTCCCAACTGCCACCACTCCACAACCACCTCTAGTCACCATCTACCACCTAACAACTACCTTACAACCACACTGCTTGAACCACTACCACTCTAGTAAACCCTCAACCCCATCAAACTCCATTTATGACCAGATGAAACCATCACCCTAACCACAATCCATTTGAAGCCTGCCCGAAGTCGCCACCCAATCGACAACCACTAATCTACCACCTTCACCCTTCCAGCCACCACCGAACATCACCACCCTTAAACCACCATCAACAACCTTTAAAACTCACATGACTACCAACATCTTCAAAACTCTGATCTCATCCCCTCAACAGGCTCTATTTACCTCACACTATTACACTTTGTTACTCCTTCAAAGTTCAAGCGTAACTTATTCTCCTTCTGCATGATTTTGCAAAACCTAAAATCCTTTTTGTGCCACAACCTTTATGTTCCGTACAAATTGTACCTCTAATCTTCTATCACGTATTCTGTTTACCCTCTGATCATTCTTCTCTATTCCTCCTTTCTGGCTTTTAACCATCTCTATTTCATCCATATAAGAGATGCACCAAAGTCTCTTTTATTCATGTTCTTCACCTGCAATATTAAAAAAAAACACAAAATGCATTTTCTCTTTATTCATCTGCTTAATCAACTTCATCTTTCTTTACATCTTCAACTTCATCAACTTCTTCTCTGTCTCAAACAGCGACATCATCTACTTCTATACAATACTGGACTTATTCCAAGGCCGTCCATCTTGCAGGGACATATTAGAGATGCGTCAAATTCTCATTGTTATAATTGTATATTTTGAATATGTATTTCCATATCAAAGTCATAGTCAAAGTTGTTATTACTATTTAATATTTGTAGGTTATGTCTTTTTTCATTATGTATATATATAGTGTATGAATTATGAATAAAATGCGGTTGATCCCCTAGTTCACATCACACACCAATAGGAGACTGCCACATACATCAAAATGTGATGTCACACTCCCAGAATGTAATGTTACAGGATTTATGAAACCCAGCACCCTTAATATATAGATGAGAACCAGGAACAATCATAAAACCAGACATAAATGATTGATCGTACAATGATGAAATGTTTTATCGCGTTAGGAGTATTATTTAGTCCTTAATGGCTTTTTAAGTATATATAAATTAAAAAATAGGAATCTTAGAAGATATTTTAGATTAAAATTGTGGCATCCTTATTCTTAATTATGACTTCATTCAATGCATGAGTTATTTTTATTAAATTCTTCTAAGATGATTGTTGAGAACTATATTTAATTAAGCACTTTGTACTGGGTTTAATTTTTTTTTCAAGTGATGGGCAAAGATCACATGGCATGTCTAGTTTTTGACCTCCAAAAGACATTTTTTTTCTGTGCTAAGTTGGTTTAGACCACTAAGGTTCAACAAAAGGTGCTAATTCTTTATTACGTACTACATTAATTATTTTATATAGTTTATTGCATGTTATATATGTATATATATATTGTTTGTGTGCCGGGTGGGGGGCCTAGAGGGAAAAGAAGTTAGACGGTTGTGGTTACACCCCATGGTCATTTTGGTGGGTCTCCATTTACACAATATTTAAGATTCACTAGCCTTTCTTTCATTTATTTTTTAGTTTACAGAAAAAAAATATCTATACACAAAAATATTTAATTTTTATTTAAAAAAATCCCTAATTTCGGTAATAATATACAAGGGAAATTTCGTATAATGTTTTACATGTTTTAAGGGATAAATGGAACTGTCTTATATTTATTTATTCCACTTTAATTTTTTTATATAATAGACCATAGTTATCAAAGGCACTAGGCACACTCAAGGCGTATAGGCCTTGTCTGGGGCCTAGGCGTGAGGCGTACAAAAAGCGATTGTCTGAGATAAAAAAAAAACGAATAAAGAAAATAAAGAAAAAATTATTAAAATAATACTATTTTTCATCTATTTAGTATCAAAAGTTTTAAAATATTGATGTATTAGTGTATAGAAGTAATTTTTCTTAGATAAAGTAGAAATCTGGCTGGAATCTAGCCATAATTTAACGAATTTGGCTGGAAACTCTCCGAAATTTGGGAATCTAGCTGAAACTTGTGCCTCAACCATCACCTGGAGAATTTAAACGTAATTTCCTCGACTCAAAGCGCAAATGCATTGCATCGCCTAAAAAATGGGCCTAGACGCAAGAGACGATGACTTTTAACAACTGTGTAATAAACAAGTATACTATTTTTTTTTTCTTTTTAGGTATGGGTAGCTTTAAGTGTGAGTTTTTATGGTGCCATCCAACGTGTGATTTCTTAGTTGTTTTCTCCTTTTGTTCCTTTTCATTAGAAAGCAACTTTCGATTGTCCACACATGTTGTGTCTACCTTCGGCAACCAAATACTAGAAAATTAGCCTTACGTTGTCTATCTTCCTTGATATAGGGCATGAATGGCATCCATAAATCAATATTTTGTCATCTCTTTTTTCTTTTTAATTTAATAAGAAAAGATTGTTAGATTCGAGTGTTAGAAGTGTTAACTTCCTATATGAGATTATGATATATCAATATGCGACATACCTTAATTGTGGTTAAGTTACTTGGTTTATATTTCAATCGAAAGATTATGTATGTATTATCATTTTCAACATAGCATGTATTCCTTTGAAAGGATATGTTCTTTTACCCATTCAGTTGATTAACATTGTTGTTAATGTCGCAATAAATTATAATTAACTATCATTTTCAACATAGCATGTGTTCCTTAGGACATGTTCTTTTACCTATTCAATAGATGCTTTAGTGTTAATTGATGTATAAAGGGTAAATTACATAAGAAGGATACTAGGTAGACAGGTAACAAGTTGTGGCGCCATCGCTTTTCGGATACAAAACCTAAACCTACTGAAAACAAATCCTCGCCCTTGGGGGTCGAAAAGTTGTCGTGGACCACCAACTGAACTCTTGTCAACAACCGAACTGCCTATGGTGCCAAGGAGCCGAATGTGTCACAAGCCAAAGTGTACGACGACATGTTGATTATCCTAATTGATTTGCGTTGTTGTTAATACCTTAATAAATCACAATTATAATTTTGTTCAACAAAAATGTGTCGATACTACATAAACCCGTTATCCCCAGTAATAATCTATTTATATGCTTAGTTTTTTTGTTGGCTTAGTTAAATAAAAATATTGATAGATGAACTTTGATATAGTATGAACACCCAAATATTTTTTTTTTTTATGAAATTAACTTGTGTGCAACAAAATAATTTAAGATACACATGACACACATAGACATACCTTGTTTATTTGCTATGATTCAACATTCAATTATTGAGTATGACATTATTATAACTTTTAATAAAATTTATTATATGTTGACATAATGACTCCATTTTTATCGTAACTTTTGAAAGATCCTTAACAATGATAAAACGGTGCAATCTCCAACAATAAAGTTGAAATTGAAAGCGTAATTGACCAAGACATTTTGCTATAAAATTAGAATCACCAACTACCCATTTTTTATATTGATGATACCCACAAGCCACAAATACATGCAAATCTTGACGATTGAAAATGTGAAAGTAGCAACGTTTATTTAAAGTTTAAACTCTTGTTTTGGGCCTCATGTGATGGCCCGGTTCTAACCTGACTCGATCCATTAGTACTCGAATTCTCGAAAGTTGTAATTATTATTTTTTTCTTTCTTACAGATTGTTTTGGAATTAAAATGGAAAATGAAAGTAATATAAATGAATTAAACACACAAAAAATAAAACACCACCTTAGAGCACCTCCAACGCTATTATGTGGAGGTGGTCCGGAATTTTGGACTCACATAGCATACGGGGTACTGCGTTAGAGGAGGTGGTCTGGTGGAGGAGACTCGTTCGATTTGGATAAGGTGGGGCCCCACTCACATACATTCTTTTTTAATATAAAAGTGGGGTGTGATGTAAAGGTTTTGAGTGGTTTATTGTTAGAGTAAAAAGTAGGTTTGAAATGATGATGCTTTATTATGATGATGTGGCAGGTTTATAGTTTTAGACAAGCCTAGTATTATGGATACTCTTAGTTAGCTACACGTAACATGCTTACATTGTTCTTATTGGACAATGGGTCAAATTTGGGGCCAAAACTTTGACTGTGAGTCTGTGAATAAATGTTACAATTTATTGAAATGCGCGACCTAAGTGAGAAAGCTAATTATTTTTCAGCGGTTGCTGATGTGAGGATATCTCATTTTCTTTTAACGACAAAGAACGACGTGCCAACCACCGTGATATCTCATTTTCTTTTAACGGCAAAGAACGATGGTGCGACCATGCGATTTGCTTATGGTTACAGACGAAAAAGCAGGTTCACATTGATGAGGCATATGAACATCTCCTGAATGCAATGAATAAAAAAAAACAGAGGTTCAGTACGCGTTTTGCCCAAAAGCACAATAAATCGTGATCTTTTGGATTTCCTCGGAACACACCAGGGTTGTTTTTGGGATGAACAGCAACGCGCTCTAGAGCAGACAACCGCTTACCTGTGTAGTTTTTGTGTTTGCATAACACCTGTAACACTATTAAGAAAGAATACAGTAGCATATGTTAACAACATGTACTTCAACAATACGACCCTTTTTGTTACCTTTACTTTGTATCACGTGTCGCCCACCCTTGCCGCAAAAGAAGCCCCCTCTTTGCACTGTCAACGTACATATAATTATGACACAATCATACTATAAATTACTTTTTTTTGTATAAACAGTTTAAAGAAGCAAAAACCTTTGTTCCTGGGTGCATCCAGTCGCGGTGCACTGCCATCATGATCTTCACGACCCCGCTTTGCCACAGCCTCTGTTACAACATATACATTACTAACACCCACAATTCCAGGGCATAACTACCTATTAACGGTTGATAACAATCACAACCGCCTTGCGAAACACATTTTCTTTATTTACCTCTTATGATCCGCTTCAATGGTCTCCGCTGCGATTCAGAATCATATTCTACCAATTACAAAAAAAAAAATAAATAAACGCAGGATCTTTCTTCTTTTGTTTTCAAAATACTTTTTTAAATGATATTTTTTAATAACACCTGCAATGACATACCTAACTGACGCTTCGCTCCCCCTATATTCGAGTCTGTTGTTCCTGCATTCGTCCTGCCCTTAGTATGTGTGGTGTCATCGGACAGGATAACAATATTGTGTCTTTCTCTGTTCTTCTTCTTGTACAGAACATATCTTGTTTAATAAAAAAACATCTTTTTGCATGTATCTAGTATAAAACTTACATAAGAAACCCCCTGTCTTTAAGCAACATTAGTCCCAAAAATACATTATAATGTGTAGTTAACCCCACTTTGTTTTACTGTCTATCTGAAAAGTTTACTAATACTTCATAACAAATATTAACAAACATGCGAATTTTGCAACTACTTTTGATACACTACATACCTTTTCGAAGAGTCAACAGACGAACGTCTTCTACTGAACGATGAAAGATTCCACATGAAAGCTCTCATTCTTATTTTACAGAACAACAGGACGATCAAGTATAATAAGTAGCGTGTATATACTCACTGGTTATGTGTATCAGGCATATGTATCATACTAAATTTTTTGAATTTCCTGCGAAGAATCAGAAGAAAGGTGTTTTGTTTTTGGAGGGATGATGATGATGATCATCTTTTTGTGCGTTTTAGATACAGAGGCTTGATGATGATGAAGAGAGGAAGGTTTGAAAAGAGAGAGAGAGAGAGAGAGAGAGAGAGAGAGAAGTGACGGTTATCAGAGAAGTACATTCACAAAGCCCAATGCTTAGAGAGACTTTTACTATAATACCCCTTATTAACCCTCTCTCTTACTTTATAACATTACTTTTTAATATAATAATAATGGATTCATCTAGGCCATTGATCACACTTGATCAATGGCTAGGGAAGGGTTTAAGTAGTTTCCTCATTCAGAAGAGGTTTCTTGTCTAACCGATGGCTAGGTTAAAATAGGTACTAGGTTGAGTTGTGAGAACCATAGAAACTCAATTATTATTAGCCACACATTCAATTAATAGTAAAATGCATTTGTGACTGTTAATGAACCATAATAAAATATTACACCGATGTATGACATTTACGTCACTTTTGTTACATCGGTGTAAAGACAACGTAAATTTATTATTATTTTTTGTATATTTTTTAGTTAGCCATTTTTACATCTTTGGGTAAATTTTTTTAAAAAATTCGCATTTTACATCGAAGTTCTCATGGTTCTTACAACTAGAGTTGGTTCTCAACCAAACCGGACTCTCTCTCTCTCTCTCTCTCTCTCTCTATATATATATATATATATATATATATATATATATTAAATATTGAGTGAATTACTATTTGCGTCCCTGTGTTATAATAGTTTAAACTATTTGAATCCAAAGTCTAAAACTTTAACTACTTGAGCCTCTGGTTGGTAAATCTATAGCCATTTGAGTCCAATCGACTAACTCCGTTAACCAAGTCAGTTAAGTATAAAGGTATTTCAGTCATCTAACACCTAGGTAAAACCCTATAATGCATAAGGTATGACTGAAATGCCCTTAACTTAACTGACTTGGTTATCGGAGTTAGTCAATTGGACTCAAATGGTTGTAGATTTACCAACCAAGGACTCAAGTAGTTAAAATTTTAGACTTTGGATTGAAGTAGTTAAAACCACTATAACACAAAAACACAAATAATAATTCACTCTTAAATATTAGAATAATATTACTTTAATTCATTACATATGTTATTAAATATTCATGCCCCTTTTAGTCACATTAATGTGACCGTCAATCTTGTGCTTACAATCATATATTTTGCATGCTTATTGTTATTACAAGAAAGCAATTCGACTCATAAATCCCTTGAACTAATATATAAAATCACATACGTTGAGCGGACCCTCTATCCGTAAACGATATCAGTTATTCATACTTTAATTCTACGTACTCGCGGCAATGTGCGGTCATTTCTACTATATACTTCCCCCACACCCGAGCTCGAGCCCGAACCCAAACCTCTACCTCGACTACTAGAACCCCCTCCTCTTGATTTAGAGATCCCCTCCCACCCTTTGCCACACTCTTTGATTTTCTTGCATCCATTTGTTTGTGTTTGAAAGTAGTTTAGTTAATCTAAAGTTGAGATTTGTGTTTATTTTATATACTTGTCCCCCCTGTTTTTAAACGAGAAAAAAATAACGGTAAAAAAAAAGACCGCTTCATTTAAAAAATATATATTAAGCCTAGAGTTCTGGTGACTCAACAATCAAATACTTATAGGCTTGTAAACGAACCGAACGTTCATGAACTGTTCGTGAATTGTTCGGCGGGAAGTTCGTTTATGTTCGTTTATTTAGATAAATGAACGAACACGGACACAATTTTTTGTTCATTTAATTAAACGAACGAACATGAACACACGTTTTGTTCGTTCATTTATGTTCATGAACGTTCGTTTATGTTCGTTCATTTATGTTCGTTTATGTTCGTTTAATTAAACTTTACTTTACTTTTATTATTTATTTCCCTTTAGTTAAGTAACCTTAATTCATATTATTATTTTATATACAATATATTTGATATGTTCTAAAATTTAATCCTAACCCTAACATTCTAAACATATCAGCCGCTCTCCGCACTTCACAGTCCCACCTCCCTTCTTCTCCACACTCCACAACCCTACTAATTTAGATTTTGTTTTGGTTGCATTGTGATGTATTAGACTTGCTTGAATTGTGATTAATCATTATTAAACTTGTTTTGTTTGTGTTCATTAATGTTCGTTTATGTTCATTTGTGTTCGTTTATGTTCATGAACTGTCTGTTTATGTTCATGAACTGTTCGTTTAGGTTTTAAATGAACGAAAATGAACATGACAAATTTCTTAATGAACGAACACGAGCACAAAAATGTGTTCGATTATGTGTTCGTTAAATGAACAAACACGAACACGCATGTGTTCGTGTTCGTTCGGTTCGTTTACAGGCCTAAATACATAAGCAAAATTGAAATGTTTACATTAGAATATGCGTTGATTGTTTGCATTTATATTCGCACAAAATGAGTGATCATCCATCCTCTAATACATTAGATGTCGCTGATTCATGTTCCTGCATAGAATAAGTGTGTTATCATAGAGGATAGGAAATATGCCATTAAATAGAAAAAACAATATTACAATTTGGATGTTTGCCAAGAGTTCAATTTTGCAACCACTTTAGGCTTATATCTATCAAACTCATATGCTTATTAAGAATTACCCAATTGACAATAGAAGAAACTCATTCGACTCATTTCATGCTACCTGTGTAACTAAAATGAAATGCTTGAGCCATTTAGTAACGATCCATTGGTCTTGCTTTAACCATAGACTATTTAAACTTTTTCCAGCCAACATTGAAGAAAGTCATTAATAAAAGAAAATCTACCAAAACTATAGGCCATCAAATCATCAATTCACATTTAGATTATGATCTTACAACAATTAAATTTGGCACATTTTAAATAAACAACTTACAAGACCCATATCAGAACTCCAAACCACAAATTCAGCTTAACTATTTGGGAATATAATCATTTGTTGTTTGTGTGTACTGCCTCAATGGGTTACTTTAAGGTTCAATTTATTGTGAGTTTAAATACTCTGGAAAAACTGGTTACGGTATTTTTGGGCATAACAACTTGGTTTACAAAGGTGTGCCTAATACACGAGTGAAAGAGGCGATCGGGAAAACAGGTTGTATACTCGAGTGAAATAGCTTGATCCATTCACTGGATACTCATTTTACCCGTTCAATTAAAATTACCCATTTGACTCGTTTAATCTTCTAAATCGTTGCACTTAAAAATTACATATTTGACCCATTCAAGATTACCTATTTGACCCATTTAATGTTCTAAATACTCGAACTAAAGATTAACCATTAAATCTTTAAAGCTTAAAGCATTCATATGTAACAAAGAGTGGCATTCAAATTCATTCCTTTGAATACCTAAATGGGAACCTGGAAATATACACCATGCACTTTAGAAAATATACACCCTTTGAAAAAGTTTGAGTTAATTGCCATTTTAGTCCTTGAGGCTTGGCTAAAAATGCCACTTTAATCCAAATAGTTTATTTTTCTTAACCGTGTCCCTGAGGTTTTCATTTTTTTTTTGTCATTTTCATGTAACCATTTACCTCCGTATATAAAAGTACTCACGGGTATTTTCGTCACTTAACATTTATCTTCTGATTTTGCCCATTTCATCCAAAAACCTTCAATTTAAAGTTAAAAAAAACAAAAATATATTATTTTTTTATATATACACGCACTTTCTCACTCTTCCATATCTCTCTCTATCCTATATCTTCAACCCACCACCATCAACCGTTGTAACCACCCAACACCACCACTGACCAATCATTATGAATACATGCCACCACTGACCACCTCCACCAACCCACCACCATCACAACACCCCACATCCACCTCCACCAACCGCTGCCATCGCCATCACCAATTGTTATCGCCATCATCAATGAACTTTACAGAAAGAGAAATATAAGTTTAGGAAAAGAAAGAATCCGGTAAAGACGATGTTGATAGTGAACGGAGGTGACGGGTTATACTGTCATCGTCGTCGCCGGAGACATGGTGGCGAATTCTTCTCTCATGTCGTTCCACCACCGGCACCTGGTGAACCGTCGTTCTTGTTTTGAAGCTCTGATTTTGTTATAGAAACCCTATATCGAAACCCCCTCACAATGGTAGCGAATTTGTGATGGATGAGCCAACCGTATGGATAGGGGTTTTGAACTAGATCTGTGTTGTGGTTTGAATGGTGCTGCATAGGTAGAGGAGACACAATGGGTATAGGGATGGTGGAGTTGCCATGGTGATGGTGGTGGATAATTTGTAGAGAATAATGGACAAGAGGGGTGGGATTGGTTTATTTAGATTTTTTTTTAAAAAAAAACTAGGTTCTTTAATCGTTTGGATGGTGGTGATAATGGGATTTAGGGTTTGGCTGGTGGTGAACGGTGGTTGGTGTGGGGCAAAGTTGGCTCGTTATCAGTGGTGGTAATTATAGTGTTTCATAGAGAGGGGAAACTGGGTGCTTGTGGTGGTTAACAATGGTGGCAGTGGTGGTTTAGGTGTTTTAGAGATGGGTGGTTGTGGTGGTGACCGATCATGACTGTGACATTTTAGAGAGGGTGAGGGGGGGGGGGGTTGTTGTGTGTATATTTTTCTTTTTCTAAATAACATGATTTATATGTGTTTGTATTTTTTTTTATTTAACATTATATACATATATAATAATTTTTTTTTATTTTTTTAATCTGGAAAGTGTTTTGGATGAAAATGGCAAATACTAAATATACATCTAAATTAACCAAAATAACCTTGAGTTAACTGACTTCTTAGAGGGAGTTAGAGGGTTTGACAAAAATGACAAAAAAAAAAAAATTGGAACCTCTAGGACACAGATGAGAAAAATAAACTATTTGTACTAAAGTGACATTTTTAGTCAAACTTAAAGAACTAAAATTGCAATTAACTCAAAAAGTTAAAAAAAAGTATGAAAAAGGTATTAGGCTTCTTGTGGGCCCTACCCTTGTTTCATTACTTTCAAAAGGTGCTTTTATGTTGAAAAAAAAAACGAGACTTTTCAATTGTAGACCGTGCTATTGTTTTATTACTTCCAAAAAGTGTTTTTATGTTAAAAAAAATGAATTATATATATGTGACTGGGAACCATATAACGACAACATAAAACATTAAAATATACATAATTTTTACTTAAAAAATAAAGTTTTTCTTTTGTTTGGTGAATTTTTACATAAAAAATATACGGGTTTAAAAATAAAAATACGAGTATAAAAAAAAAAAAAAAAAAAACTAGTAATAAAAATAACAACAAATACATGCTGAGTTTTAATCTATATTTACATATTCAGAAGTGAAGAAACAATAAGTAACACGGTGATTAATACTAATCACCGGGTGGTTTATACTTATGTTACGACAGGTTTAATCCTTTACCCAAACCGTAATGGTAACCCGTTTGAAAGTATGGTGATGGTGAAGTGTGTAAGAGCACAAGATATAAGTGGTTCGGTCGGTAATGACCTACGTCCACTGTAAACACCGGAATATTATTAAGAGAGAATGATTACAAGGATTGTATCTAGTTGTGAGAGCTATTTTTTGAATGGATTTACAAGGAGAAACCTATTCCTATTTATAGGCATAATGGTGGGCCGTATGGAAAGGCCCACAGGTGATTTCCTTGGCTTGGGCCTGGCTGAGGCCCAAGTCCATGCTCCTTCTGAAATTGGCGGGAAGCAGCCGATTACTGTTGATGACGTCACGCTACCGTGTGGTCGTTGTTATAGCTGGACACGTGGCAGGCTTCTGGTGGTGTACAGTGATGTTGTACTTGCTACAGTGCTGAGGCTACCTATGTCGTCTGACCGTTGGCGAGGTATGCCTGCTGGTCACTGTTGATGACAACGT
This sequence comes from Ambrosia trifida, assembly GCA_028751855.1. Classification (NCBI taxonomy): domain Eukaryota; kingdom Viridiplantae; phylum Streptophyta; class Magnoliopsida; order Asterales; family Asteraceae; genus Ambrosia; species Ambrosia trifida. Next base: position 28,118,950 of record CM054133.1, on the reverse strand, counting down.
GAGTACAGTAGAGCCGTTTAACTTTTGTACTATCTGCCACATGTCATTCTCCTGTTCGTGTGTACTCTGACACAGATCTTTGTGAATCTTCCTTTTGTTGTCCCTCGTACCTCGTATGAAAAGTGTTAAGGGAAGATTTCGCGCGTGCTGGTACGCGCGTATCAGATATTGTTTGTTGCTTATCAGCTGTCTTGACGTGCGAGGTTTGTTGACTGCTTGCTCCCGCGCGAGTAGATCACTGCGCCGTGGTCCGGCGCGAGGATCTTGTTTATGGGAATAGGGACGCCTCTTGGATTAGGCTCCCTATCCCTTCAAGTCCCCCTAGTCTAGGGCTCCTCCTGCTCGTTGGTGAGAAGGTGGAGTGCTAGACTCAAAATACGTAGTCGCGGATGAGGGCTCATCTGCTTGCTTTTGGGCGCACTTGGGTGTGTTCCGCCGTAGATTTATGTAAAGTTCGGCGGGGAACGTCTTTTGGAATTTTACGTCAAGTTTCTGCTGAGAAGGACGTGTTCCGCCGTACCTTTACAGGAGTTGGGCGGGGAACGTCTTTTGCTATTTTACGTCAACTTTCCGCTGAGAAGGACGTGTTCCGCCGTGCCTTTACAGGAGTTGGGCGGGGAACGTCTTTTGCTATTTTATGTCAACTTTCCGCTGAGAAGGACGTGTTCCGCCGTGCCCTTACAGGAGTTGGGCGGGGAACGTCTTTTGCTATTTTACGTCAACTTTCCGCTGAGAAGGACGTGTTCCGCCGTGCCCTTACAGGAGTTGGGCGGGGAACGTCTTTTGCTATTTTACGTCAACTTTCCGCTGGGAATTAAATGTTGGCTGAGTGATTAATGCGGGTCCGGAGTTGTGATAAATTCTAAATCATTGGCATTCAATTTGTCTCTCATAAATTAAAGTTAATGCGCCTGGAAAACCGTTCCTTCTGATGGAAGTTTAATGGTTGCTGACGTGTTGAGTAGTTGTCAGGCTGAGACACGTCACGTCATGGTTGCAGTTACCCATATTTCGTCTGGTGTCAGGCGCGTGGGATGTCACGCGTCTGACGTTTTGTCTTCGTGGTTGAGATTGTGCCACGTGTCAGTGGGCACGTGCTTTCTACTAGGCGCGTGAGTTTTCACACGCCCACTTTGTTGATAACGTGAAATCTGGTGACACGTGTCGTGCATCCGGTGCGTGTGTAGTGTGAAGCTGTCTCACACTACCATCTGGGTCGTCCGTCGTCAACGTCGACACGTGTCGTCATCCTGTCTCTTGAATTTGAAAAGGTGCGACGGTTAGTGCTTCTGTGGTGGGTCCCATTGCCATTAATGCGATGGGTATATAAGCTCCGTTGGGGCTTATGTGAACGGTTACGTTCTCATAATTTTCTTTTCTTTTTTCCTTGCTCTCTCTTTTCTCTCAACTTCCGGCCACCGTTGTGACACCCGGCATATTTAGGTTAATACTTTTCATATTTTACATACATACGTTTCGTACTTTACATACATGCGTATCATACTTTGCATGCATACAAGTCTATCTCAACGAAAACATTTTAAATAACTACTTAATATCATACTTAACTGGGGTCAGTTAAGTCGTACTGATGATTCGGGAATCATCGGGAGTCGTTACAATGGTCCGAAGGACCATTGGGTGTCGGTCCATAACTATGTGTACAAGGATCGGTGATTCGTGGAATCGCCGGGTTTAACGCACACACGCAAGTCTCGGGTCCCGGGAATTGGTGATCGGGTGGGAACGTGTCATTTATCATGTATTATATGTTTACAATCATTATGTGACTTGTCGGTATGTGAATATGTGCTAACATGTGTTAAAACGGGGCTTAACGCGCAAAACACACCAACACAGGGGTTACAGGCGATTAGGCTTGCCTAATCGCCTGTATAGGGGCGATTGGAGGAGATTACTAGCGAGTAGGGGGCTAATCACACTACTGTTCATGCGATTAGGCCCCAATCGCATGAACAGTCATGCGATTAGGCTCCCTAATCGCGTATAAGTCTGCATACTCGCGTGTAACGTGCTGGACGACCAAAAACGCCTATAAATACCACCCTTGACCTCCAAAACATCATAATAACAACCCTAGCCGTCCCATAACATAACCCAACACCCAAACACCCTCTGGAACTCGTTTTTGCATCAAAACCACCATTTTCAAGCTTATTCCATCATCACCTCTTGATTTCAAGGTGTGTTCTTCAAACCCAAACCTTTAAATGATTATGTTTTACTCCCTAAACGTCCAGACCTGACTTATAAAGGTTTTTGTCTTTGAAAATCCATTTAAAACCGTTTTTAAACAAACCCACACCTTTACATGCGTTATATGTGTTATATGTGTTAAAGGTAGGATTTTTAGGGTTGAATCATGGTTATTCTTGTGTTGTTTTGATGTTTATTGCTGATATAAGTTAGTATGATGATGTCCTAGGAGTTTGGATGGTTTTGGTTGCGTATTGTCGATATTTGATATTTTGACCCATTTGAAGGATTTTGAATGATTAAGGATGATATGAGGTATGTTGTTGATTGAATGATGTTAGGGTTTGCTCTAGGATGATGCTAGAACAGTAGGATGCTATCGGACAACGTGATTATGTGGTTAAATCTGAATATTTGCTATTTAGGGCAAGTTCTTGCATGTCGATGTGATGTTTACATGCTAAGTTGCCATTTTGGGAAAACGCTCGCATTCGGGACTGATAGAATGATGAAAACTTAGGGGTTTTGCTTGGAATATGTTTGTTAATGTGTTAGAATGATTATTGGGTGTTTTTACATGTTTCGGATCTGATTTGGAGTGTTCGGCGCGCGAAAAACCACATCAGCTGCACTATAGGCGATTAGGGATCCTAATCGCCTATGTTATAGGCGATTGGAGGCCTACTCGCCTATATGGCAGCCTAATCGTGTATATAAGTGGCGATTGGGGGTCCAATTGCCTTTACTTCATGCAATTGTGATCCTAATCACTAGTTAAGTCCCGAATTGCATACCTTATGACCATAATCGCCTATAATGCCTCATGAATAGGCCTAATCGCCTATATGGAAGCCTACTCGTGTATATATAGGCGATTAGCCTTTGTAATTGCCTGTTGACCATCCCTAATCACATGTTGACTTTCCTAAATGCTAGTTTGGTTCCTAATCGCGCGTAATGCTGCTGTATGCATATTTTAACATCCCGAAACCCGATTTGACACCTAGGAACATGATAGGAACCCCGTGACATGCCTAGTATCATAGTAACACGTGTTTGGACTTGTTTGTACGTTATTTGACCTATGTGTTAGAATCGTTGAACTTTAACGCATGTTAAGCACTAAGTGGCATGTTTTGTGTATGTTGTGTATAAGATGAACACGCGGGATGTCGGGTCACCAATGGGATGTCGGACCTTGTCTGGTATGGTCGGTTAAACGTTTAAACATCATTTCATATGTACACGGTTATGGTCTGGACTACTAGGGACTAATCAACCTACGGGTTGTTAGTCTAACACCTTATACGCTCGTCATGATAGGTCACCGGCATTTGGTGCCGTCTATTGAGCAGGTTTACTTATCTTAGTGCGAGGAGCAACATCAGGTGAGTTTCACGGCCCCACTTTACGTTTTACATTTCGGGGGAGACACATGCTCATACTTATTTCATAAATTATCATGTTATACTAGTGTTAATTCATTTACATACTATACGATACGTAAAGTCCCGGGGAAACCATGAATACGCTGAATAGCATAACGGGGGAAATGTGGATAGATCTATTGGGACTGACAGACCCCATCCGTCGGCTGGGAGCCGGGCAGGTGCATATTGTCTCGGTCATAACGCTACTGGAGGTAGTGCATAATCGTTTCGGGCAAAAATCATATATCGTTGTCTGTAATGGTTTCCGGTCGTAGTGGTATTATTCATGCGTCTAGCTAACGCTATCAATTCTAACATAGTGATAACATGATGGCTTTCATTACTTAAACATTTAATATAAAACCTGTGAACTCACCGGCATTATTTGCTGACGTTTTTAGCATGTTTGTCTCAGGTCGTTGAGGTAGCAGCTTATCATCGGCGCACGGAGTCGCACGGCGTCTAGGATTCATATGCATTGTCTTATCTTTTTCAGACTTACGTACTTATGCATTTTGAGTTGTAATTTAATTACGCTTCCGCAGCGATGGATTTATGAAAACTTGATGGCTTGTTTATGTCATTTTACGTATCATATAGTGTCGTTTATTGTGACCGTTGACTTAGATCCTGGTTTGTCACGCGCCTCGCGGTAAAACCCCGCACGTGGAATTTGAGGGTGTGACAACCGTTCTTTGAAGTTTCCGTTTAATCTTCATAGATTTCGTTGATCTTGAAGATTCATTGTTGAAACTTCAACTTCTTCCTTGTTTGATTTCTTGCTTTGCCGTTTTCTGTTATTCAAAGTTTGTTTAATCTTCATATTCTCTTGAAGATTCCGGTGAATCTTCAAGTTTTCCGGTCATCTTTTCCAGTTTCCGACGACTTTAATCTTGACGATGTCTAATGTTCCTGTGAGTCCGTCTCCATCCGCCGAGGATGTTAGGATGGAGCCGGCTGTGGAGGAGGTGGTGGAGGAAGAAGTTCTTGTCGAGCACGGCAAGATAAAGGAGAGGAAACTGATGTCCAATACATATTGTGTTTGGAGTCAGGAGGCCTTCAATCAATTTTGCACTATGTACAATATTTTGCCGGAGTGGGAGCCCACCCTTCCGTCTCCGACTAGCACCGTTCTTTCAGCCGGCAGCGGTCGGCTGGCGTTGTATGAAGCCCACTTTACTAAGTGTGGATTTCGCCTGCCGTGTACCCGCTTCCAAATTGATACCATGGTGGCCTATGGCGTTGGGCCCACACAACTAACCGCCTTTGGGCTTTAGAGGTTAGTTCATTTTGAAGCCTCCTGCCGCGCCTTAGACATTGAACCAACCGTTGAACGGTTCAATGTCTTCTACTTTATGGCGCGAGACGAGATGTGGTTCTCGTTCAAGCCGCGCCCGAGGGTGCCGCCTATGGCCACTCATACTCCTAAGTCCTTGCATTGGGCAAAGGAGAAGTTTTTCTTTGTGAAAAGGGGTGTGATCCCCATCAGTCTCCCCTGGAAGGTTATAGGGGATGGGCAGCGTGTGGCGGGCATGGCTATGCCCAAGGATTTCAAGAAGCAGGCTTGGTTTATTACCCTCACCTCCAACGCCACCAAGCTGGAGTTCAAGAACTTGACAGAGGGTATCTTTTTCCTTCTTGGGATGAGCCGCCTTGGTATCCGCGCGGGCAAAGAGCCCTATATTGCGGTAGAGGGTATGTACTTTCCTTTATTTTTTCCTTTTATATTTTTTGCGCAATTTCCCTTATTGTTTATTGTTGCAGGTGTGGATAAGTTCTGATTTTATGCTGCCCGTGAAGAGAAGGGTATTAAGTGGAGGCCTGTGGCGGAGGGTCAGACTTCTTGTATAGAGGCGTTTGCTGACCGCTTCTACTACCCTGATCTCACCACCGCGCCCAAACCTTATTATACAACCGGTGAGTCTTCGGATCCCTTCGTCGCTAGCATTTTCGGAGATGATTCTACTGATTCTTCAGTAGAGGTCGTTCCGCCTCTGAACCCATCCGTGGGGCGTGGACGTTGGAAACACGCGCCGCAGAGACATAGGTATCGAGCCAAGGTTGCTCTTTCTGACTCGGGTTCATCCGTTTCAGCAGGAGAGGTTGTGAAGGGACGCCGACGGCGGAAGGATGGGCCACCCTCAGATGATGAAGAGGAAGCTGAGTCCTCTCAGCTAGAGAGGAGGAAGAGGGCGCGATCTGGCAGCGCTGCGGCCAGCAGTGTCGCCACCGCGGAGGATGTATCTTCTGCCTTGGCTGATGAAGGCGGGAGTGGGGATTCTACTCAAATCCCTGAGTCGGTGGCGGCCCCAGAGTCTGTTGTTGAGGGTGCTGGCAAGCAGAAGGTCAGCTTTGCTGGGGAACAAGGAGGGAGCGCCCCTGTTTTTTCTGTGGGGATCAGCGCTGCCCCGACCTGACAGCCTCTGTTTCAGAAGCTGATAAAGAAGAAGACCCCTGGTAAGCAACACTTATTATCTTTTGGAATTTTTATCTTTGAATTTTCTTTTAACATCCTGTTTTCCTTTGATAGTGTCGCCCAAGATAATCCCTACCCCTCCTCCTGCGTCTCCATCTGCGGAGGCGGCTCAGGTAGAGGAGGAAAGGCTTTGGAGGGAACAGGAAGCGGCTCGCAAGCAGGTGGAAGCCGATGAAGCCTTGCAAAAGGCCGAGGCTGAGAAATAGCCGCTGCTACGAGGAAGCAGGCGGAGGCCGATGAAGCCCTTCGGAGGGCTGAGGCCGCGAAGGTTACTGCTGCCAATGAGGCCAAACGAAAGGCTGAGGCAGAGAAGCAGGCAGAGGCGGAGCGTCTTCGCCTTCAAGAGCAACGGTTTCTTGAGGAGAAGGCTCGGCTTCTAAGGGAGCGCGAAGACCGTGAGCGCGCTGCTGCTGAAACCCAAGAGAGGACCCATGAGTCTGATGGGTTTGAAAGAGCGCTCTTGGAGCAGGGCGCTGCTGGTGCTAGCGGTGGCTCACGCCAAACTCGGCGTGAGTCGTCAAGGGTTGGTGGGGAGCCATCAGGAGTTTATGATGGCTCTTGTTGGGCTGGTGGTGACGCCATGTGGCGGCCTCGCTGGGCGATTAGGGAGAATACCTCATTTTCAAACTCCTTGGCCGCCCTCGAATTTGTTAGCGAGGTGGTGCCTCCCTACGAGCGCACTCACCAGGATTTGCTGAGTCGTCCTGAGCTCATAACTGCTCTGTGTGTTAACCAGGCGACTTAGCTGTCTTTGATGGATTCACTTCGCCGCCGGAATGCGGCGGCGCAGCGAGATTTTAAGCAGCTGGAAGCGGAGAAGGCAGACCTTGCTGAGAAGGAGGCTGCTTTCAAGGCAGAAATTTCAAAATATCGTCGCCGTGCTCATGAAGCTGAAGCCAAGGTGGCGAAGCTTGAAGTGGATGCCGCTGCTGAGAGGCGCCGGTGGTCAGAGTCTTGGAAGAAAGCTAATGATGAGACAATGCGATTGAAGGAGACTCTGGCCGAGGCGCAAGAAGAGAGGCGGGTGGTGACCCGTAAGTTTGAAGTAAAGAGCAAGGCGCTCACTGAAAGAACCGCAAGGTATGTGGAAATGCGCAAGGAGCTGGAATCCAAGGATGAGGCCCTTGTTGCCGCTACTGAGCGTGTTTCTCTTCTTGAGCAAGAGAAGGTCCGGGTCCTTAATGCTAAGGAAGATTTGGAGCGGGACCTTGACTCTTCTGATCAAGCCCGTGTTGCGGCCGTCAAGGAGTGCCAGGCGGCCCAACACTTACTGGAGGAGGCGGTCACTGCTCAGACCCAGATGCAGAATTCCATCCATTGGCTGATGACGGATGGAATGAATGGGGTAAGTCTTCGCGCCTACTTTGTTATTGATTCTTGTTGTTTGCAATTAATTTGCTGACTTTTTATTTTCTCTCTAGGTCTTCAAAAGATTCTGGCAGGAGCCCAAGCTGGGCGATCAGGTTGCCGCCATTGCCGCCGCCGCACAAGCTTTTGGGTACGGCGAGGGTTATGCGGATGGTTTCTTGCACGCCCGAGGTGATGGGCGACTTGAGGACGCCGAACATTATGGGAAGCCGCTGAAGGAGGAGTATGAGGCGGAACTGGCCAAGTTTGAAGAGATTGACTTCCCTATCCTCCAGGTCATTGCTGAGTGCAATAACAACGCGGATCCCCTTGCTGCCCTGAAATATTTTATCGACAAATCTGATGAGTTGGCGAGGGCTTCTGGCGGGGATCCTTCTGGCGGGGGTCCTTCTGGGGCGCATAGTGAGTAGGCGTTGCACTTGTATTTTTCATTCTAACCTTGTAAATGTGAAGGGTTTTTAAGTCCCTCTTTTAATGAAATTATTAGTTTGTTATATCGTGTTTATTCTCGCTCCAACCTTACTTATTTAACCAAGTCGTCACCCGGTGTGTAAGTATAAGTTAGGGCGCGCGCTAGGCTAGACAGTCCGGCGTCTTGTATATGTACTTTTGCCTTGAAGACTGTAGCGGAGCGCGACTTGTGTCATTGAGTCCGAGTTAGGCGCGTAAGAGCCTTGCCTAGAAGACCTTTTGGTCGCGTTTTATGTGGCGCGCCTTCCTCTTGTCCGAACTGTAACAGTTCTTGAAGACAAGGGATTGTGCGCGCACATGTGCTGAGCGGGTTGATAGGTCCGACAAGTAAATCTGTCTTTAAGACCGTAGCGCGTCGTCCAAGTGTAAGATGTATAAGCCCGACGTGCCTGAGGCGCGTCTTGAAGGCTTATTTTACTACGTTGGTTCGCGGTTTTGGTCCGACAGGATTTTGCCTAAGTCTTGAAGACCTTGGCGCGGAAAAACAAGTAGAAACACAGATATATATGAAACTTTTTCATTGATAGTATGGCATGTGTAGCCATGTTACAGGTTTACAAGTGACAACGTCGCAACTGTGCGCCGTTCCAAGATCGCGGGATGGGGTACCATCTAATCTTTCCAACGCGTAGGCGCCTTTGCCTAGCACTTCTTGTATTTTGTATGGCCCCTCCCAAGTCGGGGCTAGTTTCCCTGGCTTCTCAGCGTTAGAAGCTTCGTTGTTGCGGAAGACGTAGTCTCCGATCTTGAACGTAAGTTCTTTGACCCGCTTGTTGTAGTATTGTTCCAACTGAGTTTTGTATCTTGCCTCTTTGATTGCCGCAAGGTCGCGACGTTCTTCTAACAAGTCAAGGTTCATGCGGAGTTCTCTGTCATTGTCTGTTGTTTCAGCCATTAATACTCTTGCGGTAGGATAGGTCATTTCTGCGGGAATCACCGCCTCGGAACCGTACATTAAGCTGAACGGCGTTTCACCGTTGCTTGTTTTTGTGAGGGTGCGGTAGGCCCATAAAACATGCGGCAGTTCGTCTACCCACCCCGTCCTCTTGGTTCCGAGCCTTGTCTTAATGCCTTCGACGATTGTGCGATTGGCCCTTTCCACTTGACCGTTGCCTTGCGGATGCGCGACTGATGTGAATATTTGTTTTACCCCCATTTGAGCCAACCATTGCTGAAGGGATTGGTCTTCAAACTTTGTACCGTTGTCGCTGACCAGCTGCATCGGCAAACCAAACCGGCAGATAATGAACTCCCAAAGAAATTTCTTGACATGTGCGCCATCGATCTTGGCTAGAGGCTTTGCCTCGACCCACTTGGTGAAGTAGTCGATGGCTACGATTAAATATCTGACGTTACCCGGGGCTGTTGGGAATGGTCCGACCAAATCGACAGCCCATTTCTGGAACGGCCATGCCGCTGTAACGGGCACCAAGTTGTTCTTGGGGCGCAAGGTGTTCGGAGCGTGGCGCTGGCAATTGTCGCATTTGCGCAGCTCGTTGACCGCGTCCACGTGCATGTCCGGCCAATAGTACCCTGCGTTCATCAATTTTGCTACTACCATCCTTGGGCCAGCGTGTATCCCGCATATTCCCTCATGTATGTCTCTGAGGAGGAAGGAGGTGTCTGCGGAGTCTACACATCGTAACAGTGGCCCTAGGTAAGATCGGCGGTACAGAGTGCCGTCTATGAGTTGGTAATGTAAAGCCTTGTGTTGGATCTTTCGGGCCTCTGATTTGTCATCAGGCAGGATGCCGGAAAATAGGAAAGCTTTAATCGGGGTCATCCAGGACGCGTTGCCTGTTTGGATGACATGGACTTGTCGCGGCGAAACAGATGGTTTTTCAAGGACATCAACACGCACCTCTTTGGCCATGTGTGCAAAGACTGTGGATGCCATTTTACTTAGCGCGTCGGCTGGTTTGTTCTCACTGCGCCGGATGTGCTCGACGGTGCATGAGTCGAACCGTCGCATGAGTTGCTTGGCTTGTTCCAGATATAAGGCCATGGTTTCGTCCTTTGCATCGTATGCTCCATTGATTTGTCGTGCGACAAGCAGTGAGTCGACGTGTGCCTCTACGTGCCTGGTCCCCATTTTTTCCGCAATGCGGAGGCCTGCCAGCAACGCTTCGTATTCCGCCTCGTTGTTTGTGCTTTTAAAATCGAGGCGGATGGCGTACGTGAACTCGTGTTTATCTGGGCTGATGAGGCGTAATCCTGCGCCGGTGCCGTCGTCATTGGAGGCCCCGTCTGTGAATAGGGACCATTTTTGCGACGGGTCGTGCGCTGGCGCGGGTGATTCTTCGGCTTTGCATTCTTGGACTTGGTCGGCCGGTATCTCCGTGGCGAAGTCAGCGAGTATCTGGCCTTTGATTGCGGGCCGGGGTTTGTAATTGATCGTATGTTCCCCCAGCTCGATGGCCCATTTTGCCAGGCGGCCAGACAGTTCGGGTTTGGCGAGAATGTCATTTATCCGATAGTCCGTGAGGACGTTTATCGGGTGGCCTTGAAAGTATCTACGCAGCCTTCTAGATGCATGAACAAGTGCTAGAACCAACTTTTCCATTATTGTGTACCTTGTTTCCGCGTCTAACAATGTGCGGCTGATGTAATAAATTGGCGTTTGCACTCCTTTGCGCTCGACCATCAGAACTGCGCCTATCGCTCGCTCCGTGACGAAGAGGTAAAGCGTAACCGGTTCTTTAGGAAGCGGCGCTGTTAGTGTCGGGAGGTTCATTAGGCACTGCTTCATTGCCTGGAATGCTGATTCCGCCTCTGGAGTCCAGCGGAAGTTGCTCTTCTTTAAGCAGTTCTTCAAAGTGTCCACGAACGGGAATGACTTTGAAGCGTAGTTTGACAAAAATCGGTTTAGGGCCACCAGGCGACCCATTAGTGTCTGTACTTCTTTGACGGAAGCGGGAGACAACATTCTTTCGATAGCTTGTACTTTTTCTGGGTTGGCGCGGAAACCGTCCCGCGTTACGATGACGCCTAAAAATTTGCCCTCTTCCATCCCGAATGAACATTTGCTTGGATTCAATTTCATGCGCACTTTGCGCAATTGATTGAACGTCTGTTGGATATCTCGAAGCATGTCACCTTCATCCTTGCTCTTGATGACCAAGTCATCAACATACACTTCAAGTCGTACGCCGATTTCATTAATGAAGGCCGTGTCCATGAGACGTTGGTATGTGGCGCCCGCGTTTTTTAGGCCGAAAGGCATCTTGGTGTAACAGAAGATGCCCGCGTCTGTTCGGAACGCCGTTTTGTCTTCATCTTCTTTGGCCATTTGGATCTGGTGGTAACCTTTGTATGCGTCCAAGAAGCATTTGAACCGATATGGGGCGAGAGAATCCACCTTTAGATCAATTTCTGGCAGAGGGTAACAATCTTTGGGACACGCCTTGTTGATATCTTTGTAATCGACGCACATACGCCAGCCTCCATTAGCTTTGGCGACCATAACAGGATTGGCTACCCAGGTTTGGTATCTGATAGGGCGAAGGATGCCCGCGTTGAGCAGCTCGGTGACTTGTTCGTTCATGGCCTTTGTTTTCTCCGGGCCCATACTGCGCTTCTTTTGCACTATGGGTTCTACGGAGCGATAGACGTTAAGTTTGTGCTCCGCTATTTCGCGAGGAACACCAACCATGTCTGCTGGTTGCCACGCGAAGACATCCATGTTGCTGATCAGAAGCTGTTTCAAGTGACTGCGTATGGTTTCGGAGATTTCATGGCCAATGACCACCGTTTGCTCCGGAAATTTAGGGTTTAGTGCCCATTTTTCCGGCTCAGTGCGGGCATTTGTTTTGACCATCTTTGGAGGCTTGGCGGTTTCAGTGGTGTGACAATCTTTATTGGCTCTGATGAAGGCAATACCTGTCTTGGTTGGGAAGCCGACCATCGCGTGCGCCGTTGAAGCATTGGCATTGAAGAGCGCGATGCCTTCCCTTCCCAACAGAATATCATGGTTGGAGGTGGCTGGTAGAACCATAAAATCACATATCTCCGTGCGCTCGTGGGTGCCGTCGGACCATGTGACTGGCAGGGAGAGCATGCCCCGCGGCATGATGGTTTCATGAATGAAACCTGAGATTGGCTCATTGACGGGTACGAGTTTTGCCTTGTCTTCTGCATCCAATTGTTGGAAACATTGCTCATACATGATATCAGTGCTGCTGCCACCGTCCAAAAACATGTACCGCGTTCGGTAGTGTCCGAAAATGGCGGTTATGACTAGTGGAGCAGTGCAGGAAGTGCCGCCTCTGACTTTTGGCATGAGGACATTGGCCTCTTTCCATGAGTCATTGAGTGGTTGTAGGCGGGTGCGCTTGCCATGCTGGGCGCTTTTGCCACGGTTGGTCATGTTGCAGTGATGGCGAGGGACGAGTGTGGCAGCGTGAGTGTTAAGATCTCTGATTTTCTTTCGCGACCCCTCCCCTTGATTCTCGTCGCCCGCGTTACCCTTGCCTGTGCGGTGGACGTTTTTTACCAAGTGACCGAGTTGTCTCGACTTCAGCGCGGCCTCGATCTCCATCTTCAGGCTATAACAGTTGTCTGTGAGGTGACCGAAGTCATTGTGATACTCACAGAACTTGCTTCGGTCCACGTTCCTTCGTTTCCCCAAGGGGTTGGCTTCTTTCAGCGTGACTTGCTCTGTTTTCAAGACCTGGGATGGTGTTTTTGTTAGCGGGGTCCAATCGTGGTTTTTCTTTGAATGTCCACGCTGGTCCCGCGATTGTTTGTTATTGATGAGTTGGCGGGCATCGCCCGCGGGGGAGTACTTTCCCTCGTCGGCGGTGCCCGAGATGCGGCTCCAGACAGATTTGTTTTTGTGTTTATTATTATTATTATGGTGTTGCGGTTGGAAGCCGTGCATCTGGTTGAAAGATTTCTCGGAGGAGGCATATATTTTCGCGGAGTGGATAAGTTCATCCCAGGACTCCGGAATACCGTCTTTGCCCGTGAGGCACTTCATTAGCTCTGGGCTCCGCACGTTATGTATGAATGCTGCCCGGGTAAGCTCTTCTCCGCAGCCTATTTGCAAGGCCTCCTTGTTGAATCGAACTATAAAATCTTCGATGGATTCATGATCATGTCGACGACATAACAAGATATGCGCCTTGTCCTTCTTGTGCTTGCGCAAATGTGAAAAGTGATTTCCAAACTTGTCAGTGAGGTCGTCGAAGTCCTTAACGCTCCCCGCGGGGAGGTTGTCGAACCAGACTCTGGCCGCGCCGGTTAAAGTCTGTGCAAACAAATGGCACCAGACCTGGACGGGCCAGTCTACCGACATGCCTGCGCACTCAAAGTCATGCACATGGTCATCCGGGTCACGCAGGCCATCGTATCTACCGATGCTGCTAGGAAGCTTAGCTTTCCTTGGTATTTTGGCAGTCGCTATGCGAGCGACAAACTTTGATTTTTCGGCGAAAGCTTTTGGTCTAAACGGCCTGACCAAGTCATCGTCCTCGTCGTTTTGACGCGAGCGATGACGGTGTTTCTTTCCATTGTGGTCAGAGTCGCTGCTAGACGACTCATAGCCATCCGGTTCGTCACGTGACCTCGCGCAGCCCCGAACCCTGGCGTCTCCGCCGAGTTCCCCGCTACGACCGTCATCGTGAGTGGCCAAGTCTTTCTTCTTGTACCCCTTTTTGGATGGGGTATTATAGGTAAGGGTTTTGCCCTTCTTCTTGGCTTGTTGCAAGAGTTTGCGTTGGTATATCGCTGACATTTTGGCGTTCTGACGGAGGAGCCACTGGTCCGGGTCCTCCTCAGGACCGCCGTCACTGTCATCATCTGAGTCTACGTCACGGATCTCGAGGTCCGGTTCGAGACGTGAAGTGGGTTGTTTGACGACAGTGTGTGGTGTGTTTTGGTTTTCCGGGGACTGGGTATCGACGTCTCCGGTTTGGTTAAGGGCAGAAGTGTTAGGGTTGGGTTCAGCCATGGGTGGGTTAAAAGATGAGTAAATAGAGCTGTTCTAACCGTTGGATGGCGCCAATGAAGAAACAATAAGTAACACGGTGATTAATACTAATCACCGGGTGGTTTATACTTATGTTACGGCAGGTTTAATCCTTTACCCAAACCGTGATGGTAACCCGTTTGAAAGTATGGTGATGGTGAAGTGTGTGTGTGAAGTGTGTAAGAACACAAGATATAAGTGGTTCGGTCGGTAATGACCTACGTCCACTGTAAACACCGGAATATTATTAAGAGATAATGATTACAAGGATTGTATCTAGTTGTGAGAGCTATTTTTTGAATGGATTTACAAGGAGAAACCTATTCCTATTTATAGGCATAATGGTGGGCCGTATGGAAAGGCCCACCGGTGATTTCCTTGGCTTGGGCCTGGCTGAGGCCCAAGTCCATGCTCCTTCTGAAATTGGCGGGAAGCAGCCGATTACTGTTGATGACGTCACGCTACAGTGTGGTCGTTATTATAGCTGGACACGTGGCAGGCTTCTGGTGGTGTACAGTGATGCTGTACTTGCTACAGTGCTGAGGCTACCTATGTCGTCTGACCGTTGGCGAGGTATGCCTGCTGGTCACTGTTGATGACAACGTGAGTACAGTAGAGCCGTTTAACTTCTGTACTATCTGCCACATGTCATTCTCCTGTTCGTGTGTACTCTGACACAGATCTTTGTGAATCTTCCTTTTGTTGTCCCTCGTACCTCGTATGAAAAGTGTTAAGGGAAGATTTCGCGCGTGCTGGTACGTGCGTATCAGATATTGTTTGGTGCTTATCAGCTGTCTTGACGCGCGAGGTTTGTTGACTGCATGCTCCCGCGCGAGTAGATCACTGCGCCGTGGTCCGGCGCGAGGATCTTGTTTATGGGGATAGGGACGCCTCTTGGATTAGGCTCCCTATCCCTTCAAGAAGGTTTTGCTGCCCAATCTCTATACATATTTTGACGTGATTCAAAAATATATTCCCAGCCGCCTGCACTGCTTTCTCTATTTAGTGTCCATAGATTGTTCGTATTAGAGCATTCACAACCCATCCACCAAATCTCCTTCATCAAATTACACTAAAAATCATTACTTCACCCTTAAATCTTCTCTCTCCTAATTAAAATAATAATATTTTTTCATACTTTTATCATTATATTTTCTCTCTCCTCACTCACAACCACTTACAAAAATATTAAAATATATATACGGGTGAACAGTAGCTTTTCAAATATAGGGGTGAACAGTGCTTTCACCAAATATTTTCTCTCTTCTCCACTCACAATCACTCACACTCACCCCATATAATTTGAGGGAACCCCTCACAAAATTTGGTGGGTGGGTTGTGAATGCTCTTAGCCATTGAGTACTCTCCTTGCAATTCTACCCTTACATAATGGTTACCGCCTACAAGTGCAATCGTAATTACCTTGAACTCTTGGAAATGTTTAGGGCCTTTCCAAAGAGGGAAGCACGTTGAACTGTTTGTTCGTTCATTAGATAAAAAATTAATTACATTATACTTGTTCGCAATCAGGAACCCGGCATATGGCATAATGATCTAATGTTTTCTCGGCGCCATTCCTGAGCCGGACCAACAAAGCGACGCAAAGAGATCTTTGAATGATCCACCGAAAGCTTTTGTATACTCCTCTCTAAACTCCAAAAGCTCTTACAATAGTTCTCTCCAGACTAATAGCCATTGATCTTCACCATACCAGATGGCAGAAGCTCTTCGAATTAACATAATCATTTAGTTGTCGCTTTAGTTGGTTGAATACATAAGTTGTTGTTCTTTACTTGGTTAACACAGTGAAACATTTACAGGAGACAATTTCTCAGATTGTGCAACGGTTACCATAAAGAACAAGTGTGATGAGACGATTTGGCATGCGATGACATCCCATGTGATCTCTGATAATGAAGGTTTTGCCTTACGAGCTAAAGAACACAAGGTCTTCAAAACACCAGCCAAATACAACAACAACAACAACAACCGTACCCAGGAAATCCCACGAATAGCGACGCTATTAGTAGGGTCTGGGGAGGGTAAGATGTAGGCAAACCTTACCCCTATCTTTAGAGATAGAGAGGCTGCTTCCAGAGAGACCCCCGGCTCGACAAAAACAAATGCACACTGTATATTAATGAATAATTAGGCAATCACTAAATACTAAAAAACAAAAAAACAAAAAAATAAAATAAAATAAAATAAAAATAGTGAATGTATAGCATAATCTAACATACAAATATATTTATATATATATATACATGCATAGAGACCATCCCTAATTCCTAAGTAATCTTAAATCCTAAAAATCTTTAACTTTAATCCTACGCCTCCACGAATTCCTATCTTGGACCATATCCTCAGAGAGGTGCAATTCTAACAAATCTTGTCTAATCCGATCGACCCAAGTCAATTTGGGTCTGCCTCTACTCCTCCTCCCCTCCACCGTGAGGTGTTCCACTCTTTTGACTGGGGCTGTCGTATGTCTCCGCTTCACATGTCCAAACCATCTTAATCTTCCCTCCTTTATCTTATCTGCTATGTTAGCCACTTCTAACCTCTTCCTAAGAACCTCATTTCTAATCCGATCTAACCTAGTGTGACCACACATCCACCTCAACATTCTCATCTCCGCCACTTCCATCTTTCGTAACTGTGTCTTTTTGATGGCCCAACAGTCTGTCCCATAAATCATAGCAGGTCGAACTGCAACCCTATAAAATTTTCCCTTTAGTTTAGTTGGGAACCTCTTATCGCACAGAACTCCAGATGTTGCTCTCCACTTACACCATCCAGCCTGAATACGATGTGCGACGTCACTATCAATCTCTCCGTCCCTTTGGACGAACGATCCTAAGTACTTAAACTTAGTTACTTGCGGGACCACATGACCCTCAATGGTGATCTGGGTGCGATCTTCGTAGTTTGTCCCGCTGAAATCGCAGTGCATGTACTCCGTCTTAGAGCGACTAATCCTTAAACCTTTTCCCTCCAAAGCTAATCGCCATACTTCTAACCTCATATTCAAACTTTGCTTAGTTTCCGCGATTAATACAATGTCGTCAGCAAAAAGCATGCACCACGGTAGTGTCTCCTGAATGGACTTAGACACCTCGTCTAGGATAACCGCAAAAAGAAACAGGCTCAACGCGGACCCTTGGTGGAGCCCTACCTCCACGGGAAAGAAATCAGTATCTCCTACAGGCGCATGAACACTAGTTTCAGTCCTATCATACATATCTCTAGTAATGTTAACATACTTACTCGGGATCCCTCTAGCCTCCAAACTATCCCAAATCAGTTTACGAGGTACACTATCATAGGCCTTTTCCAGATCAATGAACACCATATGGAGGTCTCGTTTCTTCTCCCAAAACACCAGCCAAATGAACAGGTTAAATATGGGGTTGAACAAGATGTAAGTTCGACAGTTATTGCAAGGGAACATGTCTTACTAGAAAGGGTGGATCATCCCTTCAGTATTTAGCATGTTATGATCATAATGATAGCCCACCGCTTTCAGTATATCAGGGGCGGAGAACGAAACTAACTGTCATACAAGGTTAGACTACTATGATGTTAGTGTTCTCTTTGGCTTTAACTTGCCAGTTCCTTTTAACGTTAACGGGTCTAACAGTCAATGGCACGTTAAAGCCAAAGAGAACACTAACATCGTAGTAGTCCAACCTTGTATGACCGTTAGTTTCGTTCTCCATCCCTGATATATAGTGAAATCGACGATTGTTGATGGGCTATCATTATGACCATCAGATGCTGAATACCGAAGGGATGAGCCACCATTTCCAGTAAGACATGTTCCCTTGCAATAACTGCTGAACTTACATATTGTTCGACTGGGGTGTTTAAATAAATCCGAATCTGAAATATCCGATAACCCGTATCCAAAGTATCCAAAATTTCGGATATCCAAAAATTGGATAATCCGAAATTACGGATTCGGATGTGAAGTTTGAAAATTTTTGGATTTCCGAATTATCCGAATCCGAAATCTTAATATACACACACAAACACAAATACGCAAACATTAAATTACAGCACACCATCCATTCTGATCCTAACCCTAAACATACGTCTCCTTCTTTAAGACACTTCACCAGCCACCCTTTATCTCCAATCCAATCCACCTTCTCCTGTTGTCTCCACCATTACCACCATCCACCGTGCCGTCTCTCGCAACGACCAGCAGCCACCTTGCCCTCACCCATTCTTTTTCTCACAACGACGTTTTTCACGTACAATGTCGAATTAACATCATCATTTAGTTGTCTCTTTAGTTGGTTGAATACATAAGTTGTTGTTCTTTACTTGGTTAACAAAGTGAAACCTTTACAGGAGACAATTTCTCAGATTGTGCAACGGTTACCATAAAGAACAAGTGTGATAAGACGATTTGGCCTGTGATGACATCCCATGTGATCTCTGATAATGAAGGTTTTGCCTTACGAGCTAAAGAACATAGGGTCTTCAAAACACCAGCCAAATGGACAGGTCAAATATGGGGTTGAACAAGATGTAAGTTCGACAGTTATGGCAAGGAAACATGTATTACTGGAAAGGGTGGCTCATCCCTTCAGTATTCAGCATGTTATGATCATAATGATAGCCTACCGCTTTCACTATATCAGGGGCGGAGAACGAAACTAACTGTCATACAAGGTTGGACTACTATGATGTTAGTGTTCTCTTTGGCTTTAACTTGCCAGTTCCTCTTAACGTTAACAGGTCTAACAGTCAATGGCACGTTAAAGCCAAAGAGAACACTAACATCGTAGTAGTCCAACCTTGTATGACCGTTAGTTTCGTTCTCCATCCCTCATATATAGTGAAATCGACGATTCTTGATGGGCTATCATTATGACCATCAGATGCTGAATACTGAAGGGATGAGCCACCATTTCCAGTAAGACATGTTCCCTTGCCATAACTGTCGAACTTACATCCTGTTCGACCGGGTGTTAAAAAAATCCGAATCTGAAATATCCGATAAACCGTATCCGAAGTATCCGAAATTTCGGATATCCAAAAATTGGATAATTCAAAATTACAGATTCGGATGTGAAGTTTGAAAGTTTTTGGATTTCCGAATTATCCGAATCCGAAATCTTAATATACACATACAAACACAAATACGCACACATTAAATTACAACACACCATCCATTCCAATCCTAACCTTAAACATACGTCTTCTTCTTTAAGACACTTCACCAGCCACCCTTTATCTCCAATCCATTCCACCTTCTCCTGTTGTCTCCACCATGACCACCATCCACCCTGCCGTCTCTCACAACGACCAGCAGCCACCTTGCCCTAACCCATCCTTTTTCCTCACAACGACGTTTTTCACGTACAATGTCGAATTAACATCATCATTTAGTTGTCTCTTTAGTTGGTTGAATACATAAGTTGTTCTTTACTTGGTTAACACAGTGAAACATTTACAGGAGACAATTTCTTAGATTGTGCAACGGTTACCATAATTAACAAGTGTGATGAGACGATTTGGCATGTGATGACATCCCATGTGATCTCTGATAATGACGGTTTTGCCTTACAAGCTAAAGAACACAGGGTCTTCAAACCACCAACCAAATGGATAGGTCAAATATGGGGTCGAGCAGGATGTAAGTTCGACAGTTATGGCAAGCGAACATGTCTTACCGGAAAGGGTGGCTCATCCCTTTAGTATTCAGCATCTGCTGATCATAATGATAGCCCATCCACAATCGCTGATTTCACTATATCGGGGGCGGAGAACGAAACTAACAGTCATACAAGGTTGGACTACTACGATGTTAGTGTTCTCTTTGGCAAACGGCGCTGGGAACCTAGCAAGCCAGCGGCCTGCCCGACGCCTAATATCCAGCCAAAAAGCCAACTCCAACCCGCTGCCCACCACTCCTCTTATATTACTTACAACTTACCATGCAAATTAAAATTGTTTTCAAAATCATATTAAACGAGGTTGACTTAGAAATGAACCAAGGTCCAAAGAGTTCAATGAATAATAATTAAAGGTTGGTTTACGACATAAAATGGAAAACAAAATGTCAATCCGTACTTACATTTATTGTCATGCTATTAATGTGGGACACCAATTTATTCACAGGACCATCTAATCAACAATCAAGGCATGAACATGAATTATTTTTCAAAGAGCTAATGGGCTTCAACATTAAATTAACTGGGCTGCAACAAATCTTTGTGGTCATGGATTGGGATTAGCTTATTTCAGTGGGCTTCAAACCGAATGGGTGGACCTTTAATTGACTTGGTGATGTTGAAATTAGAGATGCACAAAACCGATATTGGGCTGTACCCGGAACCGGGTAAGGCCCAATCCGGTAAAATCGGACACAGGTTTTCTAAGGAACCGAGTAGGCACCGGACCCAGGTATAAGGGGTATGGTGTAGTACCCAGTAGACCAGGCTGGGACCGGGTCCTGGTAGGAACCAAAAACCGGGTAGAGCCGGGTATTAACGTTGGAATCAGGTATGGGTTAAAAAAAACCAAAATAGAACCATTGAAATTGGTTACTATATATATACTTAATTTCGTTTAAAAAGTTGTTAACTTGTTAAGCCTAATGTTATAGCAAGTTTGCACAAAGAATATAATAATTTGCCAAACGTCTTAACATGTCAAGCAATTAGTAAAAACTAAAAATTTTAGGTAACGTTTGGTAGGAATGAATCAAAGGTGGAATGGAATAGATCATTCCCAAGGAATGAAATTAAACATGTTTGGTTACCATGTAGTAATGGAATGGATCATTCCATAAGGAATAAGATTCCTTCTATTTTAAGAATTTTCATTCCTTGGTAAGGTGGTGTTTTTTTTTCATTCCTTCAAGGAATGGAAACAATTATATTATTATTATTATTATTACAACCCACCATCGTTGTCATCATCCAACCACCACCGCCTATTGCTGCCACCCACAACCATTGCTACCATCGTCGTAACCCACCATTGTCACCACCGTCCAACCACCACCACCACCCGCGTCATTGCCACCCACTGCCTCCACCACTGTCATCGCCAGCACCACCCACCGTCACCGCTGCAACCCACCACTATCGTCGTCACCCACCCACAAATCGTCACCGCCATCGCCCACTGCCACCACCACCGTTGCCGCCGCCTCCAACCACCACCACCATTGCTGCCGCCACCCACCACTCACCATCGATTTTATATTTTCGTTTTTTTTCTTACATACCAAATAACACAAAGTAAGAATTCATTCCATTCCTACATGATAACCAAACAAGACATGGAATGGTAATGATCCATTCCATTACCTCTCCCATTCCATTACCTCTTCCATTCCATTCCCTCTCTCATTCCATTACCCCATACCAAACAGGCCCTTATAGTTGACAAAAGAACTACGACGTGTATATTCTAGTCACAACTCAGTGTCAAGTTCATAATATAAGCGTAACAATAAAACGAGACATAAAGAGTAATAAACGACTCTTTTAGTGAGACAATTTTCGCAACTACTATAAGTTTTTACCAACAAGCTTCTTTGAGATCATAGCTCACTTTTGTTATCGTCTCCTCCAACCGCTCCTTTTCCATTGACTGCAATAAGCTCAGTGTCGAATATAAGTGTGGCTCCACCTGTGTAGGTAATCAGAACATTATTTGTTTAGAAAACCATCAGATCCAATGAGGCTACAAAGCAAAAGAATGTTTTACCTGGAATTTTAGGCGGTGAACCATGCTCTCCATAGCCCATTTTGGCCGGAATCTTCAGCTTACGCTTCTCTCCGACACACATTCCCAACAGCCCTTGGTCCCATCCTGCAACCTTAACTTGTTAAAACTACAATTCACTTGAGATAGATAAACTTATATACATAGGTTTGATAACCATTGGACTACAAATAATTTTTCATACTGACGCAGAACAGAAGCAAACGCGGTTTTATACACAGGCTTTGAAACGACATTATCGTATAACAAAACGGTTATGTAAGTTAGTTATGGGTGGGTAGTTTTACTTTGTAGGATCATACTGTCTGTCTTTGTATGTATCATCTTTAGTTTAGGTTTTGACGGTTTTAAACAAACAAAAATAGAACAGATTAACTGAGAGAGAAGCAATGGAAGTCAGCGAGTATCGTACCTTTAATCACTTGACCGCTGCCAAGCTCAAATTCAAACGGGGTTCCTCTTTCAAAACTGGAATCGAAAACAGTGCCATCAGTAAGCTTTCCCTGTAAAACAAGCGAAAGTTAATATCACAGAAGGCACATCCAAAATAGCATTCCTAAAGAACTAGTAAATTTAGCGATACTGCAGTAAATAGTACATATACTAGTGTTAATGCCTGCTACTATCTACTAATGGCCGACCGATTTAGTAGGGCTGGCAATTTAGACACGAACACGATAACCTGACACGAACCTACACGATTTTAACAGGTTGACACGTCAAGACCTGTTTATTTTCGTGTCGTGTTTGTGTTTACCTGTTTCGTGTTCGTGTATTATCGTGTATACGTGTCTTAACAGGTCTTATCGTGTGTACGTGTCTTAACAGGTCTTATCATGTTTCTTATCATGTCTTGTCGTGTCTTATCATGTCTTGTCGTGTTAACTTATTTTACTAGGTGTTCCTTATCGTGTCTTGTCGTGTCTTATCGTGTAAACCTGTTATACAAAGAAATGACACGATTAGATTTCGTGTCGTGTTCGTGTTTACAAGTTTCGTGTTCGTGTCTTAACAGGTTCGTGTAACCTGTTATGCCAACCCTACGATTTAGAACCAAATATGAGATTCGCATTTTAATCTAAGAACTAGAACTGATAATGATTGCATCTTATTTGCATCTTATTTGGATGAGTTTACAGAGACATGTTGATCTACATTATGTTCACCGGTCTCTGCTGCCCACAAACTTGGCAGTAGTATATTCTTACCCGATAATGAACCTTGATGTGATCGCCTTTGTGTGCTTGCACCTCGCAAGACGCTGGCTTATGCTGCAACAACAGTATATCCATGATTCAGGAATATAACAAAAAAAAAAAAAAAAAAAAAAAAAAATTCAAAAGGTGTATGCTACTCAAGCCTCATTATATAATTAACCTAAAACATAACATCCATAAAATATAAACAAAGAAGATAACTAAACCAAATCACCAGCTTAAGATTATTAAACCACAGATCATGTTAATGGAGAGAGATGCATTATAATTTACTAGAGTGGTACCCGCGTGATGCAGCGAGGAACACAATACTTAACTTGGTGCTTTTAATTAAGGCTGTGCACATGGCGGTTTGATTCGGTTTTGAGGCATAACCATAACAAAACCAAAATTTTTAATTCGGTTCAGTTATGATTTTTGAACCAGCCTATGAACCAAGAAAAAATTAAAGTAAACAAGCCAAAGGGCCCATCGACGCAACTAAACAAATCCGCTAAGGGGCTTTGTTGAGTTACTCTTCTCTAATTATCTGAGTTTTCTTTGCCAACTTTTTTCAGCCAAGCGATGTGGGACAAAATATGTTTGAGAGTTCATGTTTTATATACAGGTTACGTAGAAGGATAGAAGGGTAATTTCACTCTCATTTTCAACGCTAAACTCCCTTAAGTGTCTTAAAATAGTGGTAAAATTACCTTTTTGTTCCAAAGAGTTGTATTTTAAGATAGTATAGATATAGAATATAGATAAACAAGGGAAATGTTCAAATAAAGAGTTGTATTTTAAGATAGTATAGATATAGATAAACAAGGGAAATGTTCAAATAAATAGTCTCCCAAAAATAGGAAGTCGTAGGTAGGAAGGATATAAACGGACTTCAATTAACTCATTCTGGTAACATTGGAACCGTGTCAGCGAACTCTACGATCTTAGATTTTATGTTTTTCTTTTGGATTTTTAGCTTGTAGATTTTAGAACTTTTGTTAGATTATTGTCTCCTTTTTTATATTTTCGTACTTGTTTCTTTTTTTTTTTTTTTTCGCGATTCATTGTGTCTTTTTTTCCTTGGCATTGGGTTAAATTATTATATTTTGTGATCCATTGTATCATCTGTATCTTTCTCACCTTCTTATTTATTTTTCCTTGGCATTGCGTTAAATTATTATATTTTGTAATCCATTATGTCTTTTGTATCCTTCTCTCCTTCTTATTTATTTTTCATTGGCATTGCGTTAAATTATTAGATTTGTGATCCATTGTATCTTTTGTATCCTTCTCACCTTCTTATTTATTTTTCGTTGACATTACGTTAAATTTGTATATTTTGTGATCCATTGTGTCTTCTGTATCTTTCTCACCTTCTTATTTATTTTTCCTTGGCTTTGCGTTAAGTTATTATATTTTGTAATTCATTGTGTCTTTTGTATCCTTACCCACCTTCTTATTTATTTTTCCTATGTTATTTCTAGGGCTGCAAACAAACCGAACGAACACGAACAAGACCTTGTTCGTGTTCGTTTGTTAAGAAAATTATGTGTTCACGAACAGTTCATGAACACTTACCGAACGAGATTTTCTGTTCGTGTTCGTTTGTTAAGAAAACACTCATGTTCGTGTTCGTTTGTGTTCGTTTGTTAAATTTGTTCATGACCACAAAGAATTGTTCATGAACAGAACCAAACACAAATGGACATATATTAACTTTTGAATAACATCGAATTCACATACATTAAGATAAATAAAAATAAAAAAATATAAACAAGTATAAAAATTAAAAACCTTACTAAACTATAGAACACAAACGAACATAAACGAACACGTTACTGAACGTTCACGAACATAACGAATGAACGCGACCTTTGTTCATGTTCGTTCGTTTAACTAAATGAACGAAATTTTTCGTTCGTGTTCGTTCATTTATTAAACGAACGAACACGAACGAACTTCCCGCCGAACAGTTCATGAACTGTTCGCTCAAAGTTCAGTTCGTTTGCAGCCCTAGTTATTTCTCAATTGACACATTTTAGATCTATAGGTGCATTCAATTGTCATACAATATCAATATAGGGATCTACTATATTATCCACTTCAATCAATAACAAATAACGTATCAAAACAAAACTAAAACAGCAGAGTAATCACAAAATAACCACACCAAATCGCTCAACAAAATCGACAACACACACAAAACACAACAAACAACCATACATCGATAATAATAATAATAATAATAAAAAGATGGAAGTCTTTTATATTACCTTAACGCCGATCTGCAACTCCGTCACATCCTTGGACTTAGCCGAAACTATTTAATAAATCAGAATACATCAAATAATTAAATTACTTACACAAACTATATGTATTTAATTTAAGTAACATGAATGAGAAGTAATATGAATTAATGAGTTAATTTGAATATACGCACCAATTGTAGCTAAAATGAGTAGGATTAATATCGAGCTTCCTTTCAAGGCAGAGTTTAGACGTAAATTCGACATTTTGTTCGTGAGAGTTAACATTCAAGCGAAAGGAGTTTGACTCGGTGTTGTTGTGTTGTATAACTATATATAAATGTCTTTTTGCCACATCATTGAAACTTGGTGACGAGTTATTGTCCAATTATGTGTAGCCACGTCAGAAACAGTAGCATATATTGCGGATGCAACCTGGACTTTTATATGCATGTACGTGTATTTTTTTTTAGGAGAATAAAAAGTTAAAAACTTATATTCTACCTAAGCAAAACTAGCAAGAAGCTAGAGGTACAAAAAAAAAAAAAAAAAAAAATCACGAAACATACATTACCAAGCTTAAACACCTAAGCAAACCGCTATAGACCCCCAAAACTATGCTAACAGATCAATTATCTTGACTGGAAGCATCACCTTAAACCTTGACACTTTAAAACCTTTTCTCACCCGACGGCTTCTCCCTTGGATCTTGCCATTCTCTTTTTCAACCACATCAATTGTCTCATCCCAAGGAACACGAGGGTTGGACATGTTATAAATTTCACTAAATAAAAGTATTCATCGCATTTTTAAACATGTTGAATTGTGGATTAAATAGTTTTTTTCTTAGCCGCACCTTATATGACATCATAAAGTATAGACTATAATTAACTTGACTCTCTCCTTAACTAAATTTAAGCTGAAACGTAAAGTAATACAAATTCATACCGTTGAATGGAAATATATTAAATTCCATCCAACTTGTTTCCAAACGAAATAACCTAGATAAAATTAAACATGTGCGGTGACGTTGTACACGACGTGATAAAGTATAGACCACAATTGATCCGACCCGGCTCGCTACTGAACTAAACTAAAGTAATGTCGAAACATATAGTAACTCAAATTTATAACATTCAACAAAAATATATTGCAATTGATCATATTTGTTTCCTAACAAAATTCACGTCAAACGTATCTCAAAACGTAGCTTAACTCAAAACGTGTTGAAAAAAACATTTTATAATTGACCCGACTCGTTTCCAAAAAAATCAAAAGTGTAGACAAACTCGAATTTATATTGAACATAGCCCAACTCAAAACGTACATAAAAAGAAAACATTTTATAATTAACCTGACTCGTTTTCAAACAAAAATTATGTTAAATGAATGAGTTGCATATCAAAAGTTTGAGTAATATTAAACAAAAGTTAGAAAGCATGGTGGCCTTTTTGTGAAGTTAGAAAGTAAAGGGGTCATTTTTGTCAACTCAAAAACATAATTTTTGTCACGTGAATTTTGTCAAGTTAAAGAACTTGAGGGTGTTTTGACACAACCATGCTCTTTAAGATATATATAAACATATACGTATCAAAAAATCAAATGATGATAAGAGGAAAAAAATATTTTTAACGTTTGGCATCGTTGTTTGTTTAGCATTTATAAAATGTCTTTCGATGATGATCTCCTTGTCTATTTGTACTACGAGTAGATGCATTGCTTGCGTTGAAACACATTAGCAAATCTGCAAGCTGCAATTTTGACTAAATCGAAAACAATCCAACAAATCAAAGAGCCTCTTCATAATCAGATAAGGCATTGTCAAAATGCTATAACTAATTTAGGGTGTTTTGTTTATTAGGTAATAAACGATTTGATATATTCGGCTTTTTATACGCTTAAGTGTTTTGACGCTTAAGTGTTTTGTTGGCGATTTATTTTCATGTATGAAACATTGTCTGCTTTCATGGTGGAGTGACTACATTTTATTTCACATATAACATAAATATTATGAACAACGCAGTAAACAATACAAAAAAATGTTCATAAATGTGAAAGTGTCGTGTCAAGAATTCAATAGATAAAAAATACTGAAATTTTATTAAATCAAACAAAAAAACGTTTACAACCTAAAATAAATTACAAAAGACTCTCAAAGATTCAAACTCTCACAAAACAAATAAGATCATCTAAACCCACTAGGATCATAACTCAATCCATAAACGTACGATTACTGGACAAAACCCTAGATTTAGATGACCAATAGAAAGCT
The DNA here is from genome assembly GCA_028751855.1 of Ambrosia trifida. Classification (NCBI taxonomy): domain Eukaryota; kingdom Viridiplantae; phylum Streptophyta; class Magnoliopsida; order Asterales; family Asteraceae; genus Ambrosia; species Ambrosia trifida. The sequence continues at coordinate 28,091,554 of CM054133.1, read as the reverse complement.
ATCAAACGAGAAACTCAATAATCAAACTATCTCGACCATTACTAACAATCACCCTTTAGACTACTCGAATAATCTGATTACATAGCAATATGTCTACTTCGATGAGAGGAACAAACTATATATTGAATGGTGAGACACAAGAAACTCTCAACTGCATCGAGAGAAAGGTTCTGTTGTTACACCGACTCTCCAATGTCGGGCTTCGGGCTTGGGCTTTAATACAATAAGTAGAACACAAGCCCAACTCTTCAACAGGTCTGCTACAAGCCCAACTTCTAGTAAGCTTGATCCATTTCCATCGATCATCAACTATCCAGTCCAGAATATCTGAGCCTAGTCCAACGAGAGTTCAACCTGCACAAATACTTTTGCAACATGATAAAGAACATTGTACACCAACAGGTAATAATAAATTGGAACGACTAATAAAATTGAACTAGGAGAACAACAATTATTTTCAACACCCCCACAATTTTATTACTAAAATATTCTGATGTGTCAGCACCCTTTAGTGAAGAAAACGATTATATACTAAATTCAGACTAACAAATTCTTAATATGATGACTTTATTTAAAAACCTTTTAGACAACTGGACACATACAAAGAAAAAGTTAACACAAAAAAAAAAAAAAAAAAAAAAAAAAAAAAAAAAAAAAAAAAAATCTCAATCAACATAGACCACAAACTGAATGATCTACAAATAATCTCTCAAATGTCTGACGTTTAAAGACACGATCTATATGAGAGAGATTAACACATGAAAAATGATTTTAGTGTAATCTCTTTTGTAATATAAGCCATCAACCATAAGTGATTCTGAATTAGTAAAAAAACAATTTTAAACCACCATTTAAAAAAACTTTTTTGAAAACTTATAAATGTGTTTTGTTTCTTTCAAGAATACATGTAACAACCAGTTATCAACTAATGGACCAGATCTTATTTTATTAACCACTCGTTATCAAGAATTGAACACAAAAACAAAATGACAATTTTAATGAACTAGACTAGAACCCAAAAGATACCACGCACATATCATGAACAACTAGTGCAGTATAATTCTAGTTGAAAATATTAGATGTCAAGATAAACTAGCAAAAAACTTGTATACTACTTTGCACATTTAATAATCATTTGGTTATGTTGTCAAAAAAAAATTCCACATGTAGCAGCACATATAGTATGACATTCAGTTTAGTTGTATGTCATGAAACTATGGACTGCCTTTATTATTTTTCTAAGTTTCAAGAGATATAAAACACTTTCCCGACCATGGCTATGCATATATAAAAGACTTAAAACAAAAAACCAAACAAAACGAAATCAAGTCAAAATCAACAATTACTCTAAAGTCTCAACAACTGCAAATCACCAACTAGATTATCTGCTTTTAACCTCTTGCATGATTACAAAAGATACGCAATCTATGTAAGACTTGGACAAAATCTAAACAAGTAGGAGACACACAATATATTCAACCAAAAACAACAAATGATTCTAGAAAACTTGATAGATAGAATATTGATTTTAAGAAAACACTTGGATTTAAAAATGTTTAAGAAGTTCTAGATCATTGAAAGAAACTTGTTTAAAGTCAGATTTTCACTTTGAAAATTCATTTTAACTATAATACGTAACCAACATATTATTTGTATAACAAGAGTCTAACAGTTTAAAGAAACATTATATTTATGAAAAGTAAATAATCACAAAGAAACAGAAATCAAATGATTTGAACGACCCAACAATTCTCATTAACATGACTAGATCTATGAACTAACATCAACAATGATAATCAACTAGAAGATCAAAAATATTAGAACAAACCTAGCCATGAATGTGTCTAACAAAAAGATTTAAAAAGACATATTTGAGAATGAACATGATCAGAAAACATTCTGATTAAAGAAACTGAATCACACAACTCAGTTATAAATTGTCAACAAGGCATACAATAGACTGTAAAACACAACCAAACAGGATATGATTGAACACAAAATCACACATTTTTTTTCACTTAGAAAATATTCTCACACGAGAAAATATACAAGGCTGTCACATTCAAAATATATTCTTGACAAATACTATTCGATAAGCTAGAATATACACACAATGAATACATGCCACACAAAACAATCTTGATAGGAATTTATTAAAAAATATTGTCACGGCACCAGTTGAACAAAACCATCATGACACGATTTTACCTAAAACTCATCAAGATATGGTTAAAGACGATATTATAAACAAGAATCACACGATTCAAAATTGGTAAACAAGGTTACAAAGTTAACAAAGATTTGAGAACAAAAAGCTTGATATTGCTACTACTAGTAACATACTACAAATAGGCAAGTTCCCAACATACTGCGATCATTACCAACTTTCAGACATCTTACCAAGTATAGACTCACAATAGAATCTACAAAGAAAACCATAGACAAGAACAAGATGACCAAAAAATCTTTATGTTTAACACTTAAACGAAGTACATAAACCTTGACAATCTCATTAAACACATTTTATGTGACTAATAAAATAATGAATCTCATAATCAAAGACAACAACTCTGATAAAAGTGAGAATCACACAACCCTTAACTAACATAACGAAGGCTTTATTCAACTAGAAAACATTTTCTGCAAAAAACCATATGTGGGGTGTCAAACATTTTAAGAAAAAACTTCTTAACTAAAAATATAGTAACACAAGATCAACCAAGATCAGGTGTTATCAAAACCGTTAAAATTATTGATGCAAGTTTAACAATCAGTAGCAACACACTACAATAATACAGTCCCACATTGTCAAGTTAACCTAAACACAAATTAACAAAGCGATCAAAACATGACAAAGAAGCAACTCAAAACAAATAGACCGGCGAAGCTACGTGGGTGTCCAGATCACTGGTTCGTCACTCAAGGGTGGCAACGCAGGTCCTCACGCAGGAGCCATCTAGACCAAGACCAACCCTAACTAAGACAGACTCGATCAATTGCCGGTCCTTCTAACCCGGTGCCAGACCTCTAGAATGAACAATGAAGCAATTAATACACCAAGATAGTAAAGGAACAATCTCACCGTGAGGGGGACCCAAGTTAGGGTTCTCCAAACTCACAACATATACCTTCACTTAGGGTACAGAGCTGTGAGTGCGACTGAAGCAAATAATATCCTCCAACCAGCAAGATTTCCCAATAGGTTCTTGATTAATAAACTCTAATAGTATCAAGTAGGTAACCATCACCTTCCAGTACCAAAGAAATCCATAAACTCAGAATGGCAAGAGACAGACACAGATCGAATCACAAGAATATTATCAAGAACCAAATCTATTATAAAGATTAGATACTTGAACATTCTGAACAAGTTTAGATATAACTTTCAGTATCAAATGCTAGACAATCAACCAGATTTGTCAATAAAGAACAGATCCAACAGCAAAAAAAGACACATCAAAAAACCGAGCATAAAAAAGAACAAACAAAGACCAGATCTGAAAACCTAAACAGTTTGAACCAAACATGATCCACCATATAAGTCATGTTCCAGATCCATCGTAGACAACAGGTTCAGATCGAACAATAGAAGAACAAACCATCATATATCTCCAGAACACGAATTAGTAGTGGAAGTAACAACATAATCAATACACACAAATATAGACCAGATGTATGACCAGAAAAAAAAACTATAGGGTTTTATCAACACCTTTGTTTGGAACCAGATCTATAGAGCTAGACAATGATTCAGCCAAGATCTAAATACTGAATAGACAGAATCCACAATAAGATCAAATCCACTAAGAGAATAAAACCAAAAGAGTCTTCTACAAACAGACCAAGATCAGAGTATTCAGAGAAGACAGACCAAGATCTATGAACTCAGATCTTACCCTTTTTTGTTTTACAAAAAAATTCAAGAACAAGATCTACAAACAGATCATATCCTTGAACATAAAAATACAGCGGAAAAAATTAGAACAAGAGCCTAAACTCTAATACCATGTCAAGAAATCAAGAGATAAAAAATACTGAAATTTTATTAAATCAAACAAAAAAACGTTTACAACCCAAAATAAATTACAAAAGATTCTCAAAGATTCAAACTCTCACAAAACAAATAAGATCATCTAAACCCACTAGGATCATAACTCAATCCAGAAACGTACGATTACTGGACAAAACCCTAGATTTAGATGACCAAGAGAGAGCTATCAAACGAGAAACTCAATAATCAAACTATCTCGACCACTACTAACAATCACCCTCTAGACTACTCGAATAATCTGATTACAAAGCAACATGTCTACTTCGATGAGAGGAACAAACTGTATATTGAATGATGAGACACAAGAAACTCTCAACTGCAGAGAGAGAGAGAGAGAGAGAGAGAGAGAGAAAGAAAGAAAGAAAGAAAGAAAACAGACTTCAATAATCATCTGATTGAGGAGAGAGAGAACAGCTTTTATGTGAGGCTGCTCGAAGGTTTTGTTATTACACCGACTCTCCAATGTTGGGCTTGCGCTTTAATACAATAAGTAGAACACAAGCCCAACTCTTCAACAAGTCTGCTACAAACCCAATTTTTAGTAAGCTTGGTCCATTTATGCTATCCATCATCAACTATCCAGTCCAGAATATCCGAGCCTAGTCCAACGAGAGTTCAACCTGTACAAATACCTATGCAACATGATAAAGAACACTGTAAACCAACAGGTAATAATAAGCTGGAACGAGTAATAATATTGAACCAAGAGAACAATAGTTATTTTCAATATGCCGTTTATAAACAATCGATACAATATAAATTTTTTTCTTTTCGCTTAATAATGTTGTTAACCATATATCGTAAATTTTATTGTGAGAACACCATGAAATTTATATATCTTTTAGTTATCTTTTACAATATTGAATCAAGCTTGTTAATGTATATAGTCAAAGGAGTGCTATAAACACTAACAAAATCAAAAACTCACCAAAACCCAAAAATGCAACTATAGCTAAATTATAATTAATGAAGTTTTCAAGGATTATAACTACTACAACACACTACACAGACTTAGCTAGGTTTTCTTTAACGGATACTAGTGGGTTTACCCGCGCGTTGCTGCGGGGTTTAAATAAGACCCAACGACAAAGAATACAGACTGGCTAATTTTCTTAATATGATGCCTATAACTCCTTTGTAGGGCAAAGAATGCGCATCATGGTAAATTTACATATAACTCCTTTTGTTTACAAAATTGAACAAAAAAATCCATATTTTTTTCTGTTAAGAAACTATAAGCAAATGTTGTAGAAGCATAGCAAAATACAACAATAAGAACAAAAATAGTAGACACAACATGTTGTAGAAGCATGGCAAAAAAAAAAAAAACAACAATAAGCATAAAAAAACTGTAGACACAACTAAAATAGTTCCTTGTAAAACATCAATACCTGATAGAAATATTAAAACCTACATCAACATTAAATCACAAAGACTTGGTTACCTGTTAAGTAAACATGAGGCATGAGGATGAAAGCAGGCACATAGAAGAGGAATGGAAGCCATTGAGTAACAAATTCATCTTCAAATGCACTGAAAAATTAAAAGACATGAATGAAAAATTAGTGTTTAGGAAAAAGAACAATCGTAATTTGATCAAAGAACATTACGCTTTTAGTTGAGAGTCTATGAAGAAGATGCACAATAAATAAGTAGGGCAATTGAAGAAGAATGACATTCAATAGTAGTGAATGCGATTAAATTGAGAAACCATTTAATTAAAAGACGATGAAGGGCCTTGAGAAGAAAACGAAAGTCGTGACATAATGGCAAGTATAGAAGAAGCTTTGATGTTTTAACTATAAAACCATGATCAAATTACTATCATGCCCTTAAAAGGATCTTAATTGTGACAAATATTCTTATTATACCCTTATGAATTAAGGTTGATTCAATTGTACATGTTGCTTTGGTACTTAATAAGATAGTATAATAGATAAGAGAATGATATTTCAAGTTATCCATTCATGTGCAAATCATAACTTATTGATTAGTTGGTGGGTAATAATGGAGGACTATGAAGTGGTTTATAATAATGAAGGGGTTCACAAAGTTAATGTGGTCATCTAATTTTCTATAAATGGGAGGTTACATGTTGAAAATGATATTAAGTGTGTATTACAAACATATACAATAAGCATGATATGTTATACATAAGGGACAAAAAGGGAAGGAAATAACCAAAAAATAGACATTTATGAAGAGTCTATTCAACTCCCATCTTAAAATGATGTTGAAATTACCTTATTGGACATGCTTGGTACTTAATAATAATATAATATATAATATAATAATATAATAATAAGGTAATAATAAAATAATAATAATAAATAAATAAATAAATAAATAAATAGAGAAGAGATATATGTATATTCATATGTAAAAAAAAGTTTTAAAAAATATATGTAACTAAAAATTAATTAATATTAATATACATTTCAAGAGATAGCAAATTGTTGAAGCTTTTTTAGCTTCTTTGACCCAGTAAGTGTAAGACAACGTCGTAGCGGAGTCTTGTGTTTTGTTTCTCTCGTGACACTATAGCACCTCCTTCCATCTTCAAATTGAATTGGGAAGTAAGGGAGAATGGATGTTGTTTAATCAGAAAGAGAAAAAGTTTTAAGGTGAGATCTGTGTTAACTTAAGAATGATGCTTAATGAATACTCAATGGAAATAAAAGTTTATAAATTTTATTTTAAAAATTAAAAACCACTTAATAAAATAATGAAGCATTCTGTATTTAAATGACAATACTATGAAAATCTTTCAAAGAATCAAACCTATCAAAAAGATAAAATCTTAGCCACCTCAAAATTTTATATATCCATAAACATGGAAAAAAATAGCTATAAAAAAGTAACTTAACATTAAGTAATTATATTTAGATGAATAAAGGGTATATAAAAATAGTTAAAATCATTAATATTGGACTATATGTTTAAGAGTTGAAGGATTAAACTGGAGGATTAATATCATACATTGAATCTGGCAGCTGGCTATAGCTCCAAAAAGCACCATAAGATCAGCAAAGAGTCTTGATCACATTTGTAACAACTGAAACTGTCTTTATTGCACTCATTTTAAACAACTAAACTCTGCAAAAATAACAAAATTATTAAAGGTATACATTAAAGATAAACTTGGAGTGGTTTTCAACCAATTCGAATCGACAAGTAACACAATGTAATAATCAACATGTAGTTTATAGATTAACAATTGTCATATAGAATTAGAACCGAGAGAAGAAACCTGGACTACTGGGGTCCCTCCGGTGCGCGCTGATCATCATAAACTGCTAGAAGCATTAGCGTCTCAACTAAACGAAGATGCAACAATCAACACTAAGTAACATTAAAACAAAAATCGATAACTATACCTTATCTACAAAGGTAGAATGTGAATAGAAAAGAGATGACAATGAACAGAACATGTGCATTGAGCTTGATAGAAACTGATTAGAGAAAGATAGAAGGTGATTAGTAAAGAGATAAGGGCAAGAACTTACATACATCCCTACCATTACTATCAGTGGAAGTTTCTTCATGGAATGGAGTAGAATTTGTTATGAATGATTAATATAAATAAAACACAATCAATGAATAATTGATTAGGAGAGCTTTTCATATGGCCTAAGAGGGAAGGTGAATGGAGTTAGGGGTACTATAGGAATGATATTTTAGCTTTTAACTAAAAACAAAAGATAAAATTACTCTACTAACCCTCTAAGTGTCTTAATTATCCCCAATATCCCTATAATACCCTTATGAAATAAGCTTTATTCTCTTATACTTGTTGCTTTAAAAATTGTACCCATGTCAAAATTCCAATATGGTACATCACTCCTCCTTTATAATGTATTATAGATAAGAGCATCACCAATAGAGGTTTCTAGGGGGGTTTTAGTGATGAGTTGGAGATTTTTGGTAGAGGTCTTATTGTGGGGGTGGTTTTTAGATCAAGTAGAGGTTTGTAACCACGAACCTCTAAAAACCTTACTTTTTGTAGAGGTGGGTCCGGGTCGGGGGTTGGGATATGATTATTGGTAGAGGTCTTATGACGTGACAATGTTTTTAAGGGGTTTATGGGGTTTCTTATTGGGTGAGTATTTAGTGTTTTTGAAAAATGAGTGTGAAAAGATGTTGGTGTAATCACGTCAAAGTAGCATACTAGATTTGTCTGCTTTATTAATAAGGATAATGTGAGATTCAAGGATGTGAACCAAACTTTTGAACTTGTGAAGACTATCGGTGCTCTAGAGTCTAGATTGTTCAATGGAGTTGAAATCTCAATTTCGTAGATCGCTAGATGGTTAGGTAGCGTTTGGTATGATGGAATGGAAGGGGGAATAGAATGGACCATTACGAGGTAATGAAAAATAGTGTGTTTGGTTAGTTAAATGAATGGAATCACTCATTCTACAAGGCATTCCATTCCCTCAAAACCATTCCATCCACCTCCCATGTTTTTTTTTTCATTCCATCCCTCATTCACCCGTTACTAACAACACCATAACCCACCACCCACCACTACCACCCACCACCATCATCACTACCACCACTGCTGCCGTCGCCACCACCCACCACCGCTGTCACCACCCATCACCGTCGCCCACCACCGCCGCCGGCACCACCGCCATCACCACTCACCACCGTCATTGTCGTCGTTGCCACCAACCACCGCCACTACCCGCTACCACCCACCACCGTCACCCACCCGCCGCCACCCGCTACAACCCACCGCCGTCACCCACCCACCACCACCGCCATCCAAAACCACCCAACGCCGCCCACCACCGTGACCCACCCACCATCGCCTCCACCACCTGCCACCGTCACTCATCACAATTTCCTTTACCCACCACCACTACCGCCGCCACCCACCACCACCCATCACCGCCATTACTCACCATTGTCACCCACCCACCATCACCTCCATCCACCTCCACCCATCGCCATCGTTGCCACCACCCACCACCGTCGTCACCACCACCCACGCACCATAGCCGTCGCCACCCACCACCATGTTACCGCCACACGCCGCCACCAACCACCACCCACCACTGCCACTACTCACCATCGTCGCCCACCCACTATCACGACCATCCACCTCCACCTTCCACCGCCGCTACCACCACATATCACCACCCACCATCACCGCCACGGACCACCACCCACCACAACCACTCACCACCGATTTTATTCTCCGTCTTTTCCTACCTATCCAACAACACAAAGTAATTTTTTGTTTCATTCTCACATGCAACCAAACAAGACATGGAATGGTAATGATCCATTCCATTACCTTGTCCATTCCATTACCTCGTCCATTCTATTCCCTCTCCATTTCGAAAATTCGTTATTCAATTCGTTGAACACCACTATATATGATGGCGTTACTATTTTGAATGTCACGTATATAAGTTTAAAAAAAATATAGTGTGATTAAATTTAGGGTTTTGTGAAATGTAGCGTGATTACTTAGTTTTTACCTTTGTCTTCTGTGTGTTGTGGCTCGCGAGCCATCTGCCGCGAGCCACAACTTGATCCACGTGGCACGTGAACACGGTAACATTCACGCGTGACAGCTGTCGCGAGGGACCACATGCGACCACTATCGCGCCCGTTAGCGGGCTCCAATCGTTTAAAATTTAATAATATTTAAATTTTTTTTACCTATTTTCATTTATTACACCTAAAAAATTTAACTATATAAATTTACTTCTTCTTCTTCACCAAACCATCACCAGTCTTCACCTACAATTCTTCAAACCTTCATCTACATCTTCAAAATCAACCTTCAATCATGGTGCAATGGACCGAAGAGGAAGAACTAGCGTTGATAATCGCTTATAATCAAGTGCATGGTGACGGTGCCTCAACTAGTCGGGGATTTCGTAGTCGCGGACCGCAGTGGCACAAGGTCTTAGAGGAGTTTGGTACCGTTGTCGGGGGTACCAAACGTACTTGTGACTCCATCTCTCACAGGTACGCGAAGTTTAAGTCGAAGTGTAAAAACTTCAAAATCGTGTACAAAAAGGTCAACAGAGATCTCCCTAAGGAAAAAAATAAGACGTGTTCCTAGACTTTATGCACGTGGAGTACCTTTCGGAAGTTGGGCATGACTTTCACCAAGTTTCGACGTGGCAAATGTTACGCTCGACCTCAACCTTACGTTAGGTTTTTTCTTTTTTTAATGTAATGGGTTTTTTTAGTGTAATGGTTTTTTTTAGTGTAACTTTTTTTTATTGCAATGTATTTCTTTTTTATTTAATGTTATGTTTTAAAAAATGTTTGGCAAAATATTTATGTTTAATATTATTTATTTGGTAAACAAAAAATATCCGCTCATCTTGACCTATAACAGGATCAAACTATCAGCCCGTAATCACGAGTCATTGCCTACATAGCATAAGTGTTACTAACCTCTACTCTAGTCACACAATGACACAAAGTCTAATTATTTTTCCTTGTATTTATAAAAGTGCCACCAATCTACCATATCTATTGTGTCGGTAGATGAAGTATGATCATCAATATCTCAAAACTTATTTCTATTTTCAACTAACGCATTTATTAGTTGTGTCATCATATACTTTTTCCTGTTAAAATAATATATACTTTTTTACCACGAGCTTATAGCTCTTTGGTTGGCGATGTGACGGAACATATATGACCGTTTAATCAGGAGTTTGATTCCTGATCCAACTGGTTTTACCGTCGTGCTTTCAGGGGTTAAGGGTCGAATTTTCTTCGGAACAGATGCTTGATGTGTTAGCTACCCGGCGCATTCTAGGGCGGGCACTTAAGACGCGTCTTCACCTAGGAGCGTATGAGCGCTTTCACGATTGTTGGGTGCCCGGGTAGCTGGCACGTCAGTTTGTCGGCCGTTCAAAAAAAATAATTTAGGGGTTGCTAAACGTACCCCTTTTTCATTTATTTTTGCTGAACATACCCCATTCCTTAAGCTTCACATTAATACAATTCAAACCTTTTTATTTATATACTAGATCTTTGCCCGCGTTACACGCGGTTCACCAACGTACAATTATTTTGAGGGGTAAAACATATAAAAAATGTAGCAGAAATATTTTATTAAAAAAAAATATACTACAAATATTTTATTAAAATTTAAAAGTAAGGAATACATAACATGAAATTTAGAATCACGTTTGAATATGCATGTTATTTACAGAGCTAAAATGGTAGTAGAAAACGTAACATGCCAAGCGAGCGGGTATATCAGTCAAAGATTAAAAATAGTAGAACCAAAGCGGTTCGGGCTTAAGTACGAAGTGATGCATGAGGGGTAGCAGAAAACTCTTCATCCACGGGCTGTAAACCACACACAAATAAAACTACATCACTTTACATTATCAATTTATCATCAACCGATACTTAGGATAGAGACAACAATACTGGTTGTGTTCAATAATTGTCAAATTAAAGTAGCTCATTATCAAATTGAAGATATGATGGTACCTCCTCACCTTTGGTTGAATTGCTATTTGGAGGTTCACCTTTTGTTGTTGGACTGTTTGCAATTACCTAAATATAACAAAATTTATGAAAAAAGTAGTCAACTTTGACCCCGTTTTATTTATGATGGTCCAAATGAGTAAATATTAATAATAGGCTAGAGACATGTGAACTTCATGAGTTGAACAAAACATAAAAATGAAATTTTTCAAAAGATAAATGAGTCATATTCGAAGATGAGGACTTGGAAGTCGGAGTCGATCAAGACACAAGATTGTGATATCAAAATAGCCAATATGGATCGAAGAGTAATAGGAGTAATAGTTTAACTGCAACATAGATGTAAATTGGCAAAATTGGCAAAACCTATGGACATTCATCGAAATCACACATAAGTCCTTGAAATTGAATTTAGTTAAATGATAGCTTATGCAGTCGCAAGACCTAACTTTTAACATACATGCCATTTTAAATGATTCAGTACCTAAGCTTAAAAAAACTCAATGGGTGGATGATTTCACACAATTAAGCCCCTAAACCATATATATAGGGCCTTTTGAGTTTCTATAAGATCAGGAAGTTATTCTAAAAGCTAATCTAAAATCATGATTATATACAAGGAGTGCCAACCTCTCTATGGTGTCATCAGGGTTGGAAATTTCATCACACCCCATTTTATAAAGTTTAACAGCAACTTTTGATGGATGCACATTGCCTTCCATTGGACATCCAATAACACATAATATATACCTGGTCAAGCAGATGTATTAGTTAGTCAAAAAACTTCAAAATTCATAAAAAGAAAAATGTAATTTCCATACAACACAAAATGAGTCTGGTGGGTTGAACAAAATTACCTTTTTCTACTTATAAGGCTCTCAAATGTTCAAGTTCCGGTGGTGTTAGGCCAACATATCATTTCAAAAGTACTGTTATTTTAACTGCAACATCAGAAACTACCTTGACATTTTGTGAAAGAATAGTGACGTGTCAACCAAGAATCTTACTCCAGACCATTTAACAGTTGTACATAAAACTTTGGAAGCTTAAATTCCAAGCTTCTATCCTTATACATGACAACGAAAGCAACTTTCATCAACTGAGTATAACATTTTTTGTTCAGCTTACCTATTTGATTGAACATCACTGTTTTCACTTGAAATGTGTGTAACTCCAATACATACACCAAACATTTATTAAGTCTTTATCTTATTCTTATCAAGTTGTTCGAGCAGCTTCATTTCAATCCCTAATTCATCCCTAACAAAATGTGGTTTTCATCAATATAATATATCAATTTACTATTATACATCTCCTTACCCAAAGTCACTTAAAGTGCACTTGTAACACACTATATATTTATAAAATCTTTAATAAGAATTAGACAAAAGAAAAAGAAAAATAAGTGTTTGTTGTAATCCAACCCATATTGACCCGTACCATTTTAGACCTCTAAAGTACATCATATTTACCAAAATTATCATATAAAATATGTTAGGACTATGCTTAGCAAAGGGAAGTTAAAGGCTTACCTCACTTTCAGAATATATCAATCCTATACTCATGATAAAGTGTAGTGGCAAGTTTAAAGGATGAACCAAGAGCAACTAACCATGCAAGTGCAACATCAGTGAATCTTTCATCAACATCCTGCACACATATATATTTATAAACTATATGTCACAACATATATGAGGAATAAAATAAGATGACCAACCTGATGATAACTATAGTAAAATGTGTTTCTCTTTCTTAAAATTCGGTATTATAATAGTCTTTCTTATAGTTATAGACAATTAAACTATTATTGGAATTCTTTAGGCTTTTTCTGTAGAATTTATATAGATAAATCTGAACAAAAACTTGAAATATGAAAACAACCATAATTCAAATAAGAATTATTGCTTACGCTTTTAACATATTTATTCAGCAAAAATCCACAGTGGTGGAAATAATAGAAAGTAAGTTGATTCAGTGATGATCATAACAACCATTGTTGCATCTTCAAAATCACCTTCAAGGCAAAAAAAAAATTAAAAAAAATGAGAAACCATTACACTTTGAGACTGGACGAAACATCGGAAAAAAAATAACTCTATAATACATCATGATGAAACAAATTGAACAAAATGAAGATCAATGAATCAAAATTAAAACCAAAATCGTTTCAGTCTCAAATGAAAAATTAGTCGAAATCGATACCATAATTGTTGAATAGTTTAGCGTTGAGAGACGACGATTAGGTTTTTGATAAACAAAGAAGGGGCGGCCAAGGTTATGGTGCAACATGATATGCGGCGCGATGTTCTCTAGGGTTTCAAATGCTGAAAACCATAACAGTAGGTCAATACCACAATCAAAAGAATTAACGACCAAATTAATATGCGCTTACAGCAAATCAGAAGAACGAAACTTCATCAGCGAGTCAATACGCTACCAAATCGCTACCTACATTCAATCGAAACAACCCGTAAACATCAAATAACTACATGTTACCTTCAAATCGTTCCTCAAATAACACTTTAGCAAAAGCAAATAAAATGAAGGATATTAATTAATGCCATCGGCCGGAACAACAGAGATAGGCACATACAGTTACCGCCGACCCATTTGTGCTGCCATCGGTTCCAATCTTGAGTTTCAGACAACCCACGCGCCGGAGTGAGTGAGGCTCCGCCAGGCTACTCCTCCTGTGTCTCTCTGCCTGTCACTTCCAACGATGGTGGTTGTTGTGTTGTTGATGGTTGGTCCTCTGTTGATCGGTGTGGAGTGGAGGTGTAGGGTTCCGACAATACAACCACATTCAGATTCATCAGTATTAACCAAATACAAACTTTTAAAAGATAATTATTATATTATACTACAAACATCGAATATCAAATCATCAAAAAAAGCCCAATCGGAAGCTTTAATCGTTAAATAAAATAAAAAAACGAACAAAGCACAGAAAAAAGATAGATGAACATCAATTAATTGAAATAAGAATCGAAGAGAGACTGCCTTGAATTGGAGATGAAGGAAAAGCTTGAATCGCCTAGCAATTAGGGTTTCGGTTGAAAGGAGGCGGTGATGAAACTGATGTTATGTTATGTTAGTGTGTTTTGCTAGGGTTTTTATATTTTCATTGATTTTTGATTAAAAAAAAAGAAAATTTTATAAATTACCACATTGTGCCATGAGGGATGACCATTAAATGCTAGGAGCCTAAATGATTGCCAAGTGTCCCATATTGCTCCTAAATATTATATGTATAGATTGCCAATATTTAATATTTTGTTATCAACTTAAAAAAAAGCTTTTTATGTTTTATTGAATAATGTTTTAATGTTTTTTAAAACAATATTTTATTGTTTTAAAACCTTTCCTTTTAATTTTTCCTATGTACGCTTTTTTTGCTTATTTTGATATTTTTGAATGTTTTTTAAAACAGTTTTATTGTTGTAAAACGTTTTCTTTTAATTTTTCTAAGTATGTTTTTTTCTTATTTCGAACAAGGAAAACACTCTATTTCAAATATTGATTTAAATTACATTAGAGAGCTTTTGCAAATGATTTTTGGTAAAAGTTTTTAACATTTAAAAAAAAGATCTTATCTTTTATTAATGAAGTATAATGGTTAGCTAACACTTAGATGAAGTATAATGTTAAAAAAAAAAAAGTTTTTAACATTTGATCAATACATTTTATTCTTGTCTCAAGTGAATTTAAATGTTACAACTAAACCTAATAAAAAAGTTTATATATACCAAGTAAAAGAGGTTGAATCCTTACAGTTTCATAATTTTCAAATAGTTGTATGATTAGAATGAACACGTTGACATTGAAAATAATTTAAAACCTATAATTGATTAGGTTCTATAAATAGGGATTTATATTAGTTTTATCACTCATAACTTTTAAATTTATTAGAAAATGAAGATTTTTAAAGGGTTAGATTTCCATTTCAACAAAAGAGGCAAATTACATAAGAATAGCAGGTAGGCGGGCAACAAGCTGCGCCGCCACCCCTTAAAGGGTTGAAATTTGACAAATTTAAAGTAGTATTTTAAGAAATAGAGTACCAAAAGTAAGAAGAGAAGATTCATTTAGCCCACCCCATAATTTACTTAAAATAAAGATATCTAAAATTAACTCATAGTAAATAAACTAGGTTTTCCCTCACGCTAAATGACGAGAGTTTGGTCCTTTTTCCTTTATACCACAAAGTGTGACTTTGGTCGTTATTGGTTTAACATATCAAAAACCATAAAAAATAGGTGTAAGTTATTAAAGTATTATTATAAAGTTAAAACAAATACCTTTTAAGGTTAAATCAGTATTCATATATCCATTTAGTATTTATTTAGTAGTTTGTAAATAATATATAGTTAATTAATTAATCAAAAGTTATATAATATAGATAAATAAAGAAATATCTAACTAGTGGCTTTTTGAAAAATCTTGTAGTGCTTTGCATTTAGCATCTTACCCCACCATGTTTGTACAACGGGTATGTCTGCCTCTCCTGCTTCATACCACTAACCTTACTTTGCCTTGGTACAACAATTCATGTGTAGTTTACTACATCAGTTCAATAAATAATAATATCACGTTATTATATTTCATATGTACAAATTACAAGCATTTTATAGTAAATCAAAGTCCTTATCAGAATTAAGACGTAAGCCTTATTCAATTACAGTTTCTAGAGGTTTCTCTATATTTTTAATCCATTCATGTCTCACCTTCCTTAGAAGAGACGAACTTTATATAATAATATAATTAGTGACTAAAGTTTAAAAAGACAACTGTTCAGTTTAATTTATTTACTAAGTTGTGCAAGTATTTTTTTTGAACTTTTTCATTAAAACGCGGACCAGTCCTCAAAAAAAGGACCGTCGACAACCAAAACAACCATTTACAACATGTACAAAGGCGAAATAACCCAATCATTCCACAATAAAATTTTGAACCTACTCCTATATTTAGCCCAAAAAAAACGACAAGGGCTTAACATTCGAGACAACCTCTTGCACCTTCGGATCCTTATTGTTGAAGATCTTCTTGTTTATTGCTCCCCATAACTACTCCCAAAAAAAGTAACAATAATGATACCTTGTATCAAACTCCTGCCCCACTTATCGCCTTCATATTGTTTGTGCAAGTAAAACCAATGAACACACAATCATGTTTTTCTTTCTTTAAACATGTCATATAGTTGATTCCCGGTAATTTCATTAAAGTCTTTTTGGTTAAATTAATAAGTCCTGCACAACTTCTATACAGTATCAACGTGCATAACATGAACATTGAAGAAACACGAATACTGGATTACCGAGCAGGCGCTAATCCAGTGAGTGGTTCTACTGTATTTTGCAAAGAGAGTGTGTTTGGAAAATACGTGAAGGTCTAAGAACGAGACCAAGGAATTAAGAGACTACCAATTAGAAGAGCCGAGTCTCTAAAGGTTAGTAAAATAAACAAAGGGTTGAAGAAGGTACGAGAGAGTTCGTATTGTTCTTGAGTGAAAGTATGTGTGATATTAGATGCCAATAAAAGGAGAAGGAGCTCCTCCTTTTTATAGTACCTGGATATCCTACTTTCTCAGCCCATCCTCTACCCTTAATGGGGCCCGGCCCAGGTAGAGGTGTCTCCATAATCCGGCCCAAGTCCTTAAGCCCATTTGGTGCAAGTGGGTTTTGGTAAAAAGGAAAAAGTAAAACACTAAGGGGGGATGTTACCGTCCTGACGACTGTACACGTGGCGCCCAGTGAGTGGACGCCGACGGGCGGTGGACACGTGGTGCCCGCCTATAGATAGATCAAGGGCGGTGGGCAGTTATGCTTTTCTTGGACTTCGAGGTGGGTTGAGAAAGTCTGCTTTGTCAGGAAGATGTCTTAGCTGGGAGGCTGCCACGTCATCATCATTTCTGTTCGTCAGACTGGGAGCAGTCTTTGATTGGAGAGGAACTCTGACGGGCCGCCTGCTGTGTCAGAGATATTTTGTTTGGGGCAAGGGTGAGTCCCAAGGCTGCCCCAAAAGGTATCTTCCACTTGTGTCGGTAAAGCTTGCTGAGGAAGCCTTGAGGTATGCTGGCGCATGGCGTTAGACGTATCGCTGACGTAGAATGAGTGTTTTAATGCTCGCGTCAGACGGCAGATGCATCGCTGACGTAGAACGGACTAGTGGACGACATACGTTCCGCTGACGTAAAACGGGCGGATGTGCGCTAAACGATTCGCTGACGTAGAACGGGCGGATGGGCGTCTGGCGAAGCCTGTTCTAGGTGGGCGATGACATGGTATTTGTAATGCTTTGATACCATATCCCTTCAAACATATTTGACTTAAAACATGTTAACCTAGAATGTTTGTTAGCTTATGCGCGCTTAGACAATTAAAACCGATGGTATAATTGCTTTGCCTTTTCAAATGGTGAGGGTTTCAACTCCAATGGGTAATAAAAAATTAGCCGATAAAAAAATTACAATAAAAATACATCTTGATTTAAAGAATGTTATGTACTTTTGTATTGTTCACTAGTTTCTATATTTCTCGTAATTCCGTCGTATTTCTTCAACTCATCATAGAATTATGTTTCTAATTAATTGTTGAAGGGATATGGTATTGAAACATTACAAATATCATACCATCGCCCACTTAGAACAGGCTTCGCCAGACGCTTACCCGCCCGTTCTACGTCAGCGGATCGTTTCGCGCCCATCCGCCCGTTTTACGTCAGCGGAACGTCTGGCGTCCACAAACCCGTTCTACGTCAGCGATGCTTCTACCGCCCGACGCGTGCATTTATATTCACGATCCACGTCGACGGAACACCTGGCGTCCACCCGCCCGTTTTAGGTCAGCGGTACACTCGACGACAGGCGCATGAACACCCGCCCCTTTTTTAGGGGCGGGCCAAATGTACCTTAAGGATTCCTTGACAAGCGTCACTACAAGTGGAAGATACCTTTTGGGGCAGCCTTGGGACTCACCCCTGCCCAAACAAATATCTCTGACACGACAGGCAGCCCGTCAGAGTTCCTCTCCAATCAAAGACTTTCCCCGGTCTGACGAGCAGAAAAGGCGATGACGTGGCAGCCTCTCAACCAAGATATCTTCCTGACATAGCAGACTTTCTCTGTCCGTCTTGAAATCCTGGAAAGGTATAAAGTAACTACCGCCTGGATCCACCAATGGGCGAGCACCACGTGTCAACCGCCCACTCACAGGGCGCCACGTGTACATGCGTCAGGACGGTAACATCTCCCCTAGCATCTCACTTTACTAAAACCCACTTGCACCAAATGGGCCTAAAGGCTTGGGCCGGATTATGGAGACTCCTCTACCTGGGCCGGGCCCCATTAAAGGTAGAGGATGGGCTGAGAAAATAGGGCATCTCGGTACTATAAAAGGAGGACTCTCTTCTCCTTTTAGTGGCATCGAATATCCAATACACTTTCACTCAAGAAGAATACGAGCTCTCGTACCTTCTTCACCCCCCCCCCCCCCTCGTTTATTACACTAACGATTAGAGGCTCGGCTCTTCTAATTGGTAGTCTCGTAAATCCCTGGTCTTGCCTATAGACCCACACGTATTTTATAATCACACTCTCTTTACAAAATACAGTAGAATCACCACTCGGATAGTCTTTCTTTGTACTATCTTTAGACGCGTGTTTCTTCATTGGCGCCATCCGTGGGACTACCACAACCGCTCCAACCCAATAAACTTTTAGAGCCAGAATCATAAAAATGACCTCACCCCCACGAGCGTTCACTCCGTCCGGGGCCGTCGAAGATATCACCGACGCCACCCCATCCCACCCAACACCAGGGGACCATAACAACCAACCACAACCACTTATAACCCCCAGAAACCTCGAGCCCCAGCTCGTAGACACAACCCCTCCAACGGAGGAGGAAATCGAGGCACTAAACAATGACTGGTACGACCGCCAGCGACAAATCCTCGACGCACAATTCGAACGCCGCCGACGCACTGGCAAAGCAATCATGGGCTCCTCCTCTAGACAGCCCGCAAAAACAGCAGCACCCGCCCGTCACGGGGAAGGTCCAGGGCAAACCCCTGAGGACCAGGCCCGTGCAGAGCACAATCGGTTTGACGCCGAAGACTATGACGAAAGCTCGTGGGAGGATGACGCCTCCCGGGACTATCGTCATAGCCCATATTACAGGCGCGAACGACTAAACCGCTACAACAACGACGCCACTAACAACCTGTCACTCCCATATAGACCAGCCGCATTCGCGGACAAGTCTAAATTCACTCGGCGCATTTCTCAAGCACCGATCCCACCAAGACAACGCCTCCCGGCCAACGTCAAAATCTACGACAGACTATCCGACCCAGATGACCACCTAGGCATATTCAATCAAGCCGGGGCCGTCATCGGTTGGACCCTACCTGTTTGGTGCCACATGTTCGCCCAGACACTCACCGGAGCCGCCAGGGTCTGGTTCGATAACCTCCCCACCGGAAGCATCGACAGCTACGAACAGCTGATCGAAAAATTTTCTCTCCACTTCAGCCAACAGCGCCGCCACAAGCGTGACAAAAGCCAAATCTCCCTTTGCAAACGCAGGGACACTGAACCTCTCGAGGACTTCATCGTACGGTTCAACAAGGAGGCCCTCCAATTGGGAACCGGCGACGAGGCAACACGAACCTCTTTTTTATCCAACGTCAACGATGACGGCCTACAACACACGCTGCAAGGGAAAGATGGTGTCCCAGATGCTTGGGAAGAAGTTGTCCGCATCTCAAAACTCTACGCGGGCAACCAGAAAACTATGCGCCAAAACCAGAGAGGAAGTTCCAGCAACAACCGCAGCCGCGGCAATAACCGATCATCCGTGTGGAACCGCATCTCCGGTTCCACCGATGAAGGACGATACTCAACTTCTGGCGACGCCAGAAATATCATCGGCAACAAGCAAAACCGCGAACAACGGAACAGCGGCCGCCGAAACCAAGATTGGACACCCCTCACCAAAACGCCATCCCAAGTCTTATCACAAGTCCTCTCCACCGGAGAGGTAACTTTTAAAATCCCCAAACCCATGGGGGCAAAACGAAAAAATGTTGACACCACCAGGTTCTGCGAGTTCCACAAAGACGTGGGCCACGATACCGACAACTGTTATAGCCTCAAAATGGAAATCGAAGCGGCCCTACGCTCCGGGAAGCTTGCCAACCTAGTAAAAAACGTCCGCGCAGGGGCCCGCCGCCAAGACGAACCTGAAAAAGCCATCAAAGACATCAGGACACATTACATCCGCGGTACCCACAGCAGACAGATCAACATGACGAGAAGCACCAAACGAAAAACCAGCTTCCCCAATACTGCAACTACATCTGAAACCACAAATTGGCGAGAGGCCCAAGTCCTCCTCCCGATAATCCCAGGGGGCGCTCAATCAACGACCCCCCTCACCATTACAGCACTGTTCGGACACTACCGAACTTACAAAATGATGTGCGACGGCGGCAGCAGCTTCGACATCATGTACCAACAATGCTTCGACCAGCTAGACGAAGAAGACAAGGCACGCCTACAGCCAGACGCGCCCATTGCTGGCTTCTTCAACGAGATAATCCATCCCATTGGCAAGTTCGACTTTAAAGTCACGCTTGATGACGGCACACACAGCCGTTCAGAGGTATGCACCTTCCACGTCATCCCAGCCACTTCCTCATATGATATACTGCTAGGAAGACAGGGTTTGGCGAACTTCAACTCCACCGCCTCAACCCCTCACCAAACTATGGGCTTCCCAACGCCCACTGGGATCGCATACATCCGAGGCAATCAAGAATGCCTCATGACAAACCACTCGCCAGACGACACGGCAGCGCTTCCACCAAGCCCACCAACTGACGAAAACTGGGTCCTCAACCCAGCCTTCCCCGAACAGACCATCACCTTGGGCCGGACCTTATCCCCCCAGGTAAAAACACACCTAAAACAGCTGCTGATAGCAAACAAAGACATCTTCGCATGGCAATCATCAGACATGGTCGGCGTCCCAAGACACATCGCCGAGCACCGCCTCAATACATACAAAGATGCGCGCCCAGTGGCCCAGAAGAAACGGCCACTCGGCCCCGACAGAGTTAAAGCCATGAATGAACAAGTTGACGATCTACTAGAGGCGGGTATCATCAGAAAATGCAACCACCAAACCTGGGTGGCCAACCCGGTAATGGTACTAAAAAAGAATGGCTCCTGGCGCATGTGCGTCGACTACAAGGACCTAAACAAAGCATGCCCCAAAGATCACTACCCTCTCCCAGAGATCGATCTGAAGGTCGACTCACTCGCGCCATTCAAATACAAATGTTTCCTCGATGCATATCGAGGATACCATCAAATCCAAATGGCTTACGAAGACGAAGATCGAACGGCGTTCAGAACAGATCGAGGGGTGTACTGCTACACCAAAATGCCCTTCGGACTAAAGAACGCCGGTGCAACCTACCAACGCCTCATGGACCAGGCGTTCATTAACCAGATAGGCGTCAACCTCGAAGTCTACGTCGACGACCTAGTCATCAAAAGCACCCAGGAGGACACAATGCTCATGGACATCAAGCGCACTTTCGAACAATTGCGCAGCATCCAAATGAAACTAAATCCAGGCAAATGCTCCTTCGGAGCAGAAGAAGGGAAATTCCTAGGCGTCATCGTCACCAATGGCGGCTTCAAACCTAACCCTGAAAAAGTCCAAGCAATCCAGCGCATGCCGTCACCAAACTCGATAAAAGACGTGCAGACTCTGATGGGACGCTTGGTTGCTCTCAACCGCTTCCTATCAAACTACGCCTCCAAGTCTTTTCCTTTTGTTCACACTTTACGAAATGTACTAAAAAAAACACAGTTCCGCTGGACACCGGAAGCAGAGGTGGCGTTTCGTGAAATGAAACAATGTTTAACCTACTTGCCAACTTTAACAGCGCCCCTTCCAATGGAGCCCCTCACACTATATCTATCTGCATCAGAAACGGCAATCGGCGCCGTCCTATTAGTAGAACGCAACAAGGTACAAACACCGATCTACTATATCAGCCGAACTCTAGCAGATGCAGAAACCAGATATTCGACAATGGAAAAACTTGTCCTAGCATTAGTCCATGCGTCAAGACGCCTGCGACGATACTTTCAAGGACACCCGATCAACGTCCTCACAGACTACCGAATAAATACAGTGCTATCCAAACCAGAACTCTCCGGCCGCCTGGCCAAATGGGCAATTGAATTAGGCGCACACACCATCGTCTACAAACCAAGACCCGCGATAAAAGGGCAGGTCCTGGCAGACTTCATCGCCGAAATCCCCACCGATAAAATCCAAGACTGCAAAGACGAACAAGACCCCAAGCCCGTCCCAGACGACCGAATCACCTGGTCATTATACACCGACGGAGCTTCCAATGATCAAGGCTCGGGCGCCGGACTTCGCCTCGTCAGCCCCGACAAGACAGAATTCACGTACGCCGTGCGCCTAGAGTTCCCAAGCACAAACAACGAGGCCGAATACGAAGCATTCTTGGCAGGCCTACGGCTGGCACACAAAATGGGCGCAAGGCACCTCAACGCTCATGTAGACTCCATGCTGATAGCAGGCCACATGAACGGCGTTTACGACGCCAAAGACCCCGTCATGGCCCAGTACGTCGACCAAGCCAAGCTCCTCACCAAGAAATTCGTTACTTGCACCATCCTCCATATAAACCGAAGCGGCAACAAGGAAGCTGACGCACTCAGCAAAATGGCCTCCACCGCTTGGCCACATATGGCCAAAGAGGTACGTATCGAAACCCTACCTCAACCTTCGGTGCCACTCAGACAGGTCAACATAACGCAGACAGGCGTCGGGTCATGGATGACCCCTATTCAAGCCTACCTAGCAACAGGCACGTTGCCACCTCAAAAAGCGGAAGCTCGAAAAATCCAATACAAATCCCAACATTACCAGTTAATGAACGGGATCCTATACCGACGCTCGTACTTGGGGCCATTATTAAAATGCATAGACGTCGCGACAGCCACCTCACTTATCAGAGAAATACACGAAGGCATATGCGGGATCCATGCGGGACCGAGAATGGTCGTCGCCAAAGTCATGAACGCTGGATATTATTGGCCTGCTCCTTCTTCATGTGCACCAAATCCTCGTGCTGCTTCAACAACACGAGGCGGCGCTCCTCTGCCTCCCTCTCCGCCGCCAGCTCGGCCAGGCGAGCCTCTTCAGCCCGCTTCCGTTCAGCCTCAGCTAAACGGGCATCTTCCGCCCGTTTACGCTCCAGTTCCAACTGGCGGGCGGCAGACTCCTCCTCCTGCTTCCTCTTCAACTCAGCTTCGGCCACGCGCCTCTCCTCCTCCTCCTTTCGCGCGGCCTCCGTCAGCTGCGCCCCCTCGGCTAGGAGACGCTCTTCCTCGAGCTTCTTCTTCCGCTCCTCCTGATATTGTCGAACAGAAGGAGGGATGGAACCTACAAGGAAAAAGAAAGACCAAATTCAAAAAAAAAAAAAAAAGAAGAAGAAGAAGGAACAGAAAAGGCATAACAGATACTCACTGCTAAGCTTCTTCAATGCCTTCATATAAAAAGGCTGACGCACCGGCGGCGGCTCAAGCTCTAGGTCACCACGCTCTTCCCCACCAAGAGTCGTCCGCTTTGGCGACGACCCACCAGCCACGGTCTCCTCAACCGTCTCCGGCTCCTTGCGCTTGCGTGCTGCAAACAACATCAGACGTCAACAAAAAAAAAAAAAAAAAAGAGAAAAGGAGGTAAAAGCAAAAAAGACTTACTGTCAACAGGCGCGTCCCCTGTCGGGCGACCTTCAGCAGTCGCGGCACCCCTTGCGCCGTCGCCGAAGAAGACCCGCCTCCGGCACCACCTGTAGAGCGACGCGGACGATGGGCCAGATCAGAGGATGGATCACTCAGCTCATCGTCAGATAAGAACACATAATCAACCCCCTCCGCCGTCTTGACGGACAGCGGATCAGGGTTGATCAAAAAACCTACTTCAAGGTTAGAGCGCGCACCTTGAACAGGGGCGGGGAACAGGAAGTTCTCCGCCAAAGCCTCCATCTCCCAGACACCGCCCTCTGGCACGGCCACATACACGGTCTTTACAGCCCGGGCGGCAAAGTAGTCGAAGAGTAGATCACCTGCGACGAAATACAAAGATATGAGACGCAAGAGAACATAGTAATAATAGACAAATAACAAATAAATACTACTACTTACCCTCCACAGAAAGCGCACCACCATCACCAGCAGGCGCAACGTTATAGCCCTCCCTAACGCCTAGACGGCTCAAACCCAGCAAGCGCATGATCCCCTCATCCAACTTGTCCAAGTCATCCAGACGACTCGGATGCGCGGACAGCTCCTGAAACCACGCCTCCTCCTGAAAGTCCTTCACAACCTCGAAGGACGGTACCTTCTGCCCAGGACGCAGCTCCAGCATGGCCATCTCCACCGGGATGACCTCCTTCTTCACAAAGAAGAAGCACCTCTTCCAGTCCCGAAGAGTCTTTGGAGAACTCTTCGGTACAATCAAGCTCACGCTCTTGGATCTCTCCACAAAAGAGACCCAGCCCGATTCCTTGACTTCAAGCTTGTAGAACACATTAAAGTGCTCGAACTCCGGCTGCCTCCTCAGGGCCCGACAGGTGGCCTCGAAGTGCATCACCCTCATCACCCCGAAGGGGCTCATCTGAGAGACGTGCACCCCGTACCTCTGAAGGACAGAGATATAGAAGCGAGAAACCGGCAGCCGGAATAACCCCTTCTGAAAATATGCCTCATACAGGCATATTTTTCCCTCCGGACAGTCCACCGGAGTTTGCCCCTTCTCCGGCAACTCCGGGTCCCACTCCCGAAGAATGCCAAACCTCTTGACCAAAGACCTGAATTTGTCTTTGGACCAGGCGATCTGGGCGTCTTTCATAGCAAGCTCCGCCTTCTTATCTTCGGATGACATCTTCAACAAATAAACAAAAACCTAACTTTTTGATCGGAGAAACAGAGAGAAGAAAGAAAACTTCGAAAAGATGAAGAAGATAAAAGAAATCAAAAGGAGTTGGACGACTATTTATACCTATCGCATTTAATGCAGGTAATTATGATGGGCAGACTTTTCCACAAAAAGGCCCAATCACAGGCAGACACGTCGCTCAGCCCACGTGCTAAAACGGCCCACGCGCCGCGCGTGCATCACTCGCGAGACGGTCCTCCTACCCCAACTGGCACATGCTGCCGATGGCTGACACGTGTACGCCCACGTCCAAAAAAGAATGACGATGATTGACACGTGTCCGCCCACGTTCAAAAACCATCATCAACAGCTGTCCCCACTCACCAGATGTACGACACGTGGCGACCTAGCAACTCAACAGTCGTACTAATTGTCAGACACGATCTCCAAAGTAGGTCTACCAACCGTCAGGCACGTCTTTTCAAATTCAAAACATTCCCGCCTTTAATTCACACAAATCCCAAAGAGACAAATTCAATGCGGAGTAAATGCAGGCGCAGACCGCGACAAAAAATGACTTTTCACAACCTCCGGCCGCGCAAACAGGGCCAACGCCTATCTTGGCTCAACGCCTGCGCGCCAGAGCGAAAACTTTGAAAAAATCAAAATTCACAACCTTTGGCCGCGCAAACAGGCCCAACGCCTATCTTGGCTCAACGCCTGCGCGCCAGAGCGAAAATTTTGAAAAAATCAAAATTCACAACCTTTGGCCGCGCAAACAGGCCCAACGCCTATCTTGGCTCAACGCCTGCGCGCCAGAGCGAAAATTTTGAAAAAATCAAAATTCACAACTTTTGGCCGCGCAAACAGGCCCAACGCCCATCCTGGCTCAACGACTGCGCACCAAACACAACTATGCGCATCCCGTCATACGCCCACAGCTTGATCTCTGTGCGCGCACCAGTTGACGAAGAATAAACAAAAACACACGTCCACTTCGGTACATGAAAACCCAGTGACGACTGGATGTCACTGAAAGTACACATGTGAAATCAAGTCCAGCACTCCCCAAAGATACAGGTCAGCACTGGACTGGGGGGACTTGAAGGGATATGGTATTGAAACATTACAAATATCATACCATCGCCCACTTAGAACAGGCTTCGCCAGACGCTTACCCGCCCGTTCTACGTCAGCGGATCGTTTCGCGCCCATCCGCCCGTTTTACGTCAGCGGAACGTCTGGCGTCCACAAACCCGTTCTACGTCAGCGATGCTTCTACCGCCCGACGCGTGCATTTATATTCACGATCCACGTCGACGGAACACCTGGCGTCCACCCGCCCGTTTTAGGTCAGCGGTACACTCGACGCCAGGCGCATGAACACCCGCCCCTTTTTTAGGGGCGGGCCAAATGTACCTTAAGGATTCCTTGACAAGCGTCACTACAAGTGGAAGATACCTTTTGGGGCAGCCTTGGGACTCACCCCTGCCCAAACAAATATCTCTGACACGACAGGCAGCCCGTCAGAGTTCCTCTCCAATCAAAGACTTTCCCCGGTCTGACGAGCAGAAAAGGCGATGACGTGGCAGCCTCTCAACCAAGATATCTTCCTGACATAGCAGACTTTCTCTGTCCGTCTCGAAATCCTGGAAAGGTATAAAGTAACTACCGCCTGGATCCACCAATGGGCGAGCACCACGTGTCAACCGCCCATCAGCGCCCACTCACAGGGCGCCACGTGTACATGTGTCAGGACGGTAACATCTCCCCTAGCATCTCACTTTACTAAAACGCACTTGCACCAAATGGGCCTAAAGGCTTGGGCCGGATTATGGAGACTCCTCTACCTGGGCCGGGCCCCATTAAAGGTAGAGGATGGGCTGAGAAAGTAGGGCATCTCGGTACTATAAAAGGAGGACTCTCTTCTCCTTTTAGTGGCATCGAATATCCAATACACTTTCACTCAAGAAGAATACGAGCTCTCGTACCTTCTTCACCCCCCCTCGTTTATTACACTAACGATTAGAGGCTCGGCTCTTCTAATTGGTAGTCTCGTAAATCCCTGGTCTTGCCTATAGACCCACACGTATTTTATAATCACACTCTCTTTACAAAATACAGTAGAATCACCACTCGGATAGTCTTTCTTTGTACTATCTTTAGACGCGTGTTTCTTCAATTGTTATCATCAGTGTCACACCAACTTAAATAAACTATCCCAATAGCTTAATAATAACACCAAAGTAGTCCAAACAATGAAACAAGGCAAAAATCACAAAGCCATGGAAGCTTTCGCCAAGCCCTTAACGGGCGTGAAGGAAAGCAACAAGATGTGTCATATCGCCCATCTTTTTTAGTTAAACCGCTATAAACTTAGTTAAAAACCCACTTCGTAAATGTAACCAAGTTCAACTTTAAAGCTTAAAGAACTATCAACCCTTAGACTGTCCGTTGCGAGCTACGAGCGAGCCCCGGCGCGAGCAAAGTTTCAGTCCGGTGCTCACCTCTAGCCACAACAGCCCTGGCGCGAACACATGCGAAGAGCCCCCGCGCGAGCACACCCAATGGTGCTCGCATGCGTTAACAGGAGAAAGTAAGCATAGATCGCGCCGGTGCTCACCCCTAGCCACAACAAGGTCAAGTGAGCACAGACAATGTGATTATTTGAGAGTGAAGTCGTTAGCTCGCATCTGCTCTTTCGCCAGCACACAACGTATTAGATGGTCTTAAAAAAAAATTCAAATAATATATATTTGAAATGACAAAAGTACACATATCATTTACTTTTCATTGATGACTCTTTCAGCCTTTAGCACCAGATTCTCCCTCTTTTCCCCACTTTCAACCAACACACTTTCAGAGACTTTGAGACTCACAATTACACAACTCAAAACCCTATTCCTCCTCTCAACGGTCATATAATAATATAACCACACTCTTCTTTTTATCACACTTCCATCAATCCAACAACAACAAAAACAGCCAAAACAAAATGAGCTTTTTCCTCCTCATCCCCCTCTCATTCCTCCTCCTCTCCCTATCAAGTAAGTCATCAAACTATAACTTTTAACATTAATAATAATAATAATAATAATAATAATAATTTTATTTTATAGCTTTATTGCTTTATTGTGAGATTTACTGAGTACGGTTGTTGTCGGTTTACAGGTGCTACAATTGCGCCAAAACCCGGCGTCTGCTACGGTCAACTCGGTAACAACCTTCCATCACCATCAAAATCCATCAAACTAATCAAATCATTAAACGCAGGTCGTGTCAAAATCTACGACACAAATCCTAAAATCCTTAAATCATTAAAGAACACTAACATTCAAGTATCAGTTATGGTTCCCAATGAGCTAATAACCTCTATAGCCTCTAACCAAACCCTATCCAACAACTGGGTACGATCCAATATCCTTCGGTTTTACCCGAAAACCAAAATCCGTTACGTTCTCGTTGGCAACGAGATCCTCTCGTTGCCCGATAACGTAACGGTTAACAACCTCGTACCCGCAATGCGGCGGGTACGAAGGTCGTTGACTTTTTTTAAGTTAAAAAAAGTTAAAGTTGGGACGCCGTTAGCTATGGATTGTTTGGAGGTGTCTTTCCCGCCTTCTAGTGGGAAGTTTCGGTTAAGTGTAACGGATTCCGTTATCACGCCGTTATTGCAGTTTGTTAACCGGACTAAATCTTTTTTCTTTATTGATGTTTACCCGTATTTCGCTTGGGCGTCCGACCCGGTTAATATTAAGTTGGGTTACGCTTTGCTTGAACCGAATGTTTCGGGTTATACCGACCCGGGTACCGGGTTGGTGTATGGTAATTTGTTGGAGCAAATGCTTGATGCGGTTTATTTTGCTATGAAACGGGTCGGGTACCCGGATACCCGGTTGTTTATCGCGGAAACGGGTTGGCCGAATGGCGGCGATATTGATCAAATCGGGGCGAATGTTTACAATGCCGCGGTTTATAACCGGAATGTGGTTAAGTTGTTGACACGAAAACCGTTTGGGGGTACGCCGTATAAGCCGTTTGTTGCGTTGCCGTCGTTTGTTTTCGCTTTGTATAATGAGAATGAGAAAACGGGGTTGGGTACAGAGCGGCATTTCGGGTTGTTTTACCCGAACGGGTCGGGTATTTACCCGATTGATTTGTCGGGTAAGAGGTTGGATTCTCGGAAAGGGTTGCCAGTGCCTAGTAATAATGAGCCGTATAAGGGGAAGATTTGGTGTGTGGCGGTGCGTGGAGCGAATGCTACCGCGCTTGGTGGTGCTCTGTCGTATGCGTGTGGACAGGGAAACGGCACTTGTGACCCGATTAAACCGGGTGGGAAGTGCTTTAAACCCGATGCGGTCAGGTGGCATGCGAGTTATGCGTTTAGTTCGTATTGGGCGCAGTTGCGGAAATCAGGTGCTACTTGTTACTTTGATGGTCTTGCAGTCCAGACAACCAAAAATCCAAGTAAGTTGTTCATATTATCCTTTCAATTAAAGTTGTAACCTTTTCCACATGCAGTGGCGGGTCTAGAAACATTTTTCAGTAGTAACGTTTTTCATTTTTTTTTATTTTAGTAGCAACGTTTTTTAAATTTCGTAAAAAACGACCAAAATTTCCACTAATTTTCCACTACGCGCGCGAAGTTGAGCCGCAACGTCCGTACCCCCTGGTTGTGTGCTGGATTCGCCCCTGCCAGTGGCGGATCTAGAAATTAATTTCAGTGGTAACGTTTTTCATTTTTTTCATTTTAGTAGTAACGTTTTCCAAATATCGTAAAACAAAAACAAATTTTCCACTAATTTTTCACAACGCGCACAAAGTTGAGTAGCAACGGACGCGACACTTAGCTTCAAGCTAGGTCCGCCCCTGTTTCGACCCCCACCTCCAAGTACATTATGTTTACTTATATTTACTTTAAGACCATTTTCACTCTAGGCGAGAAAGAGAGTCCTAAATTTACTGCTCATACAACCGATGTGCGACAAGTTTACAGTTCATTACATGTTAAAATGTCTTAAAAATGTCAAACCTTAGAAAGGTTACCTTGACTATTCTCTAATATGTATTATAACTTTTTTTTTTTGAAAAGTAAACTTCATTCAAAAAAACGCCAACAGGAAGTCCTCAAAGCAAGGACCCCCGGGCAAAAACAAACCACCAATTACATCAAATCTAACGGGTAAGCACACCAGTGTTTCCAATCTAATAATTTTAATCTAGCTCTATGACGTATCCAAAAAAATGCAATCGACTTAATATTTTCCAAAAGCTCACTAGGTCTCCGATATTTGCGATTAAAAATCCGGTTATTTCTCTCGTTCCAGATAGCCCACAGAGTGGTATAAGCAATGCCTCGCAGAATGTATCTTTGGTTCTTAGACATTGGATGTGAGTCCAAGCTTTGAAATATGTCTGCAACTTCAAAAGCAAAAAACGGCGCAAGGCGGCACCAAGAGCTCATTCGATTCCATACCTCGTCTGCATATGCGCAACCAGTAAATAAGTGCAAGGCTGTTTCTGCACCTGCATCACAGCAAACACATGACATGTCTTGAATGGGAACACTTCTTTTTTGTAGCTCAACTCGCGTGGGAAGCCGATCACGAATAGCACGCCAAACCATTATTTTACACTTAGCTGGAACCCATGCCTTCCAATGTATGGACGCTGAACCGGGAGTATTAGAGAAAGAGTACATCAAACTTTTAGCCGATTTAACCGAGAAGATCCCATTTTTAACATACGTCCACTTCCATTGGTCCTCGCCGCCTAACCATTCGAAATAATAGATATCCTCCAAAAGCTGAAATAACTCGGCAATAGCTTCAGCAGTGGACGGCTGAGACCTCCATGCCCACTGCATCACCTTTTCCCCATTAATCACATTGATCCGATCTTGAACAGAAACCCATTTTGCTGATTCGAGCCTGAAAAGGTTGGGGTAAACAACTCGTAAAGGGCTCTCTCGCAACCATATGTCTCCCCAAAAAGAAGTGTGTGTGCCGTTCCCAACTTTACACGCGAAAAAACTATTAAGACTTCTTCCGTTTTGAAACACTTTATCACCCGTTTTAACGATGTTTTTCCAACAGTTACTAGCCAAGGAGGAACAAGGCATCGCTGCCCACTGTCGCGCGGTCCCGTTACAGCCCAAAATCACCTTTTTCCAAAGCGAATTTCCTTCAATTTTATAGCGCCAAGTCCATTTCAGAAGAAGGGCGTCATTGACCATTTGAAGGTTCGAAATGCCAAGCCCACCATCCTTTTTAGATTTAGTAATAATGTCCCAAGCTACCCAAGGTATCTTTTTTTCGTCACTAGAACCCGCCCATAAAAAATGCCTCATAAGGGACTCCAAGGTATCTAACACGGCCTTGGGCGCTCTATATAAGGATAAGTAATAGATGGGTAGACTTTCAAGAACGGATTTAATAAGAGTAAGGCGACCCCCAATAGAAAGAAAACGAGCCTTCCAAGAAGCGAGCCTATTTTTAACCACATCCACCACCGGATCCCAACTCGCTACCCTAGACATATTCGCACCAACCTTTATGCCAAGGTAGACGAAAGGAAACGTCCCTCTCCTACACCCCAAAATTTCCATCATATCATCCACCTCCGCTTCATTAACACCCACTCCGTAAAGATTGGACTTATGAATGTTAATGCGAAGGCCTGAACAAAGATGAAAAATACGGAGAATCCGGGCCGTAGTTTGGAGATTTACCTTTGACCAATCCCCTAAGATAAGAGCATCGTCGGCGTAAAAGAGATGCGTTATATCGGTGTCAACTCCCGGCAAGCGGACCCCTTTATATTCTTCAATCACATTAGCTTTTACCAACATAGAGGATAGCGCTTCCATGACCAAAAGAAAAAGGAAAGGAGAGATGGGGTCACCCTGACGAAGACCCTTCTCACACTTGAAGTCAAAAGTAGGCGATCCGTTGACTAAAACTGAGGCTCTAGCCGAAGAGAGAATCCCTTTTATCCACATACACCAAATAGGCGGAAAATTCATTTGACCCATAATAGAAAGAAGGAAATCCCAATTAACATTATCGTATGCCTTCTCGAAATCGATCTTCAATAAAAAGGCCTTTCTATTCCGCTTTTTAAGCCAATCCGTCAATTCATTAATCATAAGGGGCCCGTCAAGAATAAAGCGATCCGCGAGGAAGGCCGATTGAGAATCCGAAACAATATGACCCATCACCTTCTTGAGACGGTTCGTAAGGACTTTAGAAATGACCTTGCTAACCATCCCAATCAAAGTAATGGGTCTATAGTCTTTAAGGCTCACCGGGGTCTTCACTTTAGGAATCAACGTAATAAAAGCCGTAGCGCTACCTTGGTCTACCGAACCGGAATGATGGAAATCTTCCATAATCTTATAAAAGTCCTCCTCCAAAAAACTCCAAAACCTCTTCACAAATCGGAAGTTGAAGCCATCGGGACCCGGCGCTTTAGACGAGCCGCAATCAAAAACTGCTTCCTTTATTTCCTGTTTAGAAAAGGCTGCAACCAACATCAAACAGTCATTAGAATTAAGCTGTTTCAGGCCGGTACAAGAAAGCGTTGGCCTGACATGAAAATCTTCTTTAAAGTGATTTCGGAAAAACGACATCACTTCCTTCTTGACCAGGGCAGGTTTTGAAATCCAACTCCCATTTATCATCAAACCGGGAATCCCATTTCTAGCCTTTCTCCCATTAACCATGTTATGAAAGAAAGTAGAATTTTCATCACCCATCTTGGCCCAATTCACACGGGATTTTTGTACCATATCTTTGTCTCTATGGAACTGAATCTCTTCAAGGCCCTTGACGCATTCGGACCAAACCCAAAGATCCTCTTCGTTTAGCTCTTGGTGCTCCATTAGAATTTCCATGTCTTCTTTATCCTTTCGGAGCCGAGTCTCATCCTCTTTTTCGGAAGAAGAAATCTGATTGTACCATGATGTTAATCTACCTCGCAGCCTTTTCATTTTTTGTAACAGAATACCTATAGCCGAATTGCCTTCAACTGTTTCCGATAAAACATCCCGGATAATCTCCTCACAACCCTTCCTATCCAACCAAGAATCAAACCATCTAAATGGTTTTGGGCCAAAGTTAGTATCAACAACCGAAAAAAGAACCGGAGAATGATCCGATAAGCCTTTTTCTAGGACCCGAACACAAGTACTAGTCCATTTGTTGAAGAAATTATCACAAACAAAGAATCTATCAATTCTACTCAACTTGCATTTGCCTCTCCTCATTGTCAAGCACGTATATTTCTTACCTTTCAGGTTATATTCTCTTAACCCAGCATCTTCAACGAATTTATTAAAATCATTAGTACCAACTGAATCAAACGTCGAGTTTTTTCTTTCTTCTTTGTTTCTAACCGCATTGAAATCCCCAAGAACAATCCACCACCCCTGCGCACCCTGGATAAGCTGAATCAGACGGCACCATAGATTTCTTTTATCGGCATTTGTTTGCGGTGCATAGACATTCACCAAATTAAGTCTTGTCAATCCGTCCGATAAAACGCCCGACACACACAAGAAGTTGTAATCTTTAGTCACATTATCTTTTTGAAAAACTTTCGGGTCCCATATACTAACAATCCCTCCAGAGTTTCCAACTGAGTTAACGAACTCAAAATCAGCGCCCTTGCCTCCCCAATAATTTTCGATCAAAGCTGGCCCAATATTAGCAGACATGGACTCTTGAATTCCAATAAAAGTGACCCCCAAATCATCTTTTAATCGTCTGATCCACCCAGGTTTACTTTTGCCCCCAATCCCTCTAATGTTAATAGATAAGCAATTCATGGAATACCTGTTTGTAACCCTTCATTGACCAATGAATCTTGTATCATCTTTTCACACTTAGTAAGATCTGCCCCCAACTTGTTACCCAAGGACATGGTTTTAAGGACTTCATCGCACACACCATCGGTGGTATCACCGTTGTCTTCCGAAGCGTTTAACAAGGTATCGAAAGATTGTAAAGGTTCAGAAGAATGTCTATCCATGGTGACACGTCCAGGAGCATCAGCATTCAGTTGTGGTGGGGTAGAGAATAACCGGTTTTGGGCCAGAATTTCGCTAGGTTTCATTGGCCCAATTAAATTGTTCAAATCAAAAGGATCGCTGCATACGGGCTCAATGCTAACGGGCTCACTACAACCGGGCTTACTCTTGTTCTTCTTTTTATATGGGCCAGATGAGGATGATCTGCTAAAAGACCGCCTTAGAAGACTTTTCTTTCTCTTTTTAGATAAATCACATACATACCCCTTCCGCTTTGAAACTTTGGCACATGCAGTCCTTATTTTTGAATTACAAGCATTGTCAACCGGCTTTCCATTTTCCTTGCCAATCACTTCCGTAAATTTCTCCATACCATTATTATCATTAACACTAGGGTCAACACATATAGGAGTTTCCAAAGAAACATCCTCCGCATTAATTGTAGCTTGATTTTCCGTTACCGTCTTCAAACCTTCCGGCGACGTTTCTAAATCCGCCGGAGTTGCCTCCGGAACAGATTCTTCTTCATCAGCGCTAAGTGGATTGTCTTCCTTTGTATTTTCGAAATCCGGCACCCAGTTCTCTAATTCTTCCATAACCCAAATCCGATATTTGCGATTTTTCCAGTTAATGGTAATCTCTTCAGAAATTCGTTTGCCTTCCCCGACAAGCACTGCTACGTATTCATAAGACAAATCTAGATCACTCTCGGAGACGTTGGCTTTATGAACGATTGATCCAAACATTTTTCCGATCGAATCAAAAACATGATTGACACAAAGATGTAGCGGGACACCTTGAATTTTAAGCCAGGCTAGCCTCTCAAAGCCATAAGATTGTCCTTCCCATACTGAAACACTGGAAAAGAAATCCTTCATCTTCTTTACCTCTTCCAAAACCAACGTCGTTAATTCTTTATCACCAAACGAAATTAGCACCTCCAATCCACCCAAATATTGGATAGTCGTTTTCTTCGTCATGAAAGGATTCAGAATCACATATATTTTCTTCAAGGCCTCAACACTCGCCATTCTCGCCACCAAAGCTTTTCCATGCAACGTAGAGAAGGCTACCACATTATCGTCCACTGTTAACTTCTTGCCTACCAATAGATCTTTAAAAGATCTCGCACCAGAAACAAAAGTGTTCCCCTGGTTCCCCTCACTCTCAATATTATGTGTTTGCCTATTATCATTATGTATATTATTATTGTTCCTCTCATAATCTTTTGTATGTATATTATTATCATTATAGTATCGAGACTGATGTTGATGATCCCCGATCTCTCCCTCTTCCATAACAAAACGGGCGATATTGAACCACAATCTATAATCGCCCATACGAATCCCTCGAAGATTTGTCAGCAACTCCGTCTTGTCTTTTACGTCTAACATCGAGATGAATCCAAAGCGATTTCCGTTTTTATCGCGTTTGCGAGCGATATATAGATCAAAGATCTGCCCAAATACCCGAACTTGAACAGCCAAATCATTCCCACTGCAACCCTCCGGGAGATTCGTAACAAAAAGCTTAGTAATGCGACGAAGAATATTATCCGGTATAGGAGCTTTCCGGCGAGGATTCTCCATTCCAACTTTTTTAGTATAAAGTTCAAAAAAAAAAAAAAAAAATAAAAAAAAAAAATAAAAAAAAATAAAAAAATAAAAAATAAAAAAATAAAAAAAATAAAAAAAAATTAAAAAATAAAAAAAAAATAAAAAAAATAAAAAAATAATATGTATTATAACTTAACTTGAACTCTTTACTCTTATTAGCAATTTATTATTTAGGATTGATTTTATTATGCATATCTTGATTGACTATTGTACGAATATATCAATAATATCTTGAATTATTGTTTGTTTGGATCTATACAACGTGTTCTGACATAATATTAAATTTATGTTTTACAGGTTTTGGGCCATGCAAATTCCCAAGTGTAACATTATGAGATAAGGTCCAGAAAACTTACTTGATGACGAGGGAATATCAGAAATTGGATTTTAGCTATTTATTTTGATCTTTTAGACCACTAGACATTTATCATAAGATCTCATCGGTGACGTTGAGTATGGGTTGCATTTATATCTTTTTTGTTGTCACTAGAACGTAGAGTTCATTAAATTTAAAATATGTCATATGTAGCTTGGTATGTGACATTATGCTATGTATTGTTGTGGTGTTGCAACAAAGGAATTGTTTGGAGGGCATGTTACATGTATCTAACCATCTAGTATTTGTTGAACAAGCCACATCTTCATGTTACTTATTAATTT
This sequence comes from Ambrosia trifida, assembly GCA_028751855.1. Classification (NCBI taxonomy): domain Eukaryota; kingdom Viridiplantae; phylum Streptophyta; class Magnoliopsida; order Asterales; family Asteraceae; genus Ambrosia; species Ambrosia trifida. Next base: position 28,054,735 of record CM054133.1, on the reverse strand, counting down.
ATTTGTCACACGAATTCTTAACTCGTATATTGAACAAAATGTAAGCAAAAATGATATTCAGTTTGACCTTTGAATTTTAAATTATTTACTTATCAATACTGGTGCCTAGGCCGTCATATTGATCGGTGTTGAGGGCCCGATCAAAAATAGAGAGATAATGTATCTACTTACATAAGACTAGCAAGGGTAAGAAGAGTGTTGAGTCCACGAGGAGTTAGTGGATGGTAACAAATTTGTGTTGATGTTGATTAATACAATCCTATAGAGTTTCTCTATAAAAGAATGACCATCTTGGTGAATCAAACGTAAAATGTCTTTTAGATTAATATTAAAGTAGCAACACAAACACAATTGCAAACATTACTCGAGTATGAAAACAATTGTCTAATGTTCAAACACATAATAAAACAAAGTCTTACAAGAGATGAATAAAGACCCCTAACCCGATTATGACTACAAGTGAATTAGCCACTCATAATTAAGTTGATCAAAACAAAAGCATATGTGAACTCCATAAGATATTGACTAACCATTGATGATAATCCAATTGTGAATGTCTTTGTTCTCCAAAATAATTTCTCCCTAGTGGCGACACTTTTTCTTCCTAAAATGTGAATGTCCTCCCAAAAGTAATATTCCCCTTTTTTTTAACTTCTCTTTTTCTTTTCTTTTTTGAACCCCTCCCAAAAAAAAAAAAAAAAAGAAAAAAAGAAACAAACAATTGAATGTACCCATCTTTCTTTTCTCTTGGCCCAAGATTTACATTAACAACCCATTTGCTCTTTTAATATTTGTTTCTATGTAATTAGTACTTAAGCCCACCTATACTTGTCTTTAGTAGTTCTAGCCCAATTAATTAATCAGCTTCAAATATGAACTTAAGAGGATATTCTTGCAATTTTCTTTAGATATCGCTTTAGCTCGTTGTCATCTTAAAACCTACAAAACATAAAAGCGATACTAAGTAGTATATTCTGTAACAAATCGGTGCAATTAAAAGTTAAATAATATGAAATAACATGTACACAAATTGCACCGATCACATATTAAGACCAAAAGTAACATTGTTTTTACATAGATCCCGGTAGGAAAACAATCAAACATGTTTAATCTTCTATTTATATTATATTTAGCTTTCCTGTCCAATGTAGATCAGATCCGGTCCTAGGTTTTTGGAGGCCCTAAGCTAACGAGAAAATCGAGGCCCTTTAAATTGATATAAAAAATCGCAAATATCAAAATGCCAATTTGATTTTTTTTTTGTTACCCAATCATAAATCGCACCACATATATAGATTAGAATTACTCGGAAAAAAAAGTATTTACATGGATAACCTTTGTTTTGCTTGATATTGAGACATTGAGCAACCATTGGCGCTGATTGATTATCCTTAATTTCGTTCATAATTTCTCTGCCAATCGTTATCCATGTCGGTTGCAATTTGCAAGGTCGCAAGTGACGAGGATAGGAACTGAGGATGCTTTCAAGTAAATAAGATTTGACCATTAGTTCTTTAAGTTTTGGGTTTGGACATTTTACCTGTTTGGTCTTTTATGTCTTTAGATATTAGTTTGTTAATTTAAACTAAATACATACATAAATTTTTTTTTGAACGGCCAACGAATCAATTCCGAGCACTCTCGGGCACCCTTTTGGCGAATCAGGTACTCAAGAGTACCCGGGCCACCAATTGCCACCAATTCCCGGGAAAACCCGACCACTCACCCGCCCGAAGGCACGACGGTAAAATAGTCGGTAAAACCGGTCGGGATCAGGACTCGAACCCAAGCCAATGGTCGGGTTATCCCTATTTCCTCTCCACCAATGTCCTTCAAATGTAGCTAGTGGGAATTGAACCCAAGCCTCCCATAGGAAACATTAGGCCCTCAACCAACTAAGCTACAAGTGTTGAACAATACATACATAATACATGAAGAAAGTAGAAAATAAAAAATTAAAGCCCTTATTTTTTAGGGGCTCTAGGCTTTTGCTTAGTTTGCTAAGATCCAATTTGATCTCTTCTAGTGCGGTACTAATTACAAAGATTTAACTTCGTTATTATATTACGATAAATTAATCACGTCTCATTTATTTTATTATTTTACGATACACAAATTAAACCTCTATTCTTTCAAATTATACTCGCATTGGCCCTTCCAACAGTCGTATAAGGCCACAAGGGGTGGTCTTAAATCTATCACATTCATCACACTATTACACCCAATTAGATTCTGCCATCTCATTTTATCACATTTTATTACATTCCATCACTAAACCCATACGGCGGTGTTCACATTCTATCACATTTCATCACTAAACTTTTTTTTTTAAATATATAAAAACATTACATTAAATAAAAAACATTATATCAAATAAAAAAACATTACATTAAATAAAAAAATTACATTAAATAAAAAAAATTAAGTGAGCGGTGCGTAAGGGTCCTGGAACTCGATATCTAAACTACCCACATGCTCCGTTAGATCAAATCGAAGCTGATAGTGTGTTTGTTCATTACGCAACTCCAAAAGAACATCATGGGGAATGTTTGCTGGTATATCCGTATCCATAACGTAATCCGGAGATATTGTGCGCCCCTCTTCCTTTATGATCATGTTGTGCAATATGACACACGCGTACACAACACTCCTTATTTTCGCTTGATCAACCAAACGCACCAGGCGATCTATTATGCGCCATTTACCTTTCAATATTTTTTTCTGTTGTGAGCAAAACCCTGTTATATTTTACATTATTTTGTTCATCATCATGGCCAATGAACATACTAGTTGATAACTCGTATGAGATCTAAGCCAGTGCCCACGTACGACTCGGATAAGAGTATTTCTTTAATCCGAGGGGAACGGTGTAACTCTCGGAGTTTATCAATATGGGTGTTTAGAGCCCAACGATGTGAACAGAAATTTACCGGTTAAAGGTGAACCCGAAAGGGAAGAACCTCTAACCATGTCTATTACTTACCTATTACTCTCATTACGGTTAAAGGGTAAACCCGAAAGGGAAGGACCTCTAACCATGTCATTGTTCCATTGCAGTATCAATTACTTAGCATATCCTGATTGCACGCATTTGTTTCTAGTATTACTTAGGATAGAGTTATGGAAAAGCATAACACCCTAGTGTAAGGTAAATCGATGATTACGGTCCGGAACGCAATCATGGGTTTACAGGTACATGAGGGTGGTGTGTAATTCTATTTAGGTTGTTGGTAGACAATCGGTACGAGTCCAAAGTATCAGGAGTGTGGTGGGTTAGCTGCGGTACACCCTATATATAAGCATAAACGATAATGCGGGAGCGGACTAGGAGTCTGACCAAGAACCTACCCATTACTATCACTTCATTAGATCATTGACTAATAGCTAGCATTTTCGATAAGAACATTTTACATAGGCTTCAATTAGTTTCCTTGGAGCCTTTCTTTTGACCATCTCTACAAAAAAAAAAAAAAAAAAAAAAACATAAACCTTCTATACTCTTACACTTTCTGTTAGTCACAATCCTATTGCATGTCCTTAGTAAAGTTCGGTCAGAAATCTTTCTAAAGTAAGGGAGACTACCTTCATTAGTGCCTTTGCCCCTCACCAGTTACACATTCCCAAAGCCTTCACATTTAAACTCTCAACTTTCTAACTTTAGGTTGACTGTCAAAAGAATTTGAAACTTTTACGTTAGACATTACATAACTATTTTAAATATTGTCAAATCATAAATGATGAAATTACCTTTAAAACCTACTTAGCTTTAACAACACCTTTTGCTTCATAGTAACCTTCACTTGAAGGAAATTTCGAGACGAAATTTTCTAAAGTAGGGGAGACTGTGACAACTTGCACCCTCCACATTTCATATATGTACAAAGTTGGCCCCTCAACTATTTTAAAATTTTCATTTTTAACTCTCATAGTTTAAAAGGACCAAAAGTCGCAATTTAAGAAAACTTATAATTTTTATAAGTAGAAGTGTAAACCCGAAAAATTCAAAAGGATTAAAAATATTAAATACCGAGTTAATATGTTACTTCCTAAAGAAATATAATGCATTTAAAATTTAACTAAACCATCATGGTTATTAACTGCACATTTTGTTACTAGGGATGTTTGAGGTCAAACTTAACTAAAGGGTTAATATTAAATGGATAAAATGGCAATTCTAACGTTTTCCACAAATTATTATTATTATTAATATTATTATTATTCTTCCTTGTCAATTTCATGTAGATATTGCATATTTGGAGTTGGTTTGATGACTTTAAGTTACAAATGATATAACACTTCATTAAAGAATTGTTGATAAGTTTTAATTCATTAACTCTTTCTTTTCCTTTCAAGACGTTTCCATTTCCTCAATTTATTTTGTAACTCACAAAAGCTCCATGATGGTGATTGAATGTCATTAAAGATTAATAAACTCAAATTTCTAACCAATACTAATCCAATGAATTATATATAATTAAGCAAAGTCCATGGCATTTGTCTAAACATATCTCCTTTATTTTAACCTCCCAATTTCTGCTTTGCGGTTGAAACTACTGTCACCAACTATAGCTACCGCCTACCCGACACCCTTGGAACATCCGTGGTTTGTTGATATCGTTATCGCCATAGGACCGGAGATTGTGGAGCTATCTTTCTCTTCATGTTCACCCTCCCACTTGGCGTTCATCATTCCGTCTTGAGTTGTTGTCGCAAACTAGGTATTACAACCAACTTTGTCTTATTTAGAATACTAAAGTACACAAACATGGTGCACCGGATGGGTTATTTAAAAGGAAAAAAAAACATATAATATTCAAATATAGGATGGAGGTGAAGTTTTATTTAGATTTTTATTTTCTGCCAATCTATTTTCATCATACTAACATACCGTTTAATAGAGTTTCTTGCCAAATACTTTTATGTATAAAATAATATGAAGATTATCATATTAAATTATTATTTATAAAATACAACATATGTATGTAAATTCTATAAATTGGCGTTACTTGTTAAATTGTATATCACCTCATGCCTATACTAATTTAGTTGACTAGTATATTTATTGAAGCATTTTGAAAACTTATGAGAGTATTAAAACAATATTACGTTGTTAACATATAAATAACTTTTGGGAACTAGTCATTTAATCTGTAAATGAAAATCGTCAACAATCCTAAATGGAACAAAAGACAAGCTATTTTCATTAAATTTAATATGAACTTCAATAATATTTTTCGTTATACACGAATCAAGTTAGATTGTCTTTTATTGTTTTTGGTTCACTATTACGCTACAATTTTTGGGTTGTGAATTCGAATATATATAATACTATAAAGAAAAACGAATGGCTTAAAAATAGATAAATCAAAATTGATATACATTATACAAACACTATAACTATATATACTAAAATATCACTCCTTAATTAGGTTCAGGCATAATTCTTTGATTCTCGTCAATTCATTGCAAGTTCAACATCAACTTTTGTGTGAACTTTTGCTAGCTTATCAAGGTGAGTATATCTTTCCCCTTTTTACCGTTTTACTACTTTGGGGTGACTCATGTACTTATATATTAATCAAGTTTCAATTTCTTATACTTAATGCAATTCTCATGTGTGTTTGCTTTATGTTAATTGGTGTGTCTATGACTTGTCAAAATCATTAACCGCTGGGCGGCCTAGCTTTTCAATGAATAGTACTATGGTATACCCCCTTGAGACTCTGTTGAGAGAATCTTGGTCATTGTCTTGTTAATTCATTATTCAGTTGGTTAGTCATGTGTTAGTCATTATTCTCAGGTTTGGTTTTGAACGGATATTACTTATTACATAATTGCAAATGGTACCGCACATGAATTGCTAAACACTTTTCCTACTATATTTATTTAAACAGGGTATGCTCAACAATACATTTTTGTATTGACAAATTATTTTCGTACATGTTTCAGGTTATTTGAGATGCATTCGTTAAGCTTTCGGATTCATATTTAGATTTTGATTCATTGTATTTCAGTTTAGGTGACATTTAGAATCGTTGTATTTCATTTCAATGTAATAAACTATTTAATCAATGTATCAATATTTACACTTTTAGTCCATGAGCTATTGAGCAATCGTCACTACGTGACACCTCGATGTTTCCGCCATCGGTTGGGGTGTTACATAATCCCCCAAGACTCATTCTTTTGGAACCTTGCTAAAACGCACCCAAAGGTGAGTTCATACTTGTCCCTCTTTTATCCTTTATTCTTTGGGGCTCAACATGTATCACTATCAAAACTCAAACGATTTTAAACTCTACAATCTATTATGCTTAGTCTAAAGTCTATCATATTCTAAATTCTATCATGCGCAACCTAAAGTCTATTATATGCTTGTACGCTATGCTATGTAGAATTATTTACTCTAACATACAAATGTTCATATAGTTGACAACCCACCTTGCATCTATAGCGCTATAGGATTGGCTATCCACTCCCTACATGGGTCATGTTAAGCAAAATTCTTCGTGGCTAGTCGCCGTTTGTATGGTTCTCTTGCATAGGGGTGTTCAAAATTGGATAATCCGAATTTCGGATAGTCAATATTGAGATCCGAATCCGTATCCGAAATTTCGGATATCCGAAATTCGGATATCCGAAATTTCGGATTCGGATTCGGATCATCCAACGGATAATCCGAAACTTAAAAAAAAATTAAAAAAATAATAAAAAATAATAAAAAAACTATAAAAAAACGTTCTCCTTTATGCCTAAAACATGAACCTATTAAAAAAAACAAAAATCGAAGTTAGATAAACGAAATTTGAACAACAAATATATAAAAAAAAAAACTTATTATTTTGATGGAAGGGGGCTGTGGAGGTCGGATACGAGGTGGACGGGGGCTGTTATAGAGGAGAGAAGAGAGAGCAACAGCTATGGATTAGAGGAGTATGGACTTAGAGTTAGAAGGATTAAGGATTTAGGATTGTGTATTGTGTTATGTAGTGTATATATTATTATATATTTATATATATATTTTTAATATTCGGATTCGGATAATCCGATTATCCGAAAATTTTCAAAATCAGGATCCGAATCCGAATCCGAAATTTCGGATAATCCGATTTTCGGATATCCGAAAATTGGATTATCCAAAATTTCGGATAATTCGGATTTGGATTTTCGGATTTTTCGGATTCGAATTTTGGATTATCCGATTTTGAACAGCCCTACTCTTGCATATGCCTATAAGCAAAACTTTATTATACTATGTATGTATGTCAAAACTAGTATGCTCACCAATGTTTTATGTGTTGACGGATATTTTATACATGTTGCAGGAAATATTTATTGCAGGACATTCAAGAAAACTACTTAGGATTGGACATAGAAACTCACTCTAGTTCAAGTTATCATATTCTTGTTGTTGTATTTTTCGTTATTTGAACTACTTGTATTTCTATTTTTAGACAATAAATGAAATTCTATCTTTAAACTATATTGTCACAAAATCTAGTGTCATGAAGTCTTTGAACAATCTATCACAAGTCGCGCCTCGATGTATTCCACCATCGGTTGGGGTGTGACAGATTGGTATCAGAGCCATGACTATAGGGATCTAGGAAAAATTGCCATGTTTGACCTAGACTATAGTTAAGAACCCTTTTGACCATTCCTTTTATCATGCTTAATATACTTGTTCTCCCTATCTTGCTTCTACTCAATTCTGTTGGTCCTTAAAATTTACCTTCCTATTTGTAGATTACTCTACACTCGAAGACGTTCGTATAACACAAACGAAAGGAAATCACCGAAATAGGCGTGAAACCCTCACTTTGGTGAAAACTTTCAATCCGCGTAAATTCTTTGTATTTTTGAAACTACACCATGATAGGAGTGATATTCTCAACTTGGTGGAAATTTCACAATTCTCATTCTAGTGGACACTTACCAATCGAAGGTTAGAATTAATTTTCTTACCACGTTGGACAAAGTGTACAAACCACACTCAAAGAAACGACCTCGCTAAGATAGGAGTGAAATCCGCAACTTAGCGACTAGTTTCAATCCTTGATATATTTTTTTTCAATCTCGCCAAAGTCTCAAATTTACTAATGACAAGAAACATGTAGTAACTGGAAGGGTGAATACCATTAACCGCAAGTTCGGCGAGAGTATTTCCACCTATTAGGCCAAAGCATGTTTCCAAACTCAATGGTAAAATTCGAACCACTTTGGTTAGTCTTAGTTCCGTTCCGGAACACTCCAATTGTTTTGTTTAAAACAAGCTTCTCTTTTTATGTTAATATTACTTTCAATGTTGTTTTCATACTATGTTTTCACTCTATATATTCGATTTATTTTACTCGCAAGTGATCTCAAGACTCGCATTTACAATCTACTCTCGCGATCTCCAAACAATACTAATAATCGCAACCAACATAAATCAAAACTCCTTTTATGCTAATTAAGTGCACCATATTTGCTTATAGATACGTGTTACGCTATTTGAACATTGTGAAACTTGCGTCCTGTACGTTTAACTTGAACTTGCATACTAAATCTATGAGAACAACTTGAGCTTATGTATTTTGTTTATCTAAATTTGCATCAATTTCACCGATCTAATCTTATCCACAAGCTTTTCATTGTTAACCAAAATTCTAGTAACTTATTTCCTAAATTCAAAAGTCACCTTGTTTAAAAACGCTTATGCAAATTTTCTTATGATTCTCGTAGATGTCTTCCCGTCTCAACAACATCGATCTCAACCAACTGGCGAGCCTTATTGCCCAAGAACTAGTCAAGATTCTCCCTAACCTAGAAACACCAACAAACCCAATTCCGAACCCCAGTGATACCATCCAGGACAACACAAATCATGTAGAAACTAAACCTTCTACCCATACCCCTACCAAACAAACGAAAAAGGGTAACCGAAAACGCAAAACCCTCAAACGAAACCACACTTCGACAACTCCTGAGACTCCGAATTCCAACAAAAAGCAGTACCGTGGAACCTTTCCGCTATGCAACAGTTGTAAATTTCACCATCCCACTCACACACCATGCCGCATATGCACCAACTGTGATGCATATGGTCATTTAGCCAAAACATGTCGCCACACCACTAAACCACCACCCGAAAAACCAACTAGCACTACCTCATTCACTAAAGCCAATGGATGGATATGCCCCGAGTGCAACGACCCAACCCATGAACGCAACCAATGCCCAAGACTTGCCATGGTGATCTACGATGCTGGAAGACCCACTCATCACACTAAAGAAGATTGATTTTTCTTTTCTTTTTTTTTTAAATAAAAAGAGAATTTCCTTATGTAATGTTTTCAAGAAATTGTTCGGATGTGAAATTTTCTTTTATGAACTATGAAATACCATCGTTATCTTAGGTTACAATCATAATTTATCGACAAAATTCAAACATCGCAAAACCCTTTCTTCTCGCGCACAAATATCTTTTCAAAATCTTTGAGCAAAATTCTTCCTACTAATCCTAAGAGGATGCCTATTCTACTATAAAATCCTCACTTAAAACCTTCAACCACTAACAAATGTGTACGTCGAGTCTATATGACAAACAAGATTTTAAATGGTAAAAGTGTTTAAAGTAAATTTTGCTTTCAGGACGCCCAATGTCGTCCATAACAAAAGATTTTTTTTTTTATTTTTATTTTTTAGCAAACATGACTTATGAGCAAAGACACACTAAATCAGACAAACTACTTCTTTATAATCCCAAAACCTTTTCCTTTGAAATCGTATTATGAGTCAAAATATCCACCAATGCCAAACTAAAATTCTCAATAAACTATTTTCCTCGCTTAATAAAATGGATTTTTTATAAATCAAACGTCCATCTTCGGTAAGACTTTTACACTAAATTTTCCCACTCCAATTAAATCCGTTTTTCCTTAACATCTAACGGACTAAAATCTTCTACCATCAAACCTGACCCTTAGCCTCGAAAAGCTAAAAATCACTCGCATACCCATAAACTAAATTTGTAATGAACTCAAATTTTATGTTACTCTTAGTCAAAACATTCTTTTTCACGCGTGAACGTTTTCATTTAAAATCCAATTGTCCATACTTTTGCTTGTTTTTTTACCACTAAACGTAACCACATATGCACAAGTCTACACCATTATGTCATGAAACCATACATCTACGCCAAAAACACGTACGGTTAACAACATCAAAAACCTGTTTAATGCCTTTTCACATTATGTGTTTGCATGTCACGTTGGTTGCTATGTTTACAACATCAAAACTGTTTAATGCCTTAGCCTATTGTCTTTTCCTTTGTGTATAATTATTTTGTGTCTACTAGTGACCCACACATAACTAAGACAAATTATGTGGACCATACGACAATTGGACAAATTACGGGTGCACACGTAATTACAAAAATTGGGCGCATGGAAAACATAACAAGTCCCTGTGTGTGTAACCTATCATGACTTGAATAACAACACGGATGAGGTATGATAACGACATGGTGGATACGCCGCAGGTACATCCTATACATAAATGTCCTGTCATACTACCAAAAGTAGAGTTATTCGTGTCATGAGAAGTTTTGGGTGTCGAGTTAAAATTTTGACCAGCACTTACGTTATTTATCTTTTGCGATACCGTTTATGTTTACTAGTCTAATTAAGCTTGCATTATTTATCTTTATGAATATTAGGATCTTATTTTGAACCACACTCTCTACTATGCAACATCATCCTTGCTGTGAACAATCTATACTTGCAATCTCAATCAACTTCGTTTCTTCCCTCGTGCCTTTCCTTGCTCAATCAACAAACCCCTCATTGTCAAGAATCTATTTCTAAGTCCCGTAAACACTAGCCTTAACCTCTAAAAGCATTTATACATCTAAAACAAGACTTGGCTCTCACTTTTATATATTTTCTTGACTACTTATATCCTAGATTTCAAAATTAAATAAATACCATTTATATCACCAAAAAGCTATTTTTAACAAGTCCAATTTCTCGTTTATGTTAGTCACCTTTTCAAAAAAAAATTGGTAAAATTTTGACCTTGTGCAAACCAAATATCTATTACTAAATACTGCTCATTCCCACATCTAGTCACTCATTATGCTCACATATTTACTATTTCACCCTATTACCAAGGACATTTTTTTTACATGCCAAAATTTCTACTACTTATATGTTATGCAGTATATTTACTTATCTTCCCAAATTTTTGCTACTTCATATATGTTATACCGTATATTTACTTATCTACCCGAAATTTATTACAATAACCCCATACTCAAACCTACCTATATATACCCTTTTCTTTCACTAATCACTAAAAATGCTTTAGACACAATAAGATTAGTTTGCATACAGTTTAGTTTTTTCTCTCTCTATGGGCGACCGAAGACCGGTGGACAACCGACGACCAGGGAAACAATTGGACGACGATCATGCATCTCAAAATCAAAACTTAGCAGGAGAAGTCAGGTTTTATGTCACTAATCTACCGGACGGGTGCAGCGGCAATGATCTAGAGAGATTGATGAAGAGTTTTGGAGAGATATCAAAAATCTATATTGCTCGTAAACGCGATAAAATGGGTCGACGCTTTGGTTTTGTAACTTTTCAGAAAATTAAAGACACTGAAGAATTGAAAGAGAGAATGAAGAATGTATGGCTGGGTTCGTATAAGATTAGAGCGAATATCGCTTTATTTACAGGGGTAGAGGAAAAACGCCAAGATAATCATATTGTTAAGGAGGATACTGTTCCATTGGAAGACCTAAGAAACACTGAGACTCGGAAGTTTTCTCCTGTGACTGATTCCAGTTCTTTCAAAGAAATGCTCACCGGCATTAAAGATTCATGTAAAGAAGAAACATTGGTTGTTATTCCGGATATCACCAATGAGTATAGTAATGGTCATGGTAAGGCTTTGGTGGCCACGGTGTATGATATAGATGCTCTGAAGAAAGTTCCGGCTATTGTCAAAGATATTGCTCAAGGGAGGGGTGTTATGCAGTTCATGGGGGGGCTGTCTGTGCTACTAACGTTCCAGTCAGAAGACGAAGCTGCTGTTTTCAGAAATCAAGCTTTGCTGTGTACGGATGTGTTTAAGGATGTTGAAATATGGAGAGGGCAATCCTTTGCTTTTGAAAGGGTAGCTTGGCTAAAAATCCAAGGAGTCCCTTTGAACGTTAGATGTAATGAAACGATTGATGCGATAGGTTCTAAGTTCGGGAAGATCATTCACAAAGCCAATGTTAATGAAAATGATAGTGATTTATCATTTGAGTACGTCGGCGTTTTGGTCGGTGAAGGTCGTCGGATCATGGATGAAGTTGTTTTGCAGTGGAGACGACGTCGGTTCCGTGTATGGGTGATGGAGGAAATCGGTGATTGGATCCCAGATTTTCTCTTTAAAAAGTCCGTTGAATCTCCGGTCGATGTCGGTAGTTATGGTCATACTCCGGTGAACGACGCTGAAATGGAAAGTAATGATGAGGCGTTACACTTTCCTAATGTTGAGGAGATTGTTTCAAATCCAAATCATAATGATAATAATATCTCCTTAAATATCAATAATGATAATAATATACCAGTACAAAATTTGAATTTGGAGAATGTTTCGGGATCCACCAATAATGATAATAATATTGACTCTCAAAACAATAATGATAATAATATACCTTCTAGAAATAAGAATGATTTGCTCACCCAATCATTACTCAATAATGATGGGTTGACTAGGATTTTAAATGAATTCCCCTCCTGGGAAGACTTTGTGAATAGGTCAGCAATGGACATTAATTCGGATGAGGCCCATTTCGTTCCAGGGAATAGCAATTTGGGGCGGCCCACTAAGAAGAAGGATTTTAAACACAAGAAGTCTAGGCCCAGTTATTATAAAGCTAAAATGTGTTCAATTGATGAAAGGCCCAACAAAGCTAAAAGACCCAGACTAGACTTCGATCCAGCCGGGTCGGACCCTTTTGATTTAGATAAGTTGCTGGGATTAAACAGTACTGTGGCTCCTGTTATTCCTCTACACAATTCCAAAAGATGCTCGATGGAGACAGAGACCAACCGAGATAAAGAGCAAGGGGATAATGAAAGATTCGATCTAAACACCCAACCTGAAAGAAGTGATAGCTTGATAGCAGACCCTGATAATAATGTGACTGGAAACGACACCACGGCTGTGGAAACAGAGATCAGTAGTACAATGGATGTTGGTGGCAAGCTAGGGGCTGATTTGAATGGCTTCGATAATATGGTTCGCGAGGCGGTTGTGGAAGAAGGTTCACAACGAGGTACTTTATGAATTTTTTATCAATAAATGTTAAAGGGATTGGGGCGGAAGGTAAGATTGGTTGGGTTAATCGTTTGAAGTCTAAGCACGAGGTTTCTTTTCTGGCTATTCAAGAAACACAGTTGGCTTCTTCTGGTACTTTTGATTTTAGTCGTATTTGGGGCTCTAGTAACTTTGGTTATGACGTGGTTGATGCGGATGGGCGTTCGGGCGGTTTGTTTAGTCTCTGGGATGACAAAGTTTTTTCTAAAACTTTTTCCATTGCTAACCCGAATTTTCTCGTCACTGGTGGTTTTTTGATTTCGGATAATACTCCCCTTAATATTATTAATGTTTATGGGCCCCAAAATGTTGTCCGAAAGAGGAGATTATGGGAGCAACTTTCTGGTATTATTCAGGATTTTTCAGGGCTTTGGATGTTGATCGGCGATTTTAATGTTGTTCGATATCCCGAAGATCGGAAAAATTCGGTTTTTAATCCGGTGAGTGCGGGGGATTTTAATAGTTTCATTGATGCTTTGGGCCTTTCAGAGTATAAATTTCGTGGATACAAGTACACTTACATGGTTGGTAGTGATAACGGTTTCAAATTCAGTAAGATTGATCGGGTTCTCGTATGTCAAAATTTTCTTGCGAAATGGCCTCAAGCCTCGGGCCGGGTTCTCCCTAGAGAAAAGTCTGATCACAATCCCCTCCTCTTATCCCTTGTTAACTCGAATTTTGGTCCCAAACCGTTTAGGTGGTACAATTCGTGGTTAGAAAGGGATGGGTGCGAAGATTTTATAGTTGACATTCTTGACAGGGACAATTATGTGGGCAGCTCTGATGACGTTATAGCTGCCAAATTCAAGGCTGTTCGTGAAGCTTTGAAGGCGTGGCGGGTTGTTAATCATGAATCCGAAGGTCAACAGTTACAAGAAATGCAAGAAGAGATTAATAAGTATGAGTCTTTAATGGAAAGTAACGAATTGGAAGAAGCGGACCTATGGATTTATGAAGAGCTGAAAAATTCAGTAGGTTTGCTTGAACACTACAAAGCTCTTGACATTCAACAAAAATCGCGAGTCAAATGGGCGATTAACGGGGACGAGAACTCGGGATTCTTTCATCGAGTGGTTAATGGCCGAAAAGCCAAAAACCACATTCCGGGTCTCTTGGTTAATGGGTCTTGGGTATCGAAGCCGTCCCTAATCAAAAAACATGTTTTTCAGTTTTACCGCTCTCTTTTTGCTTCTGATCATTCTTGCAGGCCCAATCTGGAGTGTAGTAATCTGAAGAAGCTGTCTGATGCTGAAAAATATAATTTAGTGGCCGATTTCTCCAGAGAAGAAATTAAGATGGCGGTTTTTGATTGTGGCAGCGACAAAGCGCCGGGTCCAGACGGATTTAATTTCTTCTTTCTAAAGCATTTCTGGTCATTTTTTGAAGATGATTTTGTGAACCTTATGGCTGATTTTTTCAAAACGGGGCATATTAATCATGGGTATAGCGCGGCTTTCATTACGCTCATACCTAAAATCAAGAACCCAGTGGATCTTAAAGACTACAGGCCCATTACCTTGATTGGTATATTATCCAAAGTTATCTCAAAAATTTTGGCTAATAGAATCAAGAGGGTGATGCATAGTATTATTTCCGAGAATCAAAGCGGCTTTCTTTCGGATAGATTTATTCTTGACGGCCCGCTTATCATTAACGAGATGGTGTCTTGGTTAAAAAGAAAAGGTGACAAAGCGTTTTTATTCAAAATTGATTTTCAAAAGGCCTATGACAATGTTCATTGGGACTTTTTGCTTTCAATTTTAAATCAAATGGGCTTTCCTTCTCGGTGGTGTATGTGGATCGAAGGTGTTTTGAAATCGGCGAGGTCTTCCATTCTAGTTAACGGGTCGCCTACTTACATGTTTCAATGCGGAAAAGGTTTGAGACAAGGCGACCCTTTGTCTCCTTTTCTTTTCTTAGTAGTCATGGAAGCTCTAACGTCTCTTTTTAATAAAGCCTTGGAGGTGGGGGTTTTTGAAGGTTTACGGGTCGGAGACGATAACTTATGTATTTCGCATCTCCTTTATGCCGATGACGCCCTTATTGTTGGTAAATGGTCTACGGGTAATTTCCAGAATCTGATTCGTATTTTGCGAATCTTCCATCTCTGCTCCGGGCTCAAAATAAACCTGCACAAGTCCAGTCTCGTTGGTATAAACTGTACGGATCAGGAGCTGGATTCTATGGCCGCGTTATGTGGCTGTAAAACTGACGCTTTTCCTTTCGAATACCTCGGGATTAAGGTGGGAGGAAATATGAACCGAGTGAAGAGTTGGGATTCAGTTATTGACAAATGTAAATCTAGATTGAAGCTTTGGAAGGTCAAAACCCTTTCAATCGGTGGCCGTCTTGTTTTAATCAAGTCGGTTCTCTCGAGCTTACCAATCTACTACTTCTCGCTTTACAAAGCCCCTATGAAAGTGGTGGAAGACATAGAGAGAATTATGAAGCGTTTTTTATGGGCCGGTGATGAAAACGTCAAGAAAATACATTGGGTGGCTTGGGACCTCGTTACAACGCCTAAAAAGTTAGGTGGTTTGGGGGTGTCTAAACTTTCGGAAGTGAACCTAGCTCTCTTAACTAAATGGGCTTGGAGATTCAAAAACGACGGCTCCTCTTTATGGCGAAAAGTAATTAATATATGCCATGGTAAGAACAGTAATTGGGATTTGCTTCCAGTGAATAGAAACATGGCTGGAGGTTGGAAAAGTATGGTGTCTTCTTTGAACAAGGTTCGGCTTCAATCCTCATCTTTAAACTCCTTTTTTAGGGGTGTGGTTGGTAATGGAAACGACGTCCGGTTTTGGCTTGACACTTGGTGTGGGGAGGTTTCGTTTAAAGATAAGTACCCGGTTCTGTTTCGGATTTCTGCGTCTAAAAATGACGTCCTTTCTTCTTTATGGGACGCAGACCAGCTAGCTTTTGTTTTCGTTTGGCAGAGAATTCTCTCTGCTGCCGAAGCAGACATGGTTCGTCAGTTACATATAGATACTACAGGGGTTCGATTATCTCCTGTCAAGGATCGCTGGACTTGGTCTTCAAGCAAAGATGGTTCCTTCACTGTTGCCGAGGTTAAACAAATGCTTCTGACTGGTCGTGTGCAGCAGCGCTCTTTTTCTATGAAATGGGTCACTTGGGTTCCTCCTAAAATCAAGATCTTTGTGTGGCGTCTCGAGATGGACCGAATTCCGACTAGGATAGCTCTGCGTAGAAGAGCTTTAAATATCCAAGATGTGTCTTGTGGTCTTTGCGACGTGGATGTCGAAACGTCAACCCATTTGTTCACAGGGTGTGGTGTTTCGTATGGCGTTTGGACGGCTATTGGTGCTTGGTGTAATATTCGCCCGTTTTTTGCTTTTGATATCCAAGACCTCTTAAAGCTTCCCTCCGGTAGAAGAAAAAAGGACGAAAAGAAGATTATTCAAGGCATTATTATGGTCTCGATGTGGGCTCTTTGGATAGCTAGAAACGACAAGATTTTTCATAACAAAGAGGTTAAAGTCGGAGAGATAGTGGCTAAAATCAAGTCCATGTCCTTTTTGTGGGTTAGAACTAGGTCCAAGTTCAAATCGATTGTTTGGAATGATTGGCGGGTAAACCCGGTGTATATGTTGTAGTCTTTCGGCCTCCGGTCCTTGTTTTGAGGGCCGGTGGTGCGTGTTTTTAATGAAGTTCACCTTTCAAAAAAAAAAAAAAAAAAAAAAAAAAAAAACTAAAAATGCTTTAGTTGGTTAAACATGTGAATTTTATCTACTATCCACACACCTTACAAAAATCCTTTAGTCAGTTAAACTTTCAAATTTCTACGTATAGTCTTTGGTTAAAATTTTAAAAGTACTTTTCTTACGGGCATAATTATCGCACAAGTGACTAGATACCGTATTTGATTTAAATATAATAAACTAACAAGTTTTGTTCTTATTAAACCCATATCAAACCACATACCTATTTTTTTTTTTCAAAATGTTGACTCTTAATTAAATTTCGAGACGAAATTTCCTAAAGTAGGGGAGACTGTAACATCGCGTAATTTTTTTATTTTTCATATATTTTAAAATTCTATACTTAACAAATTCGAAGTTCGCCTTTATTCGCTTCTTCTATGTTACTCCTATCAATTCTTGACGAGTCGTCATTATAATTTATTCTATTCAATTTAGGCGTTATAACAAGAAACCTATTTAGTTAAAATCTTAATATATATTTATAAACTAATATTTATAATAATAATACTTTTAAATAAATAAAAAAAGGAAAACGTGAATCTCCGTGTTTGACTTTTGATAAAAAAAAAAGTCAACAACAACATACATATTATTTCAACAAACCGTTTGGTTTTTTTTTTTTTTTTTTGGTTACTTTTATTATATTTTTTTTATTTTCTTTTAAAGATATAATTACCACTAATTAACTTCTAACCACCCTAATTAATTCATTAAATACCCAACCCCTTCACCCCAACTATAAATACACCACTCCTACCCATTCTAACACTTGCTCATTTCTAATCCTCTCTAAACCTCCTAACTCTCCAAAGAAATCCCAAGAGTGGAAGTCCACTTCTAAGTGAGTTCTCTCATAAACTCCAACTTTATTCTTCTTTCTTCACTTCTTTTCTTCTTCTAAGTACCCCTTAGAGAAACCTCTAGGATCTTCCCCATATTTATCCACATAAGTGTGATGAGGGTAGAGCACCTAAAAGAGGTTCCAAAGGTGGTTGTTTTCTGAATTATACTATATAATAATATAAACATATACTTTCAAGTTTCTATCTTACTAGTTTATTATTAATCTTTGGAAGATTTGTGGTTACACCCTACCTTACCAACTCTCTTGACCCTTCTTGTGCTACGGATTTATCCACACTAGAAAGGGGAAATCCCGTGTCCAAAACCCACGTTTATTCCATAAGTGAAGTGGTTATGACATGAACCTATCAAATGGATTCACATTCCTAACTTTATACCATCCGAATCATCTATGATGGCTTTGTGCTTTGTCTAACTTAAACTCATGACCATTCGGATTGCCCTAAAGGCAATTTGTGCTTGGTTTGCCTAAAAGGCTTGCTTGACTCTCTTGAATCTATAATCTAAACTCGAACCTAAGACTCTTTATTTTTCTAATTCTAGTTAACCAAGGCTAAGGAACTAATCCCCCAAGACTCATTCTTTTGGAACCTTGCTAAAACGCACCCAAAGGTGAGTTCATACTTGTCCCCCTTTTATCCTTTATTCTTTGGGGCTCAACATGTATCACTATCAAAACTCAAACGATTTTAAACTCTACAATCTATTATGCTTAGTCTAAAGTCTATCATATTCTAAATTCTATCATGCGCAACCTAAAGTCTATTATATGCTTGTACGCTATGCTATGTAGAATTATTTACTCTAACATACAAATGTTCATATAGTTGACAACCCACCTTGCATGTATAGCGCTATAGGATTGGCTATCCACCCCCTACATGGGTCATGTTAAGCAAAATTCTTCGTGGCTAGTCGCCGTTTGTATGGTTCTCTTGCATATGCCTATAAGCAAAACTTTATTATACTATGTATGTATGTCAAAACTAGTATGCTCACCAATGTTTTATGTGTTGACGGATATTTTAATACATGTTGCAGGAAATATTTATTGCAGGACATTCAAGAAAACTACTTAGGATTGGACATAGAAACTCACTCTAGTTCAAGTTATCATATTCTTGTTGTTGTATTTTTCGTTATTTGAACTACTTGTATTTCTATTTTTAGACAATAAATGAAATTCTATCTTTAAACTATATTGTCACAAAATCTAGTGTCATGAAGTCTTTGAACAATCTATCACAAGTCGCGCCTCGATGTATTCCGCCATCGGTTGGGGTGTGACAGATTGGTATCAGAGCCATGACTATAGGGATCTAGGAAAAATTGCCATGTTTGACCTAGACTATAGTTAAGAACCCTTTTGACCATTCCTTTTATCATGCTTAATATACTTGTTCTCCCTATCTTGCTTCTACTTAATTCTGTTGGTCCTTAAAATTTACCTTCCTATTTGTAGATTACTCTACACTCGAAGACGTTCGTATAACACAAACGAAAGGAAATCACCGAAATAGGCGTGAAACCCTCACTTTGGTGAAAACTTTCAATCCGCGTAAATTCTTTGTATTTTTGAAACTACACCATATAAATCAATAATAACATTTCAAAAATAGTGAAGAGACTCGCTTGAAATTCTACTAGACATATTAAAATATTCATCATATTCGTCCGGAACGTTACCGGTAGCAAGTTGACGAATCGCGGATGTGCACTTTTGTATCGCCGTAAAGCTCCTTTTCCCCCTAGCATCATACCCTACTTGAAACCATTCAAACTTAGCTTCGATGTCCCCGACAATCTTTAAAAATAATTCCTTTGATAAAATCGATTTTTAAACACCCCCGTCGTTGTACTTTGGGTTTTCTATAAAGTAATCGTTCATCAAACGTCACTTCCCCCCCCCCCCCCCCCCCCGATCACGCTGCACCATTCTTTTCTTTGGACGTTCCGTATTTTGATGTTGCGCCACCTCGCAAACCATTGCATAAAATTCCATCGAAGAACCCGACGAGTCAAGTGGACACGAGGGACCTTCCATTTGATATATATATATATATATTTTTTTTGCTTCTTTGATTGTTGGATGTAAGTTATGATTGTTGGTGTATTGATTTTGGTTGAAAATGAAATATATATATATATATATATATATATATATATATATAGAGAGAGAGAGAGAGAGATTTTGGTTGAAATTTATTTATTTATTTATTTTTACCCAAAACGGTCGTTTGACCGTTGGCCAACGGTCACATTTGGCTAAAAAGCTGCGTGATGTAACATCACGAAAAAGGGATCGCGGCCGTGATGTTTTTATTAAGGCCGGTGTTTCACGGGCATCACGCCAACACGGGGTGACCATCACAAACCACCCCCAGCTAGCCTAATTAGCACTCATCTTCCTTCTACTTTCATTGTAGTTTTTGAACAACATGGGTTTACTCTTTCTTATACCCTTTACATGTCTTCTTTTTACACTATCTAGTAAGTTTTTATAGTATGGCCTTTTTATTCTATATATTTTTTTATCAGTTAACTTACACATCCACTAAACCTACTTCTAAATATTAACAGATGCCGCGAATGACGTCAAACCAGGGGTCTGCTACGGGCAACTCGTTCTCGTGGGCAAGCAAGTCCTCTCGCAACACGACAAACGTAACCTTGATTAATATCGTACCCGCAATGTACCGTATTCGTAAATCGTTAGTTTCACTTAACATGAAAAACATCGAAGTTGGTACACCACTAGCCATGGATTGTTTGAACACTATTTCCCCGCCTTCGAGCGCGATTTTTCGATCAAACATAGTGAAGATCCAAAAAGTTGATGAACCTGTAAGTAGACTGTAACAGGACGACTTAGTGAGATCTTGAGTGTTCCGAACCTGGGTTTGCACTTGCACAAGGTAGAAAACCGTTAGGCTCGTTACAGAGGAGGACGAAGGGCCTCTCTGTAACCACCCTTCGGCGTGAGGATAAGTATTTATTTAGAGAGAGAAAGTGTGGTTCGGAGTGTAGGCATTCGTGTCCAGTTGTACTTTGTGGTGGGAGGAGGTATTTATAGTGGTCAGCAAAGTTGTACTTTGCCTCGGACCCCCTTGTACTTACCTTCGGAAGTACTTGACTTCTAAAGGTGATATGTACTTATATTGGCCAGGGTGACATGTCATGTCTCATTGCGTGTTGCAGCTTAGGGTCATTTAGCCGTAGCTTGTGACAAGCAGCGTTATAATTATTTATACCTCTTTACATAGCGAATAACAACGTTATATAGCCGTTGTTACACCTCATTAACCATACAAAATCATTTTTCTTTATTGATGTTTACACGTATTATGCATGGGCATCCAACTCCAAACACATTGACCTCAACTATGTACTGCTTAACGTAATGCTAAAGGGTATTTGGATGAGGCAACGGCCTTAGTTTATTCTGATTTGTTCGAGCAGATGCTTGATGCGGTTTTCTTTGCTTTGAAAGATGCCGGGTACCCTGATATTCGATTATTCATAGCGGAAACGGGTTGGCCCAACGGTGGCGATAGTGACAAAACCGGGGCAAATGTTCGCAACGCGGCTGTGTACAACCGGAATGTGATCAACATATTGACGGGAGAACCACGGAGAGGTACGCGGTATAAGCCCTTCATCCAGTGGCGGATCCAGGAATTTTTTTTAAGGGGGTTCACTTTTGTTGATGCTCCAATTCTAATGACCGAACATAAAAAATTTGGGTCAGGTTGACGGTTTGGGTCGAGTAAAGTTCATCACATGATAAAAATACAATACAATAAAGAAAAAACATCGTCATTAGAAATTTAAAACACGTAAAATAAATACGATAGTCTTGAAAAATAAAACACAATACCTATAATTGTTCCCTACGAGTTTTCATCACTCCTTTTCAAACATGATGAAGGCTTCATCACGTTTCCTTCTTTAATATCCAGTTTGTATAAC